>CM053788.1:510929876-512129876 GCA_028749045.1 Cupressus sempervirens | reverse complement strand
GAAAATGGAAATTTTTACAGAACTTTCAGCAGCATAAAATCCTACAAATTGACATTTCCAGATCCGTATAGCCTTTACACAACAGCTGGAAAATGTAGGACCAAAACTATGCTCATCGGGCTCCCGAAATAGCACAAAATATGCCCGGAAACACCACAAGAACACTAATAATCTATCTCAGAAGTTTAATTACATCCCAATATATATATTCAGCTCTATTTTAACAGCTTAAAGTATAAAATATAGCAGCAACCAAAACTGATATGAAATACTCAACCGGAAACACCAAACTCTTACAAAAATACACCCGGAAACTCACAAATCTGCACTGTTCAGCACAAAGGC
Organism: Cupressus sempervirens; assembly: GCA_028749045.1. Taxonomy (NCBI): domain Eukaryota; kingdom Viridiplantae; phylum Streptophyta; class Pinopsida; order Cupressales; family Cupressaceae; genus Cupressus; species Cupressus sempervirens. The sequence goes on along the minus strand of CM053788.1, from coordinate 512,129,531 downwards.
AAACTCTGTATGAGCATGCACATGGAATGGCTTCAAACTCCCATCCTTAGCCTTCCTGGAAACCTGCAAACTCCCATTCTTGGGTTTCCCTAGAAACCTGCAAACTCCCGTTCTTGGGTCTCCTTCTCCACAGGTTTGGCAGCCTCTGAAGAATAACAAAGAATGAGCGAAAATCAAGTCTGGAATGAGCCCAAAATGCCTCCAAAACCCCTTAAAAGAGGGCATAACTGTAACTCACGTCCAAGAGAGGTTAATGAAACATATTTTAATAATAATTTTCATTTATTAGTCCAACGGTTTCCAAAGATTAACCCCCTTTTTCCGAAATTTCACTTTCTTGGGCCTGCCTACCTTAGCAAAGATTATTTTATTTTAATTATTTGAAAAGGGGACATGACAAGTCCTCCCCTCCCAAACATTGATTTTCCTCAAGCAATGGCTGAACAATAAACCAATCAATCCACCTGGATCCCAAATGTAGTCATGAATTATACTACTACCAATTAACACAGGCTCTTGCAATATCCTCTGCAATATGACCAAGATGAATCCATAATCAAACTGACAATTATAGCTCAACCAAAATCCAAAATCACCACTACCACAGTCAAAAACCCATGAGGCACAAGCTCTTAGAACATCAGAACCCAAGCAAAGTGGACAAATCAAACTACCAACACAGTAAATACCATCAACGCATCCCACTGGCCTATACGGAATGCACAATCCAACTCTGCAACAATGGTGAATGCTCTCGAATGAAACTGTACCAAGTATGGAGAATCCACACACTATACAACTCCTGTAGTCAACACAAATTTGCAAATCACCGGACACTATCTCATAACCATAACTACCATGCACCCCTGATGGTGGAAAGCCATCACAAGATAAATAGCAAGAATTGGAACCCAAACCAAATCTTCCTGCCATCAACTCCTCAACACAAGGATCAAATGCTAACTGATGTACATACCTTGCAATATAATGTTGATAAAAAAAACCAACCTTAGTCAACAACTCACCATGAACAAGTGATACAACCCATTGTGATTGATCACCAGCTAAGTCAGGAGATGTCATAGCCAAAGGAGTAGAATCAATAACAACACCCACTGAAGCATCACTCTGAAACTCCTGCTCTAAGTCATGTATTATCAAGCTTTCAACTGTAGAACCTATCGCCATGTCATGCCCATCACAACTCTCATCTTGAGGCATCAATTTGCCCCATAACTGATGATAAGCACTAGGAACCAAAGTACATCTCTGTATCATTATCTCATCAACATGGTCATCAAAGGTAGATAGATGAGCATACCTCACAGTGTAATGCTGATAGAATGCACCAATCTTAGTCAGTGGCTTAGACTGCAATCGATCATTAACCAAGTTGGAACTGACTACTACCTCTGAAGACATTGCGAAGGGAGTAGTATTACTAGTAGGAACCATGCCAACTATCAGCTCACCAACGTCACACATGGTCTTTGATACAACATCTCTAGTCTTCGTGCCATTAGTACTAGAGGTCACCACCATGTCAGGCACACCACAAAAATCTGCTACAGCACCCAACTCAATTAAACCTGACTCTAGTGGGAATGAACCTGATATGCCAATGTTAGTATCAAGGATGGATGCATCCCCATCTCCATTGTCTCTAACAATCTCGGCCATGGACATCCTCGGATCACCAAACACCACAGCTTGTGACTGTATAGAATTAGGTAAAGACTGTAGTCGCTCTAACTCCATGGTCACCTTAGCCAAATGAAACTGTGACTCCTTGAGAGCCAACTGTGTACTCTCAAGAATCTCAGAAGTCACCTCAAGCTGCTCAGTAAGCTCACTCACCTCATCTTCCTTGGCCAACAATGCATCATATGCTGTACTGCCCCACTCCATAAGATAATCTCTGTCGGCTACCAACTGCATATAATTTTGTCTCAAAATCTGAATAGCCTCCCATAAAGAGTGGATCTCTGTCAAGGAAAGATAACTTCCTCCCTGCTCATCACTAGTAGGAGAACCCCATCCATAAACATCTAACAACTGACGAGCAGCATCGAAATGTTGGCAAGTGATAGCAATGTCTTGGTCACTAACTCTCAACTGATTAGACACATGATGGCACTGGCTTGACTGTCTCCTACAAACCTCCTCTGATGCACTGTCTGAAGGAGTGTCCTCAAAGTTACTAGTCTCTAGAGTATTACCATCCATATCCTGTGAATCAAATCTAAAGCTCATATCAACATATGGAGTATCAAAAACTGTAGCACTGATGTCCAACTCCTCTATACCCAAAGAAACTAAGTCTTCAAAATTTCCCACTACATCCTCCTGGATGTCATCAATGCCAATATGATCCTGGGACTCATCTATACACACTGCCAAATATGAAACATCATCAACACATTCCAGCAAGTATGGTCGACTGGATATATGAACAAAGCCCAACACCGGTGTATAAAAACTAATACCAACATCAGACAAGATACTGGCACAAGAAAAGACAACACCGTGTAATCTGCTGATCAAATCCATGATAGCACCCAAACAAACACTGCTACCAAAAAGTGTTAAAGATCTCCAGTCAACTAAATCCCAAATGCCAATATAACAATCTCGAGTCCATATCCGTAAACTAGAATCAACTGGTAACTCAAGCAAACTCCTCACCTGAGTAATATGACCAATACCAACTAACTCCACATACCTGTCATGATGAGATAATGAAGTCACAATACTATCTTGGTTCACCTTCAGCTGGCTGGACAAATCATGTGAAGTACTACCAGCCTCAACCTCATGTGATGAAGCATCTAACTGTGCCTGGTACTCTTTCTCAGCAAAGTCATGAATGCTCAATGTCTGCTCATCTCTACCAGGTATCTCACCATCCTGCACAACAAAATCCTCATAATCATCATCTGAACCCACTACACTGTAGTCACTGCCTGTTGTAACTATACCATCTTGAATACCTGTGGCATCACCCTTTGACGACCTGTAAACAATTGTCTCAATTTGAGTATCAAGTTGACTGTTACTATCAATCTGTGTGATATCCTTTCCCACCACCTCCTGTGGCAGAGTAGAATCTGAGACCTCTACCTGGCTATCAGCTAGTTTCTCAAACTCCTCATGCAAGTTCTTGTGAATTGTGTCATCTGTCCTGTGAGAAAATTTGCCAAATAGAAATCTAGTCAACTTATCCACCTTAGCTGGGTCGGACAACATGTCATTCATTATACGGTGGTACTCAACCAACTGTTTAGACATGTCATGGCTTATTTTCATAAGTTTATCTCGAATGTCTAAATAACCATCCTTCCTACTGTTTTGACTCTGGATATCAATTGTCCAAGATCGTGTCCTCTGAGACTCTGTACTATACCTATCCATTCTGGATAAAGTAGAGTGTAACCCCAATAGGATATAACTTCTTCAAACACCAAGAACTAACATGCAATTGATTAGAAGTAGCATGCAACCATAGATTTTGACATGCAACTGATTAGAAACAACATGCAACCACCAAATTATGACATGCAAGATCTGGGTAGTTGTCAAAACTGACATACAAACTTCTACAACCACCAAATTCACCAAGAACTAACATGAAACTATAGATTTGGACATGCAACTAATTAGAAGCAACATGCAACCACCAAATTATGGCATCCAAGATCTGGGTAGTTGTCAAAACTGACATGCAAGATCTGGGTAGTTGTGAAAACTGACATGCAAACTTCTGCAAACTTCTACAAACCCTCAGGCTGGCAAGATCATGGCTCTGATACCACTGTAATGTCCCCTTTTCTGATTTGATATGGTATTTCATAGCTCTAATCAGATTTTCAAAATTAAACAACTGATATCACAAAAATCCACCAATTTCTCAATGAAACCCCAAATCGGGTATGTTGAAAATAGTGCTAAAAGCTTCACAACTTCACAAATTATTAATGAATCTGAAAATGGAAATTTTTACAGAACTTTCAGCAGCATAAAATCCTACAAATTGACATTTCCAGATCCGTATAGCCTTTACACAACAGCTTGAAAATGTAGGACCAAAACTATGCTCATCGGGCTCCCGAAATAGCACAAAATATGCCCGGAAACACCACAAGAACACTAATAATCTATCTCAGAAGTTTAATTACATCCCAATATATATATTCAGCTCTATTTTAACAGCTTAAAGTATAAAATAAAGCAGCAACCAAAACTGATATGAAATACTCAACCGAAAACACCAAACTCTTACAAAAATACACCCGGAAACTCACAAATCTGCACTGTTCAGCACAAAGGCAAACTCTGTATGAGCATGCACATGGAATGGCTTCAAACTCCCATCCTTAGCCTTCCTAGAAACCTGCAAACTCCCATTCTTGGGTCTCCCTGGAAACCTGCAAACTCCCGTTCTTGGGTCTCCTTCTCCACAGGTTTGGCAGCCTCTGAAGAATAACAAAGAATGAGCGAAAATCAAGTCTGGAATGAGCCCAAAATGCCTCCAAAACCCCTTAAAAGAGGGCATAACTGTAACTCACGTCCAAGAGAGGTTAATGAAACATATTTTAATAATAATTTTCATTTATTAGTCCAACGGTTTCCAAAGATTAACCCCCTTTTTCCGAAATTTCACTTTCTTGGGCCTGCCTGCCTTAGCAAAGATTATTTTATTTTAATTATTTGAAAAGGGGACATGACAACTTACATCTAGGCTGCAGTACCTAGAGTCAAATGGTTAAGGCCTTTAGGATATGAAATTAAAATTGATGAAGCCTCAGCCACTATTACTACACTACTTTCTAAAGAAGTTGATAAGACTACCAAAAAATTTGGTAATTATGATGTTCTGAAGTCAAAAGTTAAAATGGAATTAAAGACAGCTTCAACTTTGAAAAAGAAGGACAAAATGGTGAAGAAACTAAAGGCTAAGTTTGGAGAAGGTGCAGGTAATAATGATGATGAAGATGATGAAGAGGAAGAAGAGGTGCAAGGTCAAGGACCTCTTTCTTTAACCCAAGGCATGGGAGAAGATCAGGAAGAAGAAGGTGTAGAGGAAGAAGAAGTCAAAGAAGCATCAACAAAGCCACAACCAAAGAAAAGAAAAGCAAAGACATAGCCTGTTGCACAACCAAAGGCAAAGAAGACTACAAAACCAAGTGCAACAAAGCCTATAGCTCCAACAACAAGAGCTACTACAAGGGCAACTACTCAAAAAGCCAAGGAGCAAGCAAAAGAGAAAACTAAGGCTACTAAATAGACTAGTCTAGTGTAGAAGAAACCAAGAAGAAAATACATAGTACAACCAAAGATAGATGATGAGAAGACCAAAACATATTAGAAGAGTTAGTATATGCCATGATGGGAAAATTCAAGAACACTCCTCTTGAATTTGATAATACAATGCCAAAGGAATTGTACACCATTATTGAGAATAAGTGGCCTCATTGCCTAAATGTTGAAAAATAAATAAGGGAATCCACATTAGAACAAGTGGTGCTAGAGTTAACAAGGGGACAAATTACTAAAGAAAATAAGAAACATGGCAGAAAATTTTCACCCAAATATAGAGCTTTTAGCATCCTGCAAAGCAAGATTGAGGACATTGTCAAGAAATCCACCCAAATGTGGAAGTTAATATATGGATTGAAAATTGTTAAAGAAGGAGAAGAAGATTCCTTTGAGGGAAGAAATAATGAGGAAGATGATGAGGACAAGGAAGAAGAGATAGAAAAAGAAAAATAGGATATCACTATGGAGGAGACACAATGGAAGAAAGATGAGATGGCAATAGTTGACGAGAAGCAAAAAGAACAGAGTGTAGAAGACACAAAAATGCCAGAAATGAGCCCTCCATATGATACAAACACACCTACAGAAACCATAAAAGTGAAATATGTTCTTGATAACTCGCCTCAAAACATCAACCCATTAACTGCACAGGATCTAAAGAAGATCCTTGACCAAACCACACTACAAGCAAGATTGTATGAGAACCCAGTGTTGGTCAGTGTGGATGAACTACAAAAAGTAGTAGCTAATATAACAAGGGAAAAGGTGAACACAAAAGAACCACCTTTTTCCATCCCTATAGCTACTAGTGTTCAACCATTAATACAATTAGATGATAAATCTACAAAGGCTGACACTATTGCAAAAATTGATATAGTTGATACAACTCAAAATGCAGAGGTAAAGGAGCCTATAATAGAACAAGCAGGATAGACAAAAGTCTTTTTACCTAATGCACAAACAAAAGGTGCACCACAATTAATTGTAATTGACCAAGAAAAGAATGAAGAAAAGGACACACCCAAGGAGAAGGAGCAAGAAGCCATATACACATTGGTAAACTTACCAACATTTGGTACTCCTACTAAAGTCCTTGAGAGGTCGAGCATTGATGCTATACCATTATAGATTTCAGCACTAGGCTCTAGCTCATCCAAGGTTGCCAAGGTATTTCACTATGGTGATATAATTTTAGACGAAGAGATAGTGATACCTAAATATGACTATGAAACCATGACATTAGAACAAATAAGTACAATGCAAGAAGCCTTGGAGAGAAAGACAACTCAAGAAATACTCAGAAAAGAGTATAAACAAAGGCAAGCATTACAAGAGATTGAGGACATCTTTTTGGATGCCTTTAGCCTGCAAAAACCTGAAGAATCCAAGCCCATATTAGAACAACTATCAAAAATTGTGCAATAGGTGACTAATGAAGACTAAGATACTAATACTAAACTTATGAAATGGTCTGAAAAGAAATTTCAAGGGAAAGTTAATGAGAAAATATCTGGTGAAATAGCACTATCACAAGTAGAATTGGCTACTAAAATTGAGAATTAAGAACATATTCTCATTGTAAACCAAATTGTGTGATCCCACACTATTCACACAAGAAATGAGCCATAGAATTATGAATCTGGAAAGAAACTTGAAAATATCTGGTATGCAACTACCCCAAAATCTAGTTCAGAGTGAGAAGCATTTTAATTCAGTGCTTCATACAAAATCAACTAGCTCTATTAATAGTAGAAGAGGCTACCATAAGAGCCAAGCTGATTAATATACAAGCCTCACTTACCCCTCATATGGAACTACTCCAAAAGGAATTAGCATATGCAAAGATAGTATTAAAGAAAGATCTCAATCTTTCAAATTTGGATGGACTAGTTCACCTTGCAATAGAGGCAGCCATCTAGATAAAGTCCTTAGATGTTGCATTAGACATCTAGGATGTTTCTATAAAGATTATAATGTAAGTCCATAAAAAAAATTTGGACAAATACAGAGTCAATGTATAGACCCTTTGACATAATTGTCAAAAAGGGGGAGACAAATATGCAAGGGGGAGATAATAAAGAATAAAGAATATCAATATATAGAGGGAGATAACATAAAAGGTGGAGAGAAAACAAAGGGGGAGCAAATAGAAAAAGATAGCAAAAGAGTAGAAACAGAGTATATCAGATAGAAATAGAGTGTCAATTTTTGAAGAAAAAGAGTATCAACATGAAGCAAATCTACTCAAAAAAGAGAAGAGATTTTGAGCACATTAGGCACATTAACTCTGGGGAAGTTACAAAAGTTTGAGCAAAATTTTGAGTTATATGAGTCTATTACAGAATTTTGAAAATTTTGAAGTTTTGTATATATGTCAAACTCTATATATATATATATATATATATATATATATATATATATTATACCTGAGGAAATTAGATTTTTTATATACAGTTAAGTGTTTTTGACACTCATGTCAAACGGGGAGATTGTTGATCTCAGATTGGTTTTGACAATTGAGTGTCAACACACTTAAGATATTTACTAAGTTCATGCCAAGTTAGTGACACATGCCAAGTATAATATGTATAGATGTCGAGTTGTAATGAGTGCTGAGTCACTCATGTGTTGAATCACTCAAGTGTCAAGTGAGCAGTTGATGCCAAGCAAGTTTAGGTGTCAAGCCAGATAGAATTACAGTAAGTGTCAAGCATCAATATTATCAAGTGTTGAGTAACATAGAATGGACCTAGTTGTTTGTGATGGCACAAAAAACTATGTAAACCATTTTTATGCTGACTTATGGATAGATCTTAAAGCTTTGAAGATAAGATCGAATCTATTTGGTTTTCCTATGCAATCAAAATGCAACCAATCAAAAAATTGGAAGGAATTAAGCAAAAAAATGAACGAATCTCAATCGTAGATTCATACCTAACCCTAAGCCATCAAAAGTCTTTATAAGGAAGATGAAGCCCCATAATTCATGATGCATGAGGAGGTGATGTAAGAAAATAATTGAAGAGAGAAAAGGGGTGAATTGATTTGAAAGCATTCAAGGTGACTTAGCAAAACAAAGAATAGTAAAATCAGTTTGCAGAACAAAGGGTTAGTGATGCAACATTGTTATAATAGATCATGAGGATCAAGATGGACTAAATTGAGATCTAAAATCAGTAATACAAGATTGTAAGTTGTCAAATCAAACATTCTATTGTTACTTTCTAACAACTATATTAGCAGGATGAAATCCTTTGGATTAAGGTTGATTTAACATTCATTGTGAAATCCTTTAACAGGGTGACATTCCAAGTGAATGTTCTGAAATCCTTTAAACAAGTACACTTCTAATAGGGTGTAAAATCATTTAATAGGGTGGAACTTACTAGTCTCTTGTAAGCCTTTAACAGGTTAGACCTTTCATAGGGCATATCATGAAAATGGTCAAACTATGTAACCTTAACAAGTGACACCTTATTGTTGCAATAGTAAATAATTATGGGTGTCATCCCCACCCCAATTTTACCTTCTCATTTGGAGGGTTTCTGGGTAATCATATTTGGTGTCAACTGTCTATGTGGATGCATTTACTTTACATGTTATTTCAATATGGTAATGCATTCATTATTTTAAATTTAAAGTTTTATTGGTTAAAGATTAATACTTAGATTCACCCACGCCACCCCCCCCCAGAAGTATATGTTTCCCATTTGTAATTCCAACAAATAGTTCCAAGAGCCAAAAGATGGAGCACTAATAGACCCTAAAGAAAGGAGGATGATATGAAATCTTAAGGAAATGAGTGGCCAACATAAGGTAAGAGGTGATATACAAATGTAGGATGGTATATTGAAAGAGGAAGAGTTTTTAGATTGGATTAAAACCATGGATGCTTATTTTAAAGGTGAAGAGGTGCCAAATGATCAAAAGGCTAGATTGAAAAAGACTAAACTTAAAGGGAATGAACTCCTATGGTGGGATCATGAAAATGTTGTTAGAAGGGAGAAGGGAAAGACCACATTACCTCTTGGAATCAAATGGTGGATAAAATCAAAGTTAATTTTCTTCTTAGAGATCATGAAGTTTGATTGTATAAAATGTTACAATGGTTAAAGTAGAAAGGCCTAGATGTTAATAATTATATTGATGAATTCTGTAAGTTGAGCATAAGATTAGGTAGAGAATAGGATGAAGTTATAAAGGTTGGTAGATATCTAGGTTAGATAAGGTTTAATTTTCAAGATGAACTTGTTGTTGCTAACCCGAGGACTATGAAAGGATGTTATCAATTTGATATTTGGATAGAAGAGAATATAACAAGGAGACAAAAAATTCTACAAGGGGTAGAGGACCTAGTTCAAGGGAGCAAGTGTCCTTCCCTATAAAACTAACTATTCTTTTTGGATTTAATTAGGGCTTAATGTGATTTATTTTTTATAGATTATTTTAGGTCTTTATGGTATATGCAGGTTGTCATCTCCAATCTGACAAAGGGATTGACCCCATGGATCAACCATGTTCAAGGGCTTAACCCAAGCTCAAATTCAAATTCATTTAGGTCATAAAGAAATTCCCCTAGACAAGACATAAATTATGTAAAAAGCCCAAGGATAAGTTATATATAGACTAGGTATAATAAGAAAACAACAAAGAATACCAACCAGTTCATGAGCTATAAAAGGGTATTAGGACTGAATCACAATGAAAGATATGATCAAGAATATTGCAACGAATGTTCAATGGAGTCAAGATAGCGAACATGAGAAAGAAATTTTTATATGTGGTGCCTATTTGGCTTTCACTTTTGGACAAAAATTCCCTCTTCATTTTTTTTTTTTCATGCCAAGACACCTATTTGTTAGGTTTCATCAAGGTGCCAATTTTATTTTATTTTAATTTAATAATTTTTAAATTTTTTTGTTAATTTTTCAAGATCATGTATAATAATTGTAGAGGTGCATGTTATTCAATGACTCTGTTAATGGTTATCCCTCTAACACTACAAGTTGATAAACTCCAAACCCATATGTTGTTTTGAGTATATAGGATCTTTCCTAGTTTAGCTCAAATTAATTGGGCTTATACCTTTATTGTTGGGTCCTATAATTCATCTTCAGAACCAAATCTTTGGTCTCAAAATGACAACCTTAGACTTTCTTATTATATCTTATTTTGAGATGGTTATGCTATGCTTACAAATGAATTAAGGTGGGTTGTCTTCACTCATCTAGAATTTTAAGCTCATGGAAGTTTGACACTCTATAGTTTCCATCATCAATAATATTCTTTAGGAATACTCTCAATCATTAATTTTCAACATCAAGAGGTAAGATTGCCTCATTTCCATAGACTAGTGAGTATGGTGTAGTGCTAATAGGAGTGCAAACATTGATTATATAGGGCCAATGAGATGAATTTTATTATAGTTTCTAGTCTCAACTAGAGTAATTAATAGTCTTTTGTAGTATATTTACTATTATTTTATTAGATGTTTCAACTTGGCCTTTACTTTGTGGATAGTAAATACTAGAAAACCCATGATGGATTTTGATGTTCTCGCATAGTTTTTTTATACCTATTTTCTAAAATGGGCTACCATGATAATAAATGATAAACAAAAGGAATCTATGATGATATGTGATATAAGTCAAAATTAATTTTGAAATTTTCTTGCCACTAGTATAAGTCATAGGGATGACCTCAACCCATCTGGTAAAATATTTGATGGTCACAAAAATATACTTATTGTCATTAAAATAAAGAAGGGTGATATTCCCTATGAGATCAGATTCCCATTGAGAAGATGACCACAAAGAAATAAATAGTTGAAGATCTTGTGCCAAAGCATGAATCAAATTACCATGTAAACCTATGGGCATCATATTCTAGTGGGTCAATATTATCCATCACTTACCACCTTCTTGCTAAAATTAAACCATTAAAATTACCTCTACATATAATTACAACCCACTTGTAGATATTATCACAATAAATGCAGTAATATAAAAACAAGTAATCTCATAGACAAAAACATTCATCAAGATGACATAGATATTGTGTACGTGGAAACCCTCAATGAGAGGATGAAAACCACAATGGGTATAATATACCCAATAGCCCTTATAATGTATGTAAAGGGGTGCCCTATTAGGAGCTAAAAAAAAATTTCATGGAAGTGCATCCTATTAGGAATGCCTATAGCCTATTAGAGTTATAAAAGTGTGTGAAAGCCACCTAGTTAGAGGATTTACAAGTCTTCTTTTGAGAGACACCTTTCTAAAGGATTTTTACAATAATATTACTAATGAAGCTTTCCATTTTAGGAGCTTACAAATAGATGCAATGATAAGAAATATTTCTAAATGTTTTGACCTTTAAATGTAGCATTAACTTAACTAGTAGAACTCTATTTGGTCTCCTTGAAGATGCATTGATCTTCCCACTTTCTTGGTGAGTGCACTATTCTCACCTCTCCCTTGGTTTCCTATAACAACATATCATTGTTCTCTTCTCACTCTACTACTCTTTCTTCTTCTATATTTCTCATTCTCAACTCTTTTGTTCTTTGTTCTCTTCTCCTTCTGCATAAGTGACTCTCTTGAAAACTCTTTCTCTTCTCAACAACCACTCTACAATCTAATTTTAGTTACATATATCCTTCTATCAATGTTAGGACATAGTTACCCATGACAAAATTGTCTTGCTCATTCTTGAATTCAAAATTTGAATATCAAGCTTGCTTTGTTCATAGAAGATCCATGAACCCTACACCTAGGGTCTAAACTAGTAGCCTTGTGAGTCCTTTCATAAGCCAATGGTGGCCTATCATCCTTTCCTTCTTGTATCATTTTGTTTTTACTTCCTTTTATATCATCAGTGACTCATCATGTTGATGACTTGGATCAACTATTATCCATATCAGACTTCTTGTGTTAACATGGGTGTGTCAAAGTGTATGTTGGTGTGCCTTATGATTGGCAATAGTAAAATTCCTTCTCCACCTTCTTCCTCTGATAGGTTGTCACATGTTTTTCCAATCAGATACTTTTGGCCATCAATGATAGCATATAATACTTATTTCAATCTTTGTGCCAAAGATGCATGTGGGATCAACAAAGACATCAAAATATATCTTTCATTCATCTAATTTTGTTAGGGTAAATATTATTTCATCTAGAAAATTTGATAGTAGAGGAGGAACATCTTGAACTATTTCTTTTTAAATTTGATAAGAGATTATTTTTCCTTGGATTTATTTCTATTAATATATTTAATGTCAAATTCACTTAGGATCATTACCCATTTAGCTAGTTTTTGTGTGAGAGATGATTTTCTTAGGAGATATTCAAGTGCGTCAATTCATGATACAAGCATTGTCTTTGATAAAGCATATAATTTCTCAATTTTTACTCTGTGAAAATCATAAATAGGCATGTTCTCTTAATGAGTGAATAGTTTAATTCATAACCCACAAGAGTTATGTTGATGTCATAAATGAATCTTGATTTTACATGTTCATCATGTTGTTCTAGGAGAGCTTCAAATATAGTTTTAGTACTTGAGATATAAAAAATGAATGGTTTCTCTAGGATAGGAGGTGTCAGTATTGGTGGATTAAGTAGATAGTCCTTCAATTGAGGGAAATATTATTCACATTTTTCATTTCATTTAAAGGTTGTTTCCTTATTTAGTAGATATTGAAAGAAGTGGTGCTTATCTACCTATTGTATAATGAACCTCCAGGTAGACTATAACTTTCCTTGTGGGCTTCTATGTTTCTTTAAAGTGTTTGGAGAAGGAATTTCCAATTTTGACTTTACTTTTTTTTGGGATCTACCTCAATGCTTTGATGTGAAACAATATAACCTTGGATTTTTCGAGAGAAAACTCCAAAAACACACTTTTTGGGTTTAATTGAAGTTTATAACTTTCTATCCTTAAAAAACATTTGTCTGAAATGCCCAAATAATATTTTCTACTAGGAGATTTTCATACTAGATCATATATAGTATTCCATCATTATGTGCTTCTAGTCATGGAAGATAGTAGTCATTCCTCTCTAATAATTTTCTCCAATATTTTTGAGGCTAGAGAGAATAACATTCCAACAATATGTTCCCCAAGCACATGTGAAAGTTACCTTTGTTTGTGTTGGTTAACAACTTGTCTTCCTTATCTTTTTGGTTTATATCTTGACTCTTTACTTGTCCAATGTCCTATGGAGGACAAAGAAGTTAACAACAAAATGGGTCAATATAGTAATCTATCAAGGACCCCTAAATTTAAAGGTACAACTCCCTTTTGAATGCAAGAAATGCAATGAATTTTATTTTTCGGGCTTTGGGGGTTATGCTCTTAACTAGAAAGCAAAAGAGGCAAAAACCAAGTTGCCCAATACTTTAAGAAACTCAAGCAATTGAAAGGGGGACTAACTCACAATATGAAATCTATTCCAACATAAATTCAATGAATGGAAACATGCATAGCCAACTATGATAGCAAGAAGAAAGGAAGAGATGGAAAAATAGGCCATTCCTAGATTACACAATTAGATGATGTTATGACAATACCTAGATTTTCTATCCCTTAGCTACTACATTCACTAGTTTTTGGCCTCCTTGTGCAACAAAATATACTAAACACACAAACTACAATGTACAAAGAGAAAATTAAAGAGATGCTTATGTTAAAGAAAGTAAGACATACAATCTATTGCATGAAGGAAACAAAACCAAGTTCATTTACATACATTCAATTCTCAACAATAGCACATTTGTTCCAAACACTATATTGAAACTAAATGAATAGTAAAACTTGAAATGGATTAGAGTCATACGCAGTAGTCCCAGCTACAGGGGTTTGCCGAAAACTATTTTTGTTGATCTTATCAATTTCTCAAAATGATACATTTATAGGCCTTCTCAAAATGGTTGATTACACTAGATGATTTCTTTATAGAGCATCTTTGAACAAAATAAACTAAAAATAGGACAAGCTTGACTCATTGTCTATTATAGAGTCTAACCAAATTCCATGAATAGCTACAAAAAGAAAGAGAAGAAGAAGAATGGTAGGTGTCTAGAAAAGCATTAGAACATCATGTCTTCTTAGGAGTAACCATAATGGCTCTATAAGCTTTCATGGCGTCAACTACTTTGTCCAATTCTTCAACATTTGGAATGATGATGTTGTCAGCTAGAACTATCCAGTAGTCATGCATCTTAGTAAATTTATCTGTTTTGGCAAACTTCAACTAAAACTTCTTTAATTTTCTCCTTATGATTGCTTCCACTATTGAGAGTTCTTGGATCATGGATGCTTGGAAGTTGAGTGAGTCAATGACTTTATCAACAATTGCCAAGAACTTTGATTTCATTCTCTCAATATCTGCAAGCTTTCCATTAGTGAACACAAAGGACTCTATGTGCAATATCTTCAAATATTGAAAAAACTTCTCAATGACCTTCTACACTAGGTCATGTACATCCTTAAGCTTATTTGTAGACCTCATAGAGCTTTCTATAATAAACTCCAAGGATTGTTTCTAGTAAAATAGTGACTCCTTTCCCGTCTTGAGGATCCCATGAGTAATGACAACATTTATCTTCATGTCAATTACTTCTTGCAAAAGGACTAACTTCTCTATCAACTTGTCTATTACCTTTTGTATGTTGGTCTGATGATTTGAAGATGCCTCCCTGAGTTTTTGAGTATCTAACACTAGGCTTCCAAAGTTTTCAAATAATGGGGAACCTTGAGCCTTCATCTCATCTACCCATGCTCAACCAACCTATGTGTATTGCCTTTCTTGTTGTAGCTTTAGGAGTAGATTTTTAGTCTCCTCTACATTCAAGTAAAATTGACTTGATAAAGTACTCTTGAGTGTAGACCTTATGTACTCCACCAATTCTCTATTTGCCTTCAATAGTTCCTTTTCTTCTCTAAGCTCTTATAGCTTATCTTCAATTTTATTTTTGGTGGACTTCCACATGTTCTCCATGGAATCATGAATAGGGATACCAAGATCCACTATTCTCATCTGAAATTCATCTTTTGAAAGCTCATGAAATCTTCCTTCCTTTTTTGGCTTAGCAATCTCTGCTAGCATATGGCTAGTTGTTAAAAAAGTAGCAATTACAGAAATTGTCTTCTTCTTTTTTGTCTTCTCAGATGGTTGAGAAGAAGTGACTTATGTGATCAAGTCCTTTGATGGAGTTTCTTCCTCATATCTACTCTTCTTCCTATCAATGGTCTCTTTGAGCCATGAATCTATAGAGAGCACATTGATAGTCGACTACAAAGCAGTGGGATCAAATAGTTTCCTTAGAATTAAGGGAGTTTTCTTTCTTTGAGAAGCAACAGGGAAGGCAGCAACCTTAGTAACTGAGAGGGCTAAAGTATCCCCTATTGGAACTCTTTAGAAAATCAGTCATCCAAGGTCTAGATGTACAACTAAAACTTTTCACAGCTTAGTGGACCCATATCCATAAAACCTTATTATGCATGCATCCATTAGATCATACAACTCTAATACTCTATAGGTTACTATCCTAGGTCAAAACAACTTTGTAGAAATGTAAACATGAAACATAACAAATTCAATAATGCATTTGACACAAGGATTTTATGTGGATACCCAATTTGGGAAAAACTACCAGTAACATGCTACTATTTCTCAATCTTTTAAAGTGATGCCCTGTGAAAGGCCAACCCTATTAAAGGTTACAATACACACTGTTAAATGTGACCTAGTTAGAGGATTTAAATCACCCTATTAGGGGTAAGCCTTATTAGAGGACTTTAGATCATTCACTTGGAATGTCACCTGGTTAAAGAATTTATAAATGATTGTTAGGTAAATCTTAATCCAAAGGATTTACCCTAGACTAATACAATGATTAGAAAGTAATCGTAAGGCTTGATCTGATAACAAATTATAACTCACTTGTAAATTACAGATCTTTTTTTTAGTCCTCTATTATGTTTGGCTTTCACACACTTTAGCTCTAATAGCTTGTTCACACTTAAAGCATTCATACTCTTAAGCCTTCTTGCTTTACATTCTAATTGCAGTCTCTTCTATTTGGCCATTGAATGAAGAAATTCCCTAGACTCCTTGTCTTCCTTAGGGTCTCACACCTGACAACCTTTAGTTCTGACCAACTCTCTCTATAAATAGAGATTTAAAATATTTTTTTCACTTAACCATAATCATCCATTTTAGGGTTGGATAGGATTAGGTAGGATATAATGAATCTACCCACTTTTCTACTTTGTTCCTCTAGAAACACTTTCTACAATCTTCCTTGAATTCACCTCAAAGTAGTTTACCTTGAATTTTGTGCCACTATCTCATCATAGTTATCTTACACATGCTTCACATAATTCAAGAAAATAAAATAGCCAGCTCAGATTCATCAAATCTACAATTTAACATGAATACTGGCACTCGGAATCAATTTGTTGTCACTCGGCTTCCATATTATTATTTCACTCAACAAACACTAAAGTTTACTAATGCTTGGAATTAACTAAACTTTACTTGGCTTACACTATATTCACTCAGCATACATTGAATAGTGATATTTCTATCAGGATTTAATTGTGTGATTTTGAGTCAAACTCATACATTGAACATTCACTTTTCTCAACTCCAACTAATTTTCTATTCAACTTGCACTAAGTTTTCTTAGCACCTACTGTGCACTTAGTAAAGCTTGGCAGACACAATTCTTCTTACTTGTTCTTCTAGACTTAATCAATGTATCTAACCTTTACAGCCTTAAGTAGATAAATAATACACTATATCATCACTATCTTAATTGATCTTTTTACTTCTTTTTCATACCATAATTCAACCTTTCTTCTAGGTGCTCTTGTTATCTCATTTGATCAAATCCTCTTTATCAATCAAATAAATGATAGTACTCAAATCAACTAAGCAGTTATCTTACCAACAAGTAGTAGGTCTGACATCAGTGAAAAAATAATGATTGAAACACATCCTCATACTTTCATCAATCTTTTCTCAACAATCTCCCTCTTTGGCATTGATGGCAAACCAATACCAAAAATAATACCAAAAAGAAAATAATTCCTTGTTTTGAAATCTCTCCCTCTATTAGCATCTTTCATCTTTTGTATAGGCTACAAAATTCTATTATGATCAATAGACAATCAACTCTTCCTTATGACTCCCTTCATCTATCATCTTTGAGGGCTTCACCTTCTAACTTATATCTCCCTCAATACTTTCTCCCTCTTACTAGGTAGATGTATTTCTTTTAGTCATTTTTCCTTCATTGGTAAACATTGGGTACACTATCTCCCTCTGAGTAGATATTTCATATTGTTTTCTCCTTTTAAAGTATTTCTTTCTTTCTCACTATGTTTGGTATTCTTTATTTATCCCTTTACTATTTCTCCCTCTTTGACAATAATGCTAAAGACTTGTTATCTCAATAGGAAGATGTTAAAAATTTTAGTTTCTCCCTCTGTCACCTAACTTGTGACTATAAATCTTCTAATTTTATCTCTTTGATTACTTTAGGTAGCTCCTAAAGTAAGATCCACTACATCAAGTTATAAGATACAAAATTCAACTTCAACTGATGCAGGGCACTACTTATGCTTCTTAAGTAGCTTTGGATAGGGGTATCACCCCTAGTTTATCTCTTAGATACTCATGAGCATCCTTGGGTAAAGATTTTGTGAAGATATCAGCTATCTACTCTTTTGTATTCACATGTTTCATTCTCACTTCTTCGTCTTGAACTAACTCTCTCAAGTAATGATACTTGATTGCAATGTGCTTGGTCTTTGTGTGCATCACAGGGTTCTTTGATATATTTATAGAACTTATATTATCACAATAAAGTACCACAGGTTCAGTAATTTTCTCCTTCATACCTTTGAGTAGTTTTTTGATCCATACAATGTTTCTAAAATTTACTGCAGCAGCAACATATTCAGCTTTAGTAGTAGATTGGGATATGCAATTTTGTTTCTTGTCGGTCTAGGTGACCAACATCTTTCCTAAGAAAAATGCTCCTCCACTAGTGCTCTTTATATCATCAATTTTTCTAGCCCAATTAGCATCAGTGTAGGCTCTAAACTCAAATTTCTCATTTTTATTGTAGTATAGACCATAGTCTTCTATTCCTTTCAGATATCTCATAATTCTCTTAATAGATATCAAATTATTCTCCTTAGGATTAGTAGAGAATCTTGCAAAAATCCCAACACATAATGCAATGTTAGGTCTACTATGTACTACATATTACAATTTTCCAATCATAGACATGTACAATGTTTGATTCACATCAGTTGAATCATCATTCTTTGACAACTTGTGTCATGTCATCATAGGTGTACTAACTATTTTTAATTCTTCCAACCCAAAAGTCTTCAATATTTCCTTCCCATAGTTAAAGTGAGTGATGTATATACCATATTTCATCTAATATACTTGCAAACCAACAAAGAAATTGATCTATTCAAATATAGACATCTCAAATTCTTTCTTCATTTCATTTGCAAATACCTCACTTAATCCATCTTGACCTCCAAATATGATATCATCACCAAAAAATTTAGCTAGTAAAATACCTTTACCTCCTTCTCTCTTCAAGTACAGATTGTTGTTATCATCAGTCCTCTCAAATTCAATCTTCACAAGATAAGTATGAAGTCTCTCATACTATGCTCTTTGGGCTTTCTTTAAACCATATAAAGCTTTGTGTAGTCTACTTACCATGTTCTTGTTGTTAGCATCAAAAAATCTTTCTAGTTGTTCTATATAAATGTCTTCTTCTAATATACCATTTAGAAATATTGACTTCACATCCATCTGATAAACTCTGAAACCTTTGTATGCAAATTAAGCAAGCAGAGTTCTTACTCCTTCCAATTTTACAATAGGGGTAAATGTTTCTCCATAGTCTATTTCTTCTTGTGGATACACCTTGAAAACTAATCTTGCCTTATTTCTTATGATTTCACCATTTTCATATAACTTGTTTCTGTACACCTAGTTGGTTCTAATCACATTCTTATCCTCTCATCTGGGAACTAAAGTCCATGTCTTGTTCTTCTCAATCTATTCAATCTCTTCTTTCATGGATTTACAATAGTCCACAATTTCTAAGGAATCTTAAATTGTCGTAGGTTCATTTATTCTTAGCAAATATGTATCACTTCTTAGCCTATTTCTTTTCATTGGTCTAGCATCTTTGTCTCTAATAATTTGTTTAGCAGGGTGATGTATTTTGACATACTTTGACAATCTTGGTTTTTCTCTACCTTCCTCATTAGGTCTGTCAATTTTTGAATCACTATGTACTTCTCTATTATGTAATTCAACATCTCTTTCATGTACACTAATCTTAGAATCAAAATGTGCCCAGCTTTTGTCTACAAATCGATTCCTAATTCTAGCTTGGTTCCTGAATGCAACTCGACATTCATTGTATATGACTCGGCAATCACTGAAACTTGTTATTGATTTGCAACTTGGTTTACAAAATCTTCATTAGAAGGCATACCTTCATAAAAGTATACAAAAGATTTGTATTCCTCTGGTTCCTTCATAGGTTTAGCCTCATGTACCTCTGTATCTTCATCAAACTTCACATTTGCACTTTCCACAACTTTGTTAGTGTTAGTATTTAAAGACTTATAAGCTTTACTTCTTGTGGAATAGCCAAATAATATACCTTCTTCACTTTTAACATCTAATTTACCATTCCTAAAATCCTTACGAATGTAGCACTTGCTTCCAAATATCTTAAAATATTTTAAATTGGGTGAGTATCCATACCATAGCTCAAGAGGTGTTGAATGAGTATCTTTCTTGACTTGTACATGATTCAAGGTATAGATAGTTGTACTTATAGCCTCTTTCTAGTATTCCAAAGAAACATTCTTCTCCATCATGAGTGTCTTAGCATAGTCCATTACAAATTTGTTTCTCCTTTTAGTAATTCCATTTTTTGGAGGGGTCCTAGGTGTAGATGTCTATATTTTGATTCATCTGTCATTGCAAAACATCCATTACAAAATATCTCAAACTCATTTGATGCAAATTCTCCTCCTCTTTTAGATCTCAGACATTTTAGAATTTTGTCTATCTCCTTCTCAACTCTTTCTAAGTACCATTTAAACATTTGAAAAGCATTAGATTTTTGCTTCAAAAACATTATTGTCATCATCCTAGAATAGTCATCAACAAATAGTATAATGTACTTGTCACCCTTGTAGCTTTGCACATTAATTGGTCCACACAAATCAGTATGAACAATCTCAAGAATTTCTCTAGAGGTGTGAGTCTTACTTTTAAAACTAGATTTTTTCATCTTGCCTAACTAACATTGTTTGCAAATTATATTGTCAGGTTTCTTTAGTTTAGGAAAATCTTTCACTCTTTTCATGTTACTCATAGTAACCAAGTTATTAAAGTTAACATGACATACCCTCTTGTGCCATAACCACACATCATCAAATTCTACAAAAAGAAAAGTAGCATCATTCATATCAAGATAAAATAGATCACCTCTAGTCTGATAACCTTTCCCAATTAGTTTCCAATCAATATCATAGATCTTGTCTATCTTGTTCTCAAACTCAACTTTGCAACCTAAAATATTCAATTGTGAAACACTCAACAAATTATAGTTAAGTCCTTCAACATAATTGTTGAATATGATTGAAAAGATCATGAATGAAGGACAATGGAACTGGTAAAGAATGTTTTCAATCATTGTTTTGTCATTGATTTCAAACTTGCTACTTGCAGGAATGATAATTGCTTTAATGATCCAAATACTATTAATTGGTTTATTGACAAGGAGGTGGCAATCAATAAGATGTAACTAGAGTACCTAGAGAAAGGTTGAATTTATGATGTTGTAATGAAGTACAAGGATCAGCTAAGCTATTGATGAAATAGTGTATTGATGACATACTCTAAGACATAGAGGATGGACACACTGAGGCACAAGATGTAAGGATTAACCAAGTCCTAGTTAGTGCCAAACAGATTCTTAGTTGAAGTCGAGCAAGTTCAACTTAGTAGGTGTCGAGAAATCTTCAGGTGTCAAGCAGTCTTCAGGTGCCAAGTGAATATCAGGTGTCGAGTAGCAGAAAAGATAATAGGTGCTGATTAAATCTTCAAGTGTTGAGCAAGCTATAAGTGTCGAGTGAATTTCAAGAGCCGAGTTTCACAGAATTTCTTCAGGTGTTGAGCATCAGTAAATCAATGATGCTGAGTTGTTGCATTATTTTGAAAAGTTGAAGATTTTCCAGATCTAAGCTGACATGGTAGTTATCTAGAATTTTGTGAACCAGATAAAAGATGAGAATGATGAGCTGGTGGCACAAAACACTATGTAAAACATTTTTGGCAAATGCTAATGGATTTATCATGAAGTTTCTAGATAGAAATAAGATATGGGACAAATACATTATATCCTACCTAATCCATTGAAACTCTAAAGTTGGAGAGGGAGATTTGAGTGGGAAATCAAGAACAGAACTTCTTTATAAGGAGTTACAGATCAAAGATCAAGTACACATGCATGAGAGGGAGTTGGTCATAAGTGTAATCATGTGAAGAGGCCTAGAGGAGTAAGAACAGAGCATCAAGACTCTGAATTGATCGAGTGACCAGAGAGAGCATTGGCATAACGAGTGGAAGAACTCAAGGAGACAGATCTTGAAGGATGAGCAAGCTAGTTGCACTGCAAAGGAGGAAAGCCAAGCAAAGAAGGGAATTGAAGAAGTGATCTAAAATCTACACATTGAGGGTTGCAAATCTGTATTAGGTTAAAACTCTTCTAATACTTTCTTATCATTGTATTAGATATTGAAAACCTACATTGCTAGGTTAACTTAATAGCTAGGTGGATAAGCCTCAGGAAAAGGACAAAGAGATCCCTAGGAGAAGGATAAGGAGATCCTAAAGAGAAGGATAAAGAGATCCTTAGAAGGAGGATAGGAAATCCTTAGAGAGGGATTAAAGATTCTTTTGAGAAGGTAACTGTAAATCCCATGGACTTGGGTGAGCCTAACAGCTCTATGTAAATCCTTTAACAGGGTGACATTCCAAGTTGAATGTTCTTAAATCCTTTAACAAGGTCACATTTAACAATGTGTTGTAGCCTTTAACAGGGCAGACCATCAGAAGTGGTTAAAATAAATTGCATAGTTATTTTGTAGGTATCATCCCCACTCCAGTTTTACCTTCTTATTCTTGGAGGGTTTTTGGGTTATCAAATCCTTAGTGTTATGGTGTGATGCATGTTTACTTTTCATGATTGTTTAATGTTCAATTGCATGCATGATAATTTCAATTATGTGCCATTAAGGATTTGTAGAAGAAAAAAAAGTTTTATTGGACATCATTGGACCTTGAATAAGTGATTCACCCCCCCCCCCCCCCCCCCCTCTCAATTATTTTAAATAATTCTAACAATTGGTATCAAAGTTGAGTTGCTGATTTGTTTCAAAGTACTAGCAGCAAGAAGATCAAGATGTCCAAGAGAGAAGTTCCCAAGCTAAACAAAAACAACTTTGTTGCATGGCAAAGTCTGATGAAGCCACACCTCAGATCAATAGGTGACTATGCATAGACCTCAATTACAGTTGATCATGTAGACCCTGCAGGACCCCTCACTGCAAATGACATGAGCAAGAAGAAGGAGCACAATCAAGCAATGTTGGATATTGCTTTAGCACTAAGCTATGCCAAGTATGATGACATCAAAGGATGTGACACTTCACACCAGATGTGGAATACATTATCAAGAATCTATGGAGGAGATGATAATGTCAAGAGAGCCAAAAGAGAAAGTCTAAGAGAAAAATTTGATGATATGAAAATGGAAGAAGGAGAGAATGCTGCTCAATATGGTGCAAGAATGAAGGAAGTAGTCAATTCCATAAGAAGCCTAGGAGGACAGTTAGTAGAAGAAATAGTATGTAGCAAATACTTGAGAACTTTGCTTCCCATCTATGCTATAAGAGTATCAGTCATCCAAAGCTAAGGTGTGTACCAGGAAACACAGTGAAATTTGAAGGAATAATTGGAAGACTCACTACCTTTGAGCTATCCAACTTTGACAACTATAAGCCAAAAAATTTTGAATCAGCATTCAAGGCTAAGATGACAGTGAAAGATAACAAGGAGGTTCAAAAAAAGAAAAAGAATGGAAAAGGAAAGTATGTATCTAGTGATAGCAGCACTGATGAAGATGATGTGGACCAATTGGAGGCATTACAAGCAAGAAGATTTCACAAAGGAAGACGCAAATTCAAAGGTAAGCTACCAATCATTTGTTTCAATTGTAATGAAGTTGGTCACATTGCAGCCAGATGCACACAAAAGAAAAATTACAAGGATGGAGGCAACTTCAAAAACAAGAAAGAGGAAAACAAGGACTACAAAGGTAAAGGCAAAAGATGCTATATTGTTGAAGAAGACTCTGATGAGAATGATGATGAAGTAGTCTATGTGGCTATGAAAGATGAATCAGATGAAGAAGAAGCAACTACCCTGGTAACCTACATTAACAAGAATGATAGATGGATCATAGATAGCGGATGCTCTCATCACATGACTAGAGATAAAAGTAAGTTCATTTCCTTTACTCAATATGAATGAAATAGTGTTAGATTTGGTAACAATGCACCATGTCAGATCAAAGGGAAAGGTAGTATCAAGCTTACTGAAAAGATATCATGTGATAATGCATACTATGTTGAAGGACTGAATTATAACTTGTTAACTGTCTCACAGTTAGGCAACATAGGATGTAAGGTTGAATTTGAAAAAGGAATTGCTAAGATTTATGATTCTCAAGGAAGTCTAATAGGAAAAGGTGATCGGACTGGGAGTAACTTGTTTTACCTTGACATAGAAGATGCTTCTTGTTTTATTGTTCAAACTGATGATGTATAGTTATGGCATAAGAGGCTATGTCATGTAAATTTTGACAATTTGATAAGCATCAACAAAATGAAGAAAGTCAGAGGTCTACCAAAGTTGAAGAAGCCTGATAACATCATGTGCAAACAATGCCAACTAGGAAAGATGACCAAGTCAACTTTCAAAAGCAAGACTTATACTTCAAAAGAAGTATTAGAGCTAGTTCATACTGACTTGTGTGGTCCTATAGAAGTACGAAGCTACAAAGGTGACAGATACATAATGCTATTTGTAGATGACTATTCAAGGATGATGATAGTCATGTTCCTGAAACAAAATTAGATGCATTCCAAATGTTCAAGTGGTACTTGGCCAGAGTTGAGAAAGAAACTAGAAAGAGCCCAAAATGTCTCAGATCTGATAGAGGAGGTGAATTCACATCAAGAGAATTTGAAGAGTTCTGCAATGAAAGAGGAATTAAAAGGCAGACATCAGCACCTAGAACTCCACCTCAGAATGGTATAGCAGAGAGAAGGAATAGATCAATTATTGACTGTGCCAGGACCTTAATGATGGAGAAAAATGTTGCCCTCAAATACTGGAGAGAAGTTATAAGTACTACAGTCTACACACTCAACAGAGTTCAAGTCAAAAAAGGTACAAATGCAACACCTTTTGAATTATGGTATGGGAATTCTCCTAATGTAAAACATTTCAAAATATTTGGATGCAAATGCTATATATATAAAGAGTCTAGGAATGGAAAGTTTGATGCAAAGAGTGAGGAAGGCACATTTCTTGGTTATTCTACTAGAAGCAAAGCTTATAAGTGCTTGAATGTTAACACTAACAAAGTAGTAGAAAGTACAAATGTGAAATTTGATGAGCTTGCAGAAGTTCAAAGTATTGAAAACACCAAGAAAGTAGAAGAATACAAGACTTTTGTATACTTTTATGAAGGTATACCTAATAATGGTGAAATTGTAACTCAGAATAACAATCAGCAACAGAATCCAGTATCTGCTAAGTCATAGACAGTAAATGAATAATAGCAGACACATTCAGAAGATGAGCCGTAGAATACAAAAAATGTTCATTTAGACTCTAAGAATATCCAACAAGAAGAAAATGAACAAATACATGATGAAAATATGCATGAAGATTCAGATTCTGAAAGAGACAATATGCAAACAAGGAAAGAACCTGTATTAGCAAAATATGTGAAAAGACATCATCCTACAGATCAAATTATTGGAAACAAAGAGGTAGGACCAATGACAAGGAATAGACTCAAAAATGAAACATGTCTGCCCAACAAAATGGAACCAAAAATAGTAAGTGAAGCCATAATAGATGATGACTGGTATAATGCTATGAAAGAAGAAATAGAACAAATTGAGAAGAACAAGACATGGACCTTAGTCACAAGACTAGCTGATAAGAATGTGATTGGAACCAAGTGGGTGTTCAAAAACAAGTTGGATGAGAATGGTGAAATCACAAGAAACAAGGCAAGATTAGTTTGCAAAGGATATGCACAAGAAGAAGGACTAGATTATGGAGAAACTTTTGCTCTAGTTGCCAGAATGGAAGGAGTAAGGACCTTACTAGCATATGCAGCCTTCAAAGGATTGAAAGTCTATTAGATGGATGTTAAGACTGCATTTCTAAATGTTATACTTGAAGAGGAAGTCTACATAGAGCAACCAGAAGGTTTTGTTGATGAAAAGAACAAAAATAAGGTATGTAAACTGCATAAGGCTCTATATGGATTGAAGCAAGCCCCTAGAGTTTGGTATGAAAGACTTCACAAGTATTTGGTGCAAATAGGATTTGAAAGAACTGATGATAACAGTAACATGTACATCAAATTAGAAGAAGGTAAGGATAATATTGTTTCTGAAATATTTGTGGATGATATAGTTTTTGGAGGAAAGGAAGTACTGTGCAAAAGTTTTGCTGACAAAATGAAATATGAGTTTGAAATGTCTATGTTTGGAGAAATCAAGTTCTTTGTAGGATTGCAAGTACATCAACTAAAACATGGCATATTTCTAACACAATCAAAATACATCAAAGAGATACTCAAGAAGTTTGGATTAGAAGACTCCAAACCTGTCAGCACACCAATGGCAATAGGACATAAGCTATCTAAAAATGATGAATCAGCTGAGGTCAATCAAACAATGTATAGATCCATGATTGGAAAACTACAATATGATGTACATAGCAAACTGGACATAGCACTAGCAATTGGAATAGTGGCTAGATTCTTTGCCAATCCTAGAGAAAATTATCTCATGGCAGTAAAGAGGATAATGAGGTATCTCAAAGGAACTGATGATTTTGGCTTATATTACAAAAAGAATGAGAAGTTTGAGCTCAATGAGTACACAGATGCATATTGGGGAGGCAACATTGATGATAGGAAAAGCACAAGTGGAGGAGCATTATTTTTAGGTAGAAGACTAGTTACTTGGACTACTAAGAAACAAACATGCACATCTCAGTCCACTGCAGAAGCAGAATATGTGGCAGCAGCAGTCAATTGCAAAAATATTGTATGGCTCAAACATCTATTAAAAGGAATGAAAGAAGAGGTAAACAAACCTGTGATACTGCATTGTGATAATACAAGTGCTATAAACATATCCAAGAATCCAATAATGCATGCAAAAACCAAGCATATTGCAATCAAGTATCACTATGTTAGAGAATTGGTGGAAGACAAACAAATGAAGATGGAGTACATTCACACAAAAGAACAAATTGTAGATATCTTCACCAAACCATTGCCCAAGGATTCTTATGAGTATCTTAGAGGTCAGTTGGGGGTAATGCTTTAACTCAAGCAGTCTAAAGCAACATAGAAGCTACCTTGCATCAAGAGGAGTAGATCATTGAAATATCAGAAGAATGATGTAGAGGATGAAAATAGGAGCAGAAACTCTAGATAAATCACAACCATGGTGACAGAGGGAGAAAAACTTGAAAATGCAAAGCCTCTATTTAGCATGTTAAAGATGCTACATCTTTGGCATTCATGGAAAAGTGGGAGATTTATGAGAAACTAATCAATATAAAGTAAGAGGGAGATATATATGAAAGATGTATAGGAAAGAGGGAGATTCAGAAGAAATAAGATTTAGTAAGTAGTGATGAAGGATCAAGAATACAGAGTAAGGGGGAAGGAGAAGCAAAAAAAAGGATTCAGATTTTGGTGGTAACTAAGTTGATCAGCTTAATCATTTGATCAGTTTGGTTTGCCATCAATGCCAAAGAGGGAGATTATTGAATATGATTGAAAAGATCATGAATGAAGGATAATGGAACTAGTAAATAATGTTTTCAATCATTGTTTTGTCATTGATGTCAAACTTGCTACTTGCAGGAATGACAATTGCTTTAGTGATCCAAATACTATTAATTGGTTGATTGACAAGGAGGTGGAAATCAATAAGATGTAACTAGAGTACCTAGAAAAAGTTTGAAGTTATGATGTTGTAATGAAGTACAAGGATTAGCTAAGCCATTGATGAAATAGTCTATTGATGACATACTCTAAGACAAAGAGGATGGACACATTGAGGCACAAGATGTAAGGATTAACTAAGTCCTAGTTAGTGTCGAATAGATTCTCAATTGAAGCTGAGCAAGTTCAACTTAGTAGGTGTTGAGCAATCTTCAGGTGCCGAGCAGTCTTCAGGTGCCAAGTGAATATCAGGTGCCAATTTGTAGAAAAGATAATGGGTGTCAAGTAAATCTTCAAGTGCTGAGCAAGATATAAGTGTTGAGTGATATTGAAGTGTCGAGTGAATTTCAAGAGCCGAGTTTCACAGAATTTCTTCAGATGTCGAGCATCAATAAATCAATGATGTCGAGTTGCTGCATTATTTTGAAAAGTCAAAGATTCACCATCTAAGCCGACATTGTAGTTATCTAGAATTTTTTGAACCAGATAGAAGATGAGAATGATGAACTGGTGGCATAGAACACTATGTAAAATGTTTTTGGCGAATGTTAATGGATTTATCATGAAGTTTCTAGATATGGGACAGATACATTGTATCCTACGTAATCCATTGAAACCCTAAAGTTGGAGAGGGAGATTTGAGTAGGAAATCAAGAAAAAAACTTCTTTATAAGGAGTTACAGATCAAAGATCAATTACGCATGCATGAGAGGGAGTTGGTCATTAGTGTAATCATGTGAAGAAGCCTAGAGGAGTAAGAACAGAGCATCAAGACTCTAAATTGATCGAGTGACCAGAGAGAGCATTGGCATAATGAGTGGAAGAACTCAAGGAGACAGATATTGAAGGATGAACAAGTTGTTTTCACTGCAAAGGAGGAAAGCCAAGCAAAGAAGAGAATTGAAGAAGTGATCTAAAATCTACACAGTGAGGGTTGCAAATTTGTATCAGGTCAAAAATCTTCTAATACTTTCTTATCATTGTATTAGATATTGAAACCCTACATTGCTAGGTTAGCTTAACAGCTAGGTGGATAAGCCTCAGGAAAAGGACAAAGAGATCCCCAGGAGAAGGATAAGGAGATCCTCAGGAGAAGGATAAAGAGATCCTTAGAAGGAGGATAGGAAATCCTTAGAGAGGGATTAAAGATTCTTTTGAGAAGGTGACTGTAAATCCCATGGACTTGGGTGAGCCTAACAACTCTATGTAAATCCTTTAATAGGGTGACATTCCAAGCTGAATGTTCTTAAATCCTTTAACAAGGTCACATTTAACAATGTGGTGTAGCCTTTAACAAGGTAGGCCTTTAACAGAGCAAACCATCAGAAGTGGTTAAAATCAATTGCGCAGTTATTTTGTGGGTATCATTCCCACTCCAGTTTTACCTTCTTATTCTTGGAGGGTTTCTGGGTTATCAAATATTTAGTGTTATTGTGTGATGCATGTTTACTTTTCATGATTGTTTAATGTTCAATTGCATGCATGATAATTTCAGTTATGTACCATTAAGGATTTGTAGAAAAAAAAAAAAGTTTTATTGGAGATCATTGGACCTTGAATAACTGATTCACACACCCCCCCCCCCCCCCCTTCTCAGTTATTCTAAATAATTCTAACAATAATAAGCATTGTCACATAAGATCTTTTTTGTGAGTTTGATAGATCCTTTTCCTTTTATCAGACAGTGTGCATCATTACCAAACCTTACACTATTTTCATCATAATAATTTAGGGTAATGAACTTACTTTTATCTCCAGTCATGTGATGTGAACACCCACTATCAATGATCCATCTATCACTCTTGTTCACATAAGACATCGGTGTAGTTGATCCTCATCAGAATCATCCTTTGTTACAACATATACCACTTCATTATGATGGTCATCAAATCCATCTTTGATTTCCTCTTCTACAATGTAGGAAGACCTCTTGCCTTTATCTTTGTAATCTTTGTTGTCCGCATCTCTTTTACTTCAGTATTTGTCTCCACTTCTATAGTTCTTCTTCTCTAGACATCTAGTAGCAATATGACCAACCTTGTTGCAATTAAACACATGATAGGTAACTTACCTTTGAATTTTCTTTGTCTTTGTGAAATATTATGGCTAGTAATCTTCAAGTTGTTCTACATCCTCCTCATCTATGTCACTATCACTAGAAACATATTTTACCTTTTTCTTCTTCTCGTTAGGATCCTTTAATGATAGCTTAGCTTTGAAAGTAGATTCAACATTGTCAAATTTGAAGTTATCAAAATTAGAGAGCTCAAAGGAAGTAAGCCTACCTACCAAACCTTCTAGAGTTAGATTAGAACCTAGTATACATCTTAATTCTTGTGTGGAAGAAACTCTAATTGCATATATGGGTAACAATGTTCTTAATACTTTACTCAATAAAGTATCATCATCCATGTTACCAGTATCTCCTCTTATAGCATTAACAATATATTTTATTCTAGATCAATATGAACAACATTCTCACCTTTTTGCATCCTCGTATCATCAAACTTATCTCCTTTCAAATTTGGCTCTTAAAACATTTTCATCTTCTCCATAAATGGTGTGAAGAGCATCCCACATCTTCTTTGAAGAATAACAACCCTTGATATCATCAAACTCAACATAACTTAGGGAAAAGGAAATCTCCAATATTGCTTGATTATGTTCTTTCTTCTTTTTTCAGATCATCGGTAGTTAGGGCTCTAGCAGGATTGACATGCTCAATGGAGATGGTAGATTGTACATGGTATTTAAGACCTCCTAGGTGTAGCTTCATCAAACTTTTCCATGTAGGGAAGTTCTCCTTGTTGAGCTTGGGTGCCTCTCTTTTTGACATCTTGATCTTTTTCTTCTATTACCTTCAAACTCGTCCTCTTAAGTATTATGCCTTTGATACCAATTGTTGTTGGAATTCTTTAGAATAACTGAGAGGGGGGGTTGAATTAGTTATCCAAGGTCTAGATTTACAAACAAAAAATTTTATATCTTAGTGAACCCATATCCATGAAACCTTATTATGCATGCATCCATTAGATCATACAACTCTTAAACTTTGTAGGTTATTTTCCTAGGCCAAAACAACTTTATAGAAATGTAAACATGAAACATAATAGATTAAATAATACATTTAACTCAAGGATTTTATGTGGAATAACATGTTAATAATTCTCACTCTTCTAAAGTGATGCCCTATGAAAGGCCAACTCTATTAAATCTTATAATATACACTGTTAAATGTGACCTAGTTAGAGGATTTCAATCACCCTATTAGGAGTGAGCCTTGTTAGAGGACTTTAGATCATTCAATTGGAATGTCGCTTGGTTAAAGGATTTACAAATGATTTTTAGGTAAACCTTAATCCAAAGGATTTACCCTAGATTGATACAATGATTAGAAAGTAACACTAAGGCTTGATCTAATAATAATTTACAACTAACTTGTAGATTATAGATCTTTGTTTTAGTCCTCCATTCTACTTGGCTTTTCCACACTACATCTCTAATAGCTTGTTCACCCTTTAAGCATTCATACTCTTAAGATGTCTTTCTTAGCAAGCCAATTGCAGTCTCTTCTATTTGACCAATGAATGAAGAAATACCCTAGACTCCTTATCTTCCTTAGGTTCTTGCACATGAAAAACTTTTCTTCTAACCAACTCTCTCTATAAATATATATTTAAGATATTTTGCTACTTAACCACAATCATTTATTTTAAGGTTAGGTAGGTTTAGGTAGGATACAATGAATCTACCCACTTTTCCACTTGATTCCTCTAGAAACTTCTTCTACAATCTTTCTTGAGTTTGCCTTAAAATGGTTTACCTTAAATTATGTACCACCAGCTCATCATAGTTATCTTCCACATGCTTTGCGCAATTCAAGAAAACAAAATAGTGGGCTTAAATTCATCAAATCTATGATTTAACATGGATACTAGCACTTGACATCAATATTATGTCACTCAACTTCCATACTACTCTTTCACTTGGCCAACATTATTTCACTCAACAAACAGTAAAGTTTACTAATGCTCAACATCAACTAACCTTTACTTAGCTTATGCTATATTCACTCAACATACACTAAATCTTCACTTTTCTTAGCTCCAACTAATTTTCTACTTGGCTTGCACTAACTTTTCTTAGCACCTATTATGCACTTGGTCAAGCTTGGAAGACACAATTCTTCTTACTTGTTCTTCTAGACTTAATTAGTATATCCAACCTTTTCAGCCTTAAGTAGATAAACAATACACTATACCATCACTATCTTAACTAATCTTTGTACTCCTTTTTCATACCATAACTCAACCTTTCCTCTAGGTTCTCTTGTTATCTATTTGATCAAATCCTCTTCATCAATCAAACAAATGATAATACTCAAATCAACTAAGTAGTTGTCTTACTATAAAGTATCAGGTTTTACATCAGTGATAAAATAATTACTGAAACCTATCCTCATACTTGTATCAATATTTTCTCAACATCCCCTTGCTAAGATGCATCTTGTTCTTGGTCATCCATGGGTTGGTGTCACCATCCAAATTGATGATTTTGACAATAGAAGATAGCTTGGCCACTAATTTTTCTTATTCTTTCCCTTTATCCATGTTAGCCTCCTTCTCCCCAACTTTCCTAATGTTTGGAAGAGTTCTAGCTCTACAAGTAGGAGTGATTCACACATTCTTCTCTAAAAGCTAGTCTCCACCTTGACCAATGGACTATAATGGGCTTGTAGATATTGATGTAGTAGCTATGGTGGTTATTGATGTGGTTGACTGAGTGGTTCCAGCAAATACTTCACTCGTAGAACCAATGCTCCCAATCCTCTTCTTCCTTGCTCAGGTCCACTCCACCCATTTTTTTGTTCTTTTTATTATCCCCTACACAAGAACCTCCATAGTGTCTATGATTGTACCTGTAGGTGGGGTAGATAAAATTGGGGTGCATTTGATCTTCATGTAGGATGTGGGATGCATGTAGGCTCCATCCTCTATAAGGTCAAAAACATCAACAAAATCATTATATAATTTAATCTCATTAATTTTAATTGTGATCAAAATTTCTCCTAGGTTTGGTACTCATTGAGACTCCCAAACTAGAATTCTTCAATATCTATAACATGCCTATAGGCTTATCCCAACTTCAAGTGATCCCTTACAAAGTTGACTAGATCATATCGAGGCCTGAGTACCTCATAGTCTACCAATTTGATTTTGCTCTCAATTCTCTTCACCATATTCTAAGCATCGAATCTGGAAGCAATTGAATGTTATCCAACCACTATAGGCAAAGGAATCTTGATTATCTTCTTTACATTAGATCACAAGGTGTTCACTTCAAGGATCTATCAACATAGTTTGACTAGAACCACCTTGTCTTGTGGATACCTTGGAAGCCTATTAGGAAAGTCATCGTAAGCTCCCATCTACAAATAAGAGAAACTTAGAAACTGGATGAATGAGCATCTAAATTGGTTGATGGCCAAAATTTCCTTTGGTGAAAATCTCATTTCAAGGCATCCTTGTAATTCCAGGCACAACCTCATTGTGAAGGCATCATTTACAACCACATACTCCTCAAAACTTCTTTGCAACTAAAGATGTGGGTACAACTCATATACTTTGGTGTGCTCATCATAGTTTTGGATGTTAGGGAGGTCGAGCTACAAGTGGTGAGTTGCCAAGGCTTAAATCAAATATGAGGACAAGTAAAATTTCTTAAATCCTCTAGTTGAATTCAACCACGAGGTGAGCTCATCACAGATAATCTTTGCTCACTCAATTTGCATATCCTCATCATGTATTGCTTGTACTAGGAAGAGATGGTGCTAGATAAACTCCAAGATCTCATCTTTTCCTTTTAGTCTAAGGAGGAGTGCAAGGATATCCATTATTTCTCTTTTCAAATTTGTGTCAAAAAGGGTCTTCAACATTTTTCTCTTCTTTGAGCGAGCAATCTAGAACCATGTCCTCTGAATATCTTCATGTTTGAAGGTCTTCTTCTCATTGAACATAGACATGGAAGAGCCAAAATCAACAACCTCAACTAGTCCACTCTATGTAACCTTTTGAGTGATTGGGTGAATAGGTTTAGAATTAAGTCTTCTATGAAGATCACCCAAATCATAGAACTTGAAAGATGTGTTTGTTAGTTCTTTTAATTCACTCTCCAAGCCTATTAACTTATCCTAACTAGTAGCTTTGATTTCCATTCACTATGATTGCACAAGATATAGTTCTTGATAAATAACTATTCTAATATACTTGAAGAAATCAATTATAGGAAATTTTGATGAAATAGGTATAGGAATTAGAATGTCGGTGCCACATGAACGAAATTAAGTTCAGCCAATGATTATAATGGTATGATTTGCATTTAATTTGATGATCAATAGCGATTTGAACTTTTTGTTGTCTTGCACATAAAAATTTAAATTCCTAAAAGCTCTATTACTTTACTTGGAGTAAAGTCATATTACCAAAAATCACTTGACAAAAAAAGACTTTAAGTTCTACAGGGGAGAAAGAGAAACTTATCTTTTCTACAAAAAAATTGTTCTTCTATTTGGAATTATAGCACGAGGAGTGATCCTTTGTTAGATTGCACACTTCATTCTTTCACTTTTTGCCTTAAGAATTTAATATTGCATTTCCTTTATGACGGGGTCGTACTCTTACTACTGACTTTTCTAAAAGTATATTTCAAGCATCATCGAAGGATATTCATAATTTAAAGTTTCTTGTGTTTCTATTCCCAAATCCTCTGGATAAGTAACCTTTTTCATTACCTTGGGATGGAAAACCCCTTTCTTAGCAATATTTCCCAAACTGGAGTACAACTAATAGCAGTTTACCCTTAACCTTAATTTGATGGCCTCAAAGCTAGGTCTTAAGCATGCCTCACTAATGAAGAGCTCACAACAATTCTTTCAACATTGTGCCTTTATTTCTTTTTTTTAAAGCCTTGGATATCTCAAAAATCATTTTGGCCTTAGAAGTAGAACAAAACACCTTCGTGTCCATTAATGCACAGTAAAAAACACATAGATTCACTCTTTTCCTTTTGAAGTTAGAATCTACCTTTGCAACATGAATGAGCTTCTTCCTAACCTAGATCTGTTACTTTCTGGGTCTTTCATTATTCCATAATCTTATACATAGCTTCTAGATTACTTTGATGGCTTCCTCTTTTAGATATGTACTTGATTAAGTTCACCAATTAAGAAAACTAGTTTGATTTCTCAGAACCTGTAGGAGAAAGGATGTTGAAGCAAGATAAAAAATTGTGAATAAAAATTTAATTACTTCACATTAGGAAGATGCCAGAACACATCCTAACCATGCCTAGATCGCCTAGACTCCACATGCATCAGAAAAATAGGAAACCTTCTTAGACTGATTAGGTAAAGGTAATGTAAGGGGGACCCAGAAAAGAAAGAAAGTAAAGCACTTAGGAAAGATGAGAATTAAGTAACCTAAGGGACACTGAGACATCACACTTAGACACAAACTCACTTTCATACCAACAACTTTAAGTTTTACAAGGGTAGGACTAAAACTTGGCAATAGTTGGATTTAACTAGGGACTTAGGCATTGCAAATGTCTGAGAAGGGACCCAAAATCTTTGATTTCACATAGCCGGAATGATAAATTATAGTGACCAACTAAACTAAGCACACAACAAAAAGGAAAACTAACCTAGGAAAGCAAGAAAAAAAATCAAGGAAAGACACAAAGAAAACCAAACGAGGCTAACACTAATTGCAGGTGCTACCTTCTATCAATTATGAACTTGATACAACTTTAGATCCCAACCATTATAGGAAAGTGGAAAAATCTCTCTAGATGGATATGCCAGAATGAAAGAATTATTTTGATTTACTTGCATAACCTTGAAAGGGCCCTTCAAAGCGAGTTGAACTTGTGATGCATACCTTTGGGTTCATGCCTCCTATCCCACAACAGGACCAAATCACCCTCCATGAACTTCCTTGGTATGGCCTTCTTGTCAAACAATGTCTTCACATGCTTCTGATGCTCAGTGATTTGATCAAATAGCCTTTTGCACTATTCCTCTAGCTTAGTTAGGTACATGATGCACTTTTCCAAACCATTTTAGAATATTGGATCCTTGATCACTTGTTGTAGTTGATAAATGGATAGCTCTATTGGGAGAGGAAAGCTAACCTCAACTATGTATACCAGCTCAAATGGGGAAATCTTGATTGCCTTCTTGTGTGTTACTCTATCTACCCAAAGTCCTTCATGATATTGATCAAGTTCTTCATGATATTGATCAAGTTCTTATTTCTTGATTCTACTTGACCATTTCCTTTAGGGAAATAATTTGATGAATGACTGAGGTGTATGTTTTTATTGTAGTAGAATTTTGTAATCTCCACTGAAGAAAAGTAAGAAGCATTGTCTATGACAAGCTTCAATGGCACCCCAAACATTACCAAAATTTTCTCTTTCACCCATTTAATGAAGTATCCTGTAGCAATGATGGTATACAAATGACCAGCACAAGAGGGTAGATTGATTGGTCCAATGAATTCAATTCTCCACTACTGAAAGGGGAACTCTATTACGACTAGATTTAGAGGTAGAGTAGCCAATTGAGGCTTGTTGGAGAGCATCCTACACTTGTTACATTTGGCCACCCATTTATATGCATATTTGAACATGCCAAGGTAGAAGTAGCATTGCCTAAAAATCTTATATGATGTAACTATTGATGAAAAATGACCACCACAGGCCTCATTGTGGAAACTATGAAGCCATCTTTCTTGTTGGGGTTTATCCACACATCTCAAGAAGATTCCATATATTTCTCTCTTGTATAGTTGGTTGTCATATATGAAATACTTAGTTGATTTAATTCTGATGTCTCTTTCTACTTGTATGGCAGTCCATTAGGGCAATCCTTATAAGTTAGAAAATAGGTAATGTTTGAGAACTAGGGATCTTGGAAACTTACCATCAGTGCCCTTGAAGATTCATCTTCTTGTCTTAAGTCCTAATTTTCCACAATTATCCTACACAAGCCATTTCCTTGTACCAGCTTTGTTGGCTTTAGCTCAATCTCATACTCTTGAACTTTTATTATCCATGCACCTCTAGTATTGCAACCTATCTCTTGTTGGGTAAATATGCTTTTGATGGCTGAATTAGGTACAAATACAACAAAATGAGAGTACAAGGCATAAAACAAAAAAAAATTGAGTGCCCTCACCATTGCATAAGTGATCTTTTCCATTTTAGAGTATCTCAACTCATGCTCTTTAAGGGGAGTACTCATGAAATTAATTAGTTCTTGGATGCCTTCCTTGTTTTCTTACATGAGTATTATAGATAGCATATGGGCTAAGGCATAGAAATATTGTATGAACTCCTTAGTGTAATCTGGATGTACCAACATGGGTGCTTTAGCAATGGTATCCTTAATTTTCTCAAAAGCCTTTCTTCTAGAATCATTCCATTTGAAACTTTGACTTCTTTTCATCATATCAACTATGCATTTGGTGATTTTGGAAAAATCAGGGATGAGACATCTTAGAAATTTCACCTATCTAAAGAATGATTTAACTCTAGATTTTCTTCCTAGAAAATTTAGCTGATAGATGGTTCTAACACTTTTTAGGTCAATCCTCACACCTTCCTGGGAGACTATATGACCTAGCAATTTGCCTTATGTAACAAAAAAGACTAGTTTCTTAGGATCGAGTGAAATCTCATGCTCCCTACATCTTTTCAACACTTTCTCCAAGTCCCTTAGGTGATTCTCTCATTTTTGGAGAAAATTGTCAAATCATCCATGTATATGATGATGATTTTATCCTTGAGATCAGGAAAGGATAAATTCTTAGCCCTTTGAAAGGTGGCTCTAGCATTGATGAGCCCAAAGAGCATCCTATTATATGCAAATGTTCCCAAAGGAGTGGTGAATATTATCTTGAATTGATCTTCCAGGTTTTCCCTAATTTGGTTGAAACCCAAAAATCCATCTAACATGGACATCATTTTGGAACTGGCCACTATTTACAATAAATGATCCATATTGGGCATGGTGTAATTGTCCTTTAGAGATGCCTAATTAAAATTTCTAAAATCCACACAAATTCTAATCTCCCCACTCTTTTTTTGGATAGGTACAATATTAGCTATCCATGTCAAATGGTGTATGGAGTAAATAATTCGTACTTCTAACATCTTGTGAACTTCCCTAAAGATGGTATCTAAGACCATAGGGTTGTAGTTATGTTCCTTTTTCCTAAAGGGAGTAGCTTCAGGTTTGAGGGGAATTTTGTGTTTTAATTCACCATTCCTAAAAGTCTTTGTTTGAATTAACCATTCCTAAAAGTCTTTAGGTCCTCATATCCCCAAGAAAATATGTCTTGGTATTCTGAAAGCAATCCCTTGGCTTTTTCCCTTTCTTCCTTCAAGCAAAAACTATCAATATTAACCATCTTGGATTTATATTTGGTGCCAATGTTCAATCTTCAAAAGTTCCACCTTTTCTTCCCTTTTCCCTTCTAATAAATGCATTATTCCTATCAAATATTTTCTCAAGGGAAATAAGATTTGAAGGGATCTTGCTACCTTTGAGTTGTTCAGCTCCAAACTCCAACTCTTTCTTGGTGTCGGGGGAGAAATCTTTACAGGTGTTTTCACTTCCTTCAAAGTATTGATCACTAAAAGGTTTGGATCCTTCCAAGAAAGACTAGATCTACTTATCATCATTAAACACTTTTCATGTCTCAACATTGTCAAGAATGTTGGACTTGAATTAGGATTCAACCTTGTAGTGATTATCTATGAAATCCAAATG
The DNA here is from genome assembly GCA_028749045.1 of Cupressus sempervirens. NCBI lineage: Eukaryota > Viridiplantae > Streptophyta > Pinopsida > Cupressales > Cupressaceae > Cupressus > Cupressus sempervirens. Next base: position 512,090,987 of record CM053788.1, on the reverse strand, counting down.
TGGGAGTAGAAGCAAGCATGATGCGGCTAATAAATCTGCCCGTACATTCTACTCCCTTGGAGCAAGTTGTATTGAGAAGGTGTCAAGGTTCTCAATCTCATCCTAGACCCTATTTCTATAATTCTTGAGCCTTGCATTCTTTTTAATGTACTAAGCTCAAGCGTGTTTTACTATAAGCTCTCCATCTCCTTGAGCTCTTAAGACTTTTGCTCCTCTCTACTTTGCAGCAATGATACCTAACAACAAGGCTTCATACTCTATAGTATTATTGGTGTTTTTGAATTGTAACTTGTATGCAAGCTGAGTAACATCTCCATTTGGGGATACAAGCACTACACCAACTCCAGACTGGGTAGTAGCACAACTACCATTGAACTCTAGGGTCCAAATCTTTGGGTCACTAGAAGGCTTTGGTTGTTCCTCAGAATAATTGAAGTCAAAGAACATCATGTAATTTTTTAACTCCATCTCTTCATATAGGATCTATGCCTTAGGATCATCAGACTTTAGGACCATGAATTTGGCCTTTTTCTTAGGTTCTAACTTGATTTTCTTGTTACCTATGGGAATGATAGTGTGAAACCAATCTATCTTGATTTCCCCTCCCATGTCCCTACAAAATCTTCTACTCAAAAGCATGTCATAGCTAGCCAGAATATTTGCTACCAAGATAGTTAGCTTCATTCTCTTTGAAGGGTGAGTAACCAATGTTACTTATTAATCTTTTACTTGACCTAATAGAGGGACCTACTTTACATCCATAGAATAGCAATGTCCAAATATCTTGGTAAGGATCAAGCTAAGGGCATAGGTAACAAAAGAGGGCATGACATTATCAAAAGCTCTAGAATTAATTATGCAATTATTAATCTTATGACCATTTACATATAAGGACACATAGAATGGATCAAGATTTTGACCATGGGAGGTAGCCAAAACTAATATTTCTTCCTCTTTTAAGAGCATAGGAAAGATAGGCTCTTCATCAACTAGTGGGCCACTATCCAATTGAGGTTGGTAATTGCTAATGATAGAGTTGACATTACATTGAGTTTTGGCATTATCATCACCTTTACAATAATCTACTAGCTTTTGTAATTCAGCAAGATGTGTTTTGAGAGAATCAAGGGGAGACACCTAGATATGAGCATCCTTTAAATATTGTATTATGCCAAATGAGGATTGAGGCTTACCATTTGGATCAAACCTTGACTGCTCTTTCCTCTAGGATGAGGAAGGGGATGCTCCAGCTACAAAAAGTGAAGGTCTTGTGGCAGCATTCCAATTAGGAACAGAGTTCACTAGATTCATCTCTCTCTAACTTCTTGTAGCCATGGTCATCTGAACTCCATCTAAGGTGGTGAAGTAGTCACCTCCAACCTCTTAATCCAATTCATACTCCAAAAAGAATGTTCTAGAGTCACCATGGGTAGCAGAATCATCTTCACTTTCAAGGTCCTCAATGGTTAGCTCATTACTAGTTGTGAGTTGTTTATACCTATTCATTTTAGGGAAAGAATCACAATTATGATTTGCACATAGATGAAAAATGCACATATTTTGCTTTTTGGGAGGTGCCTCAATTGCAACCTTTTGTTGAGCAGACGATAATTTCAATGGTTTTGCTTCATGTGACCTTTGGGGAATTTCTTGATATGGTTGTTGGAGCAAAGAAATAGGCTTCCTCATTTCCCTCTTCATGGAAATCATTTCACTAGAGAGATTTTAAAGCATTGATTTAGTGTTATTGGTTATGCTAGTGGTAGAGCTTGTTGAAGCTCCACTTGGAATTTCTCTTTTCCATTTCTCAGTTATTATCAAATCATCCTCCAATTTGATTTCCAAGGTTTGAGCAACCAGCAGATTATCCATACACACATGCCTAATTTGAAAACTTATGTCTAGGGGCATGGAGTTGATGAAGAACATTTTTTGATTGTCTGTAGTAGATTTTCTTGTAGCAACGATCCTATTGACCAACTTATTGAACTTTACAATGAATTATCTCATAGGAACATTGGGCTCCTTCTTTATCTGGGTAAGTTGAGTCAAAAGAGTGTGTTCCTCTTCTATACTCTTGTAGTGTGCTTCAAATTGGTTTTGCATGTCCCCAAGTTGTGATACATCCCACTGGAAGGTGTTGAAACTAGTCAGTTACATTCTCAACCAAGGTTTCTACAAACATCCTCACTGCTACATCCTCATGCTGAGGAAAAATAATATTGCATGCAGCAAAAAAAGTTGTAATGTGTTCATTAGGAGAAACCTTTCCATCATCGTTGAATTTGGGAAAATTCTTTTGAGTTGCTCTAGGGAGGTCATTATTGGCAACAAGTTGTAGAGGGCCACTAACATTACCCTAGGGAACAACCATTGAGGTAGGGAGGATTACTGGTATGGCCTAAAAAATAACAGCAATAGGGGTAACTAGTCTGTGAAGAGTGAGAGTGTTGCACAATGATGGGATTTAATCATAGAAAATAGGAGGCAAAGATGAATGGCTGCATATCTGGGAAATAGGGTGAGGTGGAAAAAAAAATAGCACCATGGATACCTTGATATACTGGATATGGAGAGTGGGTTCTCCCTCTTCCTAGAGTATCTTCCAATATAGGGAACTTATCTTTCTACAATTCTTCAAACACAGGGTTGACTTTCCCTTTACCAGAAGCATTGTGGGTATATGTAGGATCCAGGGTGAACTATCTTAGTTCACAATGGGCACACTTCTCATAATCTTCTTTCCCATAAAAATCCCTCCCAATATTCAACATTGGCTTCCTCTTTTTCAAGGGTGAAGCTTACTCTTCTATATTGGTTAAGGGACTTTTGGCTTTTCCATGAAAGGGTATTTAGCTGATTTATTATGTCTTCTTGTTCATCCTAGAAGCCAAGATTAGTTTGCACTATGGTGATTTGTCCTTCATGAGGCAACACAATTTCTTCTTATAAATTGTTATGCATGACTCAACTGAGTGCTACAAAGATAATCTCCAAATTTCTCATTAAAGCCATAGACAAACTTACTAAGAAAACTTAGGATGTATGAGTTTGTTCCTTAGCAAAGTCACCAAAAACTATTGGTTAACAGTTTTTCTTCCTTATCTTTTTGGTCTATACCTTGACTCTTTACTTTCCTAATTGCCTATGGAGGACAAAGAAGTTAACAATAGAATGGACCAATGTACTAATCTATCAAGGACCCCTGAATTGAAAGGTACAGGTCCCTTTTGAATGCAAGATATGGAATGAATTTTTGTTTCAAGTTTTGGGGGTATGCTCTTAACCAGAGAGCAAAAAAGGAAAAAACCAAGTTTCTTAATACTTTAAGAAACTTGGGAAATTGAAAGGGAGACTAACTCACAACATGCAATGTATTCCAACCTAAATGAAATGAATGTAAACATGCATAGCCAACTATGACAGCATAAAGAAAGGAAGAGATGGAAAAATAGGTAATTCCCATATTACATAATTAGCTAATGTTTTGACAATACCCAGATTGTCTATCCCTCAGCTACTCCATTTACTAGTTGTTGGCCTCCTTGTGTAACAAATTATACTAAATGCACAAATTATGATGTACAGCAAAGAGAACAACAGAGATGCTTATGTTGAAGAAAGTAAGACATACAATCTATTGAAAAAAGGAAACAAAACAAAGTTCATTTATTGATCAAAAGTAGGAACAACAAAAAAAGGTAAGGTTCACAATTTTTCTACAAAGTTCAACCAATAAATTAATAGAACCAAATGATGGATATAGAAAACCATTACAAGTTTGAATCCACACATTAGATGTATTAAAAAAATTGCATTACAACCTTTTCATAAAATGGTTTTGTTCAGTAATAACATTGACTAAGGATGTAGGATCAACAAGATAATCATGAGTAGGTATCTGAGAAACCCTAGCAGTAATATAAAGGGGACCATAAGGAGCTTTAATAGTCTTAGAATCATCAAAGGTAATCAAAAGTTTCTTAGGTCTTTTATTCTTAGGTTTTTGTTGAAGTTTAGGTTGAGGCTTCAATATAGGCTGAGATTTCAGTTCAGATTAAAATGAAACTTGAGATTGAAGTTGAGGTTGAGGCTAAGGTGGAGATACATATTGAATAACATGCTCCACTTGATTAATAATGTGATTAAGATCATCCATCTTTGAATCATACACAATATCCATAGAAGATGGTTGAACAATGGTATTAGTATCATGTTGAGGTAAAGGATTTGTATAGATTCGAAGATTTTGATTAGGAGGAGAAACATATTTATTCCCACTACTATCAAAATTATCAATACACAAAGCATTAAAGTCAATTAAATCCTGAACCTTATGTTTTGGAGAATAACATATCTCAGTATCATGACCATTCTAATGATGATATTGACAAAAAATCTTAGGATCAAAAGATTTAGATGCAATTGTAGTAATTAAAAGAGGTTGAATAGGACATAAAGTAATCATATTAGCAATTAACAACCTGTTCATAATAGAATGTAAAGATTTAGAAAGAGGAGTAAATGTACAATTTAATTAAAAAGTAGTAGATGCAAAAGTGGCATTGTGAGATGCAACAACAAGTTGATCAACAATTGCACTTGCTTGTTTATTTATGTTGACATAGTTGTTGAATTTTTGAAATTTATTTGGATTAGGAGCAACATAACTTTTATAAACAGGAACAGAAGCCATTAGAGTGTTTCTTTCAAATTGACTCACTTGTAATTGATAATGATGAAGCATTACAAAAAGTTGTTGAAAAGATGTAAATTTAGTAAATAGAATCTTATCTCTAATATCCTTTTGCAAATTTGAAATAAACATACATTGAATATAAATACCAAGATTAGGATAGGAAATCTAATCATATAAATGCTTAAATCTACCAATAAATTCAGTCAATTTTTCCTTAGAACTTTATTTAGGATGCATCAAATCAGTCAAAGACACTTGTAGACCAATGTTGTTTTTAAATTGTTAAATAAAAGCATTGGCAAGTTTTGGAAATGAATCAATAGAATAAGCAGGCAAGCAACAAAACTATTGTAATGCCTTATCATGAAAGGTTCTAGAAAAAAACTTGGCTACAATCCTATGGTTATGAGTATAATTACTACAAAGTATTTGAAATTTTTTAGCATGATGAAGAGAGTCTCTCTTGCCATTGTAATTCTCAAAACAAGGCATATCAACTTGCTAAGGAATGGGAGTACAAATGATATCTCAAGAAAAAGGACTTCACAAGTCACAAGTGGGAATACTAAACTTATTTTGAGTAAAGGATGCAAGTTGTTGTTGTAAAGATGACATATTTTGAGCCAAATTGATAAATGTTGAATCATTAGAGGAAATAGGAGGAATAGCAACATTAGAAACACTAGGTAAAGTGTAGGAAGCTATAGGAATGGAAGACACATGTGGAGGAACACTTGGAACCATGGTTGGTAGATGATTAGAATAAGTAAAAGGAACATTATAATAAGAAGATTGTGATATAGGAAGAGACACAAGAGGAAAACTCATAGGAATAGAGGGAACCATCATAGTCACCAAAGAAGGAGTATAGATGGGAACACTAAGTAAAAGAATAGAAGAAGGTTCTACACTAGTGATAGGAGGAATCAACCCCAAATCTTGAGCTCCTTGAGCTAAAGGTTTAACATTTGAATACACAAGGTGAGTAATACCATGTAAAAGGTTAACACCTTTATCACTATCATGAATAACTTTCTTACAAGTGTCTATAGCCTAAATAGAATCTTGGTTATGGTTTTCTTGAATAGGCCAATTACCCAGTTTATCAAGTTTAGTTGAAAGTTTTTGGACTTGTTTAGGAGGAACTCTTAAAGCATCATCCTCATCATGAGATGAGTGAGAAGAGTTTTTCTCCATAATAGGATTGGAATCAGGAAGAAGAAAATTCTCATCTAGGATCCTAAGGAAAGGAGAAGAAGACTCAACATCAAAGATATGCATAAGTCTATGAGTTTGTCTAACCAAAAGATTAGAAAGTAGGACTAGAAGTAATAAAGCTCATAAACCAATACAATGCAAATGAACTAAACTAAGAAAACATAAAACCTGGATATTTTTGTATTTTGAAAGAGATTTTGCAATTTTTTTGTATTTTTGAAATATAAATCTAAGAAATCTAATTAGCATGCAAGATTTAACATTAAAGACAAATCTAACACCAACAAGATAAGATAAAAGGAAATCTAACTCCATAAAACACAATAGGGCATCTAATTCCATAGAAGAAAAGAGGTTAAGCATGTTGGGTTCACCAAAAAGAACAGAAAAAAACATGAATAGGGTGTATGAGATAGAATGGAATATGAATATGATGTGATGAGGAATATAGGATTTATCCTTAACCTAGATTCCCAAAAGGAATTATCCAAATTGATTAACCACAAGAAAGTGATCAATGCATAGATGAATCAAATAATGGAGAATATGAAGAAAGGAGGAAATCCTATAATCTACTATAGAAAGTAAGTACTTGAAACCTTGAATGAATAAAAGACAATTACTAACCGTAAAGTAGGGAAAATCTAGAAAATATTGATTTCTGATGTCTGTGTATAGTTTCAGGAAATTCTGCAACTTGCTTTGGACTAGAAATGTCGAGATAGAGAAAACCTAGAAAAAAAAATTCCTTCCAAGGGTAGGTCAACCTTGACCCAGATGGCGGAGCACAATCTTACCCTAGGGAACAATCTTACCCCAAAAAGTTGACCTTGAGCTACACTACTCCAATGAAAATTATGTTCATAGATCCTAAAAGTTCAGCAAAAAGGGTATCCAAATCTGCACTCCAATACACTATCTCATACCTGTACCTACAATAAAAATAGTTTTTTTGTTTGGATGGGGGGTTTTCCTTGGTCAAAGCCCAGTTTGGAATCAAATTTGAAATGTAATTGAAATTTTAATATGTATAAAAAAAGTAAATGGACCTATTCTACACCTTGCTTATAATGAAATCCTTGTAGAGGATTCAAATCCTTGAATCCACAAGTACAAATACTCCAAATGCATGTAGGAATGTATGTACAATGTCTCAAATCAATGGCATTAGATCTTCAACACCAATCTTGAATGGATCTTTTCATAGGAAGAGGCTTAGATGAATATGAATGGAGAAATATTCAACAAGAGGGCTCTATAGAGATTGATTCCTTCAATATCTAACAATGGATCTCCTTGATGAATTAGATTTTGAATGCTTAAATGCTTGAATTCCTGAGTTCTTGATAATGGATCATCTGATATAATGTCTCCTCATGAGAAGTAGATAATAGATAGATGTCAAAATGAGAGAAGAAGGCTTCCTTATATAGAGATCTAGGGCACAAACTTCTAGAGAAGGCCAACATCGGAGAATTAAATCCCAATTAACCTTAATCCCTAGAAATGGACCTAGATTAAATGCAATTTAAGAGTTTACCATTTTGAAATCCAAAACAACTGACCCGAAAGTGAGAAAATGAAACTTTTTGAAGTTTGATATCCCAAAACTCTCAGAACTTGAAATTTGACCAAGGGTCAAGGATGAGGTCAACCATGCCCTAGGTCAAGGTCAAGGTTGACCTTGAACCTTCAAGTCTTCCTTGACCCAAAAAGTCAACATCTTCAATTTCATAGATAAATTTGTCAGAAAGAGTCTGGAAATAGGGAAAGAGAAGCAAAACAAGGGAAAATGGCCTAATCCATGCAAAGACCTATTCAAGGCACTAGACATGACCCCAAACCGCTTACTCAGAGGGCTAAATGCTCTTAATATGAAAGTGCTTCCATTTTAATATGATACAACTATACTGAAACTAAATGAATAGAAAAACAAGAAATAAACTCAGAGTCACATGCAATAGTCCTAGCTATAGGGGTTTACCCAAAAGTCATTTTGTCAATCTTATTAATTTCTCAAAAGGTTCCATTTATAAGCCTTCTTAAAATGGTTGGTTACACTAGATGAATGCTTTTCAAATCATATCTGAATAGAATAAACTAAAAATAGGAGAAGCTTGAATCATTGTTCATTATAGAGTCTGACAAGTTGCCATGAATAGCTACAAAAAGAAAGAGAAGAAGGAGAATGATAGGTGTCTAGAAAAGCATTGGAACATCATGTCTTCTTAGGAGTAACTGCCTTGGTTCTATAAGATTCTGTGGCGTCAGTTACTTTGTCTAGTTCTTTGACATCTAGAATGATGATGTTGTTAGCTCGAACCATCCAATAGTCATGCATCTTAGTCAATTCATCTATTCTGGAAACCCTCAACTAGAACTCCTTCGATGCTCTCCTTATGATTGCATTCATTGCTAAGAGCTCTTAGATCTTGGACACATAGAAGTTGAGTGAGTCAATGGCTTCATTGACAAATGCCAAGAACTTTGATTTTATTCTCTCAATATCCACATGTTTGGAATTAGCAGACACAAAGGACTATGTGTACAATATATTTAAACTTTGAAATAACTTCTCAATGACCTTCTACACTAGGTCATGTACATTGTTGAGCTCATTTGTCAACCTCATAGAGCTTTCTCTAACAAACTCCAAGGATTTTTCAAATGAAATAATGACTCCTTTCCCATCTTGAGGATCCCATGAGTAATGGAAATATTTTTGTTCATGTCAATTACTTCTTGCAAAACAGCCAACTGCTATGTCAACTTAGTTGTTTCCTTTTGTATTGTGGTCTGATATTTTGAAGATGCCTCCCTAACTTTGTGACCATCTAATGCTAGGCTTCCCAAGTTTTCAACTAATGGGGGACCTTGAGCCTTCATCTAATATACCCATACTCAACCAACTTTCTTGTATTTCCTTTCTTGTTGTAGCTTTAGGAGTAGATTTTTTTTCTCCTCTACATTTGGGTCTAATTGACTTGAAGAAGTACTCTTGAATGTAGACCTTATGTACTCAATCAATTCATTATTTGAGGCCTTCAAGATTTCTTTTTCTACTCTAAACTCTTCTAGCTTATATTCAATTTTCTCATTGGTGTACTTCCACATGTTCACCATGGAATCATGAATAGGGATACCAAGATCCACTATTATGATATGAAAGTCATTTTTTAAAAGCTCATAAAAACCTCCTTCCATTTTTAGCTTAGCAATCTCTACTAGCATATGGCTAGTTGTCAAATTAGTAGCCATTGCAAAAATTGTATTCTATTTTTTCATCTTCTTGGATGGCTCAGAAGAGGTGACTTGTGTGATCAAGTCCTTTGATGGAGCTATTTCCTCATATCTCCTCTTCTTGCTATCAATGGTCTCTCCGAGCCATGACTCTATAGAGAGCACATTGATAGCCAATTGCAAGGAAATGGATCAAATAGCTTCCTTGGAATTAAGGGAATTTTCTTGCTCTAGGAAGAAACAAAGAAGGAAGTGACCTTAGTCACTGAGAGGGCTAAGGTATCCCCTTGTTGAGATGCATCTTGTTCTTGACTATCCATGGGGTTGGTTTCATCATCAAATTGATGAATTAGACAAGGGAAGATGGCTTGGCCACTAATTTTTCTTGTTCTTTCCCTTTATCCTTGTCATCCTCTTTCTCCCCAACTTTCTTGATGTTCAAAAGAGTGCCAGCTTCATAGGTAGGAGTGACTGGCACATTCTTCTCTAGAGGTTAGTCTCCACCTTGACCAATGGACTGTAATGGGCCTATAAATGTTGATGTAGTAGCTATGGTGGTTGTTTTTGTGGTTGATTGAGTGGCTCTAGTAGATACTCCACCTATAGAACCAGTGCTTTTGGTCCTCCTCTTCCTCACTCAGGTCCACTCCACCCCTTTGTCTATTCTTTTGATTATCGCTATTGGTGTAAATAATTATTTACTATTTACACTTTACTTAAGTTTACTTAGTTTAATGCTTTAGCATATTAGTTTTCATGTAGACACCTAGGAGTTTGCATATTCGTATGAGTTGTCATGTAGACAACATAGTTGTTTACACTTCAATTGAGCACATGTTGTCTACTACATCTCTTTGGGAGATACACCTTTGTGTTCTTATCCTCTCATTGTTGCACATACATTCATGCACAATAGAGGATAATCCACTCTTGGAGGACATGTTCTTAGTTGTGATGATTATCTCTTTGTTGACTCCAAGTCATTCTAGTTACCTTTATATATAGGCACTTCTAGTATGTATTCATCCGATATCCATTATCATTTTGATCATTATTAAGATTCTCATTTGATCACTATTTGTCTATCTTGTGCTATCTACTGAGCTTCTTGATCTTGGTGTTGAATATTTGCCTTAGGCAAATTGTTACATGGTATCAAAGCAATGGGAGCTTCATTGTATAGCCATTAGAGAGCTTCATTTTACTTCATTTTAAAGGGCCATGATTTAGATCCAGATATCCATAGTTATTGGGAGCATTTTGAGCAAGATCTAACCTCACCATTGCATCTGGGTGGTTGTTTCCATAAATTTTGACTATAAATTTGCCTATGTTGGGCAAAAGTCAAATCTGAGGCAAATAATTTTTTGCAAATCAAACTCGGAGGCCCGATTTGCCAATTTGGAGGATTAGCGGTATGGATTTGAGGTTTTTTTCAAAAACATTATTTTCAATTTTTTTAGATCTAAAAAATTGTTTCCATATCATTTTTGTAAATTATTGTGGTGCTCAATCTCTACATGTTGTGTCAATTTTACATAGTTATAGATTTGGCTTCTAGCTAGACTTCTAGATATGGGTGTATGGTTATCCATAGTAGTGAGCAACCTGTTGTGAACTCCCATTGGGACTTGATCTATCACCACCATTATCATTTGGCAGTCTCAATAAGTCATTGAACTCCATCCAAGATCTTGCCTCCTACAAACACATTTAGCAAGATTCAACTTTGAACAGTGGAAATTCATCTATAGGTTTGACAGTCTCCACTATGTCTAAGCTCTTATGATTTTCACTCATAGTATATCTTGATCCATTTATGTGATTTGGTCATACCTTCTACAATAGTGAGATTATCAACAGTCCAATCCTAATCCTCCTCACCAATTGGTGGAGGTATTTACTTCCGTATCTTCAGGATTGTATATTTAAAAATAGATTTGACAGGTCAAATGAGAATCTCAATAATGAACAAAATAATAATCAATATCATATCCACTTGGCATCTAATTCTCCTCATTTCAATTTATGGCATCCATTTTCTTATTTCAATAGATTCCTCAATATGTGGTGAGACTTTGGGTGACAAATATTTTTATTACAATTTTATATTTTTGTCAGATAATCACAATATTACATTTGACATTCATTTCAATGTCATCAAATACTTTTTCTTTTTTCTTTTTTTGCCTTGACGAGAGCCAAACCATCAAATTTAGGCTCAATTTTTTTTTATGTCAAAAATCATTTGAGAATTGGACCCCTCACCATATTGATTTTCAATTTGGTAGTCCGACTTCCTAGGGCCATAAGTCACTCATTCGGACTCCAAATTAGGCACAATTTTTTAAAATTTTGGGTAGAATCTCCTAAATATTTCAGTGGTGTAGTTATTTTCTAGTTTTGGTGGACAAATTTCATAGAATGAGAAGATCTTGATAATTGTATCTGTTCAATCCCACATTTTATAACTTCAGATGCTCCGTTCGGACTCATACAAAGACATTTTTAGGTGCCGTAATTTTTTTTAAGTACATTTTTTTGTCTACTTTCCAAATTTGGTATCAAAATGGAGAAACTATAAGTAGATATTGTACTTTTAGCATTTGGTCTTTTTTTGACCTATTTTAGCACTTTTACTTGTTTAGATCCTTGAGAGATCTGGTATCTTATGTATTTGAGTCTGCTATAGCTTCATCTTTTCTGTTATAATCATAAAAATTAGAATTCCACTTTTGTCCATTTTGACAAGTGGCCAATTATAAATGTAGTACATATAAAGTGCCACAAGCATCATTTTTGGGGTGGGGGTTATTTGACTGAGTCAAAGGGGGGGGTGTCTTGTGTTCTTCTATCTCCTTGATTTTGTGCTCTTTCTTTTGCATTATAGGTTCTTTTTCTAAGTTAACACCACATAATTATGCTACTTGGAAAGAAAAGATAAAGGAACCATTAGTTGAAAAAGGTTTACTACATTATGTAACTGGTGCTGCAAAGAAACCTAATGATGATGATGAGTCTTGCAAAGAAGACTGGGCATCAAAACAAGAAATGGCCTTAGGAACCTTGCTAAAGAATATCTCAGATCCTGTCAAATATCACATTGGGAACATTACCAATCCAATAGAAGTTTGGAATAAACTTGAAGCATTATATGGGATAGTAAACGAAGATATGACCTACACCATTGAGGACAATCTTCTCAAATTGGATCCTAGGAATTTTGACACCATAAAAGATTATCTTGCCCAAGTAGACATGTATAGGGCACAACTTAAGGATTGTGGTGATCCCATCAAGCATGGAAAGTTGATAAAAAATGTGATGACTCATCTTCCTCCTAAATATGCAACTTTTGTTTCAAGTTATAATACTCACAAGTTAACAATGGGAAGTGCCTTCACTAAGCCTTCATTCAAGTCATTTTCAGGAATGTTGATGTATGGGAATTCTCTAGTCTTCCAAGTCCAAAGCCTTGGTAGCTAATAAAGGGAATCAAGGGAATCAAGGTGGTAAAAATTCCAACAAGAAGCAAAAGTAGTGGAAGGCTAAGCAACAAGATGACACACAACAATATTCCTCTACACATCAATCTACCTCCTCACATAAATCTTCCTCCACACAACAATCTTCCTCACAATAAGCCAAGTCTTTTTCCAAGAATAATAAGAGAAACAACTTCAACAAAAGGGAGAAGAAAACTTGTGCCTAATGTAAGAAGAATGGTCATGATGAACATGAGTGTAAGGATAAGAAAATTTATGAGTTGCTAAACATAATGAGGACACATAAAATTGATGTGTCAAATGCCTATAAGGATAAGGGATCCTCATCCACTTCAAAAGGTAAGGGACAAGCTTTGGTAGCAAGTACAAACAATTCTAAGGAATGGGTTCTTGATTCAGGAGCTACACATCATATGGGTGCTTCAAGGGAGCATTTTTCCTCGTTAAAACCATCACATGTACATTACATCTATGTGGGAAACAACACACGAGTGGAAGTTGAAGGAAAATGGAATGTTGAGTTGGACAATGGAGTTTTCAAGGATGTTCTTCATGTTCCCAACCTTAGCACCAACCTTCTTTCAATCTACCAAATAACTCACTATGGATGTGGCAAAAAAGTGGAGTTCCTTCTTGATTCCCTTGTGGTAAAAAATCCAAAGGATGATTCTATGGTGGAAATTAGAAAGGCTAATCATGATACAAGACTTTATTCTTTTTCTCATTTTTTGCCTAAGTCCACTTCCCTTTCCTTGTTGACCCACTCAAATTCACAAAGTAAACTATGGCATGAGAGGTTTGGACATCTCAATTATCACTACCTTCAACAACTTAGCAACAACGATACGGTCATAGATATACCTCAAGTCAAGTAGTTAGAGGGTGTATGTACAGGTTGTGAAGCAGGAAAGCATTTCAAAGAGAAGTTTGACAAGGGGAAGTCTTGGAGAGCTACTATTGTTATTGAATTGGTTCATAGTGATGTAGCTGGCTCATTTCTAGTGCCATCATTTGGAAAGGCTTGCTATGTTCTCACCTTCAATAATGGCTTTTCATTCTACACTTGGGTCTTCTTTATTGTTCATAAGAATAAAGTGTTTGATAAGTTTATCACCTTCAAAGATCAAGTTGAGAAGCAATCAAGGAAAGCCATCAAGATTCTTTGAATGATAATGGAGGGAGTATGTGAACTCACAGCTTATAGACTTTTGTTTTCATGAGGGTATTGATCTTCAACATTTAGTTGCATATACTCCACACAAAAAATGGTGTTGCTGAAAGGAATAATAGCACCCTTAAGGAAATGACCACTTGCATGCTACAACATAAGTCTCTATATCAAGTTTTATGGGAAAAAGCTATGTGTTGTGCCAATTACATCCAAAACAGAAGTCCCTATAAGGCCTTGGATGGAATTACACCTTTTGAGGCTTGATGTGGAAGAAAACCAAATGTAAAACACTTTAAAGTTTTTGGTTGTCCAGCATGGACAAGGATACCTCCACAAAAAAGGAAGGTATTGGAACCTCAAAGTAAACCTTGTATATTTGTTGGATATCCTAACCATATTAAGGCATACAAACTCATGGATTGAGAGACACATAAAATTTTCTTTAAGAGGAGTGTTCACCTTGAAGAGACTTGTCCAAGTTTGGCTCCTTCAACTCCTTCTTTCTCCTTCATAGAAAGTGATGATAGTGATGATAGTGACTTGGAAGATGATATTCCTTCAACTTTGATTCATAGGACACCAACTTCATAGTGTCCACAAATAATTGAGGATATTCCTTCTTCTTCTTCCACTAGACCTTGTTGGGCACAAAAAACACTCGATTCAATAGGTTCATTGGTGGGGAATCCTTCAGATACTAGGAGGACAAGGGCACAACATAAATCATTTCCACATGCATATATTGCCATTGCTTCTAATCCACACTCATTTAAGGAAGCATCGTGGGTTCCTGAATGGGACATGGCTATGGAGGAAAAATATAATGCTTTAATGAAAAACAACACTTGGGACTTAGTTCCTCTTCCTAATGGAAGAAAGTTGGTTCGGTGTAAGTGGATCTATCAAACCAAGTTTATAGTGGATGGAAGTCTAGATAAGTATAAAGCCAGACTTGTTGCCAAAGGTTTCTCATAGGTTCCTACTATTGATTATACTGAAACCTTTGCACTAGTAGCTAAGATGAACTCATTTCATTTGACACTAGCTATTGATGCAGATCATGATTGGGTTGTACATCAGATGGATGCGAAGAGTGCTTTCCTCAATGGGAATCTTCTTGAAGAGATCTATATGGAGCAACCTCAGGGATTCATACAAGATTCTACTATGGTTTATAGGTTGAGGAAGTCTATCTATGGCCTTAAGCATGCTCCTAGGGCTTGGTATGCCAAGATGGATTCCTTCCTACTCTCAGTAGGATTCACTAGGTGTCATTCAGATTTGAATATCTAAATTCTTCAGATGGATGACTCACACTTGATACTTGTGCTTTATGTAGATGACTTGATCATTAGAGGAAGTACTTCATCCATCATTGCCAATGTCAAGACTTCTTTGTAGGATAGATTTTTAATGACAAACTTGGGTTTACTTCATTATTTCCTTGGTATTGAGATCACATAGTCTTCAACAAGGATCACACTTTCTCAACCCAAGTATGCTCTTGATTTACTTTCTCACTTTTGCATGAGCGATTGTAAGCCTGCACCTACTCCCTTTTTTTTAGGTGTTAAGTTAGAGGCCAAGTGTTCCACTCTACATGTTGATGCTACACTGTATAGATAGTTGGTTGGGAGTCTCATTTACTTGACACATACATGCCCTAACATAGCTTTTGCAATTGGCATGACTTCTTGCTTCATGCAAGAGCCACATAAGATTCATTGGAAGGCCTCCAAACACATCTTGCACTAAATATAAGGTACACATACACATGGGATACACTATGTAGTAGGTATTGGACTTCAATTGGTTGGATACATAGACTCAAATTATGCAAGAGATCTTGATTCCTGCAAGTCTACTTCAAGTTACATGTTTCATCTTGGTTTCGACCCCATTTTTTGGTAGAGTAAGAAGTAAAATACTATTTCTCTTTCTTTGACTAAGGCTAAGTATCGAGGGGTAGTTACTACAGCTACAGAGGCTATATAGCTATGACATATCCTAAAGGAATTTGGGTTCAACTTTCCACAATCTACAGTCATTCATTGTGATAATTAGAGTGCTATTGAGATCTCGAAACATCTAGTTCAACATCAGTGGGCCAAACACATTGAGGATCATATGCACTACATTAGAGAGTTGATACATGAGCAGGTCATTGAGTTCAAGTATTATCCTACAGCAGAGAAAGTTGTAGACATCTTCACCAAACCCTTCACTAAGGTTAAGTATATCCATCAGCAATATCTCTTGGGGGTGCGTGATATTTCAGTAGGGGAGTCACTTGACTTCTCTCTTCTTTCTTATGGGAGGGATCCTTTCCTCACATGAGGTCTTCTTCTCTCTCATATTCTTTTATTGTACTTATATCTCTTTTTGGAGTGGGCTTTTTCCCATGTGGTCTTTTCTCTTTCTTTGCTTTATGAGAGATTGCATTGCATATTTTTTGTAGTTATAGTTTGTACATGGGTACCTAACATAGCCTAGTAGTTAGGACCCATCATTCATTTTCATCTAGCTTTTGTGAGCTTAAGTCCATTCCCCTAATTTACACTTAAGGTGGGGTGTTGGTATAAATAAGTATTTACTATTTACACTCTATTTAAGTTTACTTAGGTTAATGCTTTAGCATATTAGTTGTCATGTAGACACCTAGGAGTTTGCATATTCATATGAGTTGTCATGTAGACAATATAGTTGTTTGCACTTCAATTCAGCACATGTTCTCTACTACATCTCTTTACAAGATACACCTTTGTATTCCTATCCTCTCATTGTTGCACATACATTCATGCATAATGGAAGATAATCCACTCTTGGTGGACATGTGCTTAAATGTGATGTTTATCTCTTTGTTGACTCCTAGTCATTCTAGTTGCCTTTATATATAGGCACTTCTAGTGTGTATTCATCCGATATCCATTATCATTTTGATCATTATTAAGATTCTCATTTGATGACTACTTGTCTCTCTTATGCTATCTACTGAGCTTCTTGATCTTGGTGTTGAATTATTGCCCTTAGGAAAATTCTTACAATCCCTTGCATAAGAACCTCCATACTATCTATGACTAGACCTGCAAGTGGGGTAGACAAAATTGGAGTTCCTTTGATCATCTCATAGGATGTGGAATACATGTAGGCTCCATCATTTGTGAGGTCAAAAATATCAACAGAATTGTTGTCCAATTTAATCTCATTAATTATTAGTCATGACGAAAATTTCTCCAGGGTTTCATACTTGTTGAGACACCCAGACTAGAAGTCTTCAATATCAAAAACATGCATGTAGGCATATCCCAACTTCAAGTGATCCCTTACAAAGTTGACTAGATCATGTTAAGGCCTGAGTACCTCATAGTCTACCAATTTTGATTTTCTCTTAAAGCTCTTCACCAGATTTTGAGCATTAGATCTGGAAGCACATGAATATGGTCCAACCACTATAGAGAAAGGAATCTTGACTATCTTCTTTATATTAGAATAAAAGGTGTTCACTTCAAGGATCTATCGACATAATTCAACTAGAACCACCTTGTCTTCTGGATAACTTGGAAGCCTCTTAGGAAAGTTGTCATAGGCTCCTATCCAAAAATAAGAGAAACTCAAAAATTGGATGAATGAGCATCTGAATTTGTTGATGGCCAAAATGGGAGGTCGAACCACAAGTGGTGAGTTGCCAAGGAATAAATCAGATATGAGGACATGTAAAATTGCTTAAATCTTCTGGCCAAGTTCAACCACAAGGCAAGCTCATCACAGATAATCTATGCCCAGTAAATCTGCATATTCTCAGCACATATTGCTTGTACTTGAAAGAAATGGTGCTCAATGAACTCCAAGATCTCCTCTTTACCTTTTAGTCTAAGGAGGAGTGTGAGGATATCTACTATTTCTCTTTTCAAATTTGTGTCAAAAAGGGTCTTCAACATTTTGCTCTTCTTTGAGTGAGCAGTCTAGAACCATGTCCTCTGCATATCTTCCCATTTGAAGCTCTTCTTTTCATTGAACATAGATGCAAAAGAGCTGAAATCAACATCACAATACTACTCCTTTACGCGAATGTCAAACACAAGCTGCATCAATTCCTTGTTGATCAAGATGTGGATAGATTGGTTAGGAAAAAAACTCCACTTTATTTTTAGTTCTTATCTATAAATACTTTCCCTCACAAGCTCAGGTGCATGCACTGCCATTCAAAAACCAACAGCCTCAACCATTCCACTCTCTTTAATCTTTTGAGTGATTGAGTGAATAGGTTGAGAATTTAGTCTCCTATGAAGATCACCCAAATCATAGAATTTGAAAGATGTGTTTGTTAGTTCTTTTAATTCACTTTCTAGGCCTTTTAACTTATCATAATCCATTGCTCTAATTTTCATTCTCTATGATTGCATAGGATACAATTATTGATAAATAGTTGTTTTAATACACTTCAAGAAATCAATTGTAGGCAATTCTAATGAAATAGGTATAAGAGTTAGAACATTGGCATCACATGAACAAAATTAAGTTCAACCAATTATTATAATGGTAGGATTTGCATTTAATTTGATGATCAAGGGCTATTTGAACTTTCCATTCTCTTGCACATAAGAACTTATATTTCCAGAAGCTCTATTACTTTACTTGGAGTAAAGTCATATTACCAAAAATTGCTTTAAAAAACAAGACTTAAGTTCTATGTGGGAGAAAGAGAAACTTAGCTTTTCCACAAACAAACTTTCCTTCTATTTAGAATTGTAGCACAGGGAGTGATCCTTTTTTATCTTTCACACTTCATTCTTTCATTTTCTACCTTAAGCATTTAACACCGCATTTTCTTTATAATGGGGCTGCACTATTACTACTAACTTTTATGGAAGTATATTTCAAGCATCTTCGAAGAATATTCATACTTTAAAGTTGCTTGCATTTCTATTTCCAAATCCATTCGATAAGTAACCTTTTTCATTACCTTGGGAGGGAAAACCCCATTCTCAGCAACATTTCCTGGACTAGAGTACAGCTAACAACACTTTACTTTTAACCTCAATCCAATGGCCTCAAAGCTAGTTCCTGAGCATGCCTCACTAATGAAGATCTCACAGTAGTTCTTTCAACATCATGCCTTTATTTCTTTTTTGTAAAGCCTTGGATATCTCACAAATTATTGTGGCCTCAGAAGTAGAATAAAACACCTTCACTTCCATTAGTGCATAGTAGAAAACACATAGATCCACTCTTTTCCTTCTAAAGGTAGAGTCTACCTCTACAACATGAATGAACTTCTTCATAACCTAGATCTACTAATTTACGGGTCTTTCATTATGTCATAACCATATACACAATTTCTAGATTACTTTCATGGCTTTCTCTTTTAGATAAGTGCTTGATTAAGTTCACCAATTAGGAAAACTAGTTTGATTGCTTAGAACCCGTAGGAGAAAGGATGTTGAGGCAAGATAATAGATTGTGAAACACAAATCACTTACTACTCATCAGGAAGATGCTAGAACACATCCCGACCATGCTTAGATCACCTAGACCCCGTGCACATCATAAAAATAGGAAACTTGCTTAGAATGATTAGGTAAAGGTAATGCAAGGGGGACCTAGAAAACAAAGAAAGTGAAGCACTTGAGAAAGATGAGAAGTAAGTAAACTAAAGGATACTTAGACATCACACTTGGACACAGACTCACTTTCATACCAATAACTTTAATTATTATAAGGATAGGACTAAGACTTGGCAACAATTCGATCCTCAAGGGAAATTATAATTTGATTATATCCAAGGAAGTCATCCATCAGTGATAGCATCTCATAACCAATGATCATATCAACTATTATGTCACTATTGGGGAATGGAAAGTCATACTTAGGTCATAATTTGTTAATATCCTAGAAATTCATGCATTTTTTATGCCCATATAATGCTTTCTTACAACAACCATATTGGAGATCCAATCAGCATAGTCAATCAATCTTATGAAGTTGTATCCAATATTTTTTCAATTTTTCTTTTACTAGGGGAGCTACTTTAGGATGCATTTTTCTTATCATTCATTTCATTAGTTTTGCACTTGTTTTTAATGGTAATTGATGAAGAACTAGCTCAGAATCTGAACTTGGTTAATTTGTCTTTCTAAAAGGAACCTGAAAAATTAATTTTTTTCCTCTTTTGATAATGATGGTGCAAGGTGTACGACCTTAGGGTTGTTTAGCATTCCCATATTGATTTCTTCTATCATTTCAATCAATAATGTTGACTTTTCCTTTACTAGGAGTATGTTCAATCTTCTATCCTTGGGTGTATCAAAGAGGTTTTCACCCTCGAATACATCCTTTATTTTTTATTTTCCATGGCCTAATGATACCTTTTAGCTTTCACTAGGAGACCTTTTCTTTTTTGTTTCATTCTTTATATTTGCACCTAGAAGATGGAGTTGAATCCTATAAAAATTTTGTAGCATCAACTTCAATTGCAAACACTATTTTATGGTCACCACATGGTATACCTTCTTGGATCTCAAAGAATTCTTCTATTACTTCATTAATTTCAAAATAATCAAATAATCGTGCTCCGTTTTGGTCCCAACCTATCAGCTCAAGATAAACTAAAGGAATTTCATCACTAGTAGTGAAAATAGTTTGTTCCAAGGTGAAAATGTATACATTAGTTTCATTAGTATGACTTGACTTGTATTTAGAATTATACCGGATAGGATTCCAAAAAGTTTTGGTTAAAGGAGGAATTTCAATAATATATTTATACTCCATGGGTAGGTCACTGGGGTCAATAAAAACATGACCAAGCACATATGGGTTGGAGGAATAGAGATTTCACTCTCATTCATTGGAACAAGTGGTTGCAACCTCAATATCCTCATATGTCATGTCACCATTTAAAGCATTCACATTTTCACATGTAACCAGTTACCTTAATAATCAAAGTGGCAATTTATAATGGTTAAACTTCAAGCCACAAACTAGGATCTTGTCCTTGAGTAATCATGGGCTCAATGATTCCTTTTTTTCATGTTCTAAGACCACTACACCCATCATAGCCTCTTTCTACATAATTGTGAACCTGGGTCTATATTTCTCAAGAGGTATTGGGATGGGTTTGTATTATTTTCCATATTTATAGATCTAAGTGGACACATTATCATAGACATGTATCTTGTGAACTAGATAGAGGGTTCATATTATACAATGGTTTGTGGTTGTTTTTTTTGCAATATATGTGGTTTACCATAAGAATTAGAGGGAGAGGCAATTTCCCAAAAATGAAAATATTGAGACAAAATATTATCCACAGCATTTTTTGTTAATTTTTAATTTTCTCCTAGTTATTTTTGTGATTATGGAGGCACCAAAATATTTAGAGGAATTGGTCAATGTTTCTTCACTATTTATAGGTACTTGTTGGGTTGGTGTATCTTCCAAATTTGTATGTAATGGAAAAGGATTGCAGTTTCCTAGTATAGCGATCCCTACTCTATTGTTGAATACTTTAGACATTGGTTATATGTAGATTTGATTGCTTCCATGGTATGGATCTAATGGTGTTCGAGAATCATGTTGTAAGGAAGGTCCAGATCTAACACTTATAGAAAATTATTTTTCAGTTTATGAACCAATGTTGATAGGTAATACAATGACTCCTTTTGAAGGACATTCAATTTCATCATATTCTTTTATTATAATCTTCCTAGATGGATCAATGTCATCTTTAGTATAGCCAAGACCTATAATAACTCTCAGAGTACATATATTAAGTCATACTTCACCATCTATTAAAACTCATCGAACCTTAGCATTGTAGACAAAGACTTCTAGGTGTAATAGGTCATTGTGATTGGGTCTATATAGAGGGACATCATCAGCTAAATAAGTAACATGTTGTGATACATAAAAATTTCCTATCATGTCCATAAAAGTGGTGACATTGATATTTTTGGGTATGACAGACTCTTTCAAAGTTATATCTAGGATTTATTTATGTTGGAGAGAAGTACACAACTCAAGTATTGATCATTGTACAAGGGTTTTACCAAGTTGATTCACAAGGTTATACTCAATATAAACAGGTAGTCTAGATAGAGCTCTCAGTATAGTTATCATAGTACAATGAGTGGTGACTACACATTATTGGGGGTTTTGACCTTTAATAGTAATAGTAGACACATGTGCATCTACCTCATTGAAATGGTTTATAGTATAATCATGACTAGTTTGAGTATAATTCACATTGGACCATTATTTTGAATTTGAATTGGAACCCTTTCCCTTATAATTTTTCTACCAAAGGATTCTTGAAAATAGTGTGATCAGTATTGGAGGAGCCCATAGGAGGGTCTACTTCAATTAGGTCTTGGCTAATGAGATTTTGTACTACATGTTTGAGTTGAAAACATGAATTTGTCTCGTGACCTTTTAATCGGTGATAGTCAAATGATTCATTGTCATCCCACCAAGGGTGTTTTACTTATAGCTCTAAGTTATTTTAGATCAACTATCATAACAAAAATCTAGTGGTTCTCCTAATGGTGTAAACTATCAATCCCTAATCCTTGGAGGTTGGCCTGGCCTAGTTTTCTGTGTGTGATTTGTTGTTCAAAATTGAGGGGGTGCTTGGGTTACATTTTGAGAATTTGTAGTATCAAATCCTCTTTCACTAAGTTTTCTTGTGTGGTATTTATCATTTGTGGATTAATTGATCATCATTTACCATATTTTTTGTTTTGAGACCATAGTTTTTCTTTATCACTTGAAGTGCTTGTGTTATTTTTGTCTTTGTTGATCTTTAGTATACCTTTGATGATAAAAGTGTCTTCAATATTTTTATGTTGAAATAAAAATGAGATACAAAATTATTGGCTAATTTATTCCAAGATCATGTATTTCCAAGTAGTTTAGAGTAGCATTCCATTGCTTTTCCACCCATATTTCAAGGAAAATGTCAGATGAGATAGGTTTTATTGTAGGGAAATTCACTATAAGTGGCATAATGATTCCTCATGTGATCCACATTATTCTCTTTCCCTTTATATTTTTCAAACATTGTTGTTTCAAAATTTGGGAAATAGAGGCATAAATAAAGTCTCGTTAAATGGATTAGGACATAAATCATGTGTTGTATGTAATTATTTCTTACATTGAACTTCCAATGCCTCAACTTGTTTTTCCAATTGCTTGATTTCTTGTCATATCTCATCATAGGTGAAATATTGAAAAATGTTTCCTGTACTTAAGGGTGTGTTGGTACCCAATATGGACCCGGTAATTAAAATTTTTGATTTATGATTTTGAACCTCTTTGAACTAAGGTTCAAAATAGTTCAAAGTGGTTCGAATTGCAGATTTGCAGATCCAGGAGCTCAGTGATTCAGTTCGGAAATGTAGAGATCATTATGTTCAGGTTCAGACTTCACAGGAAATTTCATTAGATTTATCAAGTTCTTTCCAAGTCCTGATTGAATCATGCAGGAATTGGTACATATGAAAAATTTAAAGTACCCTTTGCAATGATCGGAGAAAATCAGAATCAAACTATAATTAGTCCAAACAGAGTGCATAATACAACTCGATGATGAAAAAAATGTGTGACAGAAGAATGTGACTCACATTTTGATGGGGTATCAGTGACAAGTTGTCATGAATATGATTGTGATGAATATGGTCTCCTTACACTCTTAAGCATGATGAAGATGCAGATGTGCATAAAAGATTTGGTTCATAATGCAGTTGGTAAATGATTCAGCCAAACCCCAATGGAAGATTTCTGACAAAGTGACAAATTTGAGCACCTGCGGATGCTGACAGGAATGCTTTGTGGTTGATCGACTAAGCAAGTCAGATAACATAGATGGTAATTGGTGATAAAGGATAAATGAAATAAGATTCTCAATTCTCGTCCATGTTGCATACCTATGTATAAAGATCATATAGTTTAATTAGATGGTAGCCAACATCAGTTGCAGTGGGGATACCATCTGCATTTTATTAATATATTCGCAGTGCAATAAAGAGGGCATGCCCGTGAATGCCTACACTGACTACCCACGCAAGCGTGGTTTCGGTCATAGAGGGGACACTTGGCGATCAATGTGGATTGAACCCAAGGCATTGAGACCACGTTGGAAGTTTTGAACACTTCAAAAGCCATTCATGCCCAGATGTAAAGGACACAACCCGAGCCTCCTTCCATGTCGTTAGGAAGGTGAAGAAGATAGTAGCTCATAGGCAAAGTACATGAACTGCATGACAAATTGCTACCCGAGCCCGTTTTGTATTGAGTTTGGAATAGAGAATGGCGGCAGATAATGTGATGAAATACTCAAAGCCCACGGCATAAGGATATGATAGCGGCATTTGGGCATGAGATTTACCTTAGAAGACATAGACAACATATGTGAACTGTTGGATAGAATAGAAATGAGCATATCGTCATGGGAGCTTCACGCGGATATGCTTGTGAGGATGAGATTTCGAGATTTTCGAAGGGGTGGTGAACCCAAGATAACACATCAACGCTTACATTGAGCATTCAAAATCTTTATAAGGTGGCTCGGATGTCGGAGGAAATATGTAGGTATTTTCAAGGCCCTTAAAGGAACACGCGAATTATATCATCAAATACCCGAATGCCAAAGGTTGATCAAAGGATGTTGTTGCTGTCATGAAGTTCGAGTTCTGCCAGGAAGTTTGAAGGATATGGGTGCTTGGAAACCTCTTCACATGTCTCGCCCCTTATAACTAGAGTGTTGTGAGACATGGGAACTATGAACAGTAGTGGTTGCAAGAAAAGACACTCAAATCATGAATTTGGCAATTCGAAGAGGGACCACAACATCATGAAAGGGCCATAAAATTTGGAGACTAAGTATAATGTAAAACATTTTCTTTCGAAGTCATCAAGCACTATAATCCAATTGCTCTGCACAATCATCCTATTTTGACCCGCAAGCTCCAATGTAGAGAGATGCAGATATTGCGTCACACATATCAAGTTTTGTGCTCGGTTTCAGGACCAAGATTGAGAAGTTACATTTGTGATTTGATGGACATCCAAGACTTGATCTGTTCCAAAGGAGAAATAAGGCACTATAAATGATCTGATAGAAGGTCTTGACCCGTGAAGCACATGAAGGAACATAAGAGGCTCGATGTAAAAACCGATCCTGGTCAACTATCAGAGCATGAAGGAAGATGGTGGGCTGTGGATTGAAGCCCACTCTTGTGTAGACTAAAGCATGAAGTAGAGCTTCAATCAATGAGAATGGAGGAGTTGTAGTTGAACTCACCCCTCGACTCATGTCATGTTGAAAGATAAGGAATCATTCTAATTTTAGTTGAAGGCTTGGAATTTTATATGACATGCATTATTAAAATAACCTCATGTACCTAAACGGATACACAACGAAGGAGCATGATATAAAATGACTCATCTCATAATGACAGATGGCCAAATAAGGTGGGAATAAATAATTTACTAGTGTATGCTCCAAAACTCATCAAATTGCATCCAAACATATGGGGTCGAGATAAGAAAGGAACTAACCCCCAGGAATCAGTTATTTAAACTGAATGAGAAACCGATCTAGGGGAGGAGTTAAATATACGAAAGAGAAATGATGGTTCCACTTCTTCTTCCCGAGACTGCAGACAGTGTGCTACAGCAGGAGGTAAAAGAGTTGTTCCAGATTATTTCATTCCTTGTGAGGGAGGGAAAGCAGAGCTTGTTTCTAAATTGTGTGTTAGAGAAATGGATAAATTTTGATTAGTTTTATATAATGCAAAGGAAAAGTTTTAGCTTTCTTTAGATAGTGACTTTTACTGTAAATGTGTAAGAGGATCTTTGTTGTCTTTTACACTTTAGAGGGGAGACTGGAGGATAATTGCATCAAAACTTTGATTATGAGGTAGTTTCTTTCCATTGATCACGATCTTTGTATTGTTTTCAATTTTCTCTAAAATACATTTTAATGTCACTGTTTTTTTATTACATTATCATTTCAAGATATCTTTAAAAGCTCTGATTTTTTATTTTCTCAAGAGGATGGAAGATACATTCTTCATTTTTGTTTTGTAATGCAACATCTAGGCAAATAGACTTTGTGTTATTTGTTGTTATTTTATTTTCAATCACTTAGTTTCCACATCTATTTCGTGTTTATGAATAGATGTTTGCAAACCTTTTGTGTTTTCTGGTTAAAAGCATCCATATTTGAATTCATTGTAAATCATGTATAGGGAGTTGTACCCAATAAAATTCAGAGGAAGGTTATCAATCCAATGATAACCTATCCAACTGTTAGTGCTGATTCAATCTTCCTATCTGGACATTTAGAATTAATTTGTGTTTTTTTTTTCAAAGGACAATATGTTCACTAATAGGGTTTCATCTCTATATGTCAACAATTCCTCTTAAAGGACTTGATTCATATTGGTTTTGTCTCCAAACTTCTAAAATTCTAGTTTATGATAATTTTGCAAATACTTCTTTGGGTGGCACAATATTATCCTCTTGTGCATAGCTTGGTCATCATTGCAAAGATTATTGGTGTATCCACAAAGTGGGATATGGTGTTGTACGTTCATTTGTGGTTTATCTCTTGAATATGTAATTTGTGTTGGTGTGATTATCTTAGATAGTTTTCTAGTATTCCTTGGGAGATGATTGAGCTCTTGTGTGTTGCATTCATGAGTTGGTTTGTCATTGATGTCAACATATCAAATTTTTGGATAGTTCAAGGAGAGTAGTGGTGACAGTTTTGATCAACACAATTCATTGTTGTTGAGTTATGTTCAGTGGGGTTAGCTCTATGTTCTTAGATGTGTATAAATGATATGTCTATGTTCACATAAAGATTTATGGATTTTTGTGTGAGTTATAGAAGTTTTGCAGAGAACTACTTGTAGGATAGTTTACAAGAAACTATATGTTGTTATTCACGTTATATCGTTTTGGTGGAGTTAAAGTTGTCTAACGGGCTTGGATTTTGGTCAAAGACATGTTTGAGATATTATGTTCAAGGTGGTTGATTTTATTTTTCAATTTGTGGTCCTATATTATTCATTATACATTGGAAAAGCCTTAAGGTTGACTCCATTAGTTATTAGGACTTGGTATAAAGGAGAGCTATTTCCTTGGTTGTAATAATTTACTATACAGTCTTGTGTTATGTAATGTAATGTTATGAGAGCTTTGGATGCAAATTTGTAAAGGTCGGAGTAGAAGATGATGTTGAAGATATGTTGATGACTTCAAAGGAACTCTATTGGCAAGCTAAGTTGTTGTTTTAGTCAGTTCATTTTCTTAGATATGTTATCTTGAATTATTTAGTAAGAATAGTTTTGAAGCAATTTGGACAATAGGCTCAATTTACTTCTTATCAAATCCTAACAAGATTAGAAGAGCTCCTAACAGGGTTGGGATCTCCTAACATGGATTCAAATTATCCTAGTAGGGACTCATATGTACTGATTGTATTCATTTGACTCCTAACAAGGTCACATCCTTTTAGAATGAACTTTTTTATATTAGTACATCATCTTGTGGGAATCATTCCCACTGGGGTTTTCTTTATGATCAAGGGTTTACCTAGTTAACATATCTTGTGTCATTTTGCATGGTTATCATTTTGTGGTTGTTATATATTTTGGTTACATGTTTTAGTTTTGTTAAAGTTGATAAATTTTATTTAAAGCATGTAACTAATTCACCCCCCAATTATATTGGTGGACTTTACCTTCTAAAAAATTGTTGATGTTTTGGAGGTTCTTGTTCATGATATTGCAGCACATATTATGGAGGTTGTGTAGATTGTTGTTTTAATTGTGGTCATTGATATGCATGTTACCTTTTTAATTGTTGTTCTCATTATGCTTGTTAAAATTTTTGTTGATTTTCTTCTCATCTTAGTTTTTGTTATTGTTATTCCTCTTGTATTTGTAATTATCTCTAGTATTCTTCTTGTTCTTCAACTATCTTTGATATTATTCTTATTCCTCTTTTAGTTTTTTTTTACATTCTTGTTCTCTCAATTGCCATTCATATTCTTGTTATTCTTTTAGTTTTTGTTCATACTATTATTTTTTCAATCATCTTTCATATTCTTCGTGTTCTCTTTGTTTCCTTTCATATTTTTCTTGTTCTCTTAATTGTCTTTCATATTCTTGTTTCTCTTTCAATCGTCATCCATGCTCTTGTCATTTCTTTAATTATGGTTGATATTCTTCTTGTTTCTATAATTGTTGTTGATACACTTTTTGTTGTACTTTTGGTAGGTGTTGTATAATAGGATGAGATCCTTCTCCCACTTTTTCTTATAACTTTATTTTCTATGAATAGAGGTATAACTTCATAATTTTGAATCTTGTATTCTTAGGTGTTCAATATCTTCCCCTGGGATATCACATTAAATTCTTGTTATCTTCTTGCTAGTACTAGAAAAATATCAAGGAGGTTTTTCTTCCTTGGATCAAGCAGTGCACTTGGCACAATTGTTGTGGTCACATGTGCCACATCTATTGTAGATGTCATGGATAATTTGATATACTTTCAATTGAGATTGCATTACTTTAAGTCTTCTCATTATTGTATAATATGTTAATGGAAAGGGACCACTTTTTTGGTTATCCATGTTTGGTATCCCCATGGTAAATGTTTCATTTAGCATTCCTTATTGACTCATCATTTTTTTGAGATTAAGCCTTAATGTCCTTTTAGGAAACACCTTAGGAGGTTGACTATATCACTTGACTTTAAATGGAGATGTATCTTCAAATATGGGTTTATCGTATGTTCCAAAGTTATTTCTTGGCATTTTGACTATCAGTTCCTTTCATGGTCCTTTATTTGTTACCCTTGTAGTTGGTTCATCCAATTTTGTTTCCACTTTCATGTATCCAAAGTTACCAATGATTGAGTTTCTTCCAAAATAGGATTTTCTTGATAACTTGTAACTTTGGTTCTTTTAATGTTATTTTAGATTTGTACTTCTCCATTTTTCAAATCATGTACTTCCAAAATTTATTTTCTTTAAGTCTCTTATTGAATCCTTCCTCTAGTATTAATTTTAGATCTTAATCTGATGAGCCTTGTATTACATCAGATGGTTGTATTGGAGCTCATGTGGAGTATATGGATTCCATTTGAGAAGAGGACCATTCTTGGAAAGTATTCATATTTGATTGATGAAGTGGAAGTGATAATTGAAGTTCCTCTCAAGGTGTAGTTGGGATACTTCCATCACTAGGTGGCATTGATACAAAGATTGGTTCAAAATTTGGTGGTGGTACCATTTAATCATGCCATAACTTAGAGGAGTATTGATTTTTAGTTTCATGTCACAAGGATCATCATCTTTCTTTTGTTGGAAATTTAAGTTAGCACTCCCCTCGGGATTTGTGACAAGGGCTTAATTGACTCCTATTTACTATAAGTTAACTAGTTGTATCGGGCATTGACAGATCAATTTTTTGGTGCAATGACAACCCTACTCTAACAAGTGGTATCAGAGCTTGGTCACAGGCTTGAAACCTCATACCCTTAGGTAACACTAATGGGGAGATTGTTGGAAATTTGGTCAGTACTCCCCTCAAGATTCATGACAAGGGCTTAATCACTTCCTACATGCTATAAGTTGAGTGGTTGTATCTAGCATTGACATATCAGTCTTTTGGTGCAATGGCAACCCCATTCTAATAGCTTCATATAGGAAAATGGCATTGGGTCTATAGAAGTGTTTACAAATGTAATATGTCTTGGATCATGAAAGGTTTGATCTTCCTCTTTTATACAATACATGTCAATTGAATACATTGGTTGTATTTGAATTGGTTCATCTTGTCTTGAGTCAACTCTTAATTGGGATTTCTCTTATGAGATAAGAATGGGTTGATAAGATTCTTATTTTCTTTTTGATGTTTGGGATCTTGTAATGACTGACATGATGTCTAGATGCAACTAAGTATGAGAAACATTAATTCAAATTAAGGTATGCAAGTGTAAGTTTTTTTTGGGATTTTTTCAGAAATTTTAGAAATTTTGGAATAAAAGTGCAACCTAAGGTAAAGGAGAGTTTTTTTTGGGATTTACTAGAAATTTTGGAATGATAATGCAACCTAAGGTATGAAAATGCAACATTTTATCAAGATTTTTAAGAAATATTGGAATGAGAATGCAACCTAAGGTATGCAAATTCAAGATCTTTTTTTGGGTTTTTTGGACTTAGGATATGACATGCAACTTATGATATGATTATGAAAATAGTGGAATCTATTTAACTTGGAATATGATATGAAAGGTATGATAATGTATGCAAATATGTAAGGTTTTGAGAATGCAACTAGGATTATGCAAATTTTAACTTAGGACTCTGAGATTGCAAATTAGGACTTGGAATAATGAAAAATGATGAGGATGGTCTATAAATTTGAATTTGGAACTTTTTAAAGGACTTTGGACTTGTAAATATGTTTGACTTGGCTTGAGACTACCTTGAACTTATGAGGTTTATGATTTGTATGTAGCTATGCAACTAAGGGGTATGATATGCAACTGCAAATATTTTTGGGATTTTTTGGATGCAAACTAGAATGATAATGCAACTTAGGAGTGCAAACTAAGGTTCTATGAAACTTTGATTTGGACTTTGAAACTTTGGAAAAAAAAATGGAAAAAAAAAAAAATTAACACCTTAGGAAGCTAAATTTTTAGATCTTGACTTTTGAAAAGAGACAAAAGAGAAAATATCAAATTGACAAAGCACCAAGTCAAATCCATGAAGACGTAGATAGAATTTGACTAGTCAAGATCTGTTATTTATCAAGAATGAGAGACTTTAAAAATTAAATATTATTTTAATTTTAGAAAAAATCTTCAAGGGATCTAAGTGCAAAATGAGGACTATGCTAAGGACTATTATGAGGAAAAATGAAAAGATTTGAGTGCAAAAGTAAATACAATCTAGTGAAGCATACAAAGATTCAAAATAGACTAAATGAGGATCAATAATATAAAAATTTGAGAGATGCAAGAATGAAATGGTTTTGGTTTTTCCAAATGAACACTAATTTGAGAGATTCTAAATAGAAGGAAAATAATTTGAGGATCCATGTTTTTAAATATTTTGACAAGGTTCTTGAATATTTTGGAAATGTGTTAGAAATATTTTAATGTTTTTGTTGAAAGTGTTTTGAATTATCTTGAATTGTTTGAGCACTCACACAAAACATAATAGACATAATGAGTATTATAAAATTTAAGAAAGCACACCACAACCTAGGCTAAATGGACTATATCTACTGAATTCCCAACTAAGAAAAGTTTAGTCATGTGTATTAAGATCAAACAACCTAGAAGCTTGGTAGCACTAACTCTCCCTTATAGTGCACTTACTTCTCAAGCATGCCAAACTTTGTATCCTAGTGGACTATCATCTCTACTAAGAACTATAAAAGTATGGGACATATTCATGGTTATGGGTGATCTCTTGAGCTAGTGGATATAGGCTTTTTGATAGCTATAACAAAGTATTTAGTTTGGGACACCCAATTTAGTAGGTGTGTGATAAACCCCCACAGGAGGTCTCCAACCTTGAGAACCAAGGCTTGACGCACCTCAAGGGGGAGGAGAGATATCACCTATCCATACTAACAATTGGACTATTGGTCACAATCACACATTTATATAGTAGTTTGGATGGAGACTTGGCTCTAGATTGTCATCGCTTGGGTCGTTCCCTCTCACCAACTCTACTAAAGAAAATCTCAAGAGGAAGACCCTCTAAAAGAACTATATGAATTTATTCACCCAAGATCCATGAAGGAAAGGGGAGAGGATATGTTCATACAATTATTTCAGATTTACAATCTTAAAAATAGTCAAACACATACGAATAGGGTTCTTTTCAAGCACCAAAGTAAAGTGTTTTCAAAACCACTAAAAGGATAACATATTTATTTTTAATAAGCACACCATATCACTGTCACACATCTTACATCAAATTCATTATTAGTTTATGATCAATCCTTCATCCCACAATTGTCAAAAGTTGCAACATATCATTAAAAACACCAAATCTACTAATATAAATGTAGCATTAGAGGTCATAAAGTAGAAAAACAATGTTGGAATAGAAAACTAAACCATCTTAGGAAATGTGCAAAAACAATAACCAATTACATGTAAGTCCTAAAGAGACCAAATTTAGACTACCAAGTGCATAGTTATACAAACTAAGTGCAAAGATTATGCGGTTAGGCCTCCCAAGTATGTAGTTATCCCAACCAAGTGCACAACTTGGTGATCAAACAAAAAATTAGACTCAAAACTCGTAGATTTTAAAGATTTTGAACAATTTGGTCATATAGGACTCAGCATGCCTGTAATTAGGGTTCATTTTATTCCATTTTGGACCAATTGAACCAATTAAAAAATCCTAATTACATATGTGAAGGTCTTGATTGAAACATTTAGAATTTGAAAACCTAACTATATATGATTCATGCTAAGAATGTGAAACTAAAATATGAATATTCTTTTTATGCCCAAATCTAAAATATGAGATTCATTAAATAATTTAGGGTTCATTTATTCTATTTAGTTCCCATTATAACCTTGTAATAATATAAACATAAATAAAATCCATTAAATATGTTGCATGGGAAAAAACTCTAGAAACAATATTCTTAACAACCAATTGCATTGTTACAATAACCAATTGCTCAACTTTCTTGACCACCTATGTAGTTTTAGGTTACAAGTACACAAAACCCCTAATAAAATGTGCATAACACCCCAAATCCTATAAATACACACAAAAAATAATAATCAGATAAGCACAATCACATTGGGTTCACCAAATGTAAAACTAGAAAAAGGCATTGGAAAGCATAAATGAGAGAACGAAAAATCTCATACAATATATGCAAACCAATCTAATATACCATAAAATCGATTTGAAAAAAGGATTCAAAATATATGCAAACAAAGCATTAAATCCCCCTTCAAATAGAGCTTCCATGTTCTCCTTTCTTCCCCATTGAAGTTTATTGATGTAGCTCTATGATCTTGACAAATACACAAATTTATTTAAAGCAAGATGATTGTGATGAGAGAATGCTAGGATTGTGGCTGACCAAAATTAGGAAAAAGAGGCTCAATTTATAGGGTTGAGAGCCAAATGTGAAAGTTGGAAGGAAGATGTAAAAGTTAGAATTTTTCATAATTGAATTGCACAACTTGGAAAATGTTCATAGTTGAAAGGGTCAAATAGGGAGACATATCATAAAGTGACACATTATGACAATGTGCAAGAAAATGTTCATATAAAGATGGAAGCACAATTAAGGGGGAGATGGAAGGGAATGAGTAAGAAGGTAAAGGGAAAGTGTAAGAGTGAAAGAAAGAAAATAGTAGGGTAAAAGCACAATTCAGAGGATATGTAAGAGTTGCATTTTTTGAATTTCAAAAATTCAATAATCCCTCCAAAATGAAAATAAAGAATATAAAAATATCATAATTCAAGAAAATAGGAATAATTAACTAATATGAAATTAATTAATTGGGAGAGTTAGAAAAAATGAGAAACTAACATTTATTAAATGATTAATACACATGAATAAAGTATGGGTTATTTATTCCCAAGGGACAAATTAGTCGATGATTGACCAAAGTGATGAATTTAATGTAACGATGACCTGGTTCAACGATCTTGATGACATTAATGGACTCTGTCAACATCACAAAATCAATCAAAATCAGTTGATAAGGTTGGTTTGGAATAACATTGGTAGATTTTATTAACACTATAAAATTAACTTGGATAATGTTGAATTGACATGATTAGGCACTAAGGGACTCAAAAATGGCAATGATCAATGGGTAAAAGCATAGATCTGTGTCACCGTTTATGATACCAAAACCTGTTTTGGTCAAATCTCATTTCTCTATCAAAACTCAATATTTTTCAAAAACTAAAAATACCCTTTTATAGATCTTAGATTCAATATCATCATTATATAATTTTTTGAGTGTTTTGATTAGTTATAATATGTTATAATCTCAAAATATTATAAGTTGATATTTCAACATTTCAAAAGATTCTCCCTCAAAAAAGGAAAAAAATTAGTAAGTCATATTAAAAAAAAATTAAAAATCATATTTATCTCTAGAGGAGAGAATCCTCTTCATGAATATGTAATTATTTTTCAAGAAGGTATAGATTTGATAGGGAAGTTTTGACGGGAGGAAAAAACTATTGGATTTTGAATAGGTCAAACTTGAGTACTTATAACAAAGAAAATATGCATCAAAAATAATTATTTCTTTTTCTGTTCCCTAGCTATACATGTCATCTATAAGATATTTTCAAATAAGAACAAAAAAAGATGATTTGCATATACTTGTTTGATGGGAACTACACCCTATATTTTTTACAGTTAAAAAAGGGACTTCAAAATAAAATAAAATGAATAAATTCTTATTCAAAAAAATTATAAAAATTATAGGCATAAAACTCGTCCAATTCTACACATTTCATTAGTTTACATCATCTTCATATTCTAAACACAAATACCATTTTTTTTGTCATTAATGTTGAATTGTCACATTCTGATATCCTGTTTCTTTATAAAAGGTGACACAAATTTGTGTTTTTACCTCAATTTGATGATGAATTGAGTTGATTTGATTATGTTTTATAGGGTTTTATAGGGTTGGACTAGGCACTGATGATCTTAAAAATACCTTCATGAAAATTTTAAATGATGATGATAAGCCTAACAAAGCCCTGACAAGATGTACTTAGGTACTAAGGGACTTAACAATGCCCAAGATTGGTTTGAGGGTGTTTAGAGTTGGTTCAAAATGGTTTGAACCTGATTTAAAATTATTATAATTATTTTAGAATTCATTAGGGTTAATTGGATATTATTTAAAATGTTCAATAATTGATTTAAGATGATTTGAATTGATATGAAATAGTTTAGAAAGGAGTTTGATTAAGGTTTGAATATGATCAAGTTGGCCAAAATGATGAAACATTATGACACAAGGATGAGGAAATGTGTGTGTTAATGACAAATTTTAGGTGTGAACCATTTTTTAGCATTTATAAGATCGTACTTAAGATAGATGTTACTCCCTTAAATAGTTTTCTGTATATGATATTTTCTTGGAAGAGGGCGTTGATTGTCTAGAAGGAACCACTAACCTCTTTTCTTGTAGCTCATTACCATTTCATCAAGTTTAGGGACATACATTACATGGTAGTAAAACAATGAGGAAGAAGATGAAATTATCACTAAGGCAAGAAGTTCGTCAATCTATTTTTTAAACAATTTTTTTGCAGGACTCATCAAAAAATGATTGTATTTAGCCTTGGGTAAAATATTCTTCCCTTCAAAATCTTTCTTAAGAGGTAGCTTGAATCTACCTATGTTTTTGTTTCTTTAAATCCCTTTTCATCATAATGTCAAAAAATTATTTGTTAATTTTTTAATATCAAGTTCAATTGCAAGTGTGTGTTTCATCATCTAGACAATATTTCTCCTTTTGGTGTGTAAAGGTGAACTTTCTCTTGTGTATGCTTATTATTTCAATAGCTTATACCCTTTATGATTATTTAGATTGATAGTATTTTTAGTGATGAGTATTGGTTCCCAATTATACATTGATTCACTACCAATTACCCCATCATATTAATTGATTTCATAATGAACAATTTTAATTTCATCAATATGTCCATCAAAAAATTTAATTGGAGCTTTGCATATAAGGTGAGACACATGCTTACCATTTCCAAATGTGATTTTTGTGTTTGCTTCTATTCATTGGTTAGCAAGAAAATAATTATATCTTACAATATTTAAATCTACACAAATATCCCATAAAAATGTCAATGGATAAAGTTTAATACCTAGAATATGTATTTGGAGTTTGAGTCCAAGACAAATTCTTACTACTTTCTTTGTGACTCTGTAACATTATCTAGACATAGATTTCCCAGTATTTGGACCATTCCCTTCCACTTGAATAACTACTTTAATTTAAGGATTGTGAGGCATTTCATGACATAAAAGATCATTTTTAGCACCAATAGTTTTTGGATTGATTTGAAATAAATTTTCTTGATTCATTCTAGAGTTGAATTTCTCTAGTTATTTTCCTTTATTGAGTTCTTCATTAATGTTTTCATTACATTCATCCTCCAATTCTTGTTTTTCTTATTTTTCTTTTTTAATAACTTTCTTTTAAAAAATCTATCCTATGAGAATGTCATAGTCGTGCCTGGTCATACTCCCACTAGTAGGAGTTCTTTAGTTCACTGACCAATAGGAAGTGAGTGTCATAATATCTAGGTTTGAATTTTTTGAAATTTTTGTCATAATATCCTTGTGACTTTTTTCTTGCCAACTCTGTCTTTAATCCTTTTTTCTTGGTTAGTAATAATATTTTTTATTTATTATAAACTTTCATAGATACATATAGAGGCTAGAAAAAATAGCCTTCCCACAAAACCCATTTACAACTTATAACACCTTCATCTAAAATCTATGTAGCATACATTTGCATCTACAACCCATTTAATCAGGGCTTACAAAGGCTACATATTACTATATCAAAAATTTATAGCATTTTATATGAAAAACCCTAGAAATCCCTTGCATTAAGCCCGCTTCAGCTCTGCCTAATTTCTGCAGACATTTTTTGCTTTTGCCGCATTTTTGCCTACTTTTCACACCAAACATTCCCCATTGATGGATATATCCTTTTCTTAGCCTTTGCTACCATAAATTTTGATTCACACTAATCCTATCAACATAGCTTAAGTTCTACTTTTTCTTTTGCAAGCTCTCAACCCTCTATTATTTTCTATTCGATTTCATTCTTCATTAATTTCTAGAAGCTTTCCACCCCAAAAAACTGCTTTGAGACCTAGAAATGTTGGACCAATTTCCTTTGGTTATCATCAAGGAGCAAAAAGCAAAATTTGGTCACCCTTCAAATTCAAAATTTACTCCTTTACTAGGAACACAACACTCACTAGCATTAGTCTTTTCCTATTTCCTACAATTCACTGACGTCACGGATGGGAGACCAAGAAACCCTTTACCTTTCACTCATCCCTCTCTTTGAAAGTGTGAATCTCCTCCATCAACCTAAGTCATTCCATTCTTATTTTTCCTTTATAGGCTTCCTTGTCCACCCTAATTGGCCACCAACACTAGTAAATTTGGACTCAATTTTTGATGAATTTTGGTCAAAATTTTGACCCAGGTTCCTCAAAATTTCAACCAAGCAGTTCGTCACTATTTTTCTCGTCAAAAATTTGACCAAATTGTAGGTTGGTAAAAATTTTGATCAATATATTTGTCAAAATGTTTTTGTTTCTACTAACACTAGTTTGTCATTTTTGGTCAAAATTTTGACCAAATATTGGTCGAGAACTTTTAAGAATTGGTTGAAATTTCCACCAATTTTTGGTGGAAAACTTTCAAGAATTGGTGAAAATTTTGACCAATTCTTGGTGGAAAACTTTCAAAAATTGGTTGAAATTTCCACCAATTATTGGTGGAAAACTTTCATGAATTGGTAAAAATTTCCACCAATTCTTGGTGGAAAACTTTCAAGAATTGGTCAAAATTTTGACCAATTCTTGGTGGAAAACTTTCAATCCACCAATTATTGGTGAAAAATTTTCATGAATTGGTCATAATTTCCACCAATTCTTGGAGGAAAACATTCACGAATTGGTCAAAATTTTGACCAATTCTAGCCCATCCCACGACTAAGATGCCATGGTCATGGCCAAAGGGTTGATCAAAATTTTGACCAATTCTTGGTGGAAAACTTTCAAGAATTTTGACCAATTCTGGCCCAGCCCACGACCATGATGCCATGGTCATGACCAAAGGATTGGTCAAAAATTTGACCAATTATTGGTGGAAAACCATGAGGAGATGGTCAAAATTTTGACTAAACTAAGTTGTTGTAAAAAAAAATAGAGCAGGTGAATCCCCCAATGAATGCCTACCCATGGACTCTCTCTTAGATCATCTTCTTCGATCACTCAACCAGTGCAATTTTGGAAGAGGCTTGGTAGAGGTTGCCATTCTATAGCACATGTGATTTTGAAGTTGATCTAATGGTGAGCCCTCATCTAGCATTAGGTGGTTGCTTGGCACTCTAGCAATTTGTTA
The DNA here is from genome assembly GCA_028749045.1 of Cupressus sempervirens. Classification (NCBI taxonomy): domain Eukaryota; kingdom Viridiplantae; phylum Streptophyta; class Pinopsida; order Cupressales; family Cupressaceae; genus Cupressus; species Cupressus sempervirens. Next base: position 512,052,950 of record CM053788.1, on the reverse strand, counting down.
TGAACCTATTGTGGCTAATGGGAGATTTGATAATGAAAGCTCCCAACTCCTAGTGACCCTCCAATAGAATCTATGTTGGTGTCCAAGAAAGACACATTTTTTGGATTTCAAATATTGGCATTAGCATCCTTTCTATTGGAGGGCCATGAAGCATCCTGATTGCTATGCAAGGGCTCCCCAAATTCATCTCTATGCAACTTCATTGGCACAATTTGCAAAATGGTTTGGCAGCAGTTGTCATTATGGTTGCCTAGAAAGCAAACTGAAGGATGAGTCATCATCTAGTAGTTGGGCTACTTATCAGGAGTGATGAGGGAGCCAATTCCAAGAATGAGCAAAGGATGAATTCAGTACTGAATTCCAAATGAAATCAATGACATCGAATCTATAAGAGCATAATGAAGTAGTAGCCTATTTGCTATGTAGGGCTACCTAAAGATGCTTTTCTTTCTCACTTTATTGGCACAAATTTGGGAGTGTGGTTCAATAGTAGTTGTTGTTACAATGTGCCATTATGGTGATCTAGAAAGTGGTGCTAAGGGTGGAGCTTGCATCTACCACTTGGGATGTTTGTGCAAGTGAGTAGGGGAGCTTCTATTGTGCAAGCCTAGTCAAATGAAATAGAGCTATTGGCACCATCACCAACCATAGATGAATTGTTAAGAGCAAAATCTAAATCCATGAACCATTAGGGGTGTCAAGTTTGATATTCTTAGGGAAGCCCTTCAAAGAATCAACCACCACAAGGATGCATATGAAGATCTTCCATGATAGTAAGGTTTCAGCATAAATGGAATCATTATTGTGACAATCGTCAAAATTCAAACTCTCATTGGATCGCTAGATCCATAGGTTAGGTGTCTTCATTGGGCTGACGTATCTATAAGACATGTGTCTTCATGGGACTATTGTGCTCATAGGTTGTAGGCTTTCACTTGATTGCAATAAGAGCTCACCTTGTTGACAAAGGTGTAATAATTTTACTTACATGAAAACAAAAAAAGCACTAGCGGGCCTCTTTGTCTTGTTTAGGTCCTTGGCTACCTTTTTATTTTCCTACTTTTTACTAGATCTATCCTCTTTGGTAGTGAGCTTTCATTTTCCAATTTTCCTGTTAAAAGTAAGAAGAATCAAGGACATTTATTAAATAATTGAGGACATTATATAATCTAAGATGCTTCACAAAATTTATTGATAATTATTGGTAGAGATTTAGATGAACCTTGCTTTGGCAAATTTGAAACCACCTAATGTATTTTAGCAACTTTATTTTGTTCGATCACGAGTGCATTCTTTCATAGTTTATAGAATACTCAACCTATAAAAGAGAAGAACTTCACAAGTTAATGAGAACTATCAAGATCATAAAACCACACATATTTTCCAGACAATGAAGAATTAACATGACTTTAATCATTATTGAAGTTGTCAGTCTCAAGGTGAAAACATTAGCTATTGGTGGCCAACTAGCAGATTCAAAGTACTTCATAGCCTATTTGTACTCTAATTTGTCTAGTGCATAATAATCAAACACAATCCCCAGCCCTTTTCTTTATCCTTGGGACTTTTAGCTATCTTGTATTTTCCACAAGTTTTTGCAGACAGTCCAAGATACTGAGATGTCACCAATATTCTAAAAACACAAAAGAATTGGTTCAAAAAGGGCTCTCGGAGAAAAGAACTAGTAAAGAAAAACTATATTCATTATACCCATCATAATACAAAGTGCAAAAGAAAGTACTATCTACATCAAAACCTATCTACTACCCACAAAAAAGGACTAGTACATATTTGTGCTAAGCATCTAAAAATTCATGATTGAGTCCTATATAGAAATCCCCAAACCCAATTACATAAAGGGATCATGCATAAAGGAGCCTATCATGCATAAGATGAACCAAAACTTATACACATAAGCCCAAAAACCCATATACATTATATGCACCAAGGGTGCTTTCCAAGAGTTAATTACATACTAAAATAAGGAGCCTAATCTTATGAACCAACAAACAGAAGTAGTGACCCATAAGAAAAAATCTATAGAAGCCATGCAGAGTCTAAAAATAAGCCCACAAGAATGTTGAAATGGCATAGATCCACCAAGAGAATTGAGCTAGACTTGAAGAAGTTTTGTGCCAAAAACAAGACCACAAAAGGTATAGGGGAGTTGTATCCTTTTGTAATCCCAATTGTGTTTTGGTCTTTTCATTCTCTTCCCTTCATTTTTGCCAAAATAGGGAGTTTCAAAAGTCATCATTGTCTCTTGATGAGATTGACTGTAGAAATTTTTCAAACTTATGAAGGTAGTGTTGAGCCACCCTTGAGTAACATTTTTCTAGATTTGAATCCCTATCATTATGCCATTTATTCCACTAATGTCAATAAAGTTTTGGTTTTTAGAGAGCACCTATTGCAGTGCAATTGTCCATGTTCAGAAACTTGATGATTTAAACCTTTTTCATTCCAGCAACTCTATGATAGCTTCTATATCATCATAAGATTTTTGCATTGCAGTTGAAAGCTACACTAAAAAACTAGTGGTCCTTCTATGTCAAATAGGAATATCAATAATTATTAATAAGTGACAAATATTAATGATAATATATGTGAAATAGTATCTAAATGATATCCCAAATAAAATAAATTCAAAAATAGAAAGATTGATTAATATGGTAGATGGTACCAAAACAGGGATGGAAATGGCCAAAAGTGATTGAAGGACAAGTCAGCATATGAAGCCCAATCAATTCCTAAGCCATCTCCATATGGGAATGAATCTCCATTATCACTGTTGATTCTTAGGTAACAATTTGATGATAGAGGTTAAGACATATGCAAATGTTAGTTTGACACATGTTTTTTGTGTTGTGAATATATTGTGGGGGAGGTTACATCATATCTAATAATGGAGCATGAGAGCACTTACATCTTTAAATTGGAACATATGGAATATAATGGTTATGGAGATATGTTAAAGATAGAGCACTTTGAATGGTAGTTATTGTTTACTAAGAAAATCAACCATTTAGATAACTGCCATTAAACTTGTTCTCAATGGGAAATTACTTGAAAACTTAAATTTCTAAAGAGATACCTCTCTTTAGGAAAGTCTCAATCACAAAAAAGGACATCTCTTTGCCCCTCTTAGAGGATTTATATTGATAGACTATCAATTGTCATAGGGCATCAAAGACAAGAAGAGCGACCATAAGTAGTAGACACATATTTGGAATTGGGCTCCCACTAATCTAATTTAGGCTTGTTATAATCAACATTTAATCGGTGTAAGGGGTGGAGGAATCTTTTCTTCATATCTTATGATGGGAGCCTACTTTTAATATCAAAAGAAAGTAACAGTCAGCAAAACATGTCAATTACTTTTTACATTGAATAATAATTATCACCCAAGGACTGGTTATGGTTAGCTAATCCATTGATAATTTATTCAAGAAAGAGCCACAATTAACTTAAAGAAAGCAACCATTGCATTTAAGGTAGTGATTAGCATACATTGGCAATCTTAAATAATAGTTAATGAAGGAAAGGTGTGATTAAATGTGAAACATAAGATATATACATATTAGGTGTTTTTCTTTAATGATCCCAATCTCGAAGTGGCCACCATCTTCATGGGCTATGGCGTCACCATCTGTTACCAAGATACCGAGATGTCACCAACATACTAAAAACACAATTTTTATTGTATATATTAAAAACACTGAATAAATTACACATCTTTTATTGAAACTTGTATGAAGCAAAATTGTAACCAACTCGACCTTCATTTGTTGCCTTTAGCTCCAACTTTTGGAATGGACTAAAATTTTACTAGTCAACATGCTAGCTTAGTATTTCTCAAAAGATGGATTATTAAATGTGACTAAACAATAGCCAAGCAATGATTTAATCATAAAATGAAGCCATGAAAGAGTTACGTACTTGTTGTTTGGATCATAGTAGAAACCATTAACCAAGCCATCACTACGAGAAAAACATACTTAATAGAATCATGCAATAGTGAGGCCACAATCTATACCAACATTGACAAAGAACTTCTATTTCCATCGCTATCAACCATAAACCATGAGTCACTCATCAAAACAATTTTATAGAGAGGTAATCACCTAGTAGGCAAGAAAACTTTTGCATCTACTTTTTCAATTTGAAGTGTCCAATCATTGTTCAATTGGAAATTAGACCATCACATGTAGTTGTCATATATGTTGCATTTACTAAAATACTAAAATCTTGTTCAAATTTGCTCCATCTTAAAGCTAGTTTGAACCTTTTATTTTTATTTTTTAATGTTAGTAACTTCATAATTTTTTTTTTTTTTTTAAAGATCTATGTATAAGTGCCAAGATTAATGTATTGATCCCCTGACCTATATTGATAGATGCCCCTAACATCATAGTACTCAGTTATGAAATCATCTTTGAATAGTGTAGTATAGGGCGGATGCTCTTAAAAACAAATCCAATTCAAAATTTAGTGTCTTGCCACAAAAATTGGATGTGCAGTCCACACACATAGTGCTGGAGAAGTTGTGACAATTCCTCGTACCATTTTCTTGACATTAGGATCTAATGTTGCCTTCAAACATGTATTATATAAAATTCAAGGTGAGTAGGTGTTAGAAACATTTAATAATCATATTCACAGTAAATATATGACAAAAGGTTGAAAAGTAATGTGTTTAATTACTTTGGGATTGAAAATTAGAATTAGTAAATTGAACATATTTATCAAAATCACGTTGGTCAAGGAATTCTCCAAGAAGGATCTTAATAATTTGGAACCATTAAATCAAGAAGGAAAGAATACTACCTTCAAGATAATTGCTCCTCCTGTTGAGTGGCCAAACAAAAAGCATGGCACTCCCAAGTTCTTTGATCTTACTTTTTGTCGAAACATTTTCTATAGGATAAGGTGGTGTAATATATTATTGCATGATTATAATAATATCTTCCTATATTTCTTAAAAATATGGGAACTTGTTTATGCATACCGTTCCTTCAACAACCTGTTCCAATGATGGTACATATCCATGGAGCCCATCACTACCACCATGGCCTGTAAAACCAAATGATTAAATATGTATTCCCTACAAAGGACACTGAGGCCTTTGAAAGAAGCTTCTATAGCTAATGATTTGTATTCCTTATTAAGGAGAAATAAAGTGATAGCATGTCAACTCTTAGAAGGAACTAAAGTATCTTGTACTCATGGATGCTTATAATAAATTACAATAAAGCATATAGATCAATATTTGTAATACATAATAAGTCGACAGTGGGCATTTATGAAAACCAATTTTGAACTATGCAGTTCAAATAAACTGAGTAAAAAGTGGTGCACAAAATAATAGAACTAGGTCCCCTGCCATAGAAATTACATCAAGAGAACGTAAAAAAATGTTGATAAAGAAATGTATGTTTTTTATTCAAATGAGACATCCAAGGAAAGGCATTAATGCCCACAAAAATAGAGAAACACAGAAACATAATAAACATAAACAAAATAAATAGACATGGATACTAATATCTGAGCATATCCTCTACCACAACCACATAATTCTATTCATTTTCTCTTCGGGTCCCACGATGATCATGATATTGGACCCATCTTCCACACTGCCTTTAATAACCTTAGACTTTTCTTAGACTACCCCAAGCTTCTTATATCTCCCATTTAAAATATAGTAGTAATACCATAGCTCTTTCTATAGAAAAAATAAAATTCAAAATCATGATTAATTTAAGAAGTAGATGATATAAAGAAAATACAATCCAAGAAACATATACATACATTACTTGTGTTGCCTTGTATATTTAGATAAAATGAGAGGATAGTTTGGATAATTCAGAATACTACTTAAGCAATAAGCTGAGAATCCCACAGAATCTTAATGATTTATATGAAGTAAATGATAAGGAAGCAAACATCCTTACCGAGAGAATTTTACATACAAACCAATTTGCGTACGTAATCTTTAGCACATTTTAGGACTATTATTAAACATCTTACATAAATTGTGTAACAAAGAATAAAAATGCTAATTATGTTTATTTGTTTGAATTTATTTAACAAATTCCTTGACATAGAAGCAATATTAAGGGAGGATTATTCTCAATTTGAAAATGGGGTGGAGCCTATTAGGTGGAGAATATGCACGGTGACCCAAGTAGAAGAAGCCAAAATTCTTATTCAAATGGCACCCATTTTTGCAAGCATAATACTATTGAGTACAAGTCAGCAAAACTCACCTATCAACCTACAACAACAAATATGCATTGTTAATATAATGAATAGTAATTGTATGCTAACATTGAAGATGACAAAAATGGCATACCTTAGCATATGTGACATTGCTACATTGGATAAACCATTCATAACCTTCAAGTTCACCAACAACACTATAGCATAGAGAAGATTTGTTTGGGAGCCTTGGTATAAGGGCTCATGTGCCTTCTCAAGTAAATTTATATCAAGACCATCTTCATCATCATTATTAGATGTGCTAGTACCATCATTGTGAGCCTCTTCATCACCTTCTCCAATACCATCTTCTTCAATAATATCTTCTAGCACATTATCATCTTCTTCCATGGGAGTGTTATCCTCAGCTTGGATATTCACACCTCCATGTTCCTTCAGTAGGAAATCCACATTTAGCAATGGACAAAAATTGTGGGCCCCTTCAACATGACCATGTTGCCTACAATGACTCTGGGCTATTGTGATTAGAATTCTTTGATTCTTTAAGCCCTTACACTTTTTGCAATGACAATTACATTTATCAGCTTTTCTTTAGAATTGAGACCACATTGTAGCCATTGTCTTGTTATTTTGTTTTGGTTCATATTGTTAGGTGTGGTCTTTTTTCATAGGAAAATATATCTACAAAAAAGGTGGACATGTTGTACTTAATGTTTATATCTACACATATGGTTTTGAAAGAAGAATTTGATCTAAATAATGTGTATATTAGCTATAAAAAAATTGGACATGTACTTAATGTTTATATCTGCACATATGGTTTTGAGAGAAAATTTTGGTGTAACTAATGTGTATATCTGCAAAAAAATTGGACATGTTGTACTTAATTTTTATACCTACACATATGGTTTTGAAAGAAAAATTTGGTGTAACTAATTTGTATATCTACAAAAAAATTGGACATGTTGTACTTAATGTTTATATTTGCACATATGGTTTTGAAAAAAAAAAACTGGCATCATCAAGAGTTGAATTGTTCTATGAAAGTCCTAGATTCATACTTATCCAAAAATTGTAAACTTTCTATTCATATGTTTTGACAAATTGGTGATCACATTAAAATTCAACCCTTTCCCTCTACATGATTTAGTTTGTAACATAGATCTTTTGGACTGAAGTTTATTCTTGGACTAAGAGCTTTTATCCATCCATAAATAGCACCATCAACCTCCTTTATGTTATACTTGTTGTTTACCCTAAGTCTAGATCGAGGGTTTAGAGGTAATTTTTTGTTTTCTTTCATTCTCACAACCCAAACTTCTTGGTACCCATTGGATAGTTGTATTGGAAGGTGGAGATAGTATGCAAGGTGAGGATATTGGGAGTTTTCATTAGATGGAGATGCAGCACTAAATTTTCATGACTGCGACTACAAGTTTAATGTGTTGATTGCTAAGAATTACAGCACATAAGGTATTCTAGGACTGGTGAAAGAAAAATCTTTAGTGGAAAGGATTCAAATACCATTCCAATGATGTTTTAGGAAGAATTTTCGTCATGGGTTTTGTGGGAATGAGCCTATAAGGCCAAACAACATTTTTAAGCCTAAAAGGCCTAGGAACTATGGCTTGGGAGAAAAGAGGTCAAAAATTGTGATCTTAAAGCGTTTTACACCTACTGAGAGATTCTATAAATATTTTTGGTGGTTGTGTGGAAGTTTGTGAAGTTTAGAGTAAATTTGGCAAAAACAAGGCTACTAGGAATGAGCCCCTTTTAGGCCTCCTAGTGCAACTTTTGAATTTGGAACATTGGAAGGGATAGACCTATCAATTGGCCAATAAACCTTGTAGAAGGTTAGAGAATGAGATGTTAAGGTGTATGGTGACTTAAGATCCTAAAGGATGCAGGTGAAGAGAGGTGACTCAATTACATAGTAGTTATTGTATTAAAGAAGGAGGTGGGTTATTAAATCTATTAGAGATTTGTAGCTTTAGTCAAATTACTCTAAACGATGCAATCAATTGTATAAGTGATATGTTGGCCTTAAACATTTGATCTCTATCCTTAACCTTATCATAATTTATCTCTATGATATATATGATTGATAATCAATGAATTAATAATCACCAATTGTGTATATGTATTTAATAACAGTCATATTATTAAATACATATACATGAACGATTATATTGAAATAAATAATAATCATATTATTGCTCAAGTGTATCGATAATTAATATCAATATATAATGGTGTATTGCAGTGTATATAATCAATCATGATTGTGATAATGATATCGCTAAGTAAGGGTAATCAAACAGTTGTTAATGGTAACAAATGATAAGTTCATAAATGACATGTCTCTATGTGAGATGTGGCTCTTTGTTACCTTATTAATTGAAGTCATTCCAATACTTATAAAAGAACATAAATCATTTTAAGTGCATAGAAAAACAAGTATACATTCATTCAACTAATTATATCTCAGCAGCATTAAAGTCACAATAGATCAATATTGATAAACTTATCTTGGTGAGAATACTATGGATTGAAAACAACTTTCATTGAAGGTTCAATACATATCCCATTGTTTATTACCTATTCTTTCAACCAAAATAACTATTGTATATTGGTATGATTTAATATCTTTAGCATAAGCCAATATCTTATGAATTTCTTATAAACTGCACTTTCAACAATGATAAGTTGTGTTCAAAGTTGTGAGCTTCTTATCTAAAAAGTCTTAAGTTCGAATCTATTCAAACTTAACAAATAATAATACTTAATATAAGCTTTGTTAATAGTGAGGGCACATGGGATACTTTGAACATCAACCCAATTTCAATCCTTTCTAATAATAATCTCCCCAGTCCAATTTGGCATTTGGGTGTATCCTAATTTGCTTCCATAGCCAGTAGGGCTCCCAGCTTGTTCATTTCTATACAATTCATTTTCCTCCATGGAAAGATTGAAAAAACCTGTGCCCACTTCTTGTATTTAAGAAGTCAGAGTGTGGGATTCTATGATTGATGATTTGAAAGAAACCCTAGTTTTGTGCAACTCTAGAGATTGATGCAATGGTCTCTTGTTGAATATGTGGAGAGCCCAAGTCATACCAATCAATGACTAGAATTTGGGTGTTGTGTGTGGTTTGGAGGGGTACTGCTTCGATCCCACTCTGTGATAATGTCTAAGCTCTTGGTAGACTACCTAGTTCATCCATTATTGATGCTTTCAGTCTTACTACTGATGAAAGAACATCAGGACCAAAGAAACCTCATAATGATCATGATAGAGAATACATTTTGGTAGTAATATAATGTTCTTTAATCAATAGTAATATAAATGCATTCAGTTATATATTTGTTTTTGTTGCATATCAGGACATGTGGCCTCTGTTGTCTAGGTGTTGATGATGAAACCATGGAACCTCTAATCTCTCTTATGGAAGGGGCTTCTATAGGTTTGAGTCTTGACAATAGTGAGAAAAACTATTGTAGGATTTCTACCTATAAAATGGGAGCCCCAATTCTTTAAGCATATATTTTCAAAGACTGCTCAAATTACGACAGTTTTGCCAATGCTTATCAGGCAACATTGTCTTGTCTAGACTCTAAACAAAACCAACACAATCATTTCTTTAAGTAAAAACAAAAGGAAACAAATTGAAATAACCAAAAAGAAAAAGAAGAATACATATGACCATTAAAAAAACAACATTGTCAATGTAGACTCAATTTCTAATCTTGTTATTCAAACATGTTCAAGTTGCTTCTTATAATGCTAGAAGTAACTACAGCATTTTGTGTATGCATTAAATAGGATTGTCAATAATATAAGCATTAAATTGTAGATTCTTAGAGAAATTATGATCAAGAATAGATTGTAAACACCAATGAGTTTATTAGAGAACCAAAGAAACCTCATAATGATCATGATAGAGAATACAACTAGAGAAAAGACCAAAACCCACACCTATCATCTTTCAAGAAAGATAAGAATGTTGTTGGTTGTACCCACCCAACCAACTACATCCATCTGGTCTCCTAATGTTGGTCAAGGGATAGTTGTCAAGTTTGGTAACTGGAGCTATCAAGTTGACAACACTAAACTAATAGGCAAGACTAACCAAATGTTGTTGTAGGGTAGTTAGAGAGGTTGGTCATTGGTAACATGGGATGATACAAGTCTATAAATGTTGTAAAAGCTTGACCATGGAGAGACAAGAGGAGTCAGTGTATGAAGTGTTAACATCAATAACATAAAGGTTCCCTACAATTTCTATGTCTTTTTAATAGTTTTTACAGTCATTTGCAGCATTATTTTAGGTCTAGATGCTCTCTTTTTGAAGAACGCTTATATGACATGTTAGAGTGTTGAATCAGCAATATCTTGGCTTTTTTGGGACCTAAATTCATTATGGGAGATATTCAAGTCTAAATAAAAATTGTTGTAATTTTCTTCTAGGGTAACCTAAGAGGGAAAAATGGGATATCTTGCATGTAAGTGATCATGGAACCACCAAACCTTGGAGGAAGAGAGAAGAGGGATTTTATTTTATTCCTTCACAAGTGCAAGTTGGCATGCAATAGTTTGCATGTGCTTTGAGTCAAAGGAAAGTGACTATGTAACTATCTTTGTATTACCAGAACTTTGACAAGGTATTGGATTAAGGACTTTATCCATTCAAAGATTTGGAGAGTGTTGTGAGAGTTGGAAAAAGAACATTTGGGAGTCTAATTGATCTTTGAGTGGTTGAGAGTGGTTGTGTACCCAAGGAATGACTTGTTTAATGATAGTTTAGTGGAATGGGTGATTGTCCTATAATGACAATAAAAGATGTAAACAATGTTATTGATTGGGATTTGAGATTGACTGTATTAGTAGGAATTGAGGATAGAGTGGGCAAAGTTTAATGTGTTGTAATGGTTAGAGTCCCAAGGGATTAAGGGATATGGTTAAGGGTTAATTCTTATTTGCAGTGGCTAATGGAATAAGATAGTTGCAATGCTATGTTAGTAGAGTTTAGATATGAAACGAGTCTTTAAAAGAGTGGGATATGATTGAGGCATCATTGGGAATTCAATATGATCCTAGGTTCTATTGAAGAGGATGGGATGTGGTCATAGGATACAAGGGAAGTGTTATGTAATCAGCGGTCATGAAGACAATGAATGGAGTCATTAAGTGTTGTGAGGGCAATCAACAAGTGTTGAGGATACAATTAGTGAATGAGATGTAATCATAAAATGAGTGTGATCAGAGATTGAGTGTGATTAGTATGTCAAGTATAGTGGAATGGAGAGAGAGCCAATTATTAGGCTTTGGCCATTAATAGTTCTTGAGAGTGTATGATCAGTTGAGAAAATCCTTGTATTGATCCAAGAATTGGGATAACGTCTTTGATGAAGACTAATGATGTGAGAAGTTGTATCGCACTAAGACTCTAAAGAATTTTTCCTAAATTAATAAGACTTTTGATTGGGCCCATTATCTTCTACATCATAGTGGTACCAAAGCAAGTGATTAGATCCTTGTAAGGTGAAGATGGGTCTGACAAGGTTAGAGAGGGCAATGCTAGACTTCTTGAGTAATGGGAAGAAGAAAAGAGAGGAGGAAGAGAGAAGGAAAAAAGAAGAGAAAAGAGATGAGAAAATGAGGCAAGAGGAATTGACAAGCATAATACAAGCACTTGAGACAAACATGAGGAAGCTAGATGAACTGATTGAGCAGGGTAGGAGGAACATTGAGAGATGGGAAGAACATTGTAGACCAACTTTAGGAGCCCATATGGATATAGAATACAATTAGAGAAAAGACCAAAACTCACACCTATCATCTTTCAAGAAAGATAAGAATGTTGTTGGTTATACCCACCCAACCAACTATATCCATCTGGGCTCCTAAATACATGTTTCGGGTACTACAAGAGAGCTTATATTCTAGTCTAAAGGATGAAAAACAAATGAAGGAACCAATTAAAGGGAAGTAATTTCAAAAGGAATATTTGGGAAAATAATGCTTCTATTGCTATAAAAGAGCTTGACTGCAAGTCTAAAGGACAATAATCAAATAAAAAAGAAGGCATTAACAAGCCAAAGAGCGTGCAACCAGTGGTAGTGACTCTGATATTTGAAATTGGTAAATTGTGCACAGAAGGGATTCATAAGCTTAGGTAATTACTAATGAGAATGAAAAAATTTTATCAATAGGTTAGTTGAAGGATAGTTAACATGCTTGACAACATGTGATAGTGAAGTAAGGAAAGTGACCAATGATCTAAGAAAATGAAAAGTTTAATATAAACTTCTAGGACTGTGATGATAGTTTATACAATTGTCTTAACAAATAGGTCAAACCCATATAAGATGATCGTAAGGACTCGAGAATTATGAGTTGCTACATTGAAAACCATGATGATCTTGAGGAAGCTAATTCAGTTGAAAAGGTCCACTGTCAAGATGAAAATGAATTTGTTGCACTTAGAAAGATGTTAGATAAAGATATAATTGAAGATTTAATGCAATTAGTTTGATATCAGATAAAGATAGAAATGAAGATTAATGAATGCCTCATGATGAGCTCTTGTCAGACTTGAGTATTAAATCTAAGTCTAGCACTTTGGAATAAACTAGTTGTTTGAGGCAAGTGCAATGTTAACCCTGCTCAAGACAGATGCATCTCTATTAGGTCCCTATGGTTAGTATATACAGACATAATGATAGGTTGATCCATGTTTTGAAACTAGCACTGGTGGATGATTCTCGTCAAGGTTAGTAAGAGCTAACACTCTATTCTAGGCAACTAGAAAAATCTATCTTTAACAACACCTAGACAACAGATGCCACATGTTCTGATATGCACCAAAAACAAATATATAACTAAATGCATTTATATTACTACCGATGAAAGAACATTATATAACTACCAAAATGTATTCTCTATCTATATAGAGAATATATAACTAATCATGACTATATTACTACCGATGAAAGAACATCCAACAATGCATACATTCAACAATGCGTAACTTGAATATCTTTGAAGTGAGTGGATAGTGATATGAAAGAGGCTTCATACATTTCACTTAGTTGGATTTTGTGCAATTATTAACAAGACAACCAATTATAAATGACATAATATAATTTTGATGAAACCCTTACCAAATACAAACTTTGAAAAAAATGTACTTATCGATTTGACGAAACACTTGCCAAATACATTATGTGATAAAAAAAGTTGTAGATTTCTACCACTTAGCGATGGCAACTCAAAACCTTTCAATCGTCTATAATGGCAACTCAAAACCTGTCAAACATCTGCAATGGAAACTAAAACTTGTCAAATATCTACAATAGAAACATAAGCAATAGGATTTAAAAATAAAAAAATTAATGAAGTTTCAATTTTTGAAGGGCCATTATATAATACCCTTTCCTTTATTAAACTTGTTATAAATTTATTTAAAATCATAATCACTTGCAATATAAGATGACTCTTTCGTCCATTTTCATTTGCTCTTCCTATTCTCATGAATGTTTATGAAAGCACATACTTTAACACTTACACTAAGGCACACTAATGACATTTGTTGACAATGTTAAATTCAATGCTTTGGGCCAAACCTTGTGATCCATCTTTGGGTTAACCTCATTTTTTTCACGCAGTTTCTTCTAGAAATTGTTTGTTGTCTAACATTTCTAAGAAGCCTTGCACATCCAATATTTAGAAATTCCTCTTTAATGACCTTTTAAAGCTTAAATTCCAACCTCCAAGTGAAGGTGCCCCTGAATCTCAGCTAAAAACCTTTGTTGGTGTGATGTTGTTCTCACATTGAAATTATTCAAGAAGAAAAGATCATGTTGGTTTTTGTTAGATTTTCATGCCAATATATTATAGACTTTATTTTTTATGCAATGAAGACAAAATAAACAAATACACCACATTTTTGACACACGTGCACATGCATAAAGGTTCCAACTTAGAACTGTTGAATGTCTAAAAGCTATTTCAAAATACTTAGCTTGCAATGCTTGACTAACAACTTTTTCTTTGCATTTCAAATTTTCTACTTTAGCTTCATGTAAAGGAGTATTTGGCACCAAGTTGTTTTCTTTTTCACTTGTTGGAAAATAATCTGACATGTGAGTTGTTTGTTTGGAGAGAATTCTTTGTTTGCGGGACATTATAGGGAGAATAGATGTTGAGATATTTATGGGGGCTGGTGTAAAAGAATCTCAAGATTTCAAGGCAAAAATTTTACAATGTGGATTACCAATGAAGCGAGAAATTACATTTGAAATAAAGTTGTTTGGATCAAAGAATTTCTTAATCTATGTAGAGCCTATTTTCAGAAAAACTAGAGAGTCAATTGGAGTCAATTATATGGGAATGGATATTACTGAACATGTAATTTATTGTTCCTTGGACTTTCAATCTTGTTATATTCTTAGTTGTTATCACAATTTAATGTTCATCACAGTAATGGCTCCTTCACTTCATTTAGAAAACATTACTTGGTTGAATCAATTGAAACATAAAAACATCAATTAAGTGCAGTTAAGAGAGCTATTACTATCCTTATATATTTAATTTGGCCACATGTAATTATATTGAGAGATTGCATATGATACAATCGTATTAAAAGTTCAAAATTATCCTTTTAAAAGTAGTGACAAGAGGACAGGAACATTAATAATGATTTGCATCTTGAAACTGCTACAAGATTAAAGAAAATATAGCCTGCTTTACTCATAATTAATTTAAGACAAGTAACTTCAAATTGCAAGGCATAAGAGAGAAAAGATTGAACTAGAGTGAACTATCTTGTATCTGGCTAGAAAAATAGAAAGCAGTGAGAATCAAAGTCTTCTATTGGAATGCATTTTTCGTATTGTACAATTATATCACTAAGGAAGAAGAAGGTATCCAACAGTTGATGAGAAACTATTATTAGCAATAGCTCTGCTTTTAAAAAAATTAGAAGATTCCCCTATTTCAAATTGTAGGAGAATCAATGGAAGGAAGGATAGAACCTAATCCAAAGCAAAAGGATCTCTTGGCTACACATATTTCAAGATAGATGCTCAAAGATTTAGTTCCTTTTATAATCAAAGTTGATATTGCTCTTCGAGTATATACTCTTTGTTTTTCCTAATGGATAGCTTGCCAACTTGTTTTCTTCATGATTTGCCTCAATTTCCCATGTTCAAAATGATATGCTTCGTTCAAGATGAACCAATTGACTCTTCCACATTTGAAATCCCAAATGTTAGGATCTATCCTTCATATCACAAAAGCCATAAACAAGTTCAACCTATAGTACTTCAAGAGCAACCTTTACAAAAGCCCATTGTCTTTCAAGCAACCCCACAAATCCCCCAAAATTCTATACCAAATAAGTCTTATCAAGAGAGCTGGAATAGTGAGTAGAATAAGAAGTTTTGTGAATTTGGAGAAAATGCTTTTGTTGGTAATACACTTATCTATGAGGTTCAAAAAGAAAATTTTGATTTGCTCCAAACAAATGATAAACATGCTTAGTTAGAATAGAAGATTGAAGAGCAAATAAACATAAAAAAGGAAGAGTCAAATTAATGAGTTACTTGGTTATGCTATGAACAATGATGAAGTGGTCACTGATTAGTTTCATGAACTTCTTAATCTTGTTGATGAAAATGAAGCAATTATGCCCATGCTAACCCCAATGACAAATATTAAATAGCAAGAAAATATAAATTATTTGGACAAGGTGTTGCTCTTTTAGGATGGTAATCAAGGCATCCTTGTCTTACGAGTTGAGAAAGGTGATATGGGTAAAGAAATTAATTAGTTAGAATAAAATGTGAAACAAGAGCTAATTTTCCAAAGTATGGAACTGTAACGCCCCGCCAAGAGATCCAAAAGAATTAACCTAAAGTTTCACTAAGTTTGCTAAACATTTTTTTTTTTTTTTTTTTAGTAAGAAAGTATGACATACACATCAAACAAATAGTAGCGGAAGCAATAACATGTAATCATCGACAAACATACATTGCAAGTTACATTTCTTAAAGATCCCAAGACGTTGAGTCACGTTTAAATTTAATTAATTCTAAGTCTAACAACTAACACATACATATAAAAGAATAATCAGAAACTCCAATGTCCATAATATACATTTGTTCCGAATGCTCCTTGGCCAATTAATTCGGAATGCTCATTCATCCACTGTACATGTCACAGGGTATGAAAGGCTTAAGAGAATATACATATGTAAAGATCAAGATACAACATCCCCAAATCCATGATACAAAGTACAGTAAAAATATATGAAACTATTCACCATACATGATACATCCATACATCCATAATGATAAAACATCTATCATAAAATCTAACCATCCATCATACTAATCCAAGAACATAGTGTAGGTAAATGCCAATCACGAAATCTCCAACCATGGTGACCACGGAACAGATCTCAATGGTAAGAGTAAAAGCACTACCACCGGACCGCGTGGAACCTAAATGGTCCACTCCCACCGCGCTGAGGAGATAGTCTCAAGTCCCAAATATGATAACGAAAACCTATAATCAAAATTACTCTCTAAGTCCAGGAAATCCTATAAGTATGCTAACTCAAGGGTTCCTAAAAAGATCGACATCTAAATCCCAGAGGTACCACAAGACACGTAGGAAACCTAATATGCAAGTGGGAAAGTGTCATCGCAAAAGTCATGTAGAAGTTACCCGAGCAATCCCTTAGGAATCTCGGGTCCCTACTGATCCTGCGGCTACTAGTATCCTCTCGTACTGACGAGGCATACTATGGAATGCAAGGTCGTAACCAAGCGTCCTCTCTACCCCATCCTAGTCTGTACTAGCACTCATGGCATGGGAGAGAACATACAATTATCTTGTTAGGTTCATTTTCTCTCATTTAGTGTAAATGTTTTCACTTATTAAAAATGACTTACAATGGGTTTCTCAAGGCAGCCTCTTAGGGCTCCGACCCCCATTGCAAGCCACTTCCCGACTCTACACATAGATAACCTACCCTAACTCATGAACTCATAAATCAAAGAATCATAATAAAACCATCTCAGTCCTATACGAGCAACTGAAAAATATCATAAAAAGATAATCCACAAAATTACATTAGTTCTTCCTGAGCAACGGATAACATCAAATAGTAATCATGTAATCATGACAGTCCTCTATCAGCAACTGAAGGCATCAATGATAAGTCACAAAATCCAATGGTTCTCTAATGAGCAACCAGAAAGTAATACAAGTATAACTGATCGAGACTCAGAAATGGTTATCAAATATAACTGATCGAGACTCAAAAATGGTTAAGTTAGGTATTCTCAAATACATACACCTCGGCTTCACACAAGGAAACTGGAAAGCAATCACAAACAGTAAACACAATCATGTCATAGAGCACTTCATCACATTACCATGGTCGGGTTAAGAAAGATCGAGACCAAATCATCATGACATCACATTCACAACCCCGAGCCTCTGGTAACAACCTGAACTGGTCAACGCTAAACCAACCCCAAAACATTCAAAGTACAAAGACAACATCAAAGTCTCAGAGATTGGATCTGAAAGTATATTATTTGAGTTAAGGTAAGGTTTATGTTTCAGTTTAATGTCGAATTCAAGTAACAAAGTTTTCATATTTACCCCCTTTACGATTAACCCTTTCTATAATAACTTTCATTAAGTCAATCTTCCAAATCTACTATCTAATCAGATAGTATTCATTATTAATTAACTTTAATTAAACTAATTTTAGTTAAAGTAATCAATAATCATTTGATCTAATTACTTATTTTAATCTATCCATTAATTGTTAAATTATTAATATTTAACCAAATTTATCAATAATTTAATATTTACCATTTATGTGAAATACATTTAATATTTATTATTTAAGTATTAATAAAATAAAACTTTTATTAAATAAAAATATATAATAATTTTATTAATTAAAAATTTTAATTAATAATAAAAATCGTTTTTTGTAAATAATATATTAAAAAAAAAAAAAAAATTTACAAACTATATATTTTTTTTTTTTTTTTTAAATAATAATAATAAATCAAAATCAAACTTTTTAATATAAAACCGCCGGCTTAAATAAGCCGACGGCCTGCCGCAGTCCTGCGGCAGCAGGTACGTCGTACCTGCTGTCGCAGTACCTGCGACGCAGGTCTATCGGCTGAGCCGACCGTGGGGGGTGGGCACGGGGTAATTCCCTCCCCCCCCACAAACTTATAAAAATTATAATTTTTTTTTTTTAATTTAATAAATTTTTTTTTTAAAAAGGTACAATCAATATATATATAAACATTTTTAAACTATATATATATTAAAATAATTAATTAATCCTTTTTTCTTTTTTTTAATATATATATAAATATATGCCTTGAAAGATGTTTCCTCCTCTATCTTGATATAGGAAATATAGTCATTCATCCAAACGTTTAATCTAGAATCTCGGTATTAAATTCAACCCTTCCCATTTAAATCTCAGGTTTAAAGAAGTTTATAAACAAGTAACTGATAAATACCAATATTGTAATGTTTAAGTATTCTTCACAAGGAATTTCAGATTTACAAACCCCAGACACGAAGAAGACAGGAAAGGATAATTGCGTATTAAATCGATAATCGAAAACACCAGACCCTACCTGATTCTGATGCTATTATGCAATCTCTAGGAACTGTAAAAGAATTCGCTCCTCTCAATAACCTTCCTCTGGAAAACTTTCTTGGTATCAGCTTTCTGAAATTCGCTTCCAAAATTGTCTCCCCCCCAGAAATTCTCGTCCAACTTCGTATCCCACAAAAATGAACCCCCAAAGTTGTGATAAGCAAATTCTCCTCAATTCGGGGCACTAATTGTGCGTTTACCCGAGAAGACTCTTTGCACAACTCAGTTAACTCCAAATTAACTTTTATTATCTTTTCTAATTCTTTTGCATTCAACTTTCATGCACATTAAGTTGAATTATTAAATAACTTTATTTAAAATTTCACTTGACTTCAATTCTTAATTAATTTATTACTTTAAATCTTATGTGCACTTTTAAGAAATTAAAATAACATTATTAATTTTTATAATTTAATCTTTTAATTTAATTCTTATATTTAACTCATGTTTAGATCATGCGATCTAGAATTCTTAATAAAATTAATATCTTTCAACCTTTAATTTATTTTAGAATTTAATTGATAACATATTTAATTAATTTAAATAACAATAATATTTAGCATTTATTTAAAAATGAACTCCAAATATATTATTATAAAATTAAATAAATATTATCCTGTTCTAAATATATCTTGAACTTTAATCTCCAACCTTAATTCTTTTATTTAATTAATTAATTAATTAATTAAATATAAAGATATAATAATAATTCCTTATTAAATTAAATCATTAATTAGTCTTTTTATTTAGACTTAATTTATAGAAAAATACACCAAGGACTCATAAAGCAACATACGAAAACCCAACATAGAAAAATACATACCAAATCAAACAAAAGGGTTATAATCACAAAATTACATCATTTGATGCATTCGGAGGGTACTTAACTCAGATACTTGTCCTAATTATCAATTAGGACAATTGGCTAAAAGGTTTAGGATTTGGACTTAAGAGTTTATCTCCCCTCTCTTACCATTGAGACAGTGCGATAGGGTACGCTCATCCTGACAATTCAGGGAAGTCGATACCCGGTACCTGCAACCTGCATAAAATCCATGCATGTACAAACACAATATTCTAAGCTAAATAGGCAATGGCAGGAAGTGGTGCATCGTGTAGATCCCGACTAGCAGGTGACTACGACTCCCTTCCTTAACCATATCAGAAACACCATACATAAATAAAACAACATGCACACCATACACATGCCGTATGGGGTAAGTATCCATACGAGGCACATGAAATAATAAGCCATTTAACTAGTCATCATCGATAACTAAAACCATTGAATAATCATCATACATGCACGAAATATAGAGTACCAAGTAATCTCATCATATAATAAACTGAGTGTAAAGATCCTCTGATAATCTCTAAAATAATAATACTACTCATCAAACATAAATTGGCCTAAAAGAGTTTGGCAATCATATCATAAATGTAGCTCGAAAAATGTAAACTAGGGTCAGGCACTACAGGAACTGGATATTTCTTTCTATTCTTCAAGAAAGAAAGACATGATGTTGAGATAGATTGTAATGTGCATTAGAAGATCAATGAAGAGCTTGACAAAGGTCATTTTTCTAGTATTATATAAAATTTTCATTTGATACTTGATGATAGGTTGATACTTCCTAAATTAGAAGTTCATGAGTAGCACAATTGAATGGAAAGTTGTATTTTCCCATTTGATTTACATGAGAAATTTTCAATCAATAAGAAGTTAGTAATAGAGTTTGAAATTTTGTGCATACAAGAGGATGTCCTATAAGACACCTTGCTAGGATAGAGAGTAGCAAAGCACCACAAATGTTGCTTGCACCTAAGCATGAAGATCCTAAATAAACTGAGGTGGAGCATGTGATTGTAGCAGTAGAAAACTAAAGCCAACTTATTGACTTACTTCAAAATAGTAGCATGCATCCACAATAAAGAAAAGTAGGTTTGTTCATATTTTTGAAGTAATGTTGCATCTATTTGTTGAATCTTTATCCATTGTAAATCTCTTATGGGTTGCTCAAAATCATCTGAAGCATTATAGGTTGAGAAGAAAGGGCATCTATTTTAGTCAACTTCTCAATTGTCTTAGCAGTTCTTCTAAATGGAATGACATTTCCTATGATAAAGCACTTGATCAAGCAAGTTGCGATAGTTCATACTTAGAAAGAGAAGTTACCATGAAAGAAAGATGGATTTCTCATGATAGAACAAAAAAAAATTGCAATTAAGAAAAAATAGTCTTCATCAGATAACAACAGTCATCTAAAAGCTAGTAGCGGACTTCAACGAGTTTCTGATATAGATCAGCAAGTTTCATTAAGTGAAGAGACAATTTTCAAGATGAAAGAGCAAGTATTAAGAGGAAGAACAAGCACATGATTGAATAGAAGCTCACAAAAAATAAACAATCATTTGCTCAACTAGAAGACCATGTTTTAATGAAAGGAGACAATAGAACTATTCAAAAGAGTGACAATGAAAATCAGACCAATAAAACAGACAATCATTATATCTAGGAGGAAGTGATCTCATTCATCAATAAATAAATAAATAAATGTATTAGTATATTTGGAAGAATAATACATAGGTTTCATAGAAAACAACTAGTTTGCATAGACAACAAAAATATATTGTCTTGTTCTTAAGATGTCAATATTATTACCCTGCATATTCTTTTTACGCCTCAATTTCTATGTATGATCTTTTATTGTTACAATTAGATCTGAAAAAAATTATCCTTGCAAAATAGAGAGTTGTTTAGTACTTTATAATGAGTCCAAAAGATTTGACCTTCCATATTACAAATTCATTGAAGTCTTTCATTATTTTTAGTTGTGTATTTAATTTATCCCAATTATTACCCAACACTCATAAACATGACAATCATATCTGACAAAAATGCTAGCATTAAAATAGAGAGGTGTTATATAATCTTTTATCAGTAGTCTATGCTGAGTCCAAAGCCCAACAATACCATTTTTTGTCATAGCATAGTTGTTTTCTCATTATATTTCTCTAGGAAATTATTTTCGGTAAATAATATACATTGAATTGTTTCACATACCTCAACAAAGGCTGAAATATTAGAAAGATGTACTCTTCCAAAGTGGAAACCAACAAAAGAGCAATTACAAATACTGGAATTTTTATATAATAATGATAATTTCTCTCCATCCACAAAGCATATATCACATTATTGATTCAAGTGATTAGAACTTTAAAAAGAGAGTAGGGTTAAGAAATAACAAATATCAAGTATAACGTCAATAAAGAAAAATTTAATGTGCAAATTTCAAAGAAATAGCCTTCATATTAATCATTTAGAGGAGCTAGGGTTTCAAAGCTTTATAGATTTTATACCTCATTAAGCCTCTTATTCACATCCATTGAATACTCTTCAAATTAGGAGAAACCTTTTCACTACTAATTTTTAAGTAGTAGTTTTCCACTAAAAGCATCAGATTGAAGAGCCTTGTCCATGTAAAGAATAGAGAGTACATACTTGATGTTATGAACAAAGGATCAAAGCAAGAACAATAATATGAAATTGTGAAGACATGGACAACAACGACACAAAGGTAGAGAACACAACAAAGGTAATAATTTTCACTGAAGCACTATGATATGCTTGTAAAATAGAGGTATCCAATAAGTGTAGAGAATGGAAACTAAGAGATTAAAATGATAGTCAATAATGATGTAGTCAACTAGGTAAAGAGAATGTGCTATGAAAAGAGCATTGATATTAATGAAACCGGTGATGAATGAAATGGAGAATGTAGTTTTTGTTGTTATAATGGTTGCTTCAAACAAAGATAATAGAGATGATGCACAAAGCATTAAGTAGTGTTCATTGTGAAGGAGCAACACACTAAGATCAAAAGATAGTAGTGTTTTATGTATGATTAGATATGAGCAAACCCAGTAAGAGTTTATAGCAGAAATCATAGTAAATTCATCTCGTTAACCTTCAATTCCTTTTAATCCTGATGTCTATGATGTTTTTAATACAAAACAAGTACATGGTCCATCTGATATTGTGAAACTAAGAAATTTGTTAATCTGGAATAAATAACCAATTGTTGAGTTATTGTTTATGGATCAATAGGATTCATATCTACACCTTTGCAGTTATAACTAGAATTATTTATCATTGAGCTTCTAATACTTTTACAATCAGTATATTATTATTTTTTATATTGAACAAATACATGGTCCATCTAATATTGTGAAACTAACATATTTGTTAATTTGGAATGAATAACCATGAATTGTTGAGTTATTATTTATGGGTCATTAGGAATCATATCCATACCTTTGCAATTATACTTAGAATTCTTTATCATTGAGATACTAACACTTTTTTTACAAACATTTTGTTTATAATCAGCATATATATATATATATATATATACATATATATATATATGTATATATATATATATGTATATATATATATACATATATATATATATATGTATATATATATATATATATGTATATATATATATATATATATACATACATATATATATACATATACATATATATATATACATACATATATATACATATACATATACATATATATATATATATACATATATATATATATACATATACATATACATATATATATATATACATACATATATATATATATATATATATATATATATGTATATATATATATATATATGTATATGTATATATATATATATGTATATGTATATGTATATATATGTATATGTATATGTATATATATATATATATGTATACATACATAGAACTAAAAAGAGTTGAATATGGGACTTATAAAAGGGAGCCAAGCTAATTCACCCTTGAACCAATCTATTATTGATCAAGATGTGACTTATTTATGACTTATTTCTAAGACAGATCCATATTACATATATTAGATGCATGTTTGCCCCACTTTGAGAGGAATTTGTGTTTCTTAGTTATGGATTCAGCACTAAAGGATTGATATCTTTGGAAATATTAGGAGGGTGGAAAAAGAATTATGTATGAACCCATTCTTCCTTTTATTTAAATATGTATGAACCCATTCTTCTTTTTATTTACATCATTTTATTTTCTTTTGCTAACACTTGATATCTCTTTCCAAGTTTCAATAAAGAAATGGTAGAAAGAGAAAGATTTTATATGGCATTATAAACATTTTGTCATTGATGTAGTAAAGATTTTGTATGGAATTATAAACATTTTTCCATTGATTTAGTATGCCAAATTCTTTCTTATATCTTCATTCCAATTCTGCTTGTCTACCATTGAAGTTATATTAATGTGGATAAAGTTTTTGTGGAGCTATTCTCTTGCAGAGAAATCTTATTGCACAATGATTCATGGCAAGGAGATCATGTTGCAAAGTAGTCCTAGACAACATGATAAAGGAAAATACTGTAAAAAATGGTATCATGTATGATTTCTAAGCACAACCATGTTGTGTACAAAATAGTAAAAATAGTGAGTTGGTGTGAAACCTCTAAGCTTAGGCATCACAGATTAAGAGATTCATCTAAGAACTTGGAATTTGAGGAGATTAATGAAGGTAAATTTCTTGTAACACTAAAATTCATTAACAGAATGGGTGAAGGTAAGGGAGGGAAATACCAAACTCTGTTGTAACAGGGTTCTAAATGTGTAGGAGCCTTTCTCCAACCTGGCATTTGCTTCCTACAAGGACAAATACAACAACCATACTAGGAAAGATAAGGAAAACAAACATTCAACAAAGAGAAGTACTATGATGTGCAAAGACAATGGAAAACAAATGAAAAATCCTCATACGATAATAGTGTGATGTTTATCCTTCTATGCAAGCGACAATAGATGGCCAAGAAAGCTGCTAAGTGCTCACTACTAGAGCTTGACACAAAAAAGTTTGACTCTTTTAATCTATGAAAAAAAATGATGGTCGCACCAATGAGTGGATTCCTCAACACATTACCTTCAAGATGCTCAATCTAAAACTAGGTGGGGAGCCAATCTACACTAGTTGGGAGACGGTGGTTCTAGAGAGCTCAGCAACAAACAAGAATGCAGCACCAAAAGTAAAACCTGATTTGCTATGTAATTTGTGTCCTATATTATTAGATCCATTTTGGTAGAAATTTTGACCAAATTGGTAATCCCTAATTTGGTCAAAATTTTGACCAAATTGGGCAAAAACAATTTAAAAAGTATTTATAGGCCAATATTTACATTGGTCAAAAAAATTAGGTAGAAAAATAAGTGGAAATGTACTAGTGCAAATAAAACCAAATTTCCCTTGCTCTTCCCCCTCTTCTTCATTTGCAAAGTATTCACTGTAATTGAAGCCCTTCCCCGGCCATACCCATTCCAGTAAAGATTCAATCCCAACAATCAAGTCTATTGGGAATAGTGACTTCATCACCCATTCCACTTCTTCTTTTGAGAAAGCCAATTCCAACCCCTATGCTATCACCATTGCAACAATATACACATTAATTTTCCAAGGGTAGGTCAAATTTTGGAACAATTCTCCAATCGTTCCCTTCACCACCTCCCAAATACCTTTTAATGGGCATTGAAGCAAAAGTCACAATCTCTAATTTTGAGCTGGACCAAAAAGTGCCTTCTCTTGTCTGGCCATCCGAAAGGTGAAGGTAGCTTCCATATCCACCCTCTATAGTTTTTCTTGCCTGTCACTTTCACCAAATCTGCACTTACAATTTTAGTTTGTTAAAAGTTACCTTTAAGGGTCACTTTATTTTAGAGCATTTTTCTAAGCTCGCCTTTTGCACTTTGTCCCATTCACCAACTAAGTCTAATCATTATGTCCTTTACTTTTTAGCCTATCTTTTCATTATGCGAGCATTGCTTTCTAGATTCCCCAGAGCATTCCTCATTACTCCATTCTGATAGTCCTTTTGATTGTCATCCTCCATTTAATCATTTTAAAAGACATTTTTAACTTTTGGTTTTTATTTTATAAACATCACTCAAAACCCTGTCCCAATGACTACACCATTTAGAACACTTTGTTTCCACCTCCAAGCAATCTGCCACCCATTTTGACAATTGATATGCTTCCACATTAGCCTCCCCATACACATGACACAATTTAAAATCTTCCAACATTTTCAACTCCTCGTTAATAGCTATTAAAAACATTTCTAAGTGCCATGCAAAAATATGATTTCTTCTAATCACTTGCACCACCACCATGGAATCCCCTTCCACAATTACTTTAACCCCCCACCTTATTAGCACATTGGATTGCCAATAGAGCTGCATAGAATTCTACTTCATTATTAGTGTCATTTGGTAATCTATTTGCCCCTAAAGCCAAAGTCTCTCCATTATGATCCCTCACTATGCAACCCACCCCTGATTTGCCAGGATTACTCCTCGCAGCACCATAAAAATTAACCTTTAACCATCCTTCCTCTAGAGCTTTCCACATTGCATTTATTCTCTATTCTTTCTTTGACTTACCCCTACTTATCACTCCAACCAATCTGATTTTTATCCTTGGCCATTCCTTTTGAATATCTTTATCTTCTCTCATAAAAACACACTTTAACAAATCCTTCTTAAAAATCGTTGCACTAACTACTTCTTCAATGGAGTAATCAATCCTTCTTAGGAGTTGTTCTACAGATTTTGACACCTTCTAAAAGATTCTTCTATTTTGCTCCTTCCACACCTCCCATATTACAATTGATGAGCTTATCCTCCACACACTTTCCAACATATTTCTTTTGCTCATTCTTGGCCATGATATAAAGAATTCAACTAAAGAAAAACTCCATGACCCTAGCCAACCCAACTTACCTTGGATTTAACCCCAACATTGCATTGCTACCTCATATTGTAATAGTAGATAATCCACTAATTCTTCTTCTTTACCGCACATCACACATTTAGTTGGGCCTTGAAATCCTAATTTCTTTCTTCTTTCCCCAATCAAAATTCTACCTTGGATAGCTAACCAAGAAAAAGTCCCTGCCTTAGCAAAATCTCTTTATGCCAGCATAAATCACCTATTTTAAAACTAACATCACCTCTATTTTCTATCAGCTCATATCCTAATCTTACATAGAACTCTCTCAAACCTATAGCACACTAACTAATCTTGTCCTTTCTAGCAATAACACAAACTTTCCTTCAAGAAAAAATATTTTTTTGGGATTGTTGTTGTCTAGGGGAAAGGCCCTCCACCCTCCAATCCTTCTACTCCCAAAACTTACCATAGACTCCTTCCTTTTCAATTAAGTAATCTCTTACTTTTTCACCCCATAGAACACACAATTTTTGTTTCAAGTCTTCATCCTGACATTCTTCATTCAGAGCCTGATATCCATTCTATGAATCCTACTAGAAACTTGCTTGCTTACCATCACCAATTGTCCATGAAATGTGATCTATTGTAATATGATGACATGATATGATAAAGTTCCATACAGTCGAACCTCTTAAGGGATTTTAGATTGTTAAGATCCTTGTTTCATCATTATAGTCTAGATATTTTTCCCTTAAAATCTTAGTCCACATCTAATCCATATTCGAGACCATTTGCCATGCTAATTTAGCACCTAAAGCCACATTCATAATTTTTCAGTCTCTAATTCCTGCTCTCCCATTCTTTTTTGGTCTACATATTTTATCCCATCTTAACAAAGAGATTTTCTTACTTTCCCCTACTCCACTCCAAAAGAACCTACACATTTGTTTTTCCACATAGTCAATTACCTTCTTTGAAATTTTAAGACACATCATTGAGAAAATTGGGATTGCAGACACTACTGATTTTAACATAAAATTCTTCCTGTCGATGATAACCACTTACCCTTCAAAAACTAAAAATACCCTTTTATAGATCTTAGATTCAATATCATCATTTTATAAATTTTTTAGTGTTTTGATTAGTTATAATATGTTATAATCTCAAAATATTATAAGTCGATATTTCAACATTTCAGAAGATGCTCCCTCAAAAAAGGAAAAAAAATAGTAAATCTTATCAAAAATTTATATTTATATCTAGAGGAGAGAATCCTCTTCATGAATATGTTATTTTTTTCAAGAAGGTATAGATTTGATAGGGAAGTTTTGACGAAAGGAAAAAATTGTTGGATTATGATAAGGTCGAACTTGAGTACTTATAACAAAGAAAATATAAGTCAAAAATAATTATTTATTTTTTTGTTCACTAGCTATACATGTCATCTATAAGATATTTTCAAATTAGAACAAAAAAAAATGATTTGCATATACTTGTTTAATGGGAACTGCACCCTATATTTTTTACAATTAAAAAAGGGACTTCAGAATAAAATAAAATGAATAAATTCTTACTCAAAAAAATAGAAAAATTATAGTTATAAAATTCATCCAATTCTACACATTTCATTTGTTTACATCATCTTCATATTTTAAACACAAATACCATTTTTTTTGTCATTAATGTTGAACTATCACATTTTGATATCTCATTTCTTTATAAAAGATGACATAGGTTTGTGCTTTTAACCTGGTAAAAGCTTTATTCCCATCAACTTTTGGGGCACTTTCCACCACTATGCAACCAATTCCTTAAGGCTATCTTCCCTTAACCACATTGCTTCAAATTTGAAAGGACACCTATCTAGAAAACAATCATCCTGAATTCTCAAAGTAATTGGAAAATGATCTAATCCATCAATAGGTAAGATTTTAGCTTCCACCATCCAATCAACTTGTGTCCAACCCCCCTAAGAGAAATCTATCCAACTTTTCCACAATATTAACAAACCTTAGTCTTCTATTATTTCATCTGAATTCATCTTGCTTAAAAGGGACATTCACTAGCCCATTATTTTTCATGAAGGCTGAGAAGTCTTCCTAATTAATCGATCTCTAGCCTCTTCCCCCTTTTTATCCCCCCAAATAGAGAATGGCATTGCAATCACCACCCAAAACTACAAGCTCATCTTGTAGGACCTCCATTGCCTTTGATAAAGATTTCCATAACAATTTTTTTCCCTACTCTGAATCAACCCATACACATTGATTACATTTAATTCCATCCCAAGTTGCTTTGATCTTACCTTGAGCCATTGCCAATTACCTTCCTTCTGCATCACCACTACACTCACTGAATCTTCCTTCCATAATACACTTACACCACCTGAAGCTCCTACCTCCACTACCCACTCACTATTCCATTTACAAAATTTTCTTTTAACTCCTGCTACATCCTCCACTTTTATCTTGGTTTCTTGAATAAGGATCAAGTGAAGCTTGTCAGCGGCATTACATCCCCTGACATTCTAGGCTAGGATCTTCATCCCTTTCGCGAGGGGGTTTTCCCCTTCCCATCTTTAGCTTTCTTTGGCCTCTCACACCTCTTGTTATCTAGATTAAGGCATTGAGTGTTTGCCTTCCTCTCTTTTGACATTCCCCAACCTAAACTTTGTGACTCTTTCTTTCTAATTGTGCTAGGGTCCTTTTTCTTTTAGGGCCATTATATCCTCCAAACCAAGGTAATCCTCCTTTGACACATCTTCCCTTTCCATTACATCATCGTTAGAGCTCTCATCAAAGCTAGAGGCTCTAGAACACCCTTTCAAATTTTTAATTGGGTAAATTTCTATGTCTTTAAATACTTTGACCTCACATCTAACTTCTTCCCCTTATGTGGAGATCCTATAGTCTTCCTCTTCCTCATTGCCCCTATGCACCACTTCTATATTCCAACCCCCAATTTCTTCATTATAGACCTCCCTTCTAATATTTTGTGTTTCCTCTCAACTAACGAAATCCAGAGGATCTCCTTTCAACCAAGAACTTCCCCCCTTCTCCCTTTCCCCAACCATCCATTGCCCCTCCTTACTATTCACTCTTCCCTCCAGATCTTTAGTTTGTACTTCAGCTTCACCACCCCTCCCTTCCTGACTTTCCTCTTGCACCTTGAAAGACATTTATTTTCCTAAACAAACCACCTTCTCATTCACCATTTTTATGCCCCCTTCCTTCTCACTATCTCTAGAGTTATTATCTCTTTCTTTCAAGATCATGATGCTTTCCATTTCTATAGCAATTACTCTTGAGTTTTCCTCCTTTCTTTCTTGCATCCCTACCCTTGCTTTAGCCAACACTAATGCCCTATTTAGTAACCTTTAATCCTCCTTATCCTTATGTCACCACTCCTACTTACATTTCTTTGGCTCGTGTTCCTCACATAGATAGTGTTAACACACCATCAATCCTTCTTCTATTGACAGAGGTTGTCACCATACTCCCCCTTCTGAAAAACCTCAATCGTTTCTAGTATAAGATGACAATCATTCCAAATTATATAGATTCTCAAGAATATTTGAAAAGTTTCCTTATCAACCATTTCCACAACCTTAACAAAGGTACCCAATTTATTGCCTATCATCTTGAAACAATGATCATTCCATTATTCTTGAGGGAGGTTTCTCAAGCGCACCTAGATAGGGAATTATTTTATGATTTCCTTTGTGGGTTCAAAGTTTAGAACCCATGCTTTCATATAAAAACCATATCCTTCTAGGAAATATGGACCCTCATTCAAAATCCAATCCCTATCTTGTGCCAAATTCATTGTTACCATGCAAAAACCATTCTCCACTATTTTAAAGTCTTTAACCCTACCCCACTTTTCATCACACCATTTTTTTTAGCTTTCCTATATGGTCCTCTCCATTTTAGAAAGAAAGCATTACTTTCCAAAAAAAACCCTCTTCTCCTTCATAGGGCCTTGTTCTAAAACTACCCTTTCCATTGTGCATCTTACTATCTACTAGTCCTCAATCCTCTATTTTTCCTAGTTTTCCACTACTTGCGGTTTCCTCATTCATTTTGCAATCTCTTCAAATTTGACTTTTCCCCCCAAATTATAAGATGTAAATCTGTAATGTCCTCATCTTTTTAGCGACGCACTGGAGTTCTTAGCCTTTACATTCTTTGAAGGCTAAGTGAAGAAATAAGGAGAAATTGATTAAATTAATTTCTTATAAAGTCATTAAAAAATTAAAATTAAAAGGTGACTTTATATTTAATTAATTTAATTTTTTAGAAGCACAATTAATTATTGTACTGCAAGGGAGAAGCTTCTAGAGAGTGCATTTTCTAGAAATACAATTAATTATTGGAAGGGGGGAAGCTTCTAGAGAATGCAATTAAATAATATTTATTTCCTTCTAGAAGGGTGAAGGAAAACAATAAATAGAGGTGAGAGCTTCATTGTTAATCATCTGATTATTGTGAATTGCATTTGATATAAAATTGGGAGAAGAAACTAAGGTTTTTTATTTCAGTCAACAATTGGAGAAAGTCAACTCTTCAGTGTTGCAACCATTTGAGGTGTTGAAATATCCACTGAATTTGGTATTCAGGAGAGCTTCAATTTAGGAGTTCTATTTGTGCTTAAATTGGAGCATACATTTATTGCTGGTTGCTACAGTACGCAAGAATGATGTCGTGCTACAATACTTATGCTTGATTCATCTCCATCCTTGGGCATCACTATTATCAGGTTCCTCTTGTAGCTATTAGTAGTTAACATTGTAATTTTTTTTAGGGCATATGATTTTGTTGTGATAATTCAGAATCAAATTTTTGCATTAATATAGTCATTATTGTAAGTCATTTGTCTTGGCAAACTCATAGCAACATTGTACATGAGAATGAATTCAATGAAGGAGATACATGTTGCATACCATTTTTTTGACAAAATGTCCATCTAATAGCATATATGATTAGCATAATAGTTGTATGTCAATTGTTTTTCAAAATGTCAGTTGGCTATAGGTATGCATGTCATATCTAGTTTCTATGGATATGCATTGAAAATATCAAAAGAACTGCACTTGCATATTAGTGCATTGTAATATCATTTGCAAACATTCTAAATTTCTTAGCATTGAAAGTTAGAAATACAAGTGTTTGACAATATGCCTTGAGCTAAAATCAGTCAATTTGGGCAAGGGATATTACAAAATCTTTGCATTGGATGACTTATGTTTCCATACTTACTGGTGCTAATCCAATCATCACAATCAAATTTTTTGGGGTTGTCTCCGCACTTGATGTGGTTATTGGTTTGCTTGGAAAGTGAGGAAGTGAGGTAATGATTGTTGTAGCTATCTTAACTGGATCAGTCTCCTCATCATCTTGCTTTGCTTCCTAGATAGCCTCTTGTCCTGGATCCTCTTCATCTTTTTCATTGTCAAAATGAGTTACTTCTTCAACATTCTCTTCTTCATCTTTCTTCTTATCTTCTTCATCATCATCATTTTTGACATTAACTAGAAAATCACTTGGTTTATGTACTAGATAAATGTTCTTCCAAGTGTTTGTTGTGTTCCTTACAACATGCTCAATGTCCTTAATCAAAACTAGACAAGTATTCAACTTTAGAGTCAATTTTTCTTCATTTTTCTTCAATGACTCTTTTACCTCAGCATTTTATGTGCTCAGTAATAGCTGCCTCAAGGTTTGACCATATATGTCTTTGATAGTTTGCATGGAAAAATCCCATCTTGGCTTTATCTTTTCCAACAACTCATTAGGAATTTGAGAAGCAAGCTGGTCTGGTGAGTATTTCCATTTACCCATCTTATCCATTACCAGATTTTCAATCTACTTTTGTTCCTCTGCTATCCTAATTTCATGTTTTAATGATTTAAAATTTGTTATCCCTACCCTTGATTCCAGATCTTTTAATTTTTCTTGGCAGGTAGGTGGAGGTTTCCGTGATTTAATATCTCCTCCTTCCTTGTCATATTTCTTCCTTGAAGATCTCCTAATGAAAACTACAATGGATGGCTTGGTTGGCTTGGTAACAATTACCTTGTCTTTCTTCTTTAATGTCTCTTCTTCCTTATATTCATCTTCCTCATCTTTACCTTTTCCCTTAGTTAACAAAAGGGTTGAACTAGATTTCAATTTTGCAATTCTCTTCTTCCCTTTGTTTACCACCTGAGGAAGTTTTGTTTCAAGTTCAATCCTAGTCTTTGCTTCATCATATGTTCCAAAGTATGCAGCCTTGGGATCAACTGGTTCATCGACAAGTGCCTCAATGATATCCTTTGTTTCATCAATATTGACCTCATAAGCAAGAGGTTTTACCCACACAATTCTAGGCTTAATTGCCAGAATGTACACTTTGTCACAATCCACCATGAAACATACATCATCCTTATAATATTCTACTAGTTTCTTAGGGATTTATAACCTATTGTTCATTTTCTCTTTGAATGCATCAAAATAATTATCCATAATGCTATTGTAATTTTCACCCATTTCTACAATATACTCATTTATCTGATAAAGCATAGGCAAATCTTTTGTGTAAATTGCACTGCCTTTAGAAGGGAAGAATTTCCAAATGTAGAAGAATAGACAAGTTAACAAGGAACTGAACTTACCTTGGTTATTCTTTGAAGTTCTTATGCTTTCCATATTTTTGTTGAACTGTTTCAACAATAGCTCGGCAAGGTCGAATGGAAAGTTGTTCTTTACCACCTTGTATGTCAAGTCTACAGCTTTACATGACACATTTTTCAACCTACTAGAGCTATAAATTTTATGTGAAATGATGTGAATACCTAACTTCAATTCCATATAAGAAACAATGCTGATTTTCATTCCTTTGTCATCCCATTCTGCTAGGGTTTTCTTTTCCAATTCTGCCTGACTTAGGGTATTTGTTGTTTTGAGCTTGGCTAGCATTAGGAGGCTAGTGATTCGATGAATCATCTTCTTTTTTATTAAAACTAGTTGTTCCAACCACAAGTGACCATTATGCACTTAGCTTAGGATAAACCTAATCCATTTAACTTAAAATTCATAGGGCATGTGAGGGATATAAGTTAACCCTTTGGTTTCTAGGTGTTGGTGCTCGAGTTTCAAAACTCCATTAACACAGAGTTGGCCTAGGGCATCATCCATTTCCAATGTATCAATTTGTTGAATAACACATTTGAAATGAGTGTGAATATTGTTAATCAGAAGTACCTTTGAATGGATTTGAGATTGAGCTCCACTCAGATCTAGGGTTTCGGTGATCGTAGGAGTGAGCTTGAAGTCTGGTGCTTTCCATTCCACTCCATGAACCAACATGTTAGATCCTTGCTTAACCTTGTTGCTAATGGATTCCATCTTCAATTGGTGGGGTTTGAGGGAATTCAAAAAGTTTCATTAGAAATTCACTCAAATCACTTGGAAGCTATAAAGATCGCACTTTTGCAATAGCACTCAAAATTTCACAGTAAGAAATGACTTTGATTTCATTTTTTTTGTAATTTTTTTTTCCATAAATGCTTAGTACAAAGGTAGATTGACTAACATCATATCAGTAGACTATCATCCACTACACTTGTATAGAACACTCGACAAAGTCTTCATGACTCGATAATCGTAAGCATCTTTATCACTCTCGACCTTGCTCGGTAAAGTCTGTGACCCAACCTCACTCAGTAGAGAAGGTAATTAAGTAGAAACTTGTACTCAATGATCCCTTTGTATCCTAAGTACTAATTTGGACCATTCTACTCTGTCAATCTGGAACTATTTTGGATGTCTTCTTTGATAGCATAGTTCTAGTTTCTCCTTTGAGAACTCAAGTAGAAATGATAGAGTCACCCAATTCTTGAGTGACTTGATCATTACTTGGACTTGTATCCTTGATAGATTTAGGAACCCATTGTTGTCTCATCTATTTTTGGATGTTATCAGCTTTTTCCTTTTTCTCATCTTCAATTCTACCCATACTCATGCAGTTCTTAACAAGATGACCAAGTTTTGTACAAATGAAACATCTTTTAGTAGTGTCTCTTTTCCTCAAATTATGTTTTACACAATTTATTCCAATGTGTCCAAATTATCCACAATAATGACATCTACACCAAGCGTTGTAGTCCCAACCAAACATTGCTTTCACAATTTGCACTACTGGATTCAATACCTTGGTTTTGCATTCTGATGACTTGTGTCCATGTTTCTTGCATTTGTGACATTTGCTTTCAAATCTTGGTTTCTCTTTGCATTCATTAGCCTTATGACCATGTTGATTGCAATTGTAGCATTTTCCATTGAATTTTTCTTTTCCATTGCACCAACATTTGTTTGATGTATGACCTATCTTACCACAGTGATTACAAGTAGGTCTTTGATTCTTTTGAGCTCCTTGCTTAGATGATTCTCCTTCTTCTGTATATCCAATTCCTGCTTTTCCTTTTTGCCTATAGAAGGTTTTTCTTATTCAATTGATTCATGTCTACTTGGGATTTCATCATTATTTCATTGATTTGCTTCTCAGAGTTTAGATCATTCTGTAATCTTTCATTGATTTGATTTTCAGAATTTAGATCATTCCCCATTATTTCATTTATTTGCCTTTCAAATTTTAGATCATTTCTCATTCTTTCATTTTCAAATCTTAGGCTCATGATTTCCTTATTTGCATTGGAGAGTTGATCAATAAGGTTTACTTGCTGAAGGGATAGGTGTTGGATTTCATTATTCTTTCCTTCTATCTCTTCTTTTATCTTTTTCTTTTCTTCCATGACTTCACATAGCCTTACTGACTAAATTTCATGCTCTCTTCTTAGTTTTCTTACTTCCTCTTGCAGGGAACCATTCTTTTCCAAAAGTTATTTAATTGCATTATTGGCTTCATCTGAGCTACTCACAGGATGAAGTTCTTCAATTCTTTCTTCAATGTAGAGATGATCATTCATTTGAATTGCAAGTTCTTTTCTTCTTTTTAGGGATTGAGAGAGTTACTCCTTTGCTTTCTTGAGTTGGGCAATGGCCATTTCTAAATCTAGCTTCTCATTATCAATACCTTTGTCAAGTCTAAATATTTCCATAGCTTTGATCTTTTCTCAAGTTGTTAAGCTTTCTCCTAAGAACCCCAAAGCTCTGATACCAATTTTTGGAAATATTCAAGACTATGCTAAGTTACTAAGAGGGGAGGGGTGAATTAGTAACTTCTAAAACTTCAACAATTTCAACTTTTAATTCAACAATCCAATTATCATTTAATCCATCATGTATACTCTAAACTACTTGCATGCATAAGAAACTTAAAACATGAAAGCGTTCATAACATTGTGACACAAAGATTTGGTGACCTAGAAACCTTCCAAATAGAAAGCAAAATTCGGGTGGATATTGTAGACACCTAAATTTGATTACACCACTTTGGTAATCTAATTTAGCCATCTCTAAAGGCATCATTAATTGAATTCCTATTTAATTAATCATTTGCCATCCCCTAGCTAATTAATTTAATTAATCATCTATAGTCCTAATTGATAAATCAAATAACCTATTATTAATCAATTAAATCCTATTCTCCTATCTAATTCCAAAAATCCCCATTTATTAAATAAATCTATTTGATAAATAAAATCCTCAAATCTAAAAACCCCTAACCTATCTCTAATCCTCCATTTAGCCTAATCTACCCCATCCACCCATACTAACCTAGCTTAGCCACTAACTCACCCACCCTCATTAATGCCATCCACTTGCACATCTCTAACATCCCTAATCTAATTCTAAACCCAAGCCTAATCCACCCCCTAATGTTGTCACATTCCCTAAGCAAGTTTAAGACTTTCCTAAACCAAATCAAAGTCTCCCCTCAAAAATCCCAACCACCAAGTCATGAGTGTTCTTACAAACCATAAAAGACTCTTACAAGCCCACTCATGACTCTTACACCCATCTTTCACACTCTTCCCTCTTCCACACGCATTCCTCTTACATCTCTCTTACATACTCAACCCCACTCATCATGCTTTTAACCAACCCCTTACCCTACCCTCTCACACTCATCCTCCTTGTGACAAGTGTCACCTTCCCATTTGTGCTAAACAAGCACAATCCATGTGCTCTCCTTTGAGTGCATCCTAGCCCTCCTTAAGCCTTCATCTCTCCTTGCATCTTAGCCCTCCATCCATCAAGCCCTTAGCCTATAAATTGAATCCCCTCCCAAGCCATTCAACAACAACCATTTGAGTAAAGTTATCATGCCCTTTTGAGAGCCAACAGTCATACCCATACCCTTATAATGCCAAATTGAGAGCTCACAAAGCTACCAATTTTCCATTTACCCATCTCCACCATTGAAGCAACTTTGAGCATCTTGAGCATACATCCACATCAAAAGACACATCTACAAAATCAAGAAAGCAATGAAGTGCTTCATCTTTTGAGGTTTGCATCTCTTGTTTGTTTTCTTTTTCTAAGCATATATGTGAACTTAGTTTTGGTTTGTGAATGCTTTCTTTAATGTTAATGTTCCTTGCACACCAAGATCTTGTTCTACAGGTATGATACCCACAACTTTAGTACTACAGTATAAAGGTAGCCTATAAAAGTTTACATTGATCACTTCTAATGATCTGTCCTATTAAGAGCAATAAGGACTACTAGGTCTACCTTGTGAAAGGATTTACAAACATACAATGAAG
Organism: Cupressus sempervirens; assembly: GCA_028749045.1. Classification (NCBI taxonomy): domain Eukaryota; kingdom Viridiplantae; phylum Streptophyta; class Pinopsida; order Cupressales; family Cupressaceae; genus Cupressus; species Cupressus sempervirens. The sequence goes on along the minus strand of CM053788.1, from coordinate 512,015,543 downwards.
TATGCACTCGATAAAGAGATTTACAAAAGACTGTTAGGTCTACCTTGTGAAAGGAATTGATTGATCCACCTATTAGAATGAAACAATAGATGATCTCTAATCTACAACTTGGTTTGTTGAATGAGATTCCTTTAAGTATTAATCACCTTGTTGCGATAGATATGTCTTTTCTGCTCCTTATACTATTGTAGCCTTTTCAATTTTCTCTTTCTACTCTTCTCTAATAATTACATTGATTTCTTGCTCATACTCATCCTTTTGATATGATACAATACATTACATATATATCAATCTAAATATACAATGTATAAAGTTGGCCACAATACAAGTTAATACAAATATTACAAAGTCGGCCCACATGAAGACACTCAGATTCTGGAGACTGATTTGGTGAGGTTCTAATACTTGGTATCCATTAGAAGCTCAGTCCATAGTGATCACTTCCAAGTAGTCCTGAACTCAGTCTGCACTGGTGACTCAGTAGATACTGTGAAACTTGTAATATAAACTAAATCACTTATTTACCATGACATGACCCAGTAAACATTCTCATCTTGAGCTCAGTAAAAATTGAGATACTTGGTTAACATTGAATAGCTCGGTTAACTCTGGACTCACGTGACATACACTGTGAACTTGATGAATACTACATAGCTTGGCTTGCATTGGTAAACTCAGCATACACTAAGATGTATGGTATACACTATTGATCTTCATTGTAACTGTGACTACTCAATAACCATTGAGATATGTCCAAAGGACTCGGTAGCAACTAAAGAACTCGATGACAATTGAAATACTTGGCAAACACTAATAGTTGTACAATAAGCTCAGTAGCTATATACAATCTAAATAAGTGTGTTTCACTGATAACAAAATTTACTGATATGTCAATAGCTTTATCATATAAGCCCATTTGAGCTTATTGACAGATATATTAGAGGATTGGAGACACTTGATCCTTACAGAGTATGCAAAGGATGCATGGATAGTTGGATTCATAGATGGAACTATTTAGGATAGTAGATACACCCTTGTGAATGAGCTCATCATTTACAAAGGGTGAATATTTTTGGTTCTAGGCTCAACAATGAGGAGGATGGTTCTGAAATCTTTTCATGATTCACCTATGGCAGGACATCCTGGTTTCTACAAGACATACCAATAGATTAGAGAGTGTTTCACATCGAAAGGGCTCAAAGTAGAGGTACTTTTGTATTTTAGGGAGTGTCCCACCTACCAGCAGAATAAGCAAGAACACTCCTATCTAGCTGGTTTACTTTAACCACTTCTAATTCCTAATAGGAAGTGGGAGTATTTATCTATGGACTTCATCATAGGATTGCTTAGAGCTCGAGGCAAGGACTGCATATATGTGATTATGGATTGCATCACAAAGTTTTCACACTTATTTATGATCAAAGCTACATACACTGTGACACAGGTGGCAGAGTTTTTCTTCAAGGAGATATTCAGATTACATGGCTTACCTTGAAGCATTGTGAGTGACAGAGACAATAGGTTTTTGAGTCACTTTTGGCAGGAGCTATTCAGGTTGTGTGCAACAAAGATCACTCTGATTACTAGCTACTACCCTTAGACAAATGGTCAGAGGTAGATAGTGAATAAATGGGTAGAGGGATATCTTAGAAATTATATAGCTGGGCAATAGAAGGCATGGGTAAAGTGGATTTATCTCTGTGAGTATTACTACAATACCACTTTCACATGTCTATTCAGATGTCACCCTTTATGGCCCTATATGGGTATAAGGCACCTAATTTTATGGATCTACTTTAGAGTGATAGTAGAGTGCCCAATGTAGGTGATTTGTTATAGAAGAGTTAAGACATTGTTAAGACTCTCAAGGATAATATAACCAAGGCAAAAAATTAGCAGAAGTAGTATGCAAACCAGAAGAGGACTGAGTGAACTTTTGAGGTAGGAGATATGGTGTATCTTATGTTGCAGCCTTACTGTCAATCCACTCTCAAGAAGAGTGGTGCTGGGAAACTTAAGCCACGATACTATGGTCCATTCAGGATTATCAAGAAAGTGGGAGAGGTGGCTTATGAGTTAGATTTGTCGGTGGAGTGCAAGGTGTACAATGTTTTTCATGTGTCATGCCTCAAGAAGGTGCTAGGACATCATATTGTTCCTTCTACAATGCTTCCACCCTTGGATGATGAGGGAAAATTGGTATTGGTGCTAGAGGCTATCATTGATTTTAGGGAAAGAAACTTGAGGCGACCTATTATAAGGGAGCATTTAGTGAAATGGAAATACTTGCCAGTAGAGGATGAGACATGGGAGAATGAGGAGATTTTGCAGTATCTGGACTTGAACTTGCTTGAGGACAAGCAATTTTAGGGAGGGCAAACTGTAATGTCCCCATCTTTTTAGCAACTCAATGGAGTTCTTAGCCTTTACATTCTCCAAAGGCTAAGTGAAGAAATAAGGAGAAATTGATTAAATTAATTTCTTATAAAGTCATTTAAAAAAAATTAAAATTAAAAAGTGACTTTATATTTAATTAATTTAATTTTCTAGAAGCACAATTAATTATTGTATTGCAAGGGAGAAGCTTCTAGAGAGTGCATTATATAGAAATACAATTAATTATTGGAAGTGGGGAAGCTTCTAGAGAATGTAATTAAATAATATTTTATTTCCTCCTAGAAGGGTGAAGGAAAAGACTAAATAGAGGTGAGAGCTTCATTGCTAATCATCTAATTATTGTGAATTGCATTTGATATAAAATTGGGAGAAGAAATTAAGGTTTTTGATTTCAATCAGCCATTGGAGAATGCCAACTCTTCAGTGATGCAACCATTTGAGGTGGTGAAATATCCACTGAATTTGGTATTCAGGAGAGCTTCAATTCAGGAGTTATATTTGTGCTTAAATTGGAGCATACATTTAATGTTGGTTGCTATAGTACAGAAGAACGATGTCACACTACAATACTTATGCTTGATTCATCTCCATCCTTGGGCATCACTATTATCAGGTTCCTCTTGCAACTATTAGTAGTTAACATTGTAATTTTTGGGGGGGCATATGATTTTGTTGTGATAATTCAGAATTGGATTTTGGCATTACTATAGTCATTATTGTAAGCCATTTGTCTTGGCAAACTCATAGCAACATTATACACAAGAATGAATTCAATAAAGGAGATACATGTTGCATACCATTTGTTTGACGAAATGTCCATCTAATAGCATATATGATCAACATAATAGTTGTATGTCAATTATCTGTCAAAATGTCAGTTGGTTGTAGGTATGCATTTCATATCTAGTTTCCATGTTTATGCATTGAAAATATCAAAAGAACTGCACTTGCATACTAGTTCATTGTAAGAGGCATTGTAATATCATTTGTGAACATTCTAAATTTGTTAGCATTGAAAGGAAGCAATACAAGTGTTTGAAAATATTCCTTGAACTAAAATCAATCAGTTTGGGCAAGGGATATAACAAAATCTCTGCATTGGATGACTTATGTCTCCATACTTACTGGTCCTTCCTTCTCCATTTTGCCTTCTCCCCTCACCCTGAAGCTCCACTTTTTTCCAAACATTCTTTTGATTATATCTTCCCTCCACCTACCATCTTCCATTTCTATTACCCCAATAGTTCAAACTTGCATGCCTTTAGAAAGGTTCAAACCATTAGGGTTGCTGAAAATTTTTGCCTTACTTGTTGAAACTACCTTCCCTCCTACTCGAAAACCCTACTCTCCACCACTCTGCCATTCTTAGTTTTGTCAACAACCTTTTTTCTCTTAGACTAGTATCTAGGTGTTCTCTTTCTTTGATCCTTTTGTTGGCATGAATCTTGATGATATTTCTATGGAGAATTATTCTAGCATCATTGGTGACATGATTCAATGGTTATGTGTTACATTCATGACAATGTTTTTCATTGATGTCAACATAGTGGTTATTCTCTGGAGATTGGCAAAGTTACAGAGGAAGAAGTATTTGACACATTTTAATGATTAAATATCAGCTTATGTGCACTTGAGGTTATGGTCCACATTATGTCTACATTCTATAGATAAGAATGTATGGAAAAATATGAAGATTGGACTAAGTTGTGAGGATTTTAGTGAAGACAACTTTTAGAGAGAGTTTCTAGAAAGTGGGTACTGTTGTTTTGATTCTATCTCCTCACAAGGATGGACTTGGATTAAGAAGACTAAGCTAGAGGTTGAACTCATGTTAGAGATGTCTTGGTTAAGAGGGCATAATATGAAGATCATCATGTGGAAAGTTATGAAGATTGCAAGTTGACAATTTGTTTGTAATCTTGGGAATATGTAACATTATAATATAACATGTATTATCTTAAGATTGTCCTATATTATCATTGTAAATTAGGAAAGCCTCAAGGTCATCTCAATATTTATTCTTTAGGACTTTGTATATGTTAATTATTTAACATGATAATCTACAGATCTTGAAGTGTAGGACGCACTTAAATCTTCTTAGTCTAGATATCTATGATGGCTTTATACGTCTACTCTCCTTCCTATGTTAGGCGATGACTTTTCAAGAAAAATTTGCATTTAATCCTAAACTAATATAATGTGTTAGTGTTAATTCTAACTTGTCTTGAAGACACTGATCTATGAGAAAGGGTATCAAAGCCGACCAAGGATAAGGACATGCCCTTTGATGGTGATGTCCCTTGGTTTACATATTTAGAGGGATGATGATGCAGACTTATAGGACACACAACACAAAAAGTTGAGTCTCTTCCTCCAAGCATCATTGTTCAGTATTTAACAACATTAAGATATTCTCCAATATCATATCAAACAATTGATTCTTCCTTCTTGTGTCTGAAATAAAAGAAATTAAGTGTTCTTAAAGTCTTCAAATCTAAGGCTATTTTTCTTAAGAAGATTATCATATTGTTCTACCTATAGTTACATACAAAGATCGGATTTACAAGTATAGACTTCATCAATATTCAGATCTTAGTAATAATAATCAATATTCAAGGAAGTAGGAATTAGAAGTTTGATGTAAAGTTGTAGAATCTTTACATGGTATTAGAGCCAAGTTATCAAATCTAGGGCTCTGCAAAATTTAGTTATCAGAATTCACATATATTTAGTAAAATTTCTCCTATCTTCAATGGCATACACAATTAGACCTGAGGATAGGTTTGATGGGAAAGGACACTTTGAAGCCTGAAAATTTAGAATCATGATGATTCTTGAAGAGAACAATGTGAAATAATTCATTGATGGAGCATCCAAACAACCCTTAGTTGAACATCAAAAATCTATATGGAGCAAAGGAAATAGAAAAGCTATTCAAATCATCTTGGATGGAGTTTAAAATGATATTGTACCTACGCTTACAAAACACCAAACTGCCTTTGATATGATGAATGCATTACGAAATGCATATGAAGTAAACAATGCAAGTAGGGTTCTTGCACTAAAAAGGCAACTGAATCACATTCAGATAAAGAAAGGAGAATCAATAAATTCTTATTTCCTAAGAGTTGTCAGTAATAGAGATGAACTATCAAGCATAGGAACCATCATTAATGACACAAAATTAACACTTATGTCTATAGATTGATTTCCAAATTCATGGGAAACATTCACACAAGGAATAAGTGTCAGAGATCAGCTTTCAAACTTTAACAGACTCAAGAATGATTTTCTTCAAGAGGAATCTAGAAAACTAAAGAAAGGAGGAAAACCAAAAGTAGAAGATGAATAACATCACATTCTTAATACCAACTCCTATAGGCAAGAAGAAGCATTTCAAGAAGAAAAAGGGAAATCAAAAGAATGGAAAACCCAAGAAAGACCTATCTAAATAAAGTGTTTTAAATGTGAAAAATTTAGACACTACAAATCTAATTGTCTTGAAAATTCCAAACATCAAGCAAACTATACCAATGTTATTGGAGAAGAAGATACTTATGATCTTGAAAACCATGTTTTGTATTCCTCTCTATCAAATGAAATTTCAAATAAAGCATGGGTAATTGATAGTGGATCTTCTAGACATATAACGAGATACAAAGAAACCCTAGACTCTTTATCAGAGAAGGTTAATGGTGAAGTTACAATCAGTGATAATTCAACACACTCCGTTGAAGGAATTGGAAATTGTACTTTGAAACTAAAATCAGGAAATACTCTTCTGCTTAAGGGTGTACTCTATGTACCAAGAATTAAAAGAAACCTAATCTCTATCACAACACTTGAAGATGATGGGAACAATGTTGCATTTGTGGATGACAAAGTTTTAACTTGGGCCAAGAACTCCTCCATCAAGAAAGCAAAGTTTATTGGTCAAAGAAAAAGATATTTATATGAATTGAATACAGATTCTAGTCAATCTAGTCAGGCCCTAGTTCATGAAGCTATAGATATAAATGAAATTTGACATAGAAGATTAGGGCATCTAAATTTCAAAACTTTATCAACTATGGAGAAGATGGTTATTGGATTACCCAAACTAAATAAAGATCACCCAAAGATTTGCAAAGGGTGTGATCTGGGTAAGAACACCAGAAGTCCCTTTCATGATAGTACTGGGAAAAATAATAATGTACTTGAACCAATTCATTCAGATTTATGTGGACCTATGTCTATTCCTTTGCTTGGAGGATTCTAGTATTATATCTTGTTCATAGATGACTTCTCTAGGAAAACATGGATTTATTTCTTAAAATGCAAAGAATTAGAAGAAATCCTACAAAGATTTTAAGAATTCAAAACATTAATTGAAAATTTTTCAAGGCAAAAAATTAAAACCCTTAGAACTAATAATAGAGGAGAATATACCTCAAATTTGTTTAAAAAGTTTTGTAAAAAATCAGAGAATTAAGAGGGAGTACACTATTCCTTATAATCTAGAACAAAATGGGGTGGTAGAAAGAAAGAATAGGACAATTATAGAAGCTACTAGAGCTATGATTTTTGACCAAAATCTAGAATATTATCTTTGGGCAAAAGCCTCTTGTACTACTATATATATTCAAAATAGAAGCCCTTACTCCTATCTTAAAGATAAAACCCTTAAAGAAGTATTCACTAAAGTTAAACCCAATATAAGTCATCTTAGAATTTTTGGATGTCCTGTATATATCCATGTTCCAAAAGAAAAAAGAACCAAGTTAGAACCCTCTGGGAGGAAAGATATTTTTTTAGGGTATAGTGAAACTTCTAAAGCATATAGGATTTTCATACCTGGACAGAAAACTATTGAACTTAGTAGAGATGTAATCTTTGAAGAAGATCTTGCATTCAAAAGAGCCATAAGTTCTAATGAACCTTCTCCCTTATCTAATTCTGAAAGAAATAGTGAATCTGGGTCCAAAGGGAGAACATAGAAGAAATCAAAGATGAAATTTAAAATATGAATCTTGAAGAAAATTCAAAGAAAAGACCACTTGGGCCATTAAAATAGTTGAAGCAGCCCAAGACTTTGTTGCACCTTCTGAAATAGTTAGAGAAAGCAAAAGACCTAAAAGATTCTCTGGTTATATAGCCAACATGAGTGATTTATCCAAAATAGAGCCAACCAATCCTTCTAATGCTATTAAACATACAACTTGGAAAGAAACTATGACAGAAGAATACCAATCTATCATGAAAAATGATGTTTGGGAAATTGTTCCAAGACCTAAATAAAAATCTGTTGTTTCTTCCAAGTGGATATTTAAAATAAAACATGCTACTGATGGTAGTATTGAGAATTATAAAGCCAGATTTGTAGCCAAAGGATTTTCTCAGAAAGAAGGGATTGATTATGAAGAAACCTTTGCTTCTGTTGCCAGATATACCTCTATAAGAGCAGTCTTAGCAATTGTCTCATTAAAGGGATGGAAGGTACATTAGATGGAAGTGAAAACAACATTCCTAAGTGGAAAGATTTCAAAAGAAGTATATCTAGATCAACTTGAAGAATTTGAAACTCATGATCCTAACGCTTTTGTTTGCAAGCTCAAGAAAGCTCTCTATGGGCTTAAACAGGCTCCCAAGGCCTAGTATGAAATAGTTGATAAGTATCTCACCAGTTTAGGATTCTCCAAGAATGAAGCTAATCTAAGTTTATATTATAAAAGAGATAAAGATGATATGGTAATTCTAATACTGTATGTTGATGATCTACTAATAATAGGTGTTGATCATCTCATAGATTAGTGCAAGAAAGATCTAACTAGAGAATTTGAGATGAAAGATTTGGGACTCCTTCATTACTTCCTAGAACTGGAAGTACGATAGAATTCTAACAATATCATACTAAATCAAGGGAAGTATACATCAGATATTTTAAAGAGATTTGGAATGTGGAATCACAAACCTATGCCTTCTCCAATGGAGACTAATCTACATAAACTTAAGGAAGCAGCTACAGAATCACCATTCATAGATTCTACTCTCTATAGACAGATGATTGGATCTCTTATGTACTTAGTAAATACAAAACTGGATATTTTCTATGCAGTTAATGCCTTAAGTCAGTTTATGTGTGAACTAAAGGAGATTCACCTAGTCGCAATTAAACACATTATGAGATACTTACAAGGCACTCTTAATCTCAGACTCAAATATGAGAAAGTTGCTTTAGACTTAAATGGATTCACTAATTCAGATTGGGGTGGAAGTGTTAAAGATAGAAAAAGTACTTTAAGATGATGTTTCAGTTTGGGATCAGTAATGATATCTTGGATATGTAGAAAGCAGTCTTCAGTAGCACAAAGTTTCACAGGAGTCAAATACATTGTAGCAACAATGGCCTCCTGAGAAGTAGTATGGCTGAGGAAGTTACTTGTGGGATTATTTGGGCAAGCTATGAATCCCACAATTATTCATTGTGATAATCAGAGTTCCATCAAGCTCTCAGTGCATCTACTTTTTCATGACAAGTCCAAGCATATTGAAATTCCTTACCATTATGTAAGAGCTATGGTAGATAGGAATTCTGTAAAATTGGAATACATTTCCACTGCAGATCAGATAGTAGACATACTCACCAAACCTCTATTTAGAGTGAAGATAGAACACTTTAGGAGGAGACTTGGTATGATTGAGTTGTAATCCATTTGTACTCTCTTGATTATTAATAAAATAATTTTATTTGTTAGGTTATTGACTGTTATGGGCTCCACCATCTATATTCATTATTTTAAGAGGTGACAATCTCTGAAAAATAATGAACACTTGTATAAAACATTATGAGAGGTGACGATCTCTTAGATAATGTGCTAAATAGTAGAGTTCTACTATAAGATCTAGATGAGCTCAAGATCATACTGTGATGTAGACATTGCTATGTTTATGAGTCACAAGTTGGATAAAGGGAGAATTTTAGTATTCTTCAGGGTTATCCTATTTTCTGGTAGATCTTAAACTCAGAATCTCATTGTGATATAGAAATACCAGTTTCTATGAGTCACAACTTGTGTTTTTATCACTAGTATCAGTGATTTGTCATATCATAGGTTTAGTAATATGACAGTGTATTATGTGTTCTATAATACCACATACTAAGAAGATTTAGACAGATATAAAGTATTAATTCTTGCTTATTCATTTGTATTGATGTTGCTAGATATAATATCTCTCTGTATGATTATCAAGTTAAGAGGGAGTATTAAATATTTAACATGATAATCTATAGATTTTGAAGTGTAGGACACACTTCAATCTTCTTAGTCTAGATATCTACAATGGATTCATATGTCTACTATCCTTCCTATGTTAGGTGGTGACTTTTCAAGAATAAATTGCATTTAGTCCTAAACTAATATAATGTGTTAGTTAGTGTTAATTCTAACTTGTCTTGAAGACACTAATCCATGAGAAAGGGTATCAAAGATGACCAAGGATAGGGACATGCCCTTTGATGGTGATGTCCCTTAGTTTAGATATTGAGAGGGATAATGATGTAGACTTGTAGGAAACACAACATAAAAAGTTCAGTTTGTTCCTCCAAGCATCATTGTTCAGTATTTAACAGCATTAAGATATTCTCCAATATCAGATCAAACAATTGATTCTTCCTTCTTGTGTCTAAAATAAAAGAAATTAAGTGTTCTTCAAGTCTTCAAATCTAAGGCTATTTTTCTTAAGAAGATTATCATATTGTTCTACCTATAGTTACATACAAAGATCAAATTTACAAGTACAAACTTCATGAATATTTAGATCTTAGTAATAATAATCAACATTCAAGGAAATAGGAATTAGAAGTCTAATATAAAGTTGCAGAATCTTTACAGTATAAAGGAAAGGTTATTTCCTTGTGGTAGAATGTGGTTTTGTGATCAATGAGACCATTTTTTGGTTATGCAAACTTGAAAGTGAGATCTACAATGTATGGTTATTGTGTGAGTGAACTTGAATCTGAATATCTTTTGATTAGAGAAGATTTTTTTGTGGTTGATACATAGTGAGCTTAAAAGGAGCTGATTTGGCAAGATAAGTTGTTGGTTGGACTATTGTTACTTCAAATTTGTATTATTCAATGAGAATAATATCGAGGCTATTTGGACAATGAGTTTAGTTGTCCTCTATTAAACTCTTAATAGGGTTGGAACAACTCCTAATAGGGTAGGAATCTCCTAACAAGGTTTCAAAGTATTCTAACATGGATTCATGTGTACTAATTGTATTTCATTGCTCCTAAGAAGGTCTATCCTTTTACGAGGATCTTTTATATCAGTACACCATCTTGTGGGAATCATTTCCACCAGGGTTTTTCCTCTGATCAAGAGTGTCCCTGGTTAACATATCTAGTGTTATTGTGCATGGTTATCTTTCTATGGTTGTTGCATCTACTATTTACATGTTTCAAGATTAACAATGATATTGAGAGTTGTTTTAAATGCATAATTGATTCACCCCTTCCTCCCCCAGTTAGCTTGATGGACTTGAATTTCTAATGATTGGTAATAGAGCTTCAGGTTCTTGAAGGAAAAGATTAGCAACTTAAGGAGATCTATGATGCATTTCAAAAAAGAAAGTTTGAAGTTTGATGGAGTTAACTATGATAGTTGGGAAGAAAAGATGAGGACACATATACTATGCATGGGTCTAGAATTTTGGTTGGATAAAATAGATAAGAAAATTATAATTTAAGAAGATAAGCTCGTTGGTTGTGAAGAAACCAAAAAAGATCTATTCACACTGAATATGCTTGCTAGAAAAGTACTATTGACAACCCTTCTTGAGGTAGAATATGGTTAGGTAAAATCTTTAAGACTTGCTAATGAGATTCAACTTGTTTTACAAAAAATATTTGAAGGTGATGGCCATGCAAGAAAGGCTAGATTACAAAGTTGGATATGTTTATTTCAAGATGCCAAGATGTTGGAAGATGAACTTGTAAGAGGTTATTTTTCTAGAATATTAGAGAGCATTACATGAATTAGGGGTTGTGGGGGTTCAAAGACAAAAGATGAAGTTGTATGGAAAATATTGAAGACTTTGACACCTGCTTACAAAATAACATCACAAATGATTGAACACGTTATTCCTTGCACACCTAACTTTACAACCAAGAGTCTTCTTATGAGATTACCAACATTTGAGATGTGGATGAAATAGATTGGAGAATTTCCTAGAGTTGAGACTACTTTTAACATACAAAGAGACATACCTACAATCACAAGGAGTGCAAGTACAAGTGGATATTATGCTAATAACAACTAAGAAAAAGAAGAAGAAGACAAGAAGATTGAAGAAGGTCTTGTCTTTCTTGTAAAGAGAGAACCTAAAGGTAGCAAAATTCTTGTTTGTTTGATATGAAAAGAACTTGGTCATTATTCTCTTAAGTGTCTTAAGAAAATAAATAAGTTTAAGCCTAAAAAGCCTTACAATTCAAAAGTATCTAAAGATTATTTCTACATTGACAAGGATGGTGAAGTTTATTTGAAGATGATAAATTTCTTAGAAGATAGTAATGACGAGGATGATGAGATTGGATTTGTTACTATTGAGGAAGAAAGCCCTAAAAAAGAAGAAGTACGAGAAGAAAAATCACTACTATCACAAATTGAAAATAAAAAGTCTGATTGGATTATAGATAGTGGTTGTTCCCATCATATGACTAGAGATCTGAATAATTTTTTTGAATTCAATAGTTATGATGGTGAAGTAGTTAGAGTTGAAAATAATGCAACATGTCACATAAAAGGAAAAGGATCTATTACACTTGATGGAAGGACTAACACAAAAGATGTTTACTTGGTAGATGGTTTGAAACATAATCTTTTGAGTGTTGGAAAACTTGTTGACAAGAGATATCAGTTCCAATTTGCAAAGAAGACTTGCATTATCAAGGATAAAGATGGTAAGTTAATTGGTACTAGTACAAGAACAAGAGGTAATGTATTTCAGTTGGATCCTTCTAAAATGACATGTTTAGGTGCTAAAGTGCATGACAGTTGGTCATGGCATAAGAGATTTTGTCATATGAAATTTGATAACATTGTGAAGGTCAATATTATATTTGTAGTAAATTTGCTTAAGATTGTGAAACCTACTAACATTTTGTGCAAAGAATGTATATTGGAAAAACAAAACAAAAGTTCATTTCCAAGAAAGACATTTACCACTTTAGTGAAATTGGAGATTGTGCATACAGATTTGAGTGGTCTTACAATAGAAGATCATTCTATGGTGAAAGGTATTCCATGCTTCTTATTGACAATTTCACTAGAATGACATGGGTTGCAACTCTAAGAGATAAATCTGAAGCTTTTGAGAAGTTTAAGAGATTCAAGAGTATAGTTGGGAATGGATTTGGTTTGAAAATTAAATGCTTGAGATCTAATAGAGGAGAGTTTATTTCAAATGAGTATAACAACCTTTTGTGAAGATAATGGTATAAAGAGACAACTTTAAGCTCCTAAGACACCACAATAGAATGAAGTAGAAGAAATAAGGAACACATCAATAATAGAGGCATCAAGAGAAATGATGTTTGAGAAGAATGTATCAAATGTATTTCAAAGAGAAGTAATGAACACAATAGTATACACTATAAATAGAGTGCAGATTAGACAAGGTATTGGTAAGATATCTTATGAACTTTGGTTTGGATATGCATCTTATGTGAAGTACTTTAGAATCTTTAGAAGTAAATCTTATTTTAAAAGAGATGATGATATTAGAAAGTTTGATTCAAGAAGTGATGAAGGAATGCTTCTTGGGTATTCATTAAATATCAAAGCATACATATGTTTTAATCAAAGATCAAAGACTATTGTTGAAAGTGCTAATGTAAGAGTTGATGAAAAAGTTTAGAATTTAGGATAGGATACTTGATTATGATTCTAATGGAAAGAATAATTAGAGAACTAACATTCGAAAAACCAAGAAGGAACTATTTTATGAAACTGACATTGACTTGTAGACTAAACTACAAAGATAGACAGAGAGAGGAACCTATATATGAGCCTAGAGCATAAATAAGAATTGAACATGTCACACCTAACAAAAATATGGTGAAGAATCACCCTGTTGAACATATAATTGGAAGTAAGGACAAAGGAGTTATGGCAAGGAATGAGGTAAGTGAACAATTGTGTTTGATTTCTCAAGTTGAGCCTAAGAATGTCGATGAATCTTGCAAAGATGATTATTGGATTAAAGCTATGAAAGAATAACTAGAGCATATTGAGAATAACAAAACTTGGGAATTGGTTCCTAGACCTAAAGATAAGATTGTTGTTGGAACTAAATAGGTGTTTAGAAACAAAATGAATGAACAAGGTGAGGTTGTGAGAAACAGAGCAAGATTGGTATGTAAAGGTTATTCACAACAAGAAGAAATTGATTTTGAAGAAAATTTTGAACCTTTTGCTAGATTAGAAGTAATGGGAATGTTTTTGGCATATGCAGTTAACAAGAACTTTAAAGTTTATCAAATGGATGTCAAATCAAATTTTTTAAATGGAGAACTTGAAGAAGAGGTATACATTGAATAATCTGATGGCTTTCCTTTAATAGATAAAAATGATATGGTTTGCGGATTGAAAAAGGCACTGTATGGATTGAAAAAAGCACCTAGAGCTCAATATGAAAAAATTGAACAAATATTTGACAAGTTTGGGATTTTTGAAAGGTGATGCTGACATTAACTTATATCTGAGAAAGAATGATAATGGCTTACTGATTGTTGACGTATTTGTGAATGACATTATTTTTGGAGGTAATGATGAAGCAAGTAGGATATTTTTAGAAGAAATGAAGAAGGAATTTGAGACGAGTATGATTGGAGAGATGAAATATTTCTTAGGATTATAGATTGTATAGAACATATCACAAACTATCTTAAAGATTTGTTGATAAGATTTGGATTGGAAAATTATAAACTTGTTGGAACACCTATGGTAACTGGTTGTAAATTATCTAACAAAGATGAATTCCCTAGTGTTGAACAAAAAAAGTATAGATCTATGATTGGTGTATTATAGTATTTAACACATACTAAACCTGATATAACTAATGCACTTGGAATTGTGGTTAGATTTCAGACAAATCCTAAAGAGACACACTATATAACAGTTAAAAGAATTTTTATATATTTGAAAGGCACACCTAATTATGGTTTATGGTATGATAATTCACATGATTTTACATTATGTGCATACACTGATGTTGATTTGGCAAGAAGTGTAGATGGTAGAAAGAGCACTAGTGGTGGAGCATTCTTCTTGGGAGGAAGATTGGTTTCTTGGCTGAGCAAGAATCAAGATTGCATTTTACATAGCATAGTAGAAGTAGGGTATGTAGCAACAACAAATAATTATAATTAGATTATTTGGATGAACTAGATGTTGAAGGATATTGGAATTGAGTTTATTGAACTCATTATCATACATTGTAATAATACAAGTACAATGAGTCTATCAAAGAATCCAATTTACATTCAAAGACAAAGCATATATGTATTAAGTATCACTTTTTGAGAGAGAAAGTTGCAGAGAAAGAAATCATATTGGAAGACGTTAGCACAAAAGCGAGTAGCAGAGAAACATTCTTATCTAGAATGGATGCTTGATGCTGCTCATATGAGGGAGTATCTGTGTTTTGAGTTGAGTCATCAAGGATTCTTGGTATTGGTATTTAATACTGTCTTTAGACATTGGATACTTGAACATATTATTTTGGAAATGATTGAACTTCATGAATTGACATAATGATACCTTTGTTATTGATGTCAATTGGGGAGAGATATATACATGAAAAACATCCTTCGAGGAAGAGTGACATTTTTTGGGGGAGAGTGTTGATTGAAGACATGTTGGAGATGTTGATGTATGTGGAAGATTAACACCTTCCTTATGCATGTTGATTACTATACGGTTGTGATATGAACATTAAAAACTCTTTACAACCTATCTAAGATTGGGATGTATGTTTACATTCATGAGCAACATGAGTGGGTGAGCAAAGGCAAACAAGGAAGGAGTATATTTGGTATTCTTGGAACTTAGATGTTTTTCATCTATGTTGCTATCAATGCCAAAGGGGGAGACTATTAGCATGAATGATGATGATATTCCTATGGGAGAGTATACTAGCATTTTTAGTGACATGATTAAATGGTCATGTGTTGCATTCATGACAGTGTTTGTCATTGATGTCAACGTACTAGTTATTTTGTGAAAACTAATAAAGTTACAATACACTAATCATTTGTCATGGTTCAAGGATTAAAGATTACCTTATGCACACTTGACGTTATGTTCTACAATATGTCTAGATGCTGCAATTACATGTGTGTGCAGAAATATGACAATTGGACAAAGTTATAAAGATTTTAGTGAAGACAACTTTCAAATAGCATTCTGGAAAGTGGTAACTATTATTTTGATTCTATTTCCACACATAGATGAAATTGGCTTAAGTAGTCTAAGGCAGAGGTTGAACACATGTTAGAGATTCCTTGGTTAAGAGGACACAATCAGAAGATCATCATGTGGAAAGTAATGAAGACTATGAGCCAATAATTTGTTCATAATCTTGAAAAGATGTAAATTATAATGTAACGTGTATGATCTTAAGATTGTCCTATAGTATTATTGTAAATTGGGAAAGCCTCAAGACTGACTCAATACTTGTTCTTTAAAACTTGCTATAAACGAAAGATTATTTCCTTGAGGTAGAGTTGTTGGAAGCATGAATGCTAATGATACTTCTATGGGGGAGTATTGTAGAAACATGATTAGATCATTATCATGATGATATGTTACATTCATGATTGTATTTGTCATTGATGTCAACATAGTGATTTTATGTGGTATTTGACATAAGAACAATGAAAAGATCAAGTTGGTATAGACACATTGTTGAGTACTTTCACTAAGCAAGGTTAAAAGGGAGATACTAATAAGTGTCTAGTATATGAAGCTAACCTCATAAGCATAAGATATTAAGTCTAGAAGAAGTTATGCAAGGTCCATAGAAGATTGTTCTGAAATAGAGTTTACAGAGGCATGTTCTGGTAAACTTGTTATATCTCTTAGCAGATTTGTTATTCTGAGAAGCTGAAGTTAAAGATGTGAAGAAGACATTCTGGAGATGATGTAGCTAAGCTCGCTCGTCATAGTATTACATGTATGAAAAGTTGTTCAAGTTACAAGGAAAAAGACTAATGTTATCGCTAAGTGTAATGTGTTCTTGATGAGATCCTATAATAATTAATTGAGAAAGTGTAATAGCCAACTCAAGGAATTGTTTTATGGATTCGATATAAAGGATGGACATTTTCCTTTATAATGTATGGATGCAAGTGAATGATTGTAAGTAACATGAAGAGTAGAATGCGAAGATAAGAAGAGCAAAGCAAAGGTGAAGGAAACTTTGTTGCTAAGGCTTTATTGTGTGATCCAAAGTTTGATACATGGATCCAAGGTTCGTGACTTGGTCTACAAGGTCTAACAATGATTGGTCTAGTTGGTAGGAGAGAGGAAAGAAGTTAAAGAATAGTACAAAAAATTATTTTGCAAGGAATAGTTGAGAGATTAGTTGTACAATGAGTTTAATGGTCTTGACTTAGAAGCTATTTGGACAGTGGGTCCTTCTGTCTTCTACAACTCCTAATAGGATTGGCACAACTCTTAACAGGGTTGGAATCTTCTAAAAAGGAGTCAAAGTCTCTTAACAGGGACTCATATGTACTAAATGTTTTAATTAACTCATAACATGGTCCATCCTCTAAAAAGGAATATTTATATTAGTACATCATCTTGTGGGTATCATTTCCATCGGGGTTTTCCCACTGATAATGGGTTTCCCTAGTTAACATATATGGTATAATTGTGTATGTACATCTTGCTATGGTTGTTGTTTACTTTGGTTGAATGGTTAAAATTATTTAAGGTGGATAAATGTTTTAATTATTGGATAACTGATTGACCCCCCCTCAGTTATCTTGGTGGACTATTGTTTCTAACAATTGGTATCAAAGCATTAGGTCCTTGAAGATAAACTTTAACAATTTTGGGAGATCCATGGTGAAAATATTCAGAAAGGATAGTCTTAAGTCAGATAGAGGAAATTTTGATACCTAGATGATGGAAATTCTTGGTGAGTTATTAGGTCAGTGCAAAGAATAAAGCATTGAGTGTCTAGATCTAGAGTCCTTCTGTTATATACAAAAGAATAAAAGCACAAGCAAAGATACGTCCAGATTCGAAGAAGACATAAAGATAAAGGAAGGTATTGATCTACTTACGAAAAGGGAGCCAAAAGGTATGAAAATTTTTGTTTGTTGGACATGTAAAGAATTTGGTCATTTTTTAACTAGATGTCCTAAGAGAATAAGAAAAACTAGAGAGAGTTTACTTTTTGATAAAGTTGAAGAATTTAAAGCAAGTATGGAAAAATTCTTGAATAACTGTGATAATGAACCTAGATTGATTAAAAAAGAGGAAGTAATAGAAGAGAAAACTTTGGTAACCATTTTTGAAAGTGAAAATGTAAGAGTTGATGAGAAATTATGTAGTGCCTGCCCCTAGTTTACATTTTCGAGCTATATTTCTGATATCATTGCCAAACTCTTTTAGGCCAATTTATGTTTGATGATTAGTATTATTATTTTAGAGATTATCAGATGATGTTTACACTCAGTTTATTAAATGATGAGATTACTTGGTACTCTATATTTCATGCATGTATGATGATTATTCAATGGTTTCAGATATCGATGATGATTAGTTAGATGGTTTATTATTCCATGTGCTTCTTATGGATACTTACCCCATACTGCATGTGTATGGTGTGCGTGTTGTTTTATTTATGTATGGTGTTTCTGATATGGTTAAGGAAGGGAGTCGTAGTCACCTACTAGTCGGGATCTACACGATGCACCACTTCCTACCATTGTCTGTTTAGCTTAGAATATTGTGTTTGTACATGCGTGGATTTTATGCAGGTTGCAGGTACCGGGTATCGACTTCCCTAAATTGTCAGGATGAGCGTACCCTATCGTACTGTCTAAATGGTAAGAGAGGGGAGATAAACTCTTAAGTCCAAATCATAAACCCTTTAGCCAATTGTCCTAATTGATAATTAGGACAAGTATCTGAGTTAAGTACCCTCTGAATGCATCAAATGATGTAATTTCGTGATTATAACCCTTTTTGTTTGATACGGTATGTATTTTTCTATGATGGGTTTTCGTATGTTGCTTTATGAGTCCTTGGTGTATTTTCTATTAATTAAGTCTAATTAAAAAGATTAATTAATAATTTAATTTAATAGAGAATTATTATGATATCTTTATATTTAATTAATTAATTAATTAATTAAAGAATTAAATTTGGAGATTAAAGTTCAAAGATAAATTTAGAACAGGATAATATTTATTTAATTTAATAATAATATATATATTTGGAGTTCATTTTTAAATAAATGCTAAATATTATTGTTATTTAAATTAATTAAATATGTTATCAATTAAGTTCTAAAATAAATTAAAAGTTGAAAGATATTAAATTATTAAGAATTTTAGATCGCATGATCTAAACATGAGTTTAAATATGAGAATTAAATTAAAAGATTAAATTATAGAAATTAATAATGTTATTTTAATTTCTTAAAAGTGCACATAAGATTTAAAGTAATAAATTAATTAAGAATAGAAGTCAAGTGGAATTTTAAATAAAGTTATTTAATAAATCAACTTAATGTGCATGAAAGTTGAATGCAAAAAGATAAGAAAAGATAATAAAGGTTAATTTGGAGTTAACTGAGTTGTGCAAAGAGTCTTCTCGGGTAAACGCACAATTAGTGCCCCAATTGGAGGAGAAATTGCTTATCACAACTTTGGGGGTTCATTTTTGGGGAATAGACGAATTTGGATGGGAATTTTTGGGAGACAATTTTTGGTAGCAAATTTCAGAAGGCTGATACCAAGAAAGTTTTCCAGAGAAGGTTATTGAGAGAAGCGAATTCGCATACAGTTCCTGGAGATTGCATAATAGCATCAGGATCAGGTAGGGTCTTGTGTTTTTGATTATCCATTAAATATGCAATTATCCCTTCCTATCTTCTTCGTGTCTGGGGTTTGTAGATCTGAATTCTCTGTGATGAAAGTTTTAACTGTTCAATATTGTGAATTTTATTAATTGCTGTATCCATGGAGACTGGATGAATTATTAGAACCCTTGTTTTCTTGATTTAGAAATTAAGATTTAATTTAGTAAGGGTTTTGTTTTTTTTGAAATTGAAAGTTCTAGATAAAAAAAAATTTATATATATATATATCATATATATATCCTTTAAAAAAAAATTGTTTTATTGAAAATTAAACAAAACTAATTTTTAAAATAAAACTGGATTTATTTTATTTATATTAAAATAAAATAAAATATATATAAAAAAAATATAATAATAGTTATAAGGTACTTAGTGGGGGGGGGAGGGAATCACCCCGTACCCGCCCCCCACTATCGGCGGGCCGACAGTACCTGCGTCGTAGGTACTGCGACGGCAGGTACAAAGTACCTGCCGCCACAGGCCCTGTGACTGCAGGCCTGTGGCCAAGCCGACGGGCTATAAACGTTTATTTATTTTAAAAAAAACAATTTGTTTATTTTGCTTTTTTTTTATATAATTTTAATTTTGTTTTTAAAACAAATTTTATTATTTAAAATTTTTTATTAATAAAATTATAATATATTTTAAATTAATAATAGTTTTAACTTTATTAATATTTAATAAATAAATATTAAATGCACAAACATAGTTTGTAAATATTAATTTATTAATAATTTTGGTATAAAATTAATAAATTAACAATTAGTGAATAGATTAAGATAAGTAGGTAGAACAGGCAATTATTGATTAATTTAATTAAAATTAGTTTAATTAAGTTAATTAATAATGAATATTATTTGACTAAATAGTAGATTTGGAAGATTGACTTAATGGAAGTTATTATAGAAATGAGTTAATCGTAAAGGGGTTGATATGAAAACTTTGTTACTTGAAATTCGACATTAAACTGAAACATAAACCTTACCTTAACTCAAATAATATACTTTCAGATCCTATCTCTGAGACTTTGATGTTTTCTTTGTGCTTTGAGTGTTATGGGGTGGTTTAGCGTTGACCAGTTTAGGTTGTTACCAGAGGCTCGGGGTTGTGAATGTGATGTCATGATGATTTGGTCTCGATCTTTCTTAACCCGACCATGGTAATGTGATGAAGTGCTCTATGACATGATTGTGTTTACTGTTTGTTATTGCTTTCCAGTTTCCTTGTGTGAAGCTGAGATGTATGTATTTGAGATACCTAACTTAACCATTTTTGAGTCTCGATCAGTTATATTTGATAACCATTTTTGAGTCTCGATCAGTTATACTTGTATTACTTTCTGGTTGCTCATTGGAGAACCATTGGATTTTGTGACTTATCATTGATGCCTTCAGTTGCTGATAGAGAACTGTCGTGATTACATGATTACTATTTGATATTATCTGTTGCTCATGAAGAACTGATGTAATTTTGTGGATTATCTTTTATGATGTTTTTCAGTTGCTTGTATAGGACTGAGGTGGTTTTATTATGATTCTTTGATTTATGAGTTCATGAGCTAGGGTAGGTTATCTATGTGTAAGAGTCGGGAAGTGGCTTGCAATGGGGGTCGGAGCCCTAAGAGGCTGCCTTGAGAAACCCATTGTAAGTCATTTTTAATAAGTGAAAACATTTACACTAAATGAGAGAAAATGAACCTAACAAGATAATTGTATGTTCTCTCCCATGCCTTGAGTGCTAGTACAGACTAGGATGGGGTAGAGAGAACGCTTGGTTATGACCTTGCATTCCATGGTAGGCCTCGTCAGTACGAGAGGATACTAGTGGCCGCAGGATCAGTAGGGACCCGAGATTCCTAAGGGATTGCTCGGGTAACTTCTACGCGACTTTTGCGATGACACTTTCTCGCTTGCATATTAGGTTTCCTACGTGTCTTGTGGTACCTCTGGGCTTTAGATGTCGATCTTTTTAGGAACCCTTGAGTTAGCATACTTATAGGATTTCCTGGACTTAGAGAGTACTTATGATTATAGGTTTTGTTATCCTATTTGGGACTTGAGACTATCTCCTCAGCGTGGTGGGAGTGGACCATTTAGGTTCCACGCGGTCGGGTGGTAGTGCTTTTACTCTTACCATTGAGATCCGTTCTGTGGTCACCGTGGCTGGAGTTTTCGTGATTGGCATTTACCTTCACTATGTTCTTGGATTATTATGATGGATGGTTAGATTTTATGATAGATGTTTTATCATTATGGATTTATCATGTATGGTGAATAGTTTCATATATTTTACTTTACTTTGTAACATGGATTGGAGGACGTTGTATCTTGATCTTTACATATGTATATTCTTTTAAGCCTTTCAGACCCTGTGACTTGTACAGTGGATGATTGAGCATTCCGAGTTAATTTGCCGAGAGGCATTCGGAACAAATGTATATTATGGACATGGGACTTTCTGATTATTCTTTCATATGTATGTGATAGTTGTTAGACTTAGATTTAATTAAATTTAAACGTGACTCAACGTCTTGGGATCTTTAAGAAATGTAACTTGCAATGTATGTTTGTCGATGATTACATGTTATTTCTTCCGCTACTATGTGTTTGATGTGTATGTTATACTTTCTTACTTTAAAGAAAAAAAATGTTTAGCAAACTTAGTGAAACTTTAGGTTAATTCTTTTGGATCCCTTGGCGGGGTGTTACAAATTCAGGATACAAGAAAGAATAGCTAACTATAATTTAGATGATGAGAATGTTGTTATTAAACCAAGGAATGATGAAGTATTCTTTGAGACTAACAATGATTTGTAGAATGAAGGAGAGCTTACGCAAGAACAAAGCTCAGAACCTTCAATAGAGCTAAGAGTTGAGATAACAACTCCTACTTCTGGTAAAAATATGACAAAAAATCATCCACCCGAGTAGATCATCAGAAGCAGACATAAGGGTGGGATGACAAGAAGCAAAATCAATGAAGAACTATGTTTGATATCTCAAGCTGAACCAAAGAATGTAGATGAAGCATGTAAAGATGACTATTGGAAGAAAGTATGAAGGAATAATTGAATTAGATAGTGACGAATGAGACATGGGAATTGGTCCCCAGATCAATAGACAAGAATGCGATAGGAACAAAATGGGTATTCAAGAACAAGATGAATGAACAAGGTGAAGTTGTAAGGAACAAAACAAGATTGGTATGTAAAGTTTACGCACAACAAGAAGGAATGGACTATGATGAAACCTATGCTCTTGTGGAAAGAATAGAAGCTATAGGGTTATTCTTAGCATATACAACATATAAGAAATTCAAAGTGTATCAGATGGATGTCAAGTTAGCATTTCTGAATGGAGAAGTTGAAGAAGAGGAATGCATAGAACATCTTGAAGGTTGTCCTTTAACAAGTGACAAGGACATAGTATGCAGATTGAAGAAGGCATTGTATTGCTTGAAGTAAGCACCTAGAACTTGGTATGCAAGGTTGGACAAGCATTTGACAAAGCTTGGACATAGCAAAGGTATGACAGATAGTAATCTATATTGGAAAGAAATTGATGATGGATTGATGTTTTGGTAATATTTGTTGATTATATCATATTTGGAGGAAATGATGATGAAAGTGACAAGTTTGCAGAAGAAATGAAGAAGGAATTTGAAATGAGCATGATAGGAGAAATGAAATATTTTATAGGATTAAAGATTGTGCAAGACAAAGAAGGAATCTTTATTTCTTAGACTAAGTATTTAAAAGATCTACTAAAAAGGTTTGGTTTGGAAACATGTAAACCCATTGGAATACCTATGGTAACTAGACACAAGTTATCTAGAAAGGATGAGACACACATTCTTGAGTAGAAGAAGTATAGATCTATGATTGGAGGATTGCAATATCTAACTCATACAAGGCAGGATATAGTAAATGCAGTTGGAATTGTCGCAAGATTTCAAGCTGACCCTAGAGAAGCACATTATACAGTAGTCAAAAGGATATTTAGATACCTGAAAGGAACACTAGAGTATAGATTGTGGTATGACAAATCTAATGATTTCACTTTATATGCTTATATTGATGTTGATTAGGCAAGCAATATGGAGGACAGAAAGATCACTAGTGGTGGAGCCTTCTTTCTTGGAGGAAAATTGGTTTCTTAGCTAAGAAAGAAGTAGGACTGTGCCTCACAAAGTACAACAAAAGCATAATTTGTTGTAGTAGCAAACAATTGTAATCACATTATTTGGATAAAGTAGATGCTGAAGGATATAAGGATATAATTCAATGAACCTGTTGTCATACATTGTGACAACACAAGCACAATGAATATGTCAAAGAATCCAATGTTGTATTCTAAGACTAAGCACATTTCTATCAAGTATCACATGTTGAGAAAGAAAGTTGCACAAAAGGAAATTAGATTGGAGTTTGTAAGCACCAAAAAGTAGATTGTGAATATTTTCACTAAGCCTCTTTCGAAAGAGACTTTTGAGTATTTGCGAGGTATGCTAGGGGTTATGCCCCTTCCTACATCAGAGCAGATGATGCAAGAGTGCATCAGTCTAGTGTAACAAAGCACTATTGTTTGTATGGACTGAATGTTGATGCTTCTTGTATGGGGGAGTATCTGTGATGGACAAAGTCATCTAGGACTCTTGTTGGATGTTATTTTTTAACAGTGTCTTTGGACACTTGAGCAGGTGAGAGACAATTGTTACAAAGATTGATGGTTGTTGAAACCTTTGATATTGATGTCAATGAGGGGGAAGTACAACATGAAAAATAGTTTGAGAGAAGTACAACATGAAAAAAAATTTGGGAGAAGTATAGCATGAAAAATAGTTTGGGAGAAGAATAATAGTTTGGGAAAGTACAACATGGAAAAATAGTTTGAGCACATTGAGGTATATCAATGGGGAAGAATGATTGATGAAGAGGATCTAAAAAGAAAGGTTAAAAATCTTTTATAGCTGGTATTTTTGAAACTAGATGTTTTTCATCTATGTTGCCATCAATGTCAAAGGGGGAGATTATTGGAAGCATGAATGTTGATGATACTTCTATGGGGGAGTATTGCAGAAACATGATTAGATCATTATCATGATGATATGTTACATTCATGACTGTGTTTGTCATTAATGTCAACACAGCAATTTTTTGTGGTATTTGACAGAAGAAGAGCGAAAAGATCAAGTTGGTATAGACAGATCATTGAGTACTTTCACTAAGCGAGGTTAAAGGGAGATACTACTAAGTGTCTAGCATATGCAGTTAACCTCAAAAGCATAAGATATTAAGTATGGAAAAAGTTATGCAAGGTTCAACGAAGACTATTCTGAGATAGAGTTTACAGAGGCATGTTCTGGTAAACTCATTATATCTCTTAATAAAGTTGTTATTCTGAGAAGCCGAAGTTAAAGATGTGAAGAAGACATTTTGGAGATGACGTAGCTAAGCTCGCTCATCATAATATTACATGTCTAGAAAGTTATTCAAGTTACGAGGTGAAAGATTAATGTTATCACTAAGTGTAATATGTTCTTAATGAGGTCCTATAATAATTAATTCAGAAAGTGTAATAGCTGACTCAGGAAATTGTTTTATGGATTCGCTATAAAGGAAGGACATTTTCCTTTATCATGTATGGATGCAAGTGAATAATTGTAAGCATCATGAAGAGTAAAATGCGAAGATAAGTAGAGCAAAGAAAAGGTGAAGGAAACTTCGTTGTCAAGGTTTTATTGAGTGATCTGAAGTTTGATACTTGGATTTGAGGCTCGTGACCTGGTCTATAAGGTTTGACAGTGATTGGTTTGGTTGACAAGATAGAGGATAGAAGTTAAAGAATAGTATAAGCAATTATTCTGCAAGGAATAGTTGAGAGATTAGTTGGACAGTGAGCTCAGTGGTCTTGCCCCAGAAGTTGTTTGGACAATGGGTCCTTCTATCTTCTACAACTCCTAACAGGGTTGGAATATTCTAACAAGGATTCAAAGTCTCCTAACAGGGACTCATATGTACTAAATGTTGTAATTGACTCCTAACAAGGTCCATCCTCTAACAATAAATATTTATATTAGTACATCATCTTGTGGGCATCATTCCCACTAGGGTTTTCCTTCTAATCAAGGGTTTCCCTAGTTAACATATCCGGTGTAATTGTGTATGTGCATCTTGTTATGGTTGTTGTTTACTTTTGTTGAATGGTGAAGATTATTTAAGGTGGACAAATGTTTTAATTATTGGGTAACTAATTCACCCCCCAGTTATCTTCGTGGACTATTGTTTCTAACAAGAGTTTGGTCTTGTGATAAGTGAGATTATTTGTTGGTTATGCGAACTTGAAAGTGAGATCTAGTGCAGATGGTTATTGTGTGAGTGAACTTGAATCTGAATATCCTTTGATCAAAGAAGAGTTTGGCACGATTGATAAATAATGAAATTAAAAGGAACTGATTTGGCAAGATAAGTTGTTGGTTGGACAATTGTTTCTTCACATCTATATTATTAAGTGCAAATAATACTGAGGCTATTTGGACAGTGGGTTTAATTGTCCTCCTTTAAACTCCTAACAAGTTTGGCATAACTCCTAACAAGGTTGGAATCTCCTAACAGGGATCCAAAGTCTCCTAACAGAGACTCATATGTATTGATTGCATTTCATTGACTCCTAACAAGGTATATCCTTTCATGATGAACGTTTATATTAGTAAATCATCTTGTGGGCATCATTCACACCAAGATTTTCCCTCTAATCAAGGGTTTCCTTAGTTAACATATCTGGTGTATTGTGCATGGTTATCTTTCTATGGTTGTTGCATCTACTATTTACATGCTTAACAAAGATATTGCTTCAAGAGTTGTTTTAAATGCATAACTGATTCACCCCCCCACCCCCCGCCCCCTCTCAATTATCTCAGAAAACTTTACTTTCTAACACCTTTATTGTCTCAACATGTGTACCCTTATTATATATCATCTAGTTGGTCTGCAACAACTCATTTTTCTCCTCCAGCTATTCTCATCCCGATGATGGATCACCGAGTGTGATTTAAAGTGTTGATGCAAAATATTAACACACAATCTAATCTAGAAATGCATCTCAATAATATGATAGATTGTGGAAACTTCTTCATGTTAACTTGAAACTAGTGAATTTTGACCCTCAAATTGATGATACCCTCTTTTTGAATGCTAATGGAATAAGTTAGAGGCCATTAAAATGACTAATGGTAACACACTCTATAATAATTTCAATTTGAAAGAGCTATGTATTCATTAGGAACCTCTACTAGGGATATACAATTGATTCTGAACACAAAAGTGTTTGAGGTCACCATTATTTGCTAATCATAGGAGCCTGAAGATGACTTGTTAAATGAGAGGGAGTGTTTTCCAAAGATCTTTAGTTCCCAACATAAAGTTGATGTGTGAGAAGAAAAAAAGGGGAGGTAGGTGACAAGGATGATGCCCTACTCAACACTTCACACAAGAGTAACCTATGTGTAATTCTTGCCCTATTAGAGATTTACCAATATTTTAGTTCAAAGGTTGACAAAAAAGCTAGCAACTCATGAAGAAGAATTCTCTAAAGTGCAACCAATCTTATCAACAAAAAACTAGACATAAGTTAGATTAGAGGCAAAAGATGATCATTAACCCCAAATGAAGACTTGCAATAGTTGGTTGAGATGATTGAAAAGCAAAACAAAACACATTAGATCACTACTTCTAAAACCATAATACCATCTTAATGTCATTGCTCTCTTGATAATTCTAATTGATAAAAAACTATATTATATTTTGTAGGTTCTAAGAATGCACTTCGATTTGCCTCATGAACAAGATGAAATTTTTAAACAAATATTTCTCAAAACATTTGCTTCATGCAATAATAATAAATAATAAATTAAACTTTTAAACTCTACTGAAACATATTTTTAACAAACTTAAGATTATTCTACCTTACAAGTCCTTGTCGACATGTTCATTATATTTTATAATGATAAATATTTTAATATTTTATTATGGAATTGTTAGTTTAAATTTCTTTTTTATCTTCTTTAGTATTTTTTTTAAAAATTAAAATTTTCCCCTATGGTGATGGACCCTTTTAACATTTCTAATGCATGCTTGCGTAGAAGTTTTATAAAATCTATTTCGGTGGGCTTGGCATGACATCTTTAAGCCTGGAACCACATTAAAAATGAAAATGAAAAAGTAAAAGATTATATTTTACAAGGTCATAGTCAAAGTATGTTTAGGTTTGGATAATTCTGCAACCTTTATTAATGGGGAAAGGCCGGTCACAGTGCTTTATTGATCGGACAAGGACCCACAAGCCCGTTGGGCTGCATACCGTGAGTGTTGATGAAGCCTCCCATCCACCAAGAGGCCAAGGAAAGGGATATAAAATTTAGAGGAGAAGCAGAAAGCAGAAGCAAACACAGTAGCTGACCTACAATATTTAAAACGTTGGAAAAAGATTGAGACTAAGATTACATGACTTTTTCATCCATACATTAGAAAGCAATACTGAAGAAGGGATTAAAAAATAATAAAAAAACATTAGAGGTGGGTAGTCAGGAATAGGAGCCACGATATATCCAGTTCCGCAACAACATTGATAAACTCAGTTTCAACAGAAGGTTAGATTTAGAGAAGATTCTAGAGGGGACCGAAATTAACAGGAGAGAGTGGAAGTGATAGAAAGGAAATATCGCAATATTGCCTTTCTGAGATTGGGTAATTTCCATTATTTCTTGTAGTGGGTCACTGTTCCGTCATTGAAAAGTTGATTGGGTTTCTTTGTTTTTTTGCACATTTTGGGGACCTGAGATTTCCCTTTATTGCTGAATGTTATGTTAGAGGTTGTGAACCTTCACTTCCAACTACCCATTTGATTACAAACCTCCATTTTCAATTGCCCATTTGCTTAAAAACCTCCATTTTTAAGTGCCCAATAACTGTCACTGAGCTAGGAGACGGAAAGGCCTGCCGGAGGGAATAGAAAGAGCAGGATAGGAGCTGTCTTGCTTTTGTATAGCCTTATTTATTCTTATAAGATTTTTGCCCTTTTCTTTCTCTTGGTTTGGCAATGCGGACTTTGTATGTATTCAGCAGGCCTGCCAGGGCATGGGCTTGTGCTGTTTCTCTATGATTGATTGCAAAAGAAGAGATCCAAACTTGTTTATGAGTGGGAGAAGCAAAACGGACAGTGGGTTTGTGATTAGGGGCAGGTGCAGGTGGGGAAAATGTGGTTGAGGCCCAGACCTTGCTGAAATAGTGCTTCTTATTAAGTTTGTCTATCTTGTTTCAAGGCTGCCCTTGTTAAAAAGACCGGCCATTGTTGACACCGAGGGGCTGAAAATAGGTAGAGAAAGTTGAATTCCTTGTGAGGCACAAACGTTGAAGGAGATAGTGTGGATCTGGAAGAGGACACACGAAAAGGAACTATGCAGCAAGAACAGAGAAGAAAGGTATGACTGATCTGGATTTGGCTTGGCTTCTTGATATTTTTGTTCTATGTTGCATAAAAATGTTGTTTTTGTTATATGCCACGTACGGTCACCTCCATGTGTGCTGTAAACTGTGACCTACATGATAATGATTTATTATGATCAGTTCCGGGTAAGCTTAATGTAATGGGTTAGCTATACCTTTTCTAGATGAGTTCTGTTCTCGTTTGCATATCTTATCTAGTCTGGTTCAGCATGCTTTAGTTATGTCTGGTAAGCTTGAGTTGCATTTGGTCTAGAGTCATCACGCTTCTTCTTGGTCAGTTAAGGGACTTGATCATAGTATTCTGAACTGCACTTTAGCAATTGCCAATTTCTAAAATGGA
Organism: Cupressus sempervirens; assembly: GCA_028749045.1. Taxonomy (NCBI): domain Eukaryota; kingdom Viridiplantae; phylum Streptophyta; class Pinopsida; order Cupressales; family Cupressaceae; genus Cupressus; species Cupressus sempervirens. Next base: position 511,986,162 of record CM053788.1, on the reverse strand, counting down.
TCCACTGGGTTTCTTCAATTGACCAACATGTTTCCCGTTCAATTTGTTCTAGACAGACAATAAGAAGATAACGTTTGACAGTTAATTGCCCTTGTTCGGCAAACAAAACTCTGCTGGTGTTCATTTGAGGCCTTTTTAGTTTCATGTCCACTTCAGTCTTTGAATAGCCATCTTGTCTAAACCTTTCAAGGTTTTCGGTGATAGTAGTATTATGAAAACGAATTTTCTGCTCATGATTTTTTGTTTTACCAAACATTAAAGCATTTCCATGTAGGATTTCTCTTCTTTGCCTATAATGAGAATATTTATACATTCAACGAGGATGGTCAAAACTCCAATCAACTTCAATTACATTTTTCCAAGCTTGACACCTCTGATGATTTCCTGAGACCATACTGCCTCGTCACTGTATGTACTACATTCCTCAACTCACGGTTCTTCTTTGTATATTTTTAATTATATTCTATTCTAATGTTCGTTATAAATGTCTGATTCTTTTCTTTATCACTCATGGATAATAGCAGGAAATCCTCTATTTTATAGTGAGGGAAACAATATTTTTTAATAATATAACATTTTGCATTTTTATTTTTATCCATGTTTGGATAATGGCAATGGACATCTAAGATTTTGTATGGGGCTTCCATTTTTTCCATCATTACAAAGTATATGTTCCCTGTCAAGTCAGTTTTTTAGTAAAAAGTGTTTGGAAGCCGAATATGAACAACAATTAGTAGAGCAGACCAAGGATTATAGCTTGCACAGTTCAAATATTAAAATGCTTCACATAAATAAAAAACATTGTTGCAAGTTTTTGCAAGCTAGTAAGTTGAACAGACACTGTTTTTGTTTGCTATGAAATTTATACTTGCAATTCTCAAGTATACCCATTTGCTGGGTAATTTCCTGCATCACTTTTAATCCAATTCTGTCTCTATCTTATTCTTGGTTTGATCTGTTGACAAGACTGATATGTAAAGTTTGGACCTACACTGGTAACACACTTCATTTCTCTACATTGTCTCTTAATTATTTTCATGCCATTAATGCTAGCATCTTATGTAAATATTATATGGTTACTGAGTTCAGAAAGCCACGATTGAATGAGAGGGTTAGGAGAAGTTTGGTCCTTGGGGACATCCTTCAACACTTGTTTTGGTTTGGAAGGAAAAAGCCAAGAGTACATTTTAAGCTATATTTATAGATTTGCAGATTATATTTGTGAAAATAAGTTCAGACTCTAAGTTTAATGTGATTTGTGAGAATACAGAACCCTACCGAGGCAGAATTTTTCACTGAGTATGGTGAAGCTAGCCGCTACAAGATCCAGGAGGTTATAGGTAAAGGGAGCTATGGAGTTGTTTGTTCTGCGATTGATACTCATACTGGAGAAAAAGTTGCAATCAAGAAGATAAATGACATATTTGAACATATATCTGATGCTACTCGAATCTTACGTGAAATTAAGCTTCTGAGACTTCTGCGGCATCCTGATATTGTTGAAATCAAGCATATTATGTTGCCACCTTCACGGCGAGAATTCAAAGATATTTATGTTGTTTTTGAACTTATGGAGTCAGATCTACACCAGGTTATTAAGGCAAATGATGACTTGACCCCTGAACATTATCAGTTTTTTCTGTACCAGCTTCTTCGAGCTTTAAAGTACATACATACAGGTAAATTTTTTGTAGCACAGTTATTGCCAAGTAATCTCAGTTAAAGATTGAAACACTGCAATCGCAATGTGGACTTGCAGACTGTATTCACTAGATCATAGATAAAGGTTTTTTATTCTAATTATGAGTGTATAGCCACTCTTTTGCTCTGGAAATTGTAGTTAATGCAATTTATTGCATGTATGGTTGTGTGATTAGGGCTTTTGTATTCTTTGATAGTTAAATGAATTTCAGTGTTGACAAAAACTTAAATGTTTTTTTATCAATTTATACATTTGTATGATGTAAATGAGTTTGTAATTAAAGGGCTAAAAATAGGCTAAATAAAGCTTCTTTCCGTAGTTTTTTATATACTTTATTTAACTAGATTGCCCAGTGTAACAAAAAGGGAAAAAGGAATGAGAAGGACAGCTAACTCACTCTATTAGATAGCCACACTTTGTTTTGTTAGGAAACTAACTATAATGCAAACGGATCACTGGGGGTGCTAATGAGTCTGTCCAAATGGCCATTCTGAAAAATGCTTGACAGATTTTAATCTACCAACCCTAAATGATTTTATTCATTGACCCATGAAATTTTCCTAACAAAGTGTTTCAAAGAAAATTGTTGGAATTATTACAATAGTCTACAAATAATGGTTCCACGTGCAGGATTATCAAAGTTTAATCTTCACCGTTATCCCAAAACCTGTGTTTATGAAATATTGATAATGCCTGCAGGTCGGAATTATGTTTGATTTACATGTACTAGCGAAACACTTGAGTTGTTCTACTGAAAATGGCTTCTTGTGTGCCTAGGCATCGTTAATTAAAGAAATATATTTCTGTTTTTAGTACCACTTGCAATTTCATGTTCAGTGATCAGTATGAATCTGATGAATATATACATTGTTTGTCAATTGATTTGAAGATCTGCCTTAGATCATGTTCTGAAGTATCATCTTATTGTTTATGTAGCAAATGTTTACCATCGGGATTTAAAACCAAAGAATGTTTTGGCCAATGCTGATTGTAAGCTAAAAATATGCGACTTTGGTTTAGCAAGAGTTGCCTTCAATGACATGCCTACGACAATCTTCTGGACGGTATTACTTTCTCTTCTAGACTTATCTATATTGTGAGCATTTTTTATTCTCATTCACATTTGTTTTAGTTAGCATAATAGTGCAGTCACAGGTTTTTTAGCTTTGTTTCTCAAAGAGACATAATTTTTTCTTCACAGGATTATGTTGCTACACGATGGTATAGGGCTCCAGAGCTATGTGGATCTTTTTTCTCTAAGGTATTTGCTACTTTGTCTGGTCATATTCATTAATTAATATTTTCACAGTAAAGCTATTAGAATATTTTCATTGCAAGTAAATGATTACTTGGTGTGCAAAAGATTTTACGTATAATAATTTAGGCTCACTTGATGCTCTCTCGTTGCCTCCCTGGATGTTTTTCAATCTCCATGACTGGTAATTGCCAGGATTAATTGGCATTATTCAGAATTCTTTTGTGGCATGCGTTACTCATTTAATGTGATCATGATATATATATGGGCTATATGATCTGATGGAATACTAGTCCTAATGAAGATTGCCTAAAGACACTTGTTGCAAAATGTAAACATAGAGATGGTGTCTTTGATAGACTGATATTGCTGTTGGACATATGAAAGACAGTATAATCTGAGACATATGTAAGACTGTATGATCTGATTTGAGAAATAAATGTAAGAGATCCTAGGCATGTCTTTTTAGTTGCAATGTGTAAAATTAGATATTGAATTTTGATGGCAATTTCAATATTTGTTGTTCAGTGAACTTGTGACACAAAATGATTTCAAGTTTGTTGTAGAATTCTTAGTGTTCTTTTAAGTCAAGTATTGGAAGGGTTAAAATCTACACTATGAATGTTCTTTTCTGAACGGTTTGTTGGCCTAGGTTGGATTGAATCATAAATGAATGGATGCTCTAGTTAGGATGTGACAATTGTTGAAATATGAACACCCCTACTTGATGCAGGGGTATCTGTGGCACACATCCTCTCACATTTGACAGGTGATGAGGAGGTAAGATCAACATGGATTATTGGCAGTGAAGAATTTATAGAAAATAGGTGTTGTGTGCATTCTGATGTAAGGGATTATATATAATCTTTCTTGATGTCATTCAGTTATAAATGAATTATCAATGTGATTTATGCTTGCTCAGTATGACTCGTCTGGAGAAGGCTGCATGAATGGTTCCAAAAGTAGGTATTGGCCAGCACGGTTGCGGTTTCTATTTTCAGATAAGTCTGTTTTATGCATTTAACTTTTGAATCATGGCATGAATTTCTTATTTGAAAGCTTTAGGCATAATTTTGTCTTTGAATGGTCTGTTCATTGTGAGGGAATGCTAAAGCTTTTAAGAGCTGCCATGATTCAATCTAACATCAAGAAGATGTGTCATGTATGTGCCATTGGTGCACTATACTGTTGACTTTTACAGCTGTCATAATTATGTTCATCTCATTTTGCTCGTTTTCCTATTGAGTACCTTGTTTTCTTTAGTTTTATCTTGGAATCTTGTTGGGTGCAAGGACAAAAGCCAAACGTAAGTATTTTACTGGTGTCAACAAGAGTAGAAGTTTTTTCTATTTTTTACTGTATGGCATCTATCTGCACAAACTAATGTGTATGGGTTTCATCTCCTTTTCCTATCTTTCCTTTTACATGCAAGCACATTCATGTAGCCTACCGTAAACTTGTAAATTTTTTTTATGTGAGGTTTTGCCAGGAAGTTTATTATTTTTTGGTTATCTGGTACACCCTGTAACACGCGTACCTGTACTCTGTTTGTGCCTTGGCTCTGTAAATCCTGGGTATAGTTCCGAGTTTTGGGTCTAGCCCAGGTATATATCTGAAAAAAATTAAAAGATTAAAAACCAGAAAAAAGGAAGTTAAAGCTAAAAGCCAAAACTTACGCTAGAAATATTCTAGCTAACCAGTCATCAAGTATTCATGTCTTATGAATATTTATAAACCATTTTGATTAATCTTTAAATATGATATTGTTTTATCAGTTAGTAGTTGCGTTCTGGCTGTAGTTTTGCAATTTTTTTTGCAAATTGTGGCTGTTTTTGATATTTAATATTGTTTGTGTGAGTGGACACATGCGCATGTACCTAGCCTTACTGATGTGAACTAAGTTAAATACCCTGTCTATTTCAGTTATTTTCATTATGAACTTGGGAAGTTGAATTTTGCGTGCTTGATCAGTAGTTTTGGTGGTTGTGCTCATTTTCACTTTTTGATGATTACTATATAGTTGGCATTCTTTAATACTCATTTTCAACCTCTGAAAACATGATGATACTAGAAAACTAATTATTTGGCTGCATGACAAGCAAGGTTGCATGGGTACTTGTACCCACATACCCAATTACCGGCTATGTGTATCCAAAGTACCGGGTACTCATGGAGAGCATCATAGCTAATGACCTTGATTAAGATTTCTGTTTTTTTTTTCTTTTTTTTTCGGTTTTTTGTTTGCGTATCAGCTTGTTTATCAAACTTAATTCAATACCTAATTAGTTTGAAACTTTGATACACTATTGATTAACAATAAACTTTATCACCATTCAAGTCAGAAGTTTATCATTTGCAATATGTTATTGTCATATGATTTATGACCACCTTGTCATGTTTAAAGTCTGCCTTCTCTGTTATGTATCTAATCATTTATCATATATTATTATTACAAACATATAGCAAATCTGAAACTGAAAACAATACATTATATTTGCAAACTTTATCACAGTTCTTGTTTTGAAAAACCATTGTTATGACTCACAATTTCAGATATCTATAAATATAAAAGTATAATTAAAAGTTAAGTTCAACATACCCGAGTACCCCTGGTTCCCTATTATGAAAAATAGTCGTACCCGTAACTGTACTGGTACCGGTACCCTAAGTACCCCCGTCCCCGTGCAACCTTGATGACAAGGGACTGAGAAAACTATTCATGGTCCTAGATGCAATGATTGTGAAAGCTACTGAATCTTGGATAAAGAAACATAGTATTTGATGTTTTCAATATTGAAGTTTAAGCTTTTAAGTGATAAAACGCTGAGAGCCTCTTTTTTTTATATTATAATTTATATTTGGCAAAATACATTTCTCGGTACTATGTTTAATGATCATGTGTGCTTTACAATTACAGACTTCCATCCTGAATTATGTATTCTACACGGTTCTTTTAGAGGCCAGTGATTTTGGACTAGCACTCATGCCTCAGTAGAGAAACTTGTATATTATAATCTCTAAGCACTGTAACATTTTCATCTGGTTCATTTATTTCTGATAAAATGTTTAATTGCATCCTTTGTCATTGAAGTCTTTTTTAACTTACATCCTTTAGCTGTCTGTTCGGGGGCATTCTATTGAAGTTCCTTTCCATGCCCCTTGGGTCTGATTGTCTTGTGGCCTATTCATTAGCTTTCTTATTATTGGGACAGCAAAGGTACCAGAAGTGTTCTTGGCTGGTATCAAATGCCTGGAACTTCCTTTTATGATAATATTGTACTAGTGTGCGAGTGGGCTTCAGACTATTTTATTATTGTATGCGTATTACTCTAGTTTACAGTCTGTGTATAAATCCACTATGAGTTAAATGTGACTCTATCCTTTTGCTCTTCTCGCCTGAAATGGCCAAAGTTCCCGCTTCATTACCAGTCATCTTGTTACAGGTCAAACTTCAAACTTTCTCAATATCTAATTAAAAGTAGGTTGGATAGAGTGCTGCCGTACAGTAATTGCAGTCTGGCACAGATATGAGAGTCTTGTGTAGGGTGAAACAGCTCCTAGGTGATAAAGCTGGTGTGTATTGAACTGGACAAAACATGGTGCGAAACAACAAATTTTCTATCATTTCATTCTTTTTGTCTGCTTTTAACATCAACACTTATCAACTTTACACAATTGTCTATGTATTGTGTTGTGTGAATTTGGATTTCATAATGGTTCAGGTAAACTTGCATCTATCAACTTATGGTATGTTTCTGCCATGGCAGGATTTCATTTTCTCAGAATTTTCCTTTTTGATATGCTGTGCAGTACACCCCCGCCATTGATATCTGGAGCATTGGTTGTATCTTTGCTGAAGTTTTGACTGGGAAACCTTTGTTCCCTGGTAAAAATGTAGTTCATCAGCTCGATTTGATGACTGACCTGTTTGGAACTCCATCAATGGAAGCCATCTCGAGGGTGAATATTCTTTCTTTAGATTTTTCTTTTTAATGAAACAAGCTATTTTAATTTTTGTGAAACAATGATCATGGTTACAAACTAGTTGTGGAAGTACAATTTTATTTGTGCACACTTTGACATGTCTTTCTGGTTAAGCTTTCCAAGAAAGTCAAAATATTAAGTGATCTATGCAGGTTCGCAATGATAAGGCTAGAAGATACCTGAGTAGCATGCGCAAAAAGCAACCTATACCGTTCTCACAGAAATTTCAAAATGCAGATCCCCTTGCACTCAAACTTCTGGAGAAATTGTTAGCTTTTGACCCAAAAGATCGTCCAACAGCAGAAGAGGTATTGACTCAATGAAATACTAGCTGTTCTACTATAATATATTTCTGACTTATGTTGTTTAAGTATGCATATAGACTTTGTCTGACTAGTGAGTACTGGTCTGAATCACAATATACCAGGCTTTGGCTGATCCTTATTTTAAAGGGTTAGCAAAAGTGGAGCGTGAACCTTCTGCTCAACCAATAAGTAAGATGGAGTTTGAGTTTGAGAGGCGTAGGGTAACAAAAGAAGATGTGAGGGAACTTATTTTCCGAGAAATTCTTGAGTATCATCCACAGATGCTGAAAGAGTACCTGAATGGAACAGATAGGACTAATTTTATGTACCCTAGGTATTTTTCAATTGTAAACCACCTTTTGAGTGATGATTTTATTGTTGTTGGCATATGGTATATTTTGAGATTCATGGATGAAATATATAGTTCTATCATTCTAACTACTTTCTGTTGGTGTTGCAGTGCTGTTGATCAATTCAAGAGACAGTTTGCTCACCTTGAAGAACATTATGGAAAAGGTGGACCTGTGGTTCCTTTAGATAGGCAGCATGCATCTCTCCCAAGGTATATCCTCATCATTTGTACCACTTGTAGCTTGACACAATTGAATTCTAGAATTGTCCGGCAGTTTTTGCGTAATATGAATGAAAAAAACACAATGTGCAGATCATCTGTTGTCTTCTCAAGTACCACGCCTCCCTTGCCAGAGAAAACAGGTTCCTCTAGGGAGCGGCCTATAGAAGCTTGTGATGAAGGTTCTAGGTGTATTAGGGAAACAGAGAAACAGCACCAAGGTTCTGGAAATGCACCAAAGCCTCCATTGCAACCATCTCAGAGGATCTTGCAAGGTAAGAGTTTTCCTCCGTTAATAGCATTTAGGATCTTGCAAGGTAAGAGTTTTTCTTCCATTAATAGCAAATTTGGAATTTCATGCCAAGTTAATATAAATTTCTTGTCCATTTTCTTCTTTAGTTATTACTGTCTATGTTTTTTGGTGAGTTACATTTCAAAGTTGGTCCTTCCATTTATCAATGGCAGGGGGGTCTGCAAAACCAGGGAAAGTAATTGGCCCTGTATTACCGTATGAAAATGGTAAAGAAACATATGATTCTAGAAGGCTGATTAGAAATGCAGTTCTTCCCACTTCTCAGTATGCTGCTCCTATATACTCGTATCCAAGGAGAACCTCGACAACAAAAGTTGAGCAAGATAACATCAGTGATTCAACTCTGATGCAACCCAAGGCTCAATATGTTGGAATGACTGCGACAAGGAAAGTAGCTGCAGTTCAGAGTGGTTCGTCTCGTTTATACTGAGTGAAGTTTGCTTCCTAGTACCACAAATTGTAACTCATTATGCAGTGTTGACTGACTTCATTCTTTAGTGATTGGTGGGCTTCTAAAACTGAAGCATCTGAAGAACATACCAAATGCTGCATGTGAAGCAGATGTTCATGTACAGTGTTACCTTTTGGTGATTACTGAAAATGGTTCACTTTCAAGCCCCCAAAGCCCTCAAAGGGATGCCAAATTTATCAATTTATTCCCCTTGTGCCATGGTATCTGATGAACTCATGAAACCAAGAATTTAATCGAACTTGTAAATGATTTGACTGTATTCTCTAAATAAAAATTATTCAATTGTTCATGAACACACAGTTATGCAAAGAAAGCAGATTTCGCTCACATAATGCCAAATTTCTTAAGATGCATTCGTTCTCTTTGTACAAATAGCAGTAGGAATCAACTATCATGCTAATAACTGGTGATATGAAGCATAATTTGAAGATATGCAGGATACGAGAAAAAATGCATCTCGCATCCTAATAGACCATTTAATTCTTATGCTGTTTCATGAGGACATCCTGTACACTACTGTTCACCAGATTTCTGTGATAAAATAAAAACTGGTTTTTTCTTAAGGGGAGTTTGATTGGGTTTACACTTCAATTTTAAGTCACCATGTATTTGTTCACCGAACTGCATAAAAATGTGCCTACGGGCTGCAGGGCATCTGACATATAAATACAGTTTGACCATATTGAATCATTTCAGTACTTTTTGCTGTAAATATACGTTGTTTTTGTGAAGCACAATAAGTAAGTTGGCAAACTTGATTTAAAGCTGAAATGTATTTTGCGTACACTCGTATATGTTGTCTGCAAAAAAACTAATGAAAACTACAAAAACTATCATTTTTCATTTCTCTTCTCCTTACGCACTCTTTGTGCGGAGTGTGATCCAACACAAAGCATTATATATCACACTATCAAATTTAGAACCAATTACAGTCAGCAATTTCGTAGTTCATTACACTACACCAAAAATGAAAGCGTTTGCATGGAAGAACTATGTTTCATCGTTTCTGAAAGACTCATCTGATCAACTAAGGTTTTTTTCTAATGAGAATTTTGAGTGAAAAATTGTGATGCCTACAATTTGTTAATGTGCATGATATATGAAGCGTTCTCGAGGAGGAACTGGTCTGGAGGAGTAAATTGTGATTTGCTGCTTACCTCCTTCAAATTGTGATTTGCTGCTTACCTCCTTCCTAACTGTTTCAAAATCACTTTCATTTCCAAAGAAAAAGAATTCATTAACAAATGAATTATCATATATTGAAGTTATGACTGGTTTTTATATATTGTCGGTGCTAGACTGTGTTTATCATCTTTAATCCATGAAGCAGCAAGTTAGAAATGCAACTCATATTGGCGCGCAATGACCAGAGGAGATTACATTCATGTTCCTAAGTGCCAGTGCAGTAATTTGTTTGAGTCAATGACAATCTTTGTAATGCCAATTTGGCCTAATTAAATATTATGTTCGAAATAAATGCCAATCACGATGCCTACTAGATGTAATGTTTAATGGACAAACGATATAAATGTGCGCGCTTCTTCTGAATTTGTTGAACTCTACCTATCAAAATTGTGTATGGTTACAATAAATGTTAAACATGTGAGGACATTCCAACCACTGTTATTTAGACTTTCAATATTTTAAAAGACATTATTAGAAGAGATTTAGTATGGTATTTAAAGACATTAGTAGAAGATATTTAGTATGGTATTTAAAGACATTATTAGAAGAGATTTAGCATGGTATTCACATCTAAGGGAAATGATCCAATATTTGCACACCTTAACTTCATACATCTGTAGAGCCTAAATGGTTTGTTGGATTTAGACAATTTTTTTTTGGCATATCTTGAATGCGAGTTAACCACTTAAAACTAAGGTTTCAGCTTCTGGATGTTCTTGTATCTCTCTGCAGAGACCATCATGTATAGAGATGGAAAAAAATGATGAAATCATAGTGTTGTTTGATGTTTGCTATGTTCTTGCACCAATAGTTATTCACTAAAAAATGTCAGCACTAGTGGCCAAATGTTCCGAGAGTTGTTACGAAATGTCCCAATAGTGGTGCACAAATGGGCCAATTATTATTAAAAAAGATGAAAAACGGTCAGCTCTTAAATGGGCCAATTACTAATAAAAAAGATAAAAAATGATCAACTCTTAGTACATGTGTGACTGACTATTGATACATGCTTTTTTGTTTTTGGGACCACTTTCATATTAGTAATTGAGGGGTCAACATGACAAAAAACTCATGGTTATTGGACCCCCTAATGATTATTGGGTCCTTTCCCCTATATATACAAGATGCCTTATGATTGGAGGGTGGTTATTTTTGTTATAACACATTGAGATGACAAATATGAAAGATCAATATGTTCTCTATCTAGCTTGCTTATGATGATGGATCATGAAGAATGACCCAACATGTCAAGGAAATAAACTTACATAACTATTACTAGAAGAAAAATACTCCACAGGATGGATGATGAAGATTGGAGCTCATTGTTTGAACTTTGAGCATCATTTGACGATTTTTCATTTAGAGTTAATATGGATATTTTTTTAATGTTTAAATTTGATTTTCATTACTGGAAATCATGCATATTAAAAAGGAAACACAGAAGGATGCACACATGCACACACCCACACACACACCCACACACACACACACAATGAAACATTGCAAATAATTTAATTATTAATTTAAAAATCATTATCATAGATAATTGAAGTTTACTTGATATTTTAAATACATTTTTCTTTAAATACTAATAAACAATATAATTTTATAGATTATGGCAAGTTTCTAAAATCATTCTAAACATATTTAAGTCAACCTCTCAAACAGTTATAAGAATTAAATTAACCAAGCTTTCTCAATTCAAATTGGAAATTATTTTAAAGATCCATATTAAAAGTTTAACAAATTATATTCTAGGTTTAAAATATTCTAAATAAATTTCTAATTTTTCAATAAAAATTATAACATAATAGATATTAATACTACAAATTAGAATATTACACAAATTATACTCTAGGTTTAAAATATTCTAAATAAATTTCTAATTTTACAATAAAAATTATAACATAATATATATTAATACTATAAATTAGAATATTACATTAGATTTATCTATAATAAGTTTTTATAGACACCTATTCATATACACAATTTTACAAAAATATAGCATGTCAATCTATTAAGGTCTATTTAAAAATAAATAAATAATGGATATAGACCATCAAATTCTTGACTTCCCTAAGATTGTCTTGGACTTGTATCCCTTTAGTTGTTGACATGACCACCAAGATAGCCTAGAATGTAGAGTACATAATTATTACATCCTAAGGGGATGTACTAGTTCCCTCTTCAAGAATGAGGTAGTTGTCACAACACACATCATTTCACTTAAATATATCAAGCTAAGTGTGTCTAGAGTTGTGAGCGATGAGGCTATTTTTAGTATTTAGGGGTTTTTGTTTGAAGCATTGTTTTGTATCTCTCGATTAGGCTTCCTTAGGAGCTATCAGTTGCGACTTTTGACTATTAAATTCTAAATGACTCCACAACTTATATGCTACCACTTCTACCGGCTCACTAAACTTAGCTCTAAAACTACCCCCTAATTGCTTAGCTCACACTAAAAATATCTTCCTAAGAATAGTTAATGGAACCATCTATTGTACCACATATTGTAAAAATGAATTCTAATCTAATTTACACATGTTGAAAATAAACTTCTAATTCTATTTTGCAATAAATCAAACTAAATTATGCTTGCACTAATGAAAAGAACATTCAACTTAAAAACACACATTGCATAAAAGAAAATTGATTTGATGGATGAATTTAATAAAGCTTTTGCCTAATCTATTTACTTGAAATATTGTTGGAAACTAACTTTGAAACTTACGGTTAATCTTCTTATATTGAAATTGTTTAGAAATCTTGTGCTTGTTCAAGCAACAACATGAGAACGACAAACTTATTCAAGCTCCTTTCAAGCAACCACACTAGAAACAACATTTGGAAGACCAAGAGCCACAACTTAGAATCCACCTTTTACAATGAGACAAATACAACCAATAGAAGACCAAGAGTCACAACTTAGAATTCCACAAAGATGTCCCTCTTGGGACTTGAACCAGGGCCTCCATAATAAGAACTCTATGAGTATCTTATATGTCTTTCCAATGCAGAGTGAAATAAGTTGTTGCAACTACCATTCCTTCGAACAAAAGCTTTGAAACGAAATAGTAAAAGCTACAATGAAATGAGCACGAAAGAAATAACAAACTAAAATGTGATCACCTCCATTCACAAGAAAATACCTTGCTCTACTTCTAGAGGGATCTTATAACTCTAGAACAAAATCAAATTCTTCAAATTTGCATTGAAATGCCCCCTAGAGGGGAGTGCAGTAATGTTTTGATTAATAACTTGTTAAAAAATGAAAAACTAAGGATAAAAGACTAGCTTGACCAACCTCTAACTTGTTACAACTATCAAGTAGATATACCTTATTTAAAATTCAAATTCAAAGAGCACCAACTCATATAACTAACTGATGGATAGTGAGTAGAAAAATTAGAACTAGATGTTCTAATTAAAATCTTTCATTGAACAATAGGGGAATAAGAAGTTCCAACACAACCAACAAAGTTGACTGCAAAATGGATTGGGTAGTAAATGCGATGGACAACTTGGAGAATTAGGAGCTACATGTTGGCACAAACAAAGATAATGAATCACCAAATCATGAAACAACTATCTTACTTGAGCTAAAACATAATCCATTTGAATAGGCATACAAATATCATATCAAATGTCATGATTTCATTGCATTAATCATTATTTCAAATCATATAGAGTAAACATTCATGTTGAAATATCATTTCTAAACTAACTCCTCATTATCTATATATAATTATTACCAAAATGTTTTAAGCTTTTTATACAAAGTATAGTAAATATGATACCGAAACTGAGAAATCATCTTCCTCTTCATTTAACCATGTCCTAATGGTTATGGGTCTAGAAAGTCTTTGTTCATTTTCTCTCTCCATATCACTAAATCAAACTTCTGCCTCTTATACTCTACGCATCTCCTTGATGTTGTATATCAATTGAACTCCACAACCTTTCTTTGCCAAAGGGTCTACATATTTCCTGCCAATTGAATTGGCTCATCTGTTGATCTTAGATTGGTTTTGACAAGTGAGTGTCAACACACTTAAGCTATTTACTTAGTTCATGCTGAACTAGTAATACATGCCAAGCACAACATATAAATGTTAGAACATGCTGAGTTGCAATGAATGTCGAGTCACTCATATGCCGAGTCACTTGAGTGTTGAGTAGGTAGACCATGTCAAGTGATTCAAGTGCTAAGTAAATAGTGAATGCCGAGTAATTCAGGTGCCAAGTCAGAAGTAGAAATACAATGTATGTCGAGCATCAGAGACTTCATATGCCAAGTGACATAGTTTAGACATATTTGTTTGTAGTGGCACAAAAAAACTATGTGAACCATTTTCAAGCCGACTTAAGGATAGATCTCGATCTTTTAGAGATAAGGACGAATCTATATGCAGATTCTCTATGCAATTACATGTAGCCAATCAGAAAATGGAAAGGTTTAAGTCATGAAATGGATGAATCTCAGTCATAGATTCATACCTAACCCTAAGCCACTAGAGTCTTCTTAAGGAGGACGAAGCCCTAAACTCTTAACAATGATGAGAACAATGTACAAGGGGTGAATGATCGAATATAGGTTGCAGAGCATTCAAGGTGACTTAGTAGTGAGAGTGAATTGCAGAATCAATTAAGTGAAGAACAAAGGATAGAGAGGATACAAAATTGATACATCAGATTGTGAAGGATCAATAAGAGAATGTGCAGAGGTGATATGTTATTAGGCAAGCAAGTGCCAACCGTAGGATCTATGCTGAGACATTTTAATAGGTGATTTTAGTTAAATCTCTTAACAAAGTAGTCCTAATAGGTTGTATGAAATCCTTTAACATGGTGCTTACTTAATTGTAAGTTGAAGTCCTCTAACCAGACACACTTCTAACAGGGTGTTGAAATCCTCTAACAAGGTGGGACTTAATAGTCTTTGTAAGCCTTTAATAGGGCAGGCCTTTCATAGGGCAGATCATGATTCATAGTCAAACCATTGTAACCTTAATTGGATACACTTTATTGTTGCAGTAGTGAAGATTTGTGGGTGTCATCCCCACCCCAGTTTTACCTTCTCACTTGGAGGGTTTCTGAGTAATCATATCTGGTGTTATGTGTGTGTTTGATTACATGTTTACATGATTGATGCATATGCTTTATATGTTATTTCAGTATATTAATGCATGTGATGTATGAATCGTGAAAGTTTTATAGGTCCAAGTTTAAACTCCTGATTCATGCCCTCCCCCCCCCTCAGAAGTTTACTTTCTTCCCACTTGTAATTCCAACAATTGGTATCAGAGCCTAGTTCTCTGAAAGTGAAGCTTTGCAGCTTAGAGGAAAGATTTTGAAATGGAAGTCTACAAGCTAGGAAAGACTATTGAGAACCGGGAGGTTGAAGTACATCTCGTATTACATCAATGAATGAGGCAAGAGAGGAACTAAATAAATCCTTAAAGAGAAGGAAAGAGATTGCGATTGTAGAGAATGACACACCATACAAAGAGATAGACACCACCAAACTATTTGCAGCTAGTAACTCCAGCGAATTTGATGCAATAGTTGCAGATCTAATGGAAAAGAACATAATCCAAGCTGAGGAAATCAAAATTCTCAAGATAAAGCAAGAATCATAAGCTATACTACTATGTGAGGTGATTGAACAAAAGAAGAAAGCCATGGAAGACAAAGCCATGATTGAAGAAGACAAAAGAATTCTGGCAAACATATTGGAAAAAAAGTCAACATAACTAACCAAGATCTCCAACATGCAATTGGATACTCTAAGTTAAATGATGAATGCCAACTATGAATTGAATGCCAAGGACATTGAAATAACCACATTGAAGTTGTAGCATGAACAATTGTAGAATGGCCTGAAAAGAGAAAAATAATTTGCTGAAAGTCTCAACAAGCCAAATGAAGCCATCAAATACTTTGAGCAATTACTTAGATCCCCTAGATCCAACAAAGACACATTAGGATTGGGCTACACAAGCACTAAAGAAGGAAAACCATCCAGAGTCCCTGAAGAAAGGAATATCAAAGGTAAGAACTCCAAACCTACTTGTCATAATTGTGGTAAGAATTGACATACTACTAATGTGTGCAGGAGCAACAATACAAATTAGAATGTCAAGCCTAAGAACATGACTCATTGTCATAAGTGCAACAAGAAAGATCATCATACACATGAATGTAGAACCAAGACCATGCCAAAAAAAAAGATTTGAAGGATATTGCTACAACTGTCAGAATTATGGACATAGAGCCTTTGAATGTAGATCCAAATCCATGTGGCCATCAAACAAGCTTGCAAAGGTAAGAAGCTATGGGAAACCTTTATAATTGGGACTACAATACAAGATATAGCTATCACTACTGTCAAGAATATGGATATGTTCCTGAGAATTGTATTAGAACACACTTTAGTGGTAACTACGAAAGACGGTTGAGTCAAATTACATGTTTTAGCTGTTTGAAGATTGGTCACATTAGTAAGCATTGTCCAACTAGGTCAAAGGCACCAAGTTGTGGATTTGATAAAGGCAAAGGAAAGATAGATGTTGAACACATAAGAGATGAGATAAACAAGACATAGAAAAAGAAAGATGCTTGCAACACATCAAATCTAGAAGGGATCACTTCACCCAATGGGTCAAGTGATCACACCTCATCAAATTAAACAAACAAGAGGTATGTGGGACTGATAATCAAGTGTAATATCATACATCAGTTCCAAAGGGAGATAGTACTAAAAAGATTACATTAGCATGAATAAAGATGCAAGATGTTGTTGTAAATTCAAGTTAAATCTTTAAAGTTTTCATGTTGTTGCCGAGCATGAAATGTTTTCTATGTATGCCAAGTAGAATGGTAGTTGATGCCAAATTGCCAGCCTAGCTAGTTGATGCCGAGTCTATAGTAGCTACCGAGTGATGGTAATATCAATGGATGTCAAATAATTTTGAAATTGAGTTGATACCAAGTTTACAGCTGTACAAGCACCTAGCATTAAATGAAAGGGTTTTTGAAGGGTATATGATCATTTTTTACTCATTATTCATAATTTTGAATTCGAGAAAAGAGCAAGCAGAGTGAAAGGCGATTCAAAAACTTGTTCATGACATTTGTAGAGAATTTGACAGTGATCTCCCACCAGTTCTTTGGATTTCACAAGGTATTTATCACAAGCTGAGCTACACAGTTTTACTTTGCATAAACCCTAGTTTGACAAACGGTGTCCAGCTCAAAGAATGTAGAAGGGAAAGAGGTTTTAAATGTTTAGCTTATCAGTAATGAAGTCAAATAGCCTATATTTAAGGCCATTCCTATCATTGCCTACAAACAAGATCCTTTTGGCACTTTATCCATGATCCCACCGAATGTCATAATGGTACAAGATGTAAGATGTTATAATTGCAAAATTGATAGCACTAGGGACTTAGAAATAAGAGAAACATATGATAGGTTATGTGAAAATGGTGTTCTGAAAGAAGAGTATAAAATGGTTGAGAAGGGTTTGACGCATGCACTAGATTTTCCTAGTGTATTTAAAATTGAATGGATTAGAATTGTTTTGAGTCGAATACATGATGGATCTTTATGGCTAGAGGGTGGACCAATTAAAATTACCAAGAGAATAATTCACAGGGTTACCGGCCACCCAACTCTAGATCGGCCCAAGACTCTAAGGAGTGATTGTAAGGAAGTAATAGAGAAAAACACTGGAGCAAAATGGAATAAAAGAGGCATGACAATAGATCCATTATTATTGATCCATTGTTGAACTTTGCTATTAGGGTAATTTCTCATAAATTCTATCAATCTAGTAGATTGAATAGTGTACCCCATGTTGCTGTGGATGTTGGCTACAAGATTGTGAAGAAAGATCATGCTTATGATCTAACCGAGCTTCAAATACAACAATTGGTGGAGAATCTTGGAGCAATTAGAAAGACTAAGAGTGCTCATTGTAAATTTGGTTCAATACTTTGTCTGTATATTCTTTTATGTGCAAAATACATTTCCTTCCTTTGGTACTATAAGTTGAAAAAAAAACAAGTCAATAGCAATGCAGATCAGTGAGTTTATTGAACAGATGGGAGAAAATTTTGAATCATTAATGACAAGTTATTTTGAAGATTTTAAGAAATTAATGAAGGAAAGAATGAGGATACCTGTTTCATTGGTTGAGCAACATTACAATGATATATGCTTTCTAGTTGATGCTAATTACACCTTTATATAGGCTGCCACACCAAGGGTCAGATGGTTAAGGCCACTTGGGTATGAAATCAATGTTGATGAAGCTTCAACAACCATCACTGCACTCCTAGCAGAGGAAATTAACAAGACTACTAAAATCTTTGAGAATTATGATGTGATGAAATCAAAGATTGAAATGGAGTTGAAAACTACCTCTACACTTAAATATAAAGATAAGCTAGTAAAGAAACTAAAGGCTAAATTTGGTGAGGGTGTAGATGAGGAAGAAGAGGATGATGAGGAAGAACAAGAACAAACTCAAGAACCTCTTGCATTAACTGAAGGCATGGGAGAGGATAAGGGAGAGGAAGAAACAAAAGGTGTTGAGGGAGAAGAAGTTGAGGTAGCACCTGCACATCCAGAGCCAAAGAAGAGAAAGGCTAAGACACAGCTAGTGGCTAAGGAAAAGAAAACTATTAAACCAAGCCTAGCCAAGCCAACAACACTTACCACTAGAGAAAGCACACGAACCACAACACAGAAGGCCAAGGACAAATCCAAGCAAATAGAGCAAGGTGGCCAAGTGCAAAAGAAACAAAGAAGAAAATATGTTGCACAACATGATTTAGATAAAGAAAGGACTGAATCAAATGATATAAGCCAATTCAAAATGGTAAGTCACAAACCACACTCTGATATTGAAAACTTATGTGAAAATGTCAAGAGTAATGCAGATTTATCTAGTTTTAGACATGCAAATTTTGATGATTTGGGCAAAGAGGAGAAATAGCTAGTGGAAGAAGCCCTATATGCAATGATGTCTAAATTTAAAACAACGTCTTGAGAATTTGTAAACTCAGTATCCAAGAAACTATATGAATTAGTTGAGAAAAAATGACATTATTGTTTAAATTTGGAAAAACAAATAAGGGAAACTACTTTAGCCCAAGTAATACCAAAACTGACAAAAGGGAAAATTGCTAAGGCTACTAAGAAATATGGAGTTAGGTTTACACCTAAATATAGAGCCTTCAACATACTTCAAAATAATATTGAAGATGTGGTCAAGAAATCTACCCAAATATGAAAACTTATCTATGGGCTGACCACTGTAAATAAGGAGAAGCTGATCCTTTTGAGGATAAAGATGATGATAAGAATGAAGATGACAAGGAGGATGATGACAAACAAGAAGATGATACAGTGGGGGAGGAAACTGAAAAATAAACTGATGACATGGCAACAGTTGAACAACAACAAGATGAACAGAGTGTGCAAGACACACAAGTGCCGAGTGTCAGTCCCCCACATGGCATAGTCAAGTCTATTGAAACCATTATTGTAAAGGATACCTCTGATCTTTCAACTGAAAACATCAATCCCTTGACTGCAAAAGAATTGAAGAAGATACTAGACCAATCTACACTACAAGCCAAGCTATGTAAAAATCCAATTTTGGTCAGTATACATGAGCTCCAAAAGGTAGTAACTGATGTCACAAAGGACAAGGTGAATCCATGAGAACCACCTTCTTTCATCCCTTTAGTTACTCAAGTAAAACCTTTGACTCAAGCAACAGTAGATACATCCACTAAGGTTGATACATTTGTTAAAGTTGACATAGTTGAGAAGAGGTAGATTGGAGAAGAAGAAAAAGACATTACTATTGAATAGCAGGAAGTAGGATAGATAGATTCTTCTGTACCTGAAGCACAACGACTAGATGCTAGTCATGTCATTATATTAGACAAGAGAGAATCTGAAGAGAATGAGAAAACATATAAGGTAAAGGAGTAGGAAACCATCCAAGCATTGGTAACTCTACCAACATCTGGCACTTCTCCTACAAAAGTTCTTCAAAAGCCAAGCACATAAGCTATACCATTGCAAATCTCAATGCTAGGCTCTAGCTCTTCAAAAGTTGAAAGGTAATTCACTATGGAGATATCACTCTAGATGAAGAGATTGTTATTCTAAAATTTGATTATGATATAATGACATTAGATCAAATAGGCATTTTGCAACAAGCCTTAGAGAAGAAAAAGCATCAAGAAATGCTTAGGAGAGAACAAACAGGTAGAAGCAAGCACTTCAAGACATTAAAGACATCTTTCTGGATGCATTTAATTTTCCAACTCCTGAAGAGATCAAGCCATTACTAGAAAAACTATTAGATATAGTGGAAAAGGTCAATAATGAAGAAATTGATACTAATGCTAAACTCTTAGAACGGTCTAAAAAGAAATTCCAGAGCAAGGTAAATGAAAAGATATTTGGTGATATAACACTCAATCAAGTTGTATTGGCAACAAAGGTTGAGGATGTGAAGAAGGTACTTGAGAATATATTCTCATTGTACACCAAATTGTGTGATCCTACACTCTTCACCCAAAAGACTAGACATCATATTCTGAGCTTGGAGAGAAATCTTAACATATCAAGTAAAGGTTACCTCAAAACCCTACTCAGAGTAAAGCATTTTCATACATTGCTTCAGTCACAATGTCAATTAGCTGTGTTAATAATAGAAGAGGCTAGCATAAGAGCCAAATTGACATGTATACAGGCATTCCTCACCCCACACATGGAAATACTGCACAAGGAACTATGTTATGCAGAAACTGTACTGAAGAAAGAACCCAACCTTTCTACCTTAGATGGCCTAGTACACCTTGCTTCTAAGCTTGCAATCCAGATCAAATCATTGGATGTTGCATGTAACAACTGGGATGCAACTCTCAAAATCATAATAGAGGTCCATAAATCCTTTTTGGACAAACACACTATACATGTATATCCCATTTGACATAAGTGACAAAAAAGGGGGAGAGATAAACCATGTGGAGAGATAAAGCAAGAAGGAGAAATGTAACATAGGGAAGAATAAAGAAAAGGGGGAGCCAGATTCATAGAAATAAAGAAAGGGAGTATGAACAAAGGGGGAGCAATGAATAAAAGAAAGGAAGACAATAAAATAAGGTTATATCATTGAGGTGATATACATATACATTTTTGGAGAAACATTTTTTTGAGAAAAGTAGTAAACAGATACAAAATCAACATATTAGATGAAAGAATATCAGATACATCACATTGAAGTCAGAGAGAAGCACAAATTTTGGATACAAAATAGACACCTTAACTCAGGGGGAGTTATCAATTTTGAGGTATATAGGTTATTGCAAAATTTTGAAGTTTTGTATATAAGCCGAGTCATGGATATGTTATGCTCAAGAAGTTAATTAGAATATTGTATATTTAAGTATTTTTGACACTCATGTCAAAGGGGGAGATTGTTGATCTCAGATTGGTTTTGACAAGTGAGTGTTAACACACCTAAGCCATTTACTTAGTTCATGCCAAACTAGTAATGCACAACATATAAATGTTAGACCATGCCAAGTTGCAATGAGTGTTGAGTCACTCAAGTGCCAAGCATATAGACCATGCCGAGTGATTCAAGTGCCGAGTAAATAGTGGACGCCGAGCAGTTTAGGTGCCGAGTCAGAAGCATAAATATAATGTATGTCGAGCATCAGAGACTTCATATGCCAAGTGACACAGTTTGGACGTATTTATTTGTAATGGCACAAACAACTATATAAACCGTTTTCAAGCTGACTTAAGGATAGATCTTGATCTTTTGGAGATAAGGATGAATCCATATGTGTATTCCCTATGGAATTACATGTAGCCTATCAAAAAATGGGAAGGTTTAAGTGACAAAATGGATGAATCTCAGTCATAGATTCATACCTAACCCTAAGCCACCAAAGTCTTCTTAAGGAGGACAAAGCCCTAAACTCTTAACAATGATGAAAATAGTGTACAAGGGGTGAATGATCAAATATAGTTTGTAGAGCATTCAAGGTGACTTGACAGTAAGAGTGAATTGCAGAATTAGTAAGTGAGGAATAGAGGATAGAGAAGGATACAATAGTGATACATCAGATCATGAAGGATCAATGAGAGATTGTGCATAGGTGATATGTTATTAGGCAAATAAGTGCCAACCACAAGATCTATGCTGAGACATTTTAACAAGTGATTTTAGTTAAATCTCTTAACAGAGTAGTCCTAACAAGCTGTATGAAATCCTTTAATAGGGTGCTTACTTAATTGTAAGTTGAAGTCCTCTAACCAGGCACACTTCTAACAAGGTGTTAAAATCCTCTAACAAGGTGGGACTTAACAGTCTTTGTAAGCCTTTAATAGGGCAGACCTTTCATAGGGTAGATCATGATTCATGGTCAAACCATTGTAACCATAAGTGGATACACTTTATTGTTGCAATAGTGAAGATTTGTGGGTGTCATCCCCACCCCAGTTTTACCTTCTCACTTGAAGAGTTTCTGAGTAATCATATTTGGTGTTATTTGTGTGTTTGATTACATGTTTACATGATTGATGCATATGCTTTATATGTTATTTCAGTATATTAATGCATGTGATATATGAATGGTGAAATTTTTATGGGTCCAAGTTTAAACTCCTGATTCACCCCCCATCTCATAAGTTTACTCTCTTCACACTTGTAATTGCAACTTCATCCAATTGAGGTGAAGGCATAGTGATAAAGGGATGTATAAATTTATTTTGATCCAATTTTATTTATATTTCTCTTTTTGCGTAATAAAAGATATGATACTTGTCACACTTTGGACAATGCTAGTAGGTAATATAGGTTCCCTACTCCTTATTGGTATAAACATGCAACTCTATCTTTCTCTAGATTCTTGTAGGGATTTATATGAGAGTTGAATTTGAATATCCCTAAAACATCTAATGTCATATTCTATGATTTTGATAGACATGGGTCCTATAGCCTTTAGTGTAACAACTAAAAAGGATAGACCTATGAAGGTCATTGCATTTGGGATTTCATCTCTAATGGGCATGCCTATCCTAGATTAGGCTTCCACATAAATTTTAATCATACCTTCTCACTCCATTTGATTTTGTAGTACTGACATAAAGGACTTAATTTTTATTTCCTTACATAGAAAGTTAAGAATTGTGGGTAGTAACCCATGTGATAAATTTCCACATGGCTAGCATGGAAAATGCCAATTCCACAACTTGCTCTAGTCTCTAATTAGATTCTCCCTATTCTCTATTTGCCTCTCATGTTCCTTTTTAGCTAGTCATTTTTGTATTTTTACTTCATGCAAAATAATGACATGTATCTTGGGGGTGTTGGAAATAACAATGGGAAAGTAAGTTTTGAGAGGGGCAAGAGGAGGCGGGGGGGGGGGGTGCGTGAATCAACACTTAAAACTTTTGCCTCTAAAACATATCACCAACATCCATTTCATAACTTAACATGTAAACTGAAATAACATAACATGCATCACATCCATAGCATAAAGTAATTAACACATAACACAGTAAATTGGTTACCTAGAAACCCTCCAATGAGAAGGTCAAACTGGGGTGGGGATGACACCCACAAATCTTCACTATGATAGTTGTAAAGTGTGGCCTATTATGGTTACAATGTGTTTGATGATAATATATGATCTACCTTGTGAAAGGTCTGCCTTGTTAAAGGATTACAAAGACTGTTAGGTCTCACCTTGTTAGAGGATTTAAACTTACAATAAAGCAAGCACTCGATTAAGAAATTTACAAAAGTCTGTTAGGACTACTCGGTTAAGAGATTTTATCTGTATCACTTGTTAGAATGATTCAACAACGTGACCCTTTAGTTAGCACCTTTCTGCTTGATGTCAGATCATATCCTTATTGATTAAACCTTGATCCTCCTAATCAGATATGTTTCCTCTGTCCTTTCACTTCTATACTCTATTCTTCTCAAACTGATTCTACAATGCATAGCTCTGTCATAGCCATCTCAGCCACCATGAATTCTCTCGCAACTCTTACCATTCATCTCCTTGTACACATACAAACTCGCTAGGGTTTTCCTTGTTAAATAAGCATTGGTGGGGATGGATTAGGTTAGAATCAATGAATGTGGAACTGATCTATATTGTTGCCTTAAGCTTCCCATTTTATGATTGGTTGCATGTACTACATAGGGATTCACAATCTACCTCCATACTTATCTTTTAGAATCATAAAATATGATTGTTTCAGCCCAAAAATAATTTACATAGAAGTTTGTACCATTACAAACAACTATGCCAAAAAATATTCACTCGACATATAAAGGCTTTGGTGCTCAGCCTTCATTGTGCTCCTAATGCTACAAATTGACTTCTGAATAGCTTGACACTCTATGTTTACTTGACACATGAATAACTAGGCATGTATAGATTGCTCAACACTTGAGTGACTTGACACTAACTATCTATATTGCTCGGCATGTATTGGCTGGTAACTTATGCTCAACATGCTTTGATCACTCAACTCATACTAATTGCTCAACTCGGCCTCAATCACTCGGCATACACTATGTACTCGACATGCACTATAATTCTACTAGATTATGACTAAGTATTTTGTCATTGCGTTGTCAAAACTAATTTGAGATTAACAATATCCCCTTTTGACATGAGTGGCAAAAACATTTTGTCATTGCATATACATCCTTACATTATGCATAAGTCAAACAATATATTCTTCATTACTCAGCTCATATACAAAACTTCAAAATCTCAAAATTTGCAAAATTGTTGTTTCTCCCATACTTTATTACCCCCCCGAGTAAATGTTTCATTTCTATTTCTACTCTAATACTCTTGATGAGTAGATATCTACCTTGACAAACATTTTCCTTCAAAATTTCATAATCTCCCTTTTTTGACACTATGTCATTTAGGTTGTACACTAACTGCATGTTTGTCCAAAAATGGCTTGTGAAGCTCCATGATTATCTTCAATGTTGTCTCCCAATTGTTGCATGCTACCTCTAGATATTGAAACTATACATCTAGCTAGGAAGCAAGGTCAGCTAAGCCATCATATGTTGAAAGATGAGAATCTTTCTTCATCAAAGTTTCTACATAGTCTAGTTTCTTATGCAATACTTCCTCGTGAGGAGTTAGCATTGATTGGATACTGATCAAAGTAGATATATATTAGCATCTATTGCTTGCAACTCAACAAGCCTACTCTAAGTCAGCAGTAACCTCTGGAAGTGTAACTAACTTTGACTAGGAGATAGCTTTAAAATATTATTTGTGAACTATAGATCTCCCCGTAGTTGGTCAATAGCCCTTTGGGTCTCTTGTGTGAATAATTCAACATTTCATAACTTAGTGTATAGAGAGAAGATGTTCTCTAACACTATCTTCACACATTCCATCTTGGTTGCTAGATCATCCTGTCTAAGTGCAATAACACTGGATATCTTTTCCAAAGCCTTGGTATGAAACTTTCTTTTTGACCATTCTAATAATTTGACATTAGAATCTAGGTCTTCATCCTTTATCTTGTCCGCAATAGTAACAAGTTGCTCTATGATAGGCTTATTTTCATTTGGTTCTAGGAGGCTAAAAGCATCAATGAATATTTCTTTTATGTCATGTAAGACTTGCTTTTTCTTGTATTCCCTCATTATTTTTTATCTATTTTTCCTTTGAAGAGATTTTGATAGAATATTCATTTCTTCAATAGCGATTGTGTTTAAATCAAACTTTGGGAGCTGAATCACTTCATCTAAAATTACATCCTCAAATGATGCAACTTCAACACTCTTGGGTGTGTTAGAACTCTACCTTGATATTTGCAGTGGTGTATCTTGGGTACTCAACCTCTAAAGAGTTTGACTGCTAAGAGGAGATGCAAAAACTGGCAATGTGACTAGTGTCTATTTAGTAGTCTATTCCTCAAGCTTAGTAGTCAATTCCAACTCTTTAGTCCTGCCATCTTCCTTCTATATTACACCCCAAGATGGTGGATTAGGTATAGGATTTTCTTCCTAACCTATGTGTACTTTAGTTCCATCCTTCTTAATAGTTAGTACTATTGATAAACCTGAACTATTTAGGCTTGGCACTGATGTGTCTATAGGTTATGCTTCTACCTCTTTCATCTGGAATATAATTGTGGGTATTGCAAATGGTGTCAGTTGCATAGCCTCTTGCTATTCTTCGTTTATACTTTGATTTTTTGATAGATCCCGTGGCTCTTTTTCTTTCACCTCTATAGATGGTGGGGACACATTTGATGTGTCTTTTGGTTTCTTCCTTGCAGATACAAGTCTTGCCTTTTGAAATTCATTAACTCTTACCAATATAGGATTTGTGCATAGCATGGATGCATTGGTAGAGTCTTGTAGGATTTTCTTCAAGTCATCCACAGTCAAAGGATTCACATTATATGCTGAATTATCAAAAACATCCTTGATAATAACAACTAAGTCCCGTTGACTCTCTTTGTCATTATGTGGAGGACTATCACTCAACACTTGTACATCCTGCTACTCATCTTTAGTTGTGACCTCCTCTGTTGTTCCTTTAGTATCTTCGACATAAACTTCCTTGACTGGGTTTTCATCCTTATCTTTCTCTTCCTCATTCTTCTCAGGTTCTTGCCTTTCTTGCTCACATTTTTTTGTAATTGCTGGAGTGGATAACCCATAGATTGATTTCCAAATTGATGTACTTTTATTTGCTACATCTTCTATATTCTTCTTCATAATATGGAAATCTCTATATTTGGGGGCAAATTTACTTTTATGCTTTTCCATAGCTTTAGAAATCATCTTTTTGTCTAATTCAGGCATCACTTGGGCTAGTGTTGTTTCCCTTATTTGTCTCTTAGTTTGTAAGTTGAATTACCATTTCTGCTCAACTCTATCAAAAAGAATTTTGGGTAAAGAGTTGGTGATTTCTAGAGGAGTTGTCTTGAATGTAGCCATCATGTCATATATGGCCTCCTCAACTTTATTTTTTATCAACTTTTCCTAACTTATCAAAATCTACATGTATGAAACCAGATAAATTTGCATTTGTAGTAATATTTTCACACAAATTATCAATATCAGAAGAAGGATTGTAGCTTACCACCTTGTATTGACTCAAGTCATTTGACTCTATCTTCTCCTCATCTAAATCCTTTTGATTTGTGTACTTCTTCCTTAGTCTTTTGTAAGTTTTGAAGCAGGCTCACTTGGCTCTGCTATGTCAACTGCTCTTTTGCCTTTAGGCTTTATCACTTCTGTAGCCTAGATAGTGGTTGCCCTTGTGCTTGACCTAGTTATAGGTACAACTGACTTTTGTTGTGGCTTCTTTATAGGATTCTCATTTTTCTCCACTATTTACTTCTTAGCTTTTCTCTTCTTGGTCTTCTCCTTAGGTGCTTCCTCGACTTCTTCTCCCTCAACACCTTTTGCATCTTCACCTAGGCCTTGTGCTAATTCTAATGAGGCTTGGCCTTGTTTTTCCTCTTCATCATCATCTTCACCAAATCTCTCTTTTAATTTCTTAACCATTTTGTTCTTCTTCTTAAGAACTGTAGCTATTTTAAATAAATTGTTAGCCTGGATTTGGCTTCCTTATAGTTTTTAAATTAGGTTGCACTCTTGTCAATGTCTTATTCTAATAAAGTTGTTATTGCTATAGAGGCTTCATCCACATTGATCTCATATAGAAAGGGTTTTAGCCATTTGACCCTCGATATTGCTGATTGCACATATGTATGGTCTACATAAACTAGGAAACAAGCATCATTATAATGTTGTTCCACTAATGATACAAGAATCGTCAATCTCTACTTCATGGATTTCTTAAAATCCTCAAAATAAATAATCATCACTAACTCAAAGTTATCTCCAAGTTGCTCAATAAATTTTGAAATCTGCTGTGCAATTGACCTATTGGTCTTCCAAGCAACTTTTCCAAAGGTGGAGAATGTGTTTTGCACATAAAAGAATATGAAAACAAGTAAAGAATCAAAATTGCATGATGCACTTTTAGCTTTCCTAATGGCCTACAAGTTTTCTAATAGCTACAACAGTTGTAACTTGGCAAGGTCATAGTAATGGTCTCTCTTTACTATCTTATAACCTAAATCTATTGCCATAGATAAAACACTATTCAGTTGGCTAGACTTAAAGAACTTGTGAGCTATTACTTTCATTGCAAAGGAAACTAGGGGGTTTGAAATAGTATCAATAGACATCCCTCTCTTATTCATATGACATTTGTATTCTTTTCAATGGTTTCCTTTGCATCACTTCTCGTACTCTTAGGTCGATCTAAGGTATGGTACCCTGATACTTTTTTTATAATCCTCTTTATGGTCTTAATTGGTCTACCTTCCAACCACACATGGTTGTCATGTATATGACTTAAAACAGTCTGAATCCATTTAGTCTTAAACATTTGAGGAAAATCTAGGGCACATGTTAACCCTTTTCATTCAACAATTTTATTCTCTTCCCTCAAAATTCCATTATCAAATAGTTTACTATAGGCATCCCTTATCTCCATATCTCTTACCTCTCCAATCTTTCCAATATAGAAACATCTACCATCTTGGATC
This sequence comes from Cupressus sempervirens, assembly GCA_028749045.1. Taxonomy (NCBI): domain Eukaryota; kingdom Viridiplantae; phylum Streptophyta; class Pinopsida; order Cupressales; family Cupressaceae; genus Cupressus; species Cupressus sempervirens. Next base: position 511,957,709 of record CM053788.1, on the reverse strand, counting down.
ATGAGAACCTTTGGTAGTATCATAGACAACGTACCAGATGGATCTCCCTTGTATGCAATTTTAAGAATAGCTCAAAAGGGGGGTTTCCTAACATCGTTACTTATCAGTTAAAAATTGAAAACCTCTTCCCCCTCTTTTCTAATAGTTGCAGAAGAGCTATCTACCATTTTGATTACCTAGGGTTTGTGAGAAATAAAACAATGTAACTCAACAATAGCTAAATACCTTTCAAATCTGATGAACAATGTCAAGTAGCAGTTGAATCCAATTTGTAAACACTTGAATCTTCTTTTTCAATTTGCCTTTTTTCTCTTTCTGTGCTCTATAAACTCTAGTAAGTAAAAATGAGTAAAAAATAGACTATATAACCCTTCATATTCGACATTAAATGTTTGGTGCTTAGACAATTGTAAGCTTGGCTATCATAGGACTTTCAACACACTCGGTTAACATAGTGAGCTTGACACTTACTACCATGTCTCCTTAACTTGGCTATAACTACAATTCCTTTCCTTGCTCGACAACAACATTGAAATCTTCTATGCTTGGCATCAACATAGAAAACAATAGGACTATAGATTTTCTCTAGGTTCTAATCAATACATTGCATCTTAATTCATGCATATATAATCTTTTCAGATCTTAGATTCTTGAAACTGATGCATAATATAAATTTTCAAATATCAGTCCCACACATACTTTTTATTGCCTAGTTAGGGGTGATGTGATCACCTAATCCATTGGATGAAGTGACTTCATCTAAGCTTGATGTGCTCCATTCTTCCTTCTTTTTCCATGTCTTGTTCATCTCCACCTTACCTTCTCAACATTGACCTTTTCTTTACCTTTACTGGTTTCATTACTCAGTGTTGGTGACCTAGCTAGACAATTTCTGCTAACATGACTAGTCTTGAGAGAACTAAAGCATGTAAGCTCACTCAACCATCTATTGTAGTTAGCTCTAAAATTTTCCCTTATGCAATTTTTAGGAACATGTCTATATTCTTGACAATAGTGACAACTGTACCTTGTGTTGTAATCCCAATCATAGGAGTTTTCATTTTGGTGTACCTTTGTCTACTTGTTTGATGTATACTTGGTCTTAGATTTGCATTCATATGCTTTGTGTCCATACTTCTGACAATTGTAGTAGTATCCTTCAAATCTCTGAGTGCTCACAGTCTTGATCTTGCATTCATTTTTCTAATGTCCTTGTTTGTTGCAGCATCCTCTATATTTCTGCTTGGGGTTCTGGTTGACAATTTTTCTCCTGCAACCATTTACTATATGACCCAATTTTCCACAATTATGACAAGAAGGTTTGTAGTTCTTACCTTTGTTATTCCTTTTCCCACCATTTTTAGATGATTCTCCTTTCTCAGAATTAGTGTATCCCAATCCAATAGTATCATTGTTATGTCTTGGAGATTCTATCAAATTTTCAAAGCATTTGATGGCTTCACTTGGTTTGCAGAATCTTTCAATGAATTCATTTTTTAGTAGATCATTTTGTGACTTTAGGGTTGTGATCTCAATGTCATTTCCATTCTATTCATGGTTTGCAAGCATCAATAGATTCATTGTATCCAATTGCATATAATGTCTTCTCTTCAAGTCTGTTAGTCAGTTTTCTTTTTTCCTCTTCAATCATGACTTTTTCTTCCTCAACTTTCTTTTTCTTTTAAATCACCTCATATAGAAATACTAATTAGACTTCTTGTTCTATTTTGAGATTTTTGACCTCTTCAATTAGGACATTGTTCTTTTCCATCATATTTGCAACTACTACATCAAATTCACTTGAGTTTCCATCCTCAAACAATCTAGTAGTGTCTTCTTCTTGGTATTGAGTGCCATTTAGCTGAATAGCTAGTTCCTTTCTTCTCTTCAATGAATGCTATAATTCATCTCTTGCCTCCTTGAGTTGATATAGGGCAAGCTATATTTCAATCTTCTTGTTCTCAATGGTCTTTCCCAACTTGTAGACTTCCATTTTCAAGATCTTACCTCCAAATCTGTAAAACTTTCCTTTCTAGAGAACAAAGCTCTGATACCAATTGTTGGAAATAACAATGGGAAAGTAAGTTTTTTCACCGGGGGGGGGGGGGGGGGGGGTGCTGAATCAACATTTAAAATGTCTTCCTCTAAAACATATCACCAACATCCATCTCATAGCTTAACATGCAAATTGAAATAACATAAGATGCATCACATCCATAGAATAATGTAACTAACACGACATAGTAAATTGGTTACCTAGAAACCCTCCAATGAGAAGGTAAAATTTGGGTGGGGATGACACCCACAAATCTTCACTACTATAGTTGTAAAGTGTGGCCTATTATGGCTGCAATATGTTTGATTACAATCTATGGTCTACCCTATGAAAGGTCTAGCTTGCTAAAGGCTTACAAATATTGTTAGGTCTCACCTTGTTAAAGGATTTAAACTTACAATAAAGAAAGAACTTGGTGAAGAGATTTAAGTAAGACTACTTGGTTAAGAGATTTTCTCTATATCACCTTTTAGAATGATTCAACACCGTGATCCTTTGGTTAGCACCTTTCTATTTGATGTCAAATCTTCTCCTTATTGATTAAACCTTGATCCTCTTGATCAAATATGTCTCCTCTGTCCTTTCACTTCTGTACTCTATTCTTCTCAAACTGATCTTGCAATGCATAGCTCTATCATAGCCATCTCAGCCACCATGAATTCTCTCTCAACTCTTAGTAGTCATCTTCTTGCACACATACAAAATATCTAGGGTTTGCCTTGTTAAATACACATTGGTGGGGATGGATTACGTTAGAATCAAAAATTGTGGTTAATCCATATTTCTACCTTAAGCTCCCCTTTTTCTAATTGGTTGCATGTACTGTATAAGGATTCACAATATACCTCCATACTTATCTTTTAGAATTGTAAAATATGATTATGTTAGCCTAAAAATGGTTTACATAGAAGTTTGTGCCATTACAAATAACGATGCCAAAAATTGTTCACTCGACATCCAAAGGCTCTGATGCTCAACCTTTATTGTGCTCCTAATGCTGTAACTTGGTTTCTGAATATCTTGACACTCTATTTACTCAGCACTCAAATCATTCAACATGTATAGACTACTCAACACTTGAGTGACTCGACACTAACTATTCATATTGCTCGACATGTATTGGTTGGCAACTTATGCTTGACATGCTTTGATTACTCGGCTCGCTTTGATCACTACTCATACACTATGTACTCGACATGCACTATATTGCTACTAGATTATGACCAAGTATATTGTCAATTCCTTGTTAAAACCAATATTAGATTAATAGGGAGAATTATGATTATTGGTAATATGGTTAAGTAATATAACTTGATATAATGATGGAGTTATAATTTATGGTGACATATACCTTATGTGAAAAAGGCACTATGTACAGATGAAGATTCTATAGTTAAACATGGATATTGTCTAAGTATCAATGAATTATCCAACATAATAAAAATAGTTTTGATGTGTATGGAGGACAAAGAAATTACTGGCACATGCACGATTAGGTACAAATAGTATAGAGTGTCAGGATGATGTATGTAAGTGTGCAAGTCTATATAGATAGTACAAAATGAGTTATGGACTAAACACTAGTAAAGATAATGTATAGAGCAGAACATAACATATTAGTAATTAGGTAATTATGAGTTAAGAAATACATGCAAACTTATGTGAAGTCTATATTTATGATATCCGAACTATATGTGTTGCAAATTATGATGCATGATTAGAGGAATGTGGAGTACAACAAGCAGTAGGAAAGAGGTTCTTGTATCTATCTCTTTGTATAAGATAAGATAAGATAATTTATTAATGTCCAATAGGAGACCACAAATGAGTCTAATGAACTTTATTGTATATTGCATGTTTGGGTAGTGGGCTCATCTTGCATATATTTGTAATTGTATATGTAGACACCTAAATCTGATTACACCATTAGATAATATTATTTAGTCATATCCTAGGATATTATTGATTAAATATTTTATATTTAATTAATTAATCATCATGCCCTAGTTAATTAATTAATTAAATTAACTATAGTCCAATTGATAAAATCAAATGATAACCCAAAATCAATTTACCAATTAAATCCCTATTCCTCTATTAAATTAAATAAATGCCAAAATCTATTTAATTCAATTCCACATCCCCTTTTTACTAAATAAATCATTCAATAAATCATCCTAAACCCCTAAACCCTATCATTACCCCTAATCCAACCCATCCATCCATTAACCTCACTTAGGCAACTAACTAACCCATCCCATCAAAACCAAGCCACTTACCTCCTAACCCCTCCTAAGTCTGATCCCCCTCCTAAACATGTGCACAACTTTAAGCAAGGGTTAAGACTTTCTAACCAAAGCCAAAGTCAATGGTCTCCCTTGTCCTTTTCCATTCCTATCCAAGAGAATTAATGACTCCTACATGTCATAAATGCCTCTTACATCCCTCTTACACACTCCTCCTCCCTCATAATTCCCTTTGACCATCCATTTTTCTCATCCCCTCACACTCATCCTCCTTATGACAAATGTCACTCCCTAATTAGCTCCAAACAAGCACAATCCATGTGCTTCCCTTACAGAGCATCCTAGCCCTCCCTCACTAATCTCCTTCCCTCCCATCCTAACCCTCCACCTCACTACCCCTTGGCCTATAAATAAACCCTTTCCCTCTCACAATCTATATCATCTCCTAATGCAAACTTATAATGCTGTATTGACTACTATAGCATAGCCATGTTATACCATCTTCATGCTAAAATCCATCCACACCTCCATTATTGAATCCTTCATTTGCCTCCATGCTTGAATCCCATATCCACTTGAAGCTTTGAGCACACCATGAGCCCAAATCCATTTATATAAAGACATATCAAGACATATCAACATCACCATAGGATGAACACTTGATGAGCTTAATTTTTGTTCTGCTTTCCTCCATGGTATTCCCTTTGTCTTATCTTAAAGTTTTGCTTAAAATCTAGGTGTGAATGCTAATTTAATACTTTAATCTTCTTAGCATACTAGGTTTTGTAGCACTACAATATATACCAACTCCTAACAAGGTTGAAGCAACTCTTAATAGGGTTGAGGCTTTTAACAGGGCCCAGTCCTCTAACAAGGACTAAGACACTATATGTACTTAATAGACTTCTAACAGGGTCAACATCCTTAACTGGATTCCTTTTTTTAGTAAATCATTTTGTAGGTACCATCCCCATAGGGGTTTTCCCTTGGCTAGGGTTTCCCTTGTTAAGAAAATATGGTGTTATGAGTTCTCTTATTGTATGGTTATATTTACTTTTCAACATTATTAGTTTACTTTCATATGCAAGTTATAAGGAAATTAACAATATCCAATTTTGGGAAAAAGTTTATAGAATACTGATTCACCTCCTCTCAGTATTCCCTAATTCTAACAATTGGTATCAAAGCACAACTATTCATAAGAGACTTAACATCTTCAGTAAGATCCCCATGGATATGGAACAATTGCAAAATAATCTTGAAGAACTTCTTGAGAAGATTGATCTTCTTACTGAAGAAAGAGATAACTTGAAAGCAAGATATGAAGATGCAAAAGACTACACTGGTTCACCCCCTCTCAGTATTCCCTAATTCTAACAATTGGTATCATAGCACAACTATTCATAAGAGACTTAACATCTCGAGTAAGATCCCCATGGATATGGAACAATTGCAAAAGAATCTTGAAGAACTTCTTGAGAAGATTGATCTTCTTACTAAAGAAAGAGATAACTTGAAAGCAAGATATGAAGATGCAAAATACTACATTGGAAAATTAAAAGACAAGATTGATCATTTAAAATCTAAAAAGGAACCTAAAGAGTAGACAAAATATAGTGATGAGGTATCAATATTAAAGAAAGAAAATGAGACTCTAAAACATGAGTTGAAGATAATTAAACTAAAGTTAAGCTTAAAGAAAGACAATAGCAAGATTGAATCAGATTTGAAATCAAAAATTGCAGATCTAAGATTCCATCTTACAAAAGTGACATTTGAACTTGAGTCTATCAAAATAAAGCATGCAAAATACTATTGTAAAAGGAGAGTTAACCTAGACCAAGCAAAAATTAGAGAATTTATATTCCAATAATGAGAAAATTGATGAGCAACTATATTTTCAGAGACCTTCTTATGATAAGACTGGTCTTGGATATTTTATTAGAGAAAAGTCGCAAAGAAAACTGAATCAAGAAAGGAACCAGATTGATTTATTAGACATCCTTAATCTAAGAAGAATGATTAGAATGATATTGAACCTAGTCAATCTAAAGATCTACCTAAAGAAGTTGAACATGCAAGTCAATCTAAGAATCATGATGAACCTAAGAAAACATAAGAAGTTCAATCACCTAAAGAGATAAGGTATGAAATTAAATGTAGATGCTTTCTTTGTAATGAATTTGGTCATATGAAGAGAGACTATATAGGTAAGTCATTCAAACCTATTACTAATTTTTATTATTATAATTGTCATGGTTTTGGTCATAAAGCAATTGATTGTAAGAAACCTAGATTTGATAGTAATAATAGTAATAGTAGAATGTTTAGAGATACTAACCCTATATGTAATGAGATAAGGAGATCTAGTGAATGGACATCGTGCATAACTAATGAAGGAGAAAGCACTAATAGAACAAGAAGGAATATTTTGTGTTACAAATGTAACAACTTTGGACACATCACTAGAAATTGCAAAGCACTAGTTAACCAAAATGAACCTAATCAGAGAAGAAGTGCACTAGTATGTTAGCTATGCAACAATTTTGGCCATATAGAAAGATTTTTCAGAATGGATAAGAGGAACATAAATAGGAATCCAAATTTCAGAAGGAACATTAACATAAATGCCAGAAGGAATGATAGCAACAATAATAGTCAGAAAGATGAATTGAGAGAACATGTGAAAGAATTCAAAGATGTATTTGTCAAAGAAAAAGATACATCAAGTTCACATGTAGTATTAAAAGAATAATACTTTGATGCACCTGATAAAAGATTGAAGTCAACTATTGTATGTGAATCATCCTATTTGAATTAAACACTTTTCTACTTGAAGATTGAGTATTAGAAAAAATATAACTAAGGTTAGAGATCAAGTTAAAAGTTGTGAGGTTAATAGAAGGTAGCAAATGTCAAGAGGAAGCTCTGGTTAAGAGCACATGCTATTTGGAGATTGCACATATGAGAACAAGTTTACTAGTTATCAAAAACAACTTTAATGAGTTGCATACTTGCACAATTAATGTGGAGATTATTTTGGTAAGGTATAAGCCATGCAAGAAATATTGTGTGTATCGTTCAACCATGTGAAGAGTTAAGGAGCAGTTAAGAGTGATTTGACTATGAAATTGAAGGTTAATTAAAGTGTTTCAAGTGTGAAGATCAAAAAGCCCTAAATTATGCATCGAAGCAAGGTATTTCACTCCTAAGAAATGATTTAATTTGTGATTTTTTTTAAGAACTCAAATGTTGGAATGGATAAGTCTTTGGTACATAATGTAGAAGATGAAGTTAGAACTAAGCTGAAGATAAACCTTGTTAAACCTCTATTTGATGACCCTAACACCGCATTATAAAAAATGCTTGAAAATATTATTCACCTTTAGATGTGAGCAGTTATCTCAGAAGAAAGTTTGAAACTATAGGAGAATAACACATCTATGAGGAATTCAACAAGATTTACAACCAAGATATGAGTTATCAACAAGGATATGGATACTTGAAGGATAATGACCTAGTAAAGTTTTTATTTTACTACAAATTTGATAATGAAGAGTGGAATAAGGTGATATTAAGAAAAATTCATGATGGCAGATTTTTGGTTAGGAGATATTGTGATTGAAATCTTAGCTAACCTTATTCATGAGGTCACTAGATTATGTAATGAAGGCAACATACCAATAAATGAAAAGAGTGTCAAGAAGTTAGTAATTGATAACACTAAGTCTATTTACAATGGTAGAGGTATTATGATCAGTAAGATTAAATAATGTAAGATTATTAAGCATAATCATTGCATAAAGGATGTGCTACAACTCCAAAGAGGATGATATGGTAGCTGGGTTTATACAAGCAACCTACAAAATATGATCCTAAGAGCGTAGTTGATAGAGAACCTTGAAAAGGTCAAGAAATTCAAGAACATTTTGTTCAGATATCCTTGATCACACATATGTTATTTCATTTGATTAGAAGATTTCTATTCATGCAAGCATCACCATGGAAAATATTTTAGAAGTATACAACATACACCTTATTGAGAAGGTTTTTGACAATGCTAATTTGATTGTGAAGACATATTAGAATGAGATGAGATAAATATAAAAAATCCCATCCTCTATGAGAAAAAAGTCCAAAGAAGATATTTTTTTTATGGTGGACACAGACTTCACATACTTTGAGGGAGTAGAGCCAAAAAATTTGTATGCTAAACCATTGGGGTATGAAATCAATGAGGAAATAAAAGTAGAAAATGCTATTATTAGCCATATAATATTGTCTAATAAGAAATTTAAGGATGTTAAGGATGAAATTCCAAAAGACCTTTATGAGAGGCTAACTAACAAAAAGAAGAGAGTGGCTAATGAGGATAAGAACATTAGACAAAACCAAATAAGAAAACTATGACAAGTAGACAATGACGAGCATATGACTAGTTTAATGAAAAATCTAGACCTTATCTTAGAAACAAGAAAAGGGCCATACTAATAATGGGAGGAAATTATTAGTAATTTAACAAGGAGATAGAAAAAGACATTGTTGAAATGAAGGCAAATTAGAACAAGGCAACACCAACATCACCTTAGATTATAGTTGGAACAAATATGATGTAGATTGGTGGCACAAAGGTCATAGTTGATATAAACGAGAATCCTTTTAAGGATTATGGTACAAGCATTGTTGGCAATATCTCCAACTAAACAAGCTTAGAAGAAGAAGTAAATAAAGAAGAGGAGAAAAGAAAGAGCAAGGAAGAGGAGAAAAAGAGAAAAGAAAGGAAGAAGAAGAAATAAAAAAGAAGAAAGAGGAGAAAAGAAGATGATGATGAAGAAGAAGAAATGAAGAGGAAAGAAAGTGAAGAAGAGAAAAATGAGGGGAAGAAAAAGAAAGAAGATGAGGAAAATAAAAGGAAAGAGGATGAGGAAAAGAAGAAGAAAGAAGATGAAAAACAAAAAATAAAAGAGGATGAGAAGAAGAGAAAGGAAGAAGAATATAAAAAGAAGAAGGATGAAGAAGAAAGTGGCATGAGCACACAAAAGAAGAGAAGATGAAGAGAACAAAAGAAAAGAGGAGGAAGAAAAGGAGGAAGAAGAGAAGAAGGTGAGTGCACCAAGCCCATCTTTTACCCATGCATCATTAACATGATTAGATGATGATGATCAGTTAGAGTTGATATCATCTTTAAGAAAGATGATCAATAAAAAAAGATAGGTGAAGTGTTTGCAAAAAACTTTGATGGGTGCAACTTAAAAGTTATGGAGAACACTTGCAGTGAGATCTAAAGGATACAACAAAGCCAATGTATTTGATGTTGAATTCACTAACTTGTCATATGTGGTAGAAGTTTAAGTCCAAATAAAATATGATGCTCAAATGTTTGACTCTGTGTATCAAAACATTAAGAATGACTTAGGATCTCTTGATGCATGCATCAAGAAACTAAGGATATGCGAGCTAGAAGGAAATGCATTGTATACCAATTATGCTATTTAGTTTAAATTCACAAAGGATAGTGATGATGAGTAGTAGAGGAAGCAAGATGAAGTTAAGTTATTAGTAGAACAACTTCAAAAAATAGGAATCAAAATTGAAGACATTGAAGGGAAAATAAGGAAGACTTATGATGAGATAAGTTTCATAGAATTAAACAAAGAAAGAATTGCAAAGTGGTTCTCACTTTGAGAGAACACTTATCCTTGGATATCAACTCACTTTAACATCAAGTGGAGGAGTGTCTAAAAGAAAAGACATTGTTTGATAAGTGTTAGAAATGGAAAAAGAAATCTGTAAATAAACAATACCAGGAAAGAATCTAAGTGAGTAAATGCATGAAAAGATATTACCATAAAATAGGAGAGAGAAAGCTTCAAGCTCCAACACCATGAGACAAGATATTTGGAAAGGGGAAAGCAAAGAAAACCCCTTGTGATATTATGAATGAGGCATCAAAAGCCTAAGAAGGAGGAGAGAGAGAGATAGAGAGCAATGCTCATACAATAATTGAGAAGAGGAAGAAACCTCATTGTTGTTGAATGAGAGAGGAGGGTCATCTCTTAAATAGAGATGAGAGAGAGGAGTTGGATGTAACTCCCATGTCTATGAATGCCACCATTCATAAGTGTGTGAGGCCAAGTGTGAGATTCCTCTTAAGGAGGAATAATCTAAAATTAGAAATTACAATATATATTTGTCCTCACATATTCCACTAGATGACAAAATAAGATGTAGTGGAAAAAGGACAAAAAAGAAATATATTAGGATACCTTGGCTTATATCCTAATATATTACAACAATAAAGAAAGGAAGTCTAACCTTGGTTTATAAACACACCAAGGAAAGATTACAACTTCTAACACCCCCCTTTAATCTTTACTTGGGGAAATTACATCAAAGGGTATTAAACCCATAATTTACAAAAATCTGCAACTTAATCTTCAATATAAAGTAATTTGATTGTCTTCAAGCCATATGGAACATTTGTAGATCCAAGAGAAGTACATGAGTCCTTTGAATGTGATCAAGTGGAAGCATAGACACCTCTTCATATGTGGAAAACCAAGAAGGTTCCTTGATGGATCACTTGAAAAAAAGAGAACAACAAGACAAATATCCACAAGTAGAATGCCATCATATATGCAAATTCAAAATCCTTTTGAATAAGGATAATAAAACTCTCATAGAGAAACAATGAGTAAAACATGTTACGACAAAACAATGGAGATAACCTGATATCAAGATAAATTATATGCTCAAAAAATTGTCAACAAGGACAAATTGAGTAAAAAATCTTGATCAATGCTCTCATGAAAAGTATATTATACTAATGCATAAATGACCATAGACAAGGCCAACTAATGATACGTGCATCAATCTTGCATCAATCACGTGGATATAGACAGTCCACTTAATGAATCATCCCACTGCAAGTTAATGGGCTGCAATACCATAACTTACATGACTCACGATCTAAGCAATGAAGTATGCAAATCATTATCACATTAATATATGAAAATAACATAAAGGAGAGACATGTTGATCAAAGTAGAATTATCAAAAGAATGGATTATGAGGATATAACAACATATTGCCTTCAAATTGGATCAAATCATCTGAATTTGGAGAGAAAACTCCAATAATAGCATCCTCTTCATTGAGGAACAGAAAATGGAACAACATGGAGGGAAACTCCATAAAAATATTATCCTATCAAAATGGAACAGATAGGATCAAATGGAGGGAAACTCCATATAAAATGAGTGCATACCAATATAGGATGGAGGAATACTCCATGGGCCAGATAAGGAAACTATGTATCAGTTAGACTGAGGGGACCTACATAGTTAACCTTGAAAAAATATTAAGCTCCCTATGCAACTCAAAAAAATTATATAAATCATGTATATCAATGGTATAAAACCATAAAGTGCCAACATGGGCATAGAACAATGCTATAAAAGCATAAAAGTGCAACTATGGGCACATCAAAATATCAAAATGAAGGCAAATGTGTAAGATTACTCATAATCCAATCAAAATAAAATGATTTAAGGAAGATCAACTAAATATAGATATCAGGTATAAAACTCCATTGAGGGTAAACATGAGTATTTAATTCATTTTGCAAAGGTATATATTAATTTCTAAATATTATAGTCATAAATTATATATTTATCTGGGCATATATGTGGGCCCCCATATATACTAAAATAAATATATGAAAATAGATTGGTTAAAGAAAATAATCACCTTTCCATACTTAATATTTTGGAAAGTCACAATTTTTAAAAAGTCACAATATTTACCTTGGTTCAAAAATATAACCTCAAGGTAATAAGAACGTAAAGCCATGGGGCAAGAAAAGATCTCCCCATTTTTCTCATAATATGCCTTCAAGATTGGAAGTGATTCAAAAAAAATTTTTTGAAATAAAACATTAAGAAAGATATAACTAAAAAACTTAATAATTAATGATAGAGGTCAGATCTGGCAGATAAGAATATACTAAAAAGAGTTAAAAAACTTTTCTAAAAAAAAGTTTGAATAAAAGCTTGTAATGAGAGAATATTGCACTTTTGTGACAATGACAGATTACATGCCAAGAATAGGTTGACAAAAGGCAAGGATAAACGCAAAAGATGCCTTTGTCAAGAACTAAAAAAAGAAAAAGAATCTTGCATGAAATGGAAAAAAAAAGTTACCTCCAGCTGGGGCAGAATAGATGGCAGATTTTCCCACTGAGTGATTCCTAGAATCACAGAAAGCTTGAACAAAAAAATGTTAATAATTTTAATTACGAATGACATTTGTACCTTCAATTGCTGGAATTCGAGCTGTCTGTAGCAAGTTAGCCATAAATAGCGCATAGTAACACCAAGTTCTGTTATTACAACAACTACAATCTCTTATTTTAGTAACGTTTATTGGGTGTTACAGATCTGAGACACCCAAGAGCTTCCGCCAGCGAGAGAAGAAGCACAAGAATCTGTACGTAGCTGCAATAACCAGCCGTCTTAGGTTTTTGTGCACAAGTCTCTGAAGAGACGGTGCTTGATGGCTCCATAAGGATCGATCCGATCCACAACGGCATCTGCATATTCCCTGATTCATGCCGTGAATAGAGCAAGCTCATATCTCTTCTGCCAGCACACTAGCAAATACTGCTCTAGCGAATCAGGGTGTTGCATCAACTTTTCTTGAATCACACGTTATAAGCCATGCTTACGGCTCATTGAGGAATGGTGGGAATGAGGTCACCTTCCTCCAACCTACAGATTTATTATCCAACAATCATTCTGCATATGGACAGACTAATAATTCAGTGCATACAAGTTATCAGTCAGGTGCTGAGATTCCTCAGTTGTGTTTGCAACAGCAAATAGGAGTTGCTCCAAGCAAACTGGCATTGCAACCAGAGCAGTCACATTGTTCCAGGGAACACAGTCATGATCATGGTTTATCCCTCAGCTTATCGTCTCAGCAGATTTTCACAGTTCAGATACACTCTTGTCAAAACCAGCCTAATGACCTTGATATACATTATACAACTTCTTCTCTAGATAGTTCAGAAGAAAATAGAGCAATGGATGGTAAAACTACAGAGAAGTGGGCATTAAATATTGACCCTTTGGGTTCTACAATTCAGACCCGTAGAAGGCCTCCATTGAGCTGATACAAGAGTTGCATCTGATGAATCAGGGGTTGATGGCTTGTGGGAAGAAGATAGGCCTCCAAGGGATCCTATATTGAATTGAAAGATACCCAACAAGATGGGGTTGGATGAAACAAAATATGGGCTACGTGCAAATGGATTAATATACACTGAAATCTAGGGTAAGAAAAAACCAGATCTAAGTAAGACTGTATGTTGGCGATTACCCTACTGCACATTATGCATTATCGCAGGAAAGTGGGGACTTCAGCATAGAGTTAGATAATCCCCTACAATATGTGCCATGGCCTAGTGTTGATCCGTACCCACCATTTTTTTTTTTAAAATTTTAAATTAATCACAATTTTTAACAAACATTGATATCAAGATAGGAAAACCCTTTGGCGGCAAGCCTTCCAAAGGGGGTTAGATGAAAATTAATAGAAAATAAGAAGTAACCTGCACAAATTAGAGCAAAAAGAAGTTAATCAGGTTTGGCGGTAAACCAACCAAACCCAAAAAAAAAAAATTTAATTTCTTCCAACTTAAGAAGATTAAAGAAGAAATTAGTGAAATCTCTCTCAAGAGTCTCCTTCGAATCGTACCTTCATGCAAACACTCAAAACAAAGATTAAACTACTCTGATACCATGTTAGAAATGGAAAAAGAAATCTGTAAATAAACAATACCAGGAAAGAATCTAAGTGAGTAAATGCATGAAAAGATATTACCATAAAATAGGAGAGAGAAAGCTTCAAGCTCCAACACCATGAGACAAGATATTTGGAAAGGGGAAAGCAAAAAAAAACCCCTTGTGATATTATGAATGAGGCATCAAAAGCCTAAGAAGGAGGAGAGAGAGAGATAGAGAGCAATGCTCATACAATAATTGAGAAGAGGAAGAAACCTCATTGTTGTTGAATGAGAGAGGAGGGTCATCTCTTAAATAGAGATGAGAGAGAGGAGTTGGATGTAACTCCCATGTCTATGAATGCCACCATTCATAAGTGTGTGAGGCCAAGTGTGAGATTCCTCTTAAGGAGGAATAATCTAAAATTAGAAATTACAATATATATTTATCCTCACATATTCCACTAGCTGACAAAATAAAATGTAGTGGAAAAAGGACAAAAAAGAAATATATTAGGATACCTTGGCTTATATCCTAATATATTACAACAATAAAGAAAGGAATTCTAACCTTAGTTTATAAACACACCAAGGAAAGATTACAACTTCTAACAATAAGTTTGTATATTCAGACTTGAATGCAGTAGAACTGGATCCTATGGGTTGTGCGATCTCCTTAGCATATCAGAAGGAGTGAAGGATACATGGGAGAATAATTTGAAAAGTCTAAAGGTAAGTTTTGATGACTAAATTTCATGCTTATCCACTTTAATGTAGAGGTAAAGAACTACAATTTAACTTTTATATAGATTTTGACACCTTTGTCATTGATGTCAAAGTGGGAGAAGGATAAGGAAAATTATATAAAGTATAATGTAAGGGGGAGTAACAATAATATACTAAGGGGAAGTAGTACTTATGTGAACTATTGTAATAGGAGTTATATGGAAAGATAGTTATAAATATCATGATCCATAATTTTTGCAAATTTTGAAGTTTTAAAAGTTTTTGTAAGACCACAATTTTTGTAAAGTTTTTGATCAACATTTTGGGGACTTAGCCAATTTCCCCATATGTTGCCATCAATGAAAAAGGGGGATATTTTGGAAATATGGATAAGTAAAATAAGTTGATATAATGATGGAGTTTTCATTTATGGCAATATATACCTTATGTGAATAAGACACTATGTACAAATGAAGATTCCACAGTTAGACATGGAAAATTGTCTAAGTATCAGTTAGTTACCCAACATTATAGAGATAGTTTTGATGTGTATGGATGAAAAATATAGTACTATCACATTCATGGTTAGGTACAAATAGTACATAGTTTAAGGATGATGTATGTAAGTGTGCAAGTTTGTACAGATAGTATAAAATGAGTTATGGACTAAACACTAGTAAAGGTAGTGTACAGAACAGAGTAAAGCATATCAATAATTGGGTAATTAAAGGTTAAGGAATTATTTTGGCCATAAAATAATTACTTAAATAATTAGGGATGACATCCTAGATGTTAACCCTAAGAGGGAAAGAGTTAAGTTTGTATTTTTCCAAGTGTGTGAAAGCTTGAAGGCTGACTGGGCAGTTTTGATAAAATGTAAAGGTATAAAAGAAATATTGTAATTTGTAAAGTGTGAGGTAGTGATACATGTGAAATATGAAAACTTATGTGAAGGATATATGTATGATATGTGAGCTATATGTGTTGTGAATTTTGATGTATGATCAGAGGAATGTGAAGTACAAGCAACAGTAGAAAAGAGATCTTTGTATCTATTGGTTTATATATTGGACTTTATTGTGTATTGCATGTTTGGGAAGTGGGCTCATCTTGTATACATTTTTAATTGTATATACCATGTCCTAATAGGGTTGAAGCAACTCCTAATAGGGTTGAGGCTTTTAACAGGGCCTAGTCGTCTAATAAGGATTATGACACTATATGTACTTAATATACTATTAACAAGGTCAACATCCTTAACTAGATACTTATGTTTAGTGGATCATTTTGTGGGTACCATTCCCACCAGGGTTTTCCCTTAGCTATGGTTTCCCTAGTTTAAAAAAATGGAGTTATGAGATATCTTATAGCATGGTTATTTTTACTGTTCAACACTGCTAGTTTACTTTCATATGCAAGTTATAAGGCAATTCACAATATTTAGTTTTGGGAAAAAGTTTGTAGAATACCGATTCACCCCCCTCTCAATATTCCCTATTTCTAAAAATGTTGATATTTGTTACACCAAAAGATCAACCTGTTAATTCTTTTTTTTTTTTTTAAATTTTTTTTATAGACTGCAGGAATTGATGCAACAATACCCCCCTATAAACTGCAGTGCGCCTGGTAAAATTTTTAACGTGACCGGTAGCGCTGGTGCGACACGCCCACCGGTACCACGAGGATGGAGGAGACTAGAACCCGTGACCAACCCCCTGCAACAAGGAAGATTTAGCCAATCGAGCTAGGGCCCCCGCCCTCAACCTGTTAATTCTTGATATAAGCACTTGAGTTATATAAAATAGGAGGCAATTAAGCTATACCATGAACCAAAACTACACTACACAACACAAGGAGACCAAGGGTGCACATCTTACAACAATTCCTCCCAACACATATACAAGGCTCAAAAACATGACCTCAGCTTTAATACCACTTATTGGCTATCGTTCCACCAAAATATCAACCTATTAATGCTCAATACAACCACTTGAATTAAACAAGCACAAGAGGTGGTTAATGTTGGAAATATAGGAGGAGTAATTGAGAGGGGAGGGGTAAATCAGTTACTACAAAAATAAATTCTAGATCCCTTAGATGTCAGTACAAAAAGCAAATAGATAACTGAATACTACTGAGACTTAGTAAATACATACAAAATGTTGTAACTTGATAATAACTAGATTAGCTGAGTAAATGATTAACAAATAAACCTTTAGATGTTATCTGTGATTACCATTACTTTAACTTAGTTTCAAACACATAAAAAAACATATCATGAACACATTTGGCATCAAAATTTTACGTGAAAACCCAATTTGGGAAAAACCACCAATTGCAACTAGTTACTATTTTTCACTCTTCTGAAGTGAGCCCTATTAGGAGCCAACCATGTTAAAGGTTACAAAACAAACTATTAGATGTGACCCTATTAAAGGATTTAATCACCTTGTTAGGTGTGGCCTTGTTAGAGGTGTTGAGAACAATTCAATGGAATTGCCACCTTGTTAGAGGATTTGCAAATAATTGTTAAGACAACTCTGTTAGGAGATTTAGATCACTGCTACAATGGTTAGAGAGTAACAACGAGATGACCTAATTTGAATGCAACTAATTTGTTGATTCCAGATATGTATTGTAGATTGTACTTGATCCTTCTTGATTGAATATATCTTTTCTACTCCACAAGGATATTCTGCTTATCCTTCAAATTCGCTTCCTCTACTCATCATTAGATCTTCAATCACATCATCATCTCTTACACTTTCACACTTTGAAATCACAACTTGACCTTATACTTATATCTTTCATTTTTTCAAGTCAACCAAAATACAACTTAGAACAATCAATATTCATCACCATAGTTAGTTGGAATCAATAGATAAATCAATTAAGCTTAGCACAATAAAATAAAAAATCTTTCATTAGTTGACCCAACTCGATAGAGACTGATTCAAAAATGATTTCTTTTGTTAACCAATAGAAGCTCAATTAACACTACTAACTTATGAAAATCCTTTGGCAACCAAATGAGCTCAGTTAGCAATTGTTCCATCCAACTTTTCTTTGTTATCCGAGTGAGATTGGTTACACTTGTTTTCTATAACTTTTCTTTTGATGCCTGAGGGAACTCGGTAGACACTACCTTCTAAACAAAGAAAACACAAGAATGCTCAGTAGACACTAAGAACTATCTTCACTGCCTAAGTGAGCTCGACATATACTGACTAATAATGACATGACATTTGTGTAACATCAAAATTTTAGATTTTAGACTTGAGATCTCCCTCTATCAATATGAGCTCTTCCTTTCACTAGATTCTATCTGCAACAACTGTTACCAAGTTCATTCAAAACATTCTCCCTCTTTCAACAAACTTCTTCTTTGAAAACTTCTCCCTCTCTGGTTCCTTACTTTATTTTGGTTCCAAAAATTTCTCAAAAATAGGATAATAAACTTCTCCCTCTTTGACAACACATGCCAAAGACAATAATTTTTATACCTTAAGTATTGATTCATTTGCAATATGCCCTTGCTAATTTTGCACCAACTGATTGATCTTCAATAGGTTCTAGTTGATGCACTCACTAAACTTCATTTAGTGAATTTCAAATAGGGTAATGATCCCTAGCTTACCTCTTAGATACATAAATGCATCCTTAAGTAATGGCTTGGTGAATATGTCTACAATCTATTCCTTTGTATTCACATATTCTAATCTAACTTCTTTATCTTGCTCTAACTCTCTTAAGAAGTGATATTTTATAGCAATATGCTTTGTTTTGGAATGCATTACTGGATTCTTTGATATGTTGATTGCATTGGTGTTGTCACAATATATGACAACTAGATCTTTGATCTTTACCTTCTTTCCTTCCAATAGTTGTTTGAACCAAACAATGTTAGAACAATTGATTGCTACAACTACATCTTCTGCCTCTGTTGTGGATTGTGATGTACAATTTTTCTTCTTTCTTGTCCAAGATATTGGTCTTTTACCAATAAATAATGCTCCACCACTATTGCTTTTTCTGTCATCAAGACTTCTTGCCCAATCAGCATCAGTAAATACTTTCAAGTCCAAATTGCCTCTAAGTTTGTACCATAAACCATAGTCTTCAATACCTTTCAGATACCTCATGATTCTCTTGATTACTGTCATGTGATTTTCCTTAGGATTTGCTAAGAATCTTGCCACTATTCCAACTGCTAGAGCAATATTAGGCCTTGTGTGTATTACATACTACAATTTTTCAATCATTTATCTGTAAGTGGTCTTATCTACTTCTTTGGAATCATCATTTTTGGAGAGCTTATGTCCAATAGACAGGTGTTCCAATTGGTCTTGAATCTTCCATTCCAAATTTCTTCAATATTTTCTTGATATACTTAGATTGAGTGATGTAGATACCATTCTTGTTCTACTATATCTGCAATCCAACAAAGAATTTTGTTTCACCAAACATGGACATCTCAAATTCTTTACTCATTTCTTCTGAGAATGCTTTGCATAAGTCATTATTTCTTGTAAATAGAGTATCATCAACAAATATCTCTACCAACACAATCTTCTTGTCTGGTCCTTCCTTGATATTCAAACTATTGCTGTCATTAATCATTTGAAAACCAATCTATACCAAGTAATTATGAAGTTTTTCATACCAAGCTTTGGAGACTTGTTTGAGACCATATAATGCTTTGTGTAGTTTGAAAACTATTTATCTTTTGCTAGGATCCACAAAACCTTCTGGTTGTTCAATGTAGACTTCCTCATCAAGAATTCCATTCAAGAATGTAGATTTGACATCCATTTGATATACTTTAAATCCTTTATGTGCTGCATATGCTAGTAAAGTTCTAACACCTTCTAGTCTTGCCATAGGAGAAAAAGTCTCACCATAGTCAATACCTTCTTCTTGAGAATAACCTTTGCACACTAATCTTGCTTTGTTTCTTGATAATTTTCCATCTTCATTCAACTTATTTCTAAATATCCACTTTGTATCAATTACATTTTAATCCCTAGGTCTAGGAATAAGAGTCCAAGTTTTGTTGTTTTCTATCTGTTCTATCTCTTCATTCATTGCTTCAACCCAACTTTCATTTTCTAGAGCATCTTTAACACTTCTAGGTTCAAATTCAGCAAGTAAATATGTACCTATTAATTTTCTTCTTGTCATTGTTTCATATGATTTTTCTCCAATGATTTGATCAGGTGCATGATGTCTTCTAACATATCTTGCTAACATAGGCTCTTTGGTCATTGAATGAGTTCCACCATCTTCTTGAATTTTAGTTTCAAGCTTGGGTCCTTCTGTTTGTGACTTGGGTCCATTAGGCTTGGTTTGAACTAGCTCGATAGCCTTTGATTGTGACTTGGGTCCTTGTAGATCAGGTTGCACTATCTCCAACTCAGTAACTATAGGAGTTTCTGAGGACTCGAGAGATGAAGCTTTTCTTTTCTTAGATAGATTTAGCAAGATATCAGGTTCATAGTAAAGAAATATTCTATAATCTTTGGAACGGCTTAAACATCACACACTAAGCTTAACTCTTCCATTAGTGTGTGATGTTTAAGTTCCTTTGTGCTTTCTTCTTCACTCTTTTCTATGAACTCATCAATTTTGACATGTGCACTTTCTATAATTTTGTGAGTAGACAAATTCAAACATCTGTATGCTTTACTTCTATAGGAATATGCTAAAAATATGCCTTCATCACCTTTTACATCAAATTTTCCTTTTCTAGATTCTTTTAATATATAACATTTTTCAAGTAACTTACATTAGGTTTGTATCCATACCATGGCTGATAGGGTGTCTTGTTTGAATCTTTCTTCAACTAAACTTTGTTCAGGGTATGAGCTGCAGTGTTGATAGCTTCCTTCCAATATTTGGGAGCAACATTCTTTTCAATCATCAGGGTTCTTGCATAATCCATTATAGATCTATTTCTTCTTTTAGCTATACCATTCTGTTGTGGTGTACTAGGGGTTGATACTTGTCTTTTGATTCCTCTTTCAATTTAGAAACTATTGAATTCATGTGAGATGAATTCACCACCTCTGTATGATCTTAAACATTTCAACTTCTTTTCAATTTTCTTTTCTACTCTTACCAAATACCACTTGAATTTTTGAAAGGCTTTTGATTTCTTTTAGGTATATTACTGCCATCATTCTAGAATAGTCATCAACAAAAAGAATGAAAAACTTTTCTCCACTATAACTTTCTATTCCAATAGGTCCACATAAATTTGTATGAACAATTTCCAAGACTTCTTCTAACTGATAGCCTTTTCTTTTGAAGCTAGTCTTTCCCATCTTACCAATTTGGCAATTCTTGCATATACCCATGTCCAGTTTCTTCAAACTAGGAATACCTCTTACTCTTCTATGTTTTCTTATCTTGACTAGATTATCAAAATTCACATGAAATAGCATTTTTTTCCATAACCAACTTTCCTCTACTTGAGCAATAAAACATGAACAATCACTGAGAGCAAGATAAAATAGATTACCTTTTGTTTGCTTGCTAGATCCAACCAAATTAGCTTTCCCATCTAGCAGTTTGTCCTGTCCATTCATGAATTCCACCTTGAATCCAATGTTATTCAGTTGTGCCACACCCAATAGATTATGCTTTAGTCCTTCAACCTAATAAACATTATCACACACAAGTTCTTTAGTCAACAAGATACATCATTTTTCTATTATGTTACAAGGTTCATTGTTTCAAAATCTTACACCACCTCCATCATAATATTCCATATGATAAATTTTTTTTTTTGTGACTATTCATATGATGTGAGTAGCCACTGTCAATAATCTATATATCATTTTTTCTAATATTAGAGATAAGTGCCATCTTATCTCCTTTATCATCAAATTCATCTTTTACAACAATATATACCATTTTAATCTTCACTGTTATCAAAATCTTTAGCTATAAAACAAGATTTCTTACCTTTGTCTTTGAAGATCTTGTAGTTCTTGGGGTTCTTCTTACTTTTATGCTTATTGTTTTTCTTCTCATCCTTGATTTCCTCATTTGGACACCTAGCAGCAATGTGACCAACTTCTTCATAAGAAAAGTAGATTAGAGGAACTTTACTTTTGTATTTTCCTCTACTTTTGGAATACTTCCTTGCAAGTAGGGCTTCAACAACTTCAAGATCATTTTCTAAACTTTCTTCTTATGTTCCATCTTCTTCACTTCCTGATTGACTGAATTTTGACTTTTTGCCCTTTTCTTTGAGTGAGAGTTTAGCTTTAAATGCAAATTCAATATTCTTTGAAGTAGGAACATAGTTATCGTATTTGTCTAATTCAAAAGCTACCAATCTTCCAACTAGAGCATCCAAGCCTATTTTGTCATTTGGATCACATCTCTTTTCTTGAATAGTATACACTCTAATTGCATAAATAGGAAGAAGAGTTCTAACCACTTTACTTACAACAATTTCCTCCTTAATGTCTCCTCTAGATTCTTTGATTGCACTTACACTAGCCTTGATTCTTTCCACATATTTTGGAATGTGTTTATCTTCTCTCATTCTCATTTGATCGAATTGTCCTCTAAGGCTTTCTGCTTTGGCTCTTCTTACATTGTCATTTCCTCTATAGATATCTTTTAGTTTGTTCCACATTTTAAAAGAAGTTTTGAAATCCTTTACCTCATCAAATTCAGCACAACTGAGAGTAGATGCAATATCAATCATCATGATATTATGATTCTTCTTTTCAACAATGTCTTCAACTGGTAAACTTCTAGTGGGAGTGTTGTATTTAGTATCAAGATACTTGCAACTTGAATCACTAATGGTAGCTAGATGTAACCTCATAAGTCCTTTCCATGCTACAAAATTGTCTTTGTTCAGCTTGGGAATCTTTTTTTTAAGACATCCTGATCTTTAGCTTAGGTCCTTGAAACCTTCTTTGCAAGCACCAAAAGATCTAATACCGATTGTTGAAAATATAAGAGGAGTAACTTAGAGGGGAGGGGTGAATTAGTTACTATAAAAATAAATCCTAGATCCCTTAGATGTCAGTACAAAAAGCAAACAGATAACTGAATATTGCTAAGGCTTGGTAAATACATACAGAATGCTATAACCCGATAATAACTAGATTAGCTTGGTAAATTATTGATAAATAAACCTTTAGATGTTATCTATGATTACCATTGCTTTAACTTAGTTGAAAATACATAAAATAAAATAGCATGAACACATTTGACACTAGGATTTAACGTGAAAATCCAATTTTAAAAAAATACCAATTGCAACTAGTTACTATTTTTCACTCTTCTGAAGTGAGCCCTATTAGAGCCAACCTTATTAAAGGTTACAAAAAACACTATTAGGTGTGATCCTGTTAAAGGATTTAATCACCTTATCAGGAGTGGCCTTGTTAGAGATCTTGAGAACAATTCAATGGAATTTTCACCTTGTTAGAGGATTTGTAAATAGTTGTTAAGCCAACTCTGTTAGGAGATTTAGATCATTGCTACAATGGTCAGAGAGTAACAATGAGATGACCTGATTTGAATGCAAATAATTTGCTAATTTTAGATCTTTGTTCTGGCTTGTACTTGATCCTTCTTGATTGAATATATCTTTGCTACTCCATAAGGATATTCTTGTTATCCTTCAAATTCACTTTCTCTTCTCATCATTAGATATTCAATCACATCATCATCTCTTACAGTTTCACATTTTGAAATCACAACTTGACCTTATACTTATATCTTCCACTTTGTCAGATTAGCTAAAATACAACTTAGAATAATCAATATTTATCACCATAGTTGGCTGGAATCAATAGATAAATCAATTAAGCTTAGTACAATAAAATAAGAAAATCCTTCATTAGCTTACCCAGCTGGGTAGAGACTACCTCAAAAATGATTTTCTTTGTTAACCAACAGAAGCTCAGTTAACACTACAAACTTACAAAAATCTTTTAGCAACCGAGTGAGCTTGATTAGCACTAGTTCCATCCAACTTTCCTTTATTACATGAGTGAGCTCGGTTAACACTCGCTTTCTGCAACTTTTTTTTTGATGCTCGAGTAAACTCGGTAGATACTACTTCCTAAACTAGGCAAACACAAGAATGCTTGGTAGACACTAAGAACTATCTTCACTACCCAAGTGAGCTTGACATATACTCACTAATAATGATATGACATTTGTGTAACATCAAAGACAACACACAATTAATCAATTGTATCCAATAGTTAATCCATGCTACAAACCATTGTTGTGTTGCATAATGCAAGGATACCAAAGGAACACACCTTGAAACAAGTTTTGAATGTTGAAGATTCATGATCACAAGCTATTGAGGGCTTACTTCTCAACTATTCTTCTATTCTCATTAGTTCCTCCACCAATCTCTTTACCTCATTTTTATTTGAAATAGCTTGAATATTTACCTACCTCCCTACATCCTTAGTTTTACTTCATTGCTTCCTTGTAATATCTACATATATTATTGGACCTTGCACAATTTATTGTGCATTGACCATTTTATACTCCAAGTCTTCTTCATTTTCTTTAAAAATTCTTCATAGGAAAGTATCCTTCTCCTCTTTTCCTCCATCTCCCTTTCTAACCTTGAAAGCATGATGAAATAAAATATTTCTTTCTCCTTCTCTTTCTTCTCCTTAATTAATCTTGTGAGGGATCCTACCCCTCTACTATTCATTCTTTACCTTCTTGGAAACAAACATAGGTCAAGATTAAGGCAACTTTTGATGTGCTTATGTAGGTGAAGGTGAATATTGTTGAGGTTGAGGTGAATGAACTTATTCTTGAATGAGTATTGTCTTCAAATCAAATTTATTTCAAGGCCGTCACTAATCCTCTACAATCAACCTCCTCAAAATTTTCCTCACTATCCACAAGTGAATGATGAGGGGATTTTGTCTCAATTTCATTAGATTATTCATGTTTTATCTTAATAAACAAACAAGATTGTGGCTCAACAAGGGAGCCAAGTCTATCTTGTTCCAAGACTTAGACTAGACTAATGTTATATTTTTGGGTTGACAACTCTAGATTTTCTTTTTGTAATAAGGGAAATATGGGTATATTGAGAAACATGGGTTTCCTTTTGGCTTGACTTAGGGGAATTATATAGAAACTCTTTTAGGGGACTCATGAGAGTTTTTTATGTTCCTTAGAGTAAGCTCCATTGTTAATTTGAGTGGAAGAGACAACTATAGGGCCAAAATTTGTTTCTAACTCCTCTTGAGAATGTTTCTATGACTACTGCTAGCAACCTTAGATGACTCCCCTAATTTAAAAAAATAATTTTTGGCTTAATTGGGATCTTTCTTACTCTTGATATTTACCTATTTACTAGGCCCCATAAGGAATTTTAATAACCCATCCTTGTCTGAATCTTTCTTAAGAAAAATAGTTTTAATTATCAAATGAATCAACCTATGGTGGATAATAAAATCACACCTATTTGTAACCCTAGATATCATTGTGGTAATTTGGGAAAACATAAGGCTATAAGGTTAACCCTTACCTTAGGTCGAGTATTACCATACCCAAGGTGAGTTAGCAATTGCATTCTAGGCCCTAGGATTGCGTCATTTTTCCCTTCATAAGTGAATGCCTTCATTACCCATAACTAGTGCAACAAAACTATTGGCCATTTTTGCCCCCCATTTAGTCCATAATGGGTAACCAATCTGAGAGATCTTCAATGGGCTAGATTCTTTATTTCGAGTTAACATTGTGTGTTGACAACTAACATTTTGTGTTGGTTCAATTTCTTCATTGACCAAGCTGGCTTGGTTTCTTCTTTTGCTAAATTAACTCAGTTTGTTCTTGTTGGGGTGACTCATGCTGTGGTGATCAACAACTCTAGTGCTTTTATGATAGATCTACCCATCCTTTAGAAATTGTGAGATTCTAACACACATCTTCATTCTAGTGTTTCTTCATGCTACAATGCATCTTTAATGCTTTGGAACCCAAAATTATGCCACTTGTCCATACCTATTGTGTGGGTCCTTACTATTTGTGTGGGTTGTTGACTCGACATGTTTTCCTATGTCATGCTTGCAAACATCCCCATTTTGATGTTTCCTCATACTGCATCACTTCCTCAAGGCTCTAAAGATCAAAATTATGGACCATGTTGACATGTGTCTTCATTCTAGTGTTTCTTCACACTACAATGTTTAATTTATCCAATATGCACATGCACAAATTGATGACAGAGATTCAACAAAAGATTAAAAGAAGACCGTTCATTTTTTCAAATAAAAAACACATCAACAACTCTTGCATTTTCACATGAAATCTTCCCATCCTCCCAAATGTATGAGATGCTTCCATGCATCTCCATTATGATGTTTCTCCATATTGTAGTGTCTTTGCGAGGATTTGAAGCTCGTAATTGCACAAAAACTATTGGATCTAACACTTCTTGGGTTTCCTCACCACATCTGGTTTGTTCATCTTGAGGGGAGGATTTGCATTGATGTTGGTGAATTAATCTCTAGTTGGGGAGATTATCTCACCATCTGGGCCATCCATTTCAAAGGGATGATCTTCATCAATAATGATCATTCATTTTTGGGGAAATTAGATTCCCCCTGCGGTTAATCTTGCATTTGGTAGGTGGATAACAAATCATGTTATTCCTCCCCATGGTTTTTCTACCAGCAGCCATTTCATGCTACCAGGGCTAGTTCTTCAATTCCAAGTGACTTCTAGGGCCTTTTTCCATGACGCTAATGCATCTCCATGCTATTAGAAAAATAATAGGAAAGGTAAACTTTGAGAGTTGGGGTTTGAATTAATGCTTCAAATTTTTACCCATAAAACATTCACCATACATCCATCTCACAATTTAACAAGTAAATTGAGATATCATATAAAGCATATACATCTAAAGTATGTAAACAAATAACATTCACACATGTATGACACAAGATATGATTACCCAGAAACTCTCCAATGAGAAGGTAAAACTAGGGTGGGGATGACACCCATAAATCTTCACTACTATAGTTATAAAGTGTATCTAATGAAGGTTGCAATGTTTAATCATGGAACATGATCTACCCTCTAAAAGGTCTACCCTATTAAAAGCTTACAAATATTATTAGGTCTTACTCTGTTAAAGGATTTCAACACCCTATTAGAAGTGTGACTAATTAAAGGACTTTAACTCACAATTAAGTAATTACCTTGTTAAAGGATTTCAATACAACCTGTTAAGACTACTTTGTTAAGAGATTTAATAGATTCATCTATTAGAATGTCTCAACAATGATCTTGCAATTAGCACTCTATTGCTTGATGTTAGATCACTTTAATACTGATGTGTACTTGATCCTTTTTTATCAGATGTCTCTTTGATGTCCAATGTTTCCTTCGTATATTCTCTTTTAACTGATTCTGTAGTGTAACTCAAATCATAATACCTTGGTCACCATGAATTTTCTGTTTGCACATAATGATAAGAATCCTCAATAGAAAAAATATTCAACATACCAATCTCATCTTGAATATTGAATCTCAAGCCATTAATGTACCATGCCACCTTCTCCTAGAAAGTTCTCAATGTCCAAACTGAATAGTCAACTTGTAAAATTCCTTGGTATAATCCTTCATAGACAAATCCTTTTGTTTTAGATTCTCTAACCTCTTAAATAACTATTAAATATGAATGAACTTGGCCTTCAACTTAGTTACCATCAATCTCCACCTAGTGATCTTCATTTCACTTTCTTCTTCTCGATCTCTTTGCAGCTCTTTCCACCAAAGAGAAGCATGTTCTTTCAACTTAGTTTGTGCCAACCTCACTCTGAGTAGATCTCCAATATCCTCTAACTCAAAGTAGTCTTCCAATTCACCAATCCAATCAAATAGGTCTTCAAGATTCAAAGTACTTGAGAAATTAGAAACATCCATTTTGTGATTTAGCCTCAACCGAGTATCATATCTATTTGACCAACCAACTCTATCTTCCATAGATTTCTCTACACGGTCAATTCTATCTTCACCATTCAATCTAGAAACCTTCAACTCTTCAGCAAATTCTTCATAACCATCTTTAGTAACTATAGCTATCATATTCTCATTCTTCATCAAGTACTCCATCTTATATTTAAAATCTAATTTAACCTTCTTTGAAATCCTTACTTCCACAAAATTACATAGATCTTAAATTTCCCTAGGTTCCAATCTTCTCAGATATATCTTCCAAGATCTTCGCAAACCCTATGCAAAAAATCCATAGGATCAACTAGATCCAACCTTGCTCTAATAATAGTCACCCTAGGTCTTGGTGCAAACTACCTCAACTTCAATGATTTGTCTACACACTCAAGAAAACTAAGCTTTGATACCACTTGATGTACTACAAGGTAGGAGAATCCCCAAAGGAGATTTCCTAGCCCCCAAAAAACAACCACACAGTGGAAACACAAGACAAGATACAATATTTGATACCAAAATCAACTCTTTTTTCATAAATAGACTGATTACATGCAATGTGCCGAGTTGTAATGCCTTCCTAGTTACAAGCAAATACAGAGAAAATAATAGTTTTGGAAGATCCCTCAAGATCCAATCCAAACCCTAGCTAGTCTAGATCTATAACACAATAGAACTATGGTAGAAACCTCAAGTGAGATCTAAACTTGTGCTTGCAAGCCACCAAGCAATCTTCTTATTTACCAAGACACAACTACTAGCTTTACTACACTTTGATCCTCTTAATTACTCCATGCTAAATAAATAATGATTTAATACTCCACAAGACCCTCTACTTATACTCAACTAAGCCACAAGTTGACCTAGCAAGTTACAAAGTAAATAAACCCTTACATTAAATACATATTAATGCCACAAGTTTGCCTACAATAGATATTAAATACCAAATGCCTTAGAAGGCTTACAAAACCCATTAGATACATAGAAAAAATAAACAAGAACCAAATAGGCTAACACAAACTCCCACAATCACTCCACATCATGATCACATTCTACATGTATTAAATGCACCACGTTGACTAATCAGATCTGCAAGAACTCCATTCAACAAACCAAACTATCAAGCATCAAAAAATAACACCAAGTATGATCAAGCTCCTATAGGCATTGTTGAGTTCCTCACATGCCAAGAAATATAGTTTACATTGAGCAATAGTATATGTCAAGCCCCTTCAACAACTGAGTACCTCATCCAATAATACACCTAGCAATGACCAAGAACCAATCCTTTGGTGACCGAGTGCTCAAATCTAAAGCCAAAATCCATCCAACATGCAAGATTTCTAACTACCCTAGGATTGTCCTACATCAACTTGACTCATTTGTGTGGTTTAATGACTATTCTCGTGTTATGATTTTATATTGGCATTGTGAGATACCATTTAAGTGTATTCTCATTCTCATTTTGATATTATTGGTATAGTCATGATGGTACACAAATTATGACATGTATTGATGGTTTCATCAAGTTATGTGCTATTGGTTACCCAATTATCACTACTTATCATGTTTATATGTTATTTGGATTGATGATCAATTATGTTTGTATCATGATGTTTCTATTCCATGATTATCCATGTGATTGGATTTTGGGGTTGCACCAAGTGATGCATTTGATTACTATACAATTTTTCAATTACCAATATTATTGTTGATTTAAATTTTAAATAATGGTGTTATTATATTTTTTGCTATATATATGATGGTTATCATGAATTATTATTATATTGTGCCTTATATTCTATTGGTTATTTTATGGAAATTCACACTAACATATGCTCATATTGGTAGAAAGGATTATTTGATTCTTTTATGTTTAATGTAAATGCAATATTTATTTAAATGAAGTAATGTTTACTTCTATGTTCACACAATTTCTATGGATTATGCTTGATGTGTTTGTATGAAGTGAGTTGAAGTCATAGTCACTCATTTGTGAGATCTAGATGATGTATCAAATTCTTTATTATTTTCTTATTGGATACAATTGTTAATTTTCTATTGTCTTTGATGTTACACAAATGTCATACCAATCATCAGATAGAGTCTACTGAGCTCAGATGATCAACAAAGCAATTTACAGTGTTAACCAAGCACCCAAGGTTAACGAAGAAAATTTAATGTTTACTGAGCTCACTCGAGCATCAAAAGATTTTGTAGCAAAAATTTAGTGTTAACCGAGCTCCCAAGGATAACAAAGAAAAGTTAATTTCTACCAGACTCACTCGGTTATCAAAGAAAATGTGGTAGAGAGTTAGCTTCTACCGAGCTCACAAGGTCAGCAAACGAAGGTCAGTGCTAATTGAGTTCACTCAATCTCTAAAAGATTTTTTGCAAGGTTTGCAGTGTTTACCGAGCCTCACTTGGTTAACACTAGAAAACCATTCTGGAGCAATGATCATCGAGCTAGGTCGGCCAACGAAGGATTTTATTGTTTTGGTATTAAGTTCAATTGTTTCATGTAGCCGACCGATGTAATGATTTTTTCAGTTGTTGTAACTTATATTTGAGCCGACTTGATAATCTAAAAGGTATATATTTAGATGTTCAAGTTGTGAATTAAAAAAAAATGAGCATGAATATATGGAGCAGGATGGAATAAGAGAATATTGAGCGAATTTTGATGAAGGATTAGATATCTTGGAGGAGCTGCAAAGTTGTATTCGATCAATAAGTATCCAGTGAAGCTGAACAAAGATCTATAATCAACAAAAGATAAGTTGCATATCATTTAGGTCACCTCATTGTTCTTTTCTAATCATTGTAACAGTGAATCTAGAATCTCTTAATAGAGTTGGTTTAACAACCATTTTGTAAATCCTCTAACAAGGTGACAGTTCAGTTGAATTTTTCTAAAGACCTCTAACCAGGCCACTCCTAACAGGGTGATTAAATCCTCTAACAAGGTCACACCTAACAGTGTGCATTGTAACCTTTAATAGGGTTGGCTCCTAATAGAGCTCACTTCAGAAGAGTAAAAATTGGTGACTAGTTACTTGGTGGTTTTTCTCATATTGGATTTTCACATTAAATCTGGTGTCTCTTGTGTTCATTTATTTTAACCTTTGCAAGCATAATAATAACTATGAATGCTAGATGATTAGTAATTAGTTAACCTACCGAGTTACAATATTCTTGCACTATTTACTGAGTATCAATAGTAAGTAAGTATTATAGACATCTAAGGAATTTTTGGAATTGTTTTTGTGTTAACTGATACACCCCTTCCCTCTTAGTTACTTTATCTATATTTCCAACAATTGGTATCAGAGCTTTTGGTGCTTGCAGGACAAGATTTCAAGGATCTAAGTCAAAGATGAGGATGTCTTATAAGAGGGAAATTCCAAGACTTAACAAGGAAAACTTCTCAGCATGACAAGGGTTGATGAGACTTCATCTAGCTTCTATTGGAATTACAGGACTAAAATACCTTGACGAAAAATATGCAGAACTAGGTGGTACATTATCTGTCAATGATATTGTTGAAAAGAAGATCCACAAGATTATAATGATAGATATAGCATCTGCTCTGAGTTATGAAGAATTTTATGACATCAAGGACTACAAATCTTTTTTTGAAATGTGAGAAAAGCTAAAAGAAATCTATGGAGGAGATGATAATGTAAGAAGAGCCAAAGCAGAAAGTCTGAGAGGACAATTTGATCAGATGAGGATGAGAAAGGATGAAAACATTGCAAAATATGTTGAAAGAGTCAAAGCATGTGTCGGTGCAATCAAAGCATCTGAAGAAGATATCAAGGAAGAGACAATTATAAGTAAAGTTCTTAGAACTCTACTACCCATTTATGCAATCAGAGTTTCTGCAATTCAAGAAAGAATATGTGAAGCAAATCATAAGATAAATCAAGAGGCCATAGTTGGAAGATTAACTGCATTTGAACTAGACAACTTTGACAACTATGTTCTAGCTTCCAAAAACATTGAATCAGCATTTGAAGCCAAGCTTTCACTCAAGGAGAAAAGTAAAAAGAAAATGGAATCTCAGTCAGGAAGTGAAGATGAATCAGACCAAAGTTCAGACAATGATCTTGAGGTGATTAAAGCTCTACTAGCAAGAAAATATTCTAGAGGCAGAGGAAAATATAAAGGTAAAGTTCCTCTAATATGTTTTTCATGTGAAAAAATTGGTCATATTGCTGCTAGGTGCCCAAACAAGCAAAAAAAAGATGAGAAGAAAGGTTACAAGTACAATGGCAAGAAAGACTTCAAATCATTCAAGGATAAAGGTAAGAAAACATGTTTTATGGCTAAAAATTCTAATGATTCTAATGATGAAGAAGAAGATGAAATTGTCTACGTTGCTGTGAAAGATGAGTCTGATAATGATGAGGAAATGACACTCATTTCTCATATGAGAAAAAAGGATACATGGATCATAGATAGTGGTTATTCTCATCACATGACTGGTGATAAGACTAAGCTTGAATACTTTGAAGACTATGATGGTGGCAGTGTAAGATTTGGTAACAATGAACCTTGTTGTATAAAAGGAAGAGGAAGAATCTCTCTAACCAAAGAACTTATATGTGATAATTCCTATTGTATAGAAGGACTAAAGCATAATTTGTTAAGTGTGGCACAACTACTCAATAATGGATTCAAAGTAGAATTTATGCATGGAAAAGCAAGATTGCTAGATGGAAAAGGAAAACTGATTGGATCAGGCACTCAAACAAAAAGTAACTTATTTTATCTTGAACTTGGTGAATATACATGTTTTATTGCTCAAGTTGAAGAAAGTTGGCTATGGCATGAAAGATTGTGTCATGTCAATTTTGATAACCTGGTGAAGATAAGAAAATTCAAGAAAGTAAGAGGCATTCTTAATATAAAGAAACCTGACGTTGGTCTATGCAAGAATTGTCAGATTGGTAAAATGGGAAAGATTAGTTTTAAAAGTAAAAACTATTAGTCTGAAGATATATTAGAAATTGTGCATACTGATTTATGTGGACCCATTGGAATTGAAAGCTATACTGGAGAAAAGTTCTTCATTATTTTTGTTAATGATTACTCAAGAATGATGATGAACACGAGGGCGGGGTGCATGTTCATGAGGATCTAGTGAGAATAGGCAGGGGGGCCCTACTATTCGCCAAGGCGGCCCTACGGCTTATATGGGCTCCCTGCATGCAGGCCTAGGGCGAAGAATAGTAGGGGTAGAATAGAACTGGGCCCCTGCACTACAATGGGTCATGTATCTAAGGAACAAATCAGAAGCATTTGAGAAATTCAAATGGTATTTGGCAAGAGTAGAAAAGGAAACAGGAAAAAGATTGAAATTCTTGAGGTCAGATAGAGGTGGAGAATTCATTTCACATGAGTTCAATAACTTTTTCATTGAAAGAGAAATCAAAAGACAAGTATCAACCCCTGGAACTCCTAAACAAAATGGAATAGTTGAAAGGAGGAATAGATCTATCATGGATTGTGCAAGAACCTTAATGATTGAAAAGAACATTTCTATCAAATACTGGAAGGCAGCTATCAGCACTGCAGTTCATACCTTGAACCGAGTATAGCTTAAAAATGACTCATTCAAAACTCCCTATGAGCTATGATATGGCTATAAACCTAATGTAAGTTATCTAAAAGTATTTGGAAGTAAATGTTACATTTTGAAAGAATCTAGAAAAGGCAAATTTGATGTAAAAGGTGATGAAGAAATATTTTTGGGATACTCTTGCAAAAGTAGAGCATATAGATGTTTGAACTTGTCTACTTACAAAGTCATAGAAAGTGCACATGTGAAAGTTGATGAGTTTGCAGAAAGGACTAAAGAAGAAAACAAAAGGGAACCAAAAGATTATAGAAGGTTTGTTTTCACTGAACCTGATACAATACTAGTCAATCAGGAATCGTCTACTCCTAAGTCATCAGTAACCGAGTTACAGGAAGTTCAAACTAAGCTATAGCAACCCCAGTTACATTCAGATGCTATCGAGCAAGTGTCTACCGAGTATGAAAGAACCAAGCCAATATCTACTAAGACAGAATAGCCAAAACTTGAAGTTGAAGCACAAAAAGATAACAATAAAATTCTTTTAAGAGGCAAGGAACCTATATTAGCAAAATATGTAAGGAGACATCATTCAGTAGATCAGATCATTGGAGACAAATCTGAAGGAACCATTACAAGAAGTAAGTTGAAAGGTACTTGTTTACTTTCTGATTTTGAACTTAGAAATATCAAAGGTGCATTAGGAAATGATAGTTGGATTGAGGCTATGAATGAAGAAATAGAGCAGATAGAGAAAAACAAGACATGGACTCTTGTACCTAGGCCTAAAGATAAAAATGTGATTGAAATTAAGTGGGTATTCAGAAACAAGTTGAATGAAGATGGTAAGGTATCAAGAAACAAATCTAGACTAGTATGTAAAGGATATGCTCAAGAAGAAGGAATATACTATGGAGAAACTTTTGCTCCTATTGCAAGATTGGAAGGAGTCAAAATCTTACTAGCATATGCTGCTCACAAAGGATTCAAAGTTTATCAGATGGATGTCAAGTCAACATTCCTCAATGGTATACTAGATGAAGAGGTTTACATTGAACAACTTGAAGGTTTTGTTGATCCAGATAAGAAGAACATGGTTTGTAAATTACACAAGACATTGTATGGTCTGAAACAAGCTCCTAGAGCATGGTATGAAAGATTGCATAACTATCTTATTCAGATTGGTTTTCAAAGAACTAATGATAACAATAGCTTGTATATAAAGGAAGAACCAGATAATAAGATTATTTTGGCAAGAATATTTGTAGATGATACTGTTTTCACATGGAATAATGATCTTTGCAAAGAATTTTCAGAACAAATGAACAAAGAATTTGAAATGTCTATGTTTAGAGAGATCAAATTCTTTGTTGGTCTTTAAATTCAGCAGAATAAAAATGGTATCTACATCACTCAATCAAAATACATCAAGGAGATATTGAAAAAGTTTGGTATGGAAGATTGTAAACCAGTTGGGACTCCTATGTGTACTGGATTAAAACTTACCAAAGAAGATGAATCAAAAGAAGTAGATCAAACATTGTATAGATCTATGATTGGAAAGTTGCAGTATGTAGTTCATACTAGGCCAAATATTGCCCTTGTAGTTGGTATTGTAGTAAGATTTTCAAAAAAATAAGAGAAAATCATATGATCGCAATCAAAAGAATGATGAGATATTTGAAAGGAACTGAAGATTATGGTTTATGGTACAAATTTGGAGGTAATCTAGATTTGAATGTGTTTACTGATGCTGATAGGGTAGGAAACCTTAATGACAGAAAAAGTACAAGTGGAGGAGCATTCTTTCTTGGAAAGAGGTTGGTTTCTTAGACAAGCAAAAAGAAGAATTGTGCATCTCAATCTACAATAGAGGCAGAGTATGTTGCTGCTGCAATAAACTGTTCTAATATTGTTTGGTTTAAAAAGTTGTTGGAAGGCATGAAGGTGAAAATCAAAGAACCAGTTGTTATGTTCTGTGATAATACAAGTGCAATAAACATATCTAAAAATCTAGTGATGCATTCCAAAACCAAGCACATTGCAATAAAATATCATTTTGTCAGAGAATTGGTGCAAGATAAGGAGATTAGATTGGAATATATTCATACAAAGGAACAAATTGCTGACATATTCACAAATCCATTACCTAAGGATGCATTCTTGTATCTAAGGGGTAAGTTAGGGGTCACTCCCCTATTTGAAGTTCACTAAAATAAAGTTTTAGTGATGCATCAACACATACCAAGTTGAAGATCTATCAATTGATGTAGCATAATCAAGAAATATTGAATATGAATCAGTACTAAAGGTACATTAAAATTCATTTAAGTTGTGTTGTCCTTGGCATGTGTTGTCAAAGAGGGAGAGTTTTACTGTCATATCTTTTTAAAATTTGTTTGAGAAGAAAAGTTTGCTATGGAATTCCTTCACAGAGGGAGAATACTGAAAGAGGGAGAGATTGCTATCTAATAGAGAAAGTTGTTCTGATAGAAAAAGGCTTGTTAGACTTGTTTTCAAATTTTATTCTGCTATGACATGTTGTGTTGCCATCAATGCCAAAGAGGGAGATTGTTGGATATAATTGTTAATTGTGTATTGTCTTTAATGTTACACAAATGTCATACTAGTCATCAGATAGAGTCTACCGAGCTCAGATGATCAACAAAGCAAGTTATAGTGTTAACCGAGCTCCCAAGTTAACGAAAAAAAGTTAATGTTTACCGAGCTCACTTGGGCATCAAAAGATTTTGTAGAAAAAAGTTAGTGTTAACCGAGCTCCCAAGGATAACAAAGAAAAGTTAATGTCTACCAAACTCACTCAGTTATCAAAGGAAATGTGGTAGAGAGTTAGCTTCTACCGAGCTCACAAGGTCAACAAAAGAAGGTTAGTGCTAATCGAGTTCACTCGGTCTCCAAAGGATTTTTTGTAGGATTTGTAGTGTTTACCGAGCCTCACTTGGTTAATACTAGAAAACTATTCTGGAGCAGTGATCACCGAGTTGGGTCGGCCAACGAAAGATTTTATTGTTTTGGTATTAAGTTCAATTGTTTCATGCAGCCAACTGATGTAATAATTTTTTCAGTTGTTGTAACTTATATTTGAGCCAACTTGATAATCTGAAAGGTATATATTTAGATGTTCAAGTTGTGAATTGAAAAAAAATGAGTGTGAATATATGGATGAGGATGGAATTAGTGAATATTGAGCAAATTCTGACAAAGGATTAGATATCCTAGAGGAGTTGCAAAGTTGTATTCGACCAGTAAGGATCCAGTGCAGCCAAATAGAGATCTGTAATCAGCAAAAGATAAGTTGCATATCATTCAGGTCACCTCATTGTTGCTTTCTAATCATTGTAACAGTGAATCTAGAATCTCTTAACAGAGTTGGTTTAACAGCCATTTTGTAAATCCTCTAACAAGGTGACAGTTCAGTTGAATTGTTCTAAAGACCTCTAACTAGGCCACTCTTAATAGGATGATTAAATCCTTTAACAAGGTCACACCTAATAGTGTGCATTGTAACCTTTAACAGGGTTGGCTCCTAACAGGGCTCACTTCAGAAGAGTGAAAATTGGTAACTAGTTACTTGGTGGTTTTTCCCATATTGGGTTTCTACGTTAAATCTGGTGTCTCTTGTGTTCATTTATTTTAACCTTTGCAAGCATAATAATAACTATGAATGCTAGATGATCAGCAATTAGTTAACCTACTGCGTTACAATATTTTTGCACTATTTACCGAGTATCAGTAGTAAGTATTATAGACATCTAAGGAATTT
Source organism: Cupressus sempervirens (assembly GCA_028749045.1). Lineage (NCBI taxonomy): Eukaryota > Viridiplantae > Streptophyta > Pinopsida > Cupressales > Cupressaceae > Cupressus > Cupressus sempervirens. The sequence goes on along the minus strand of CM053788.1, from coordinate 511,920,569 downwards.
TTGGAATTATTTTTGTGGTAACTGATTCATCCCTCCCCTCTTAGTTACTTCATCTATATTTCCAACATTTCTATCATGTATATTTATTTGTCTTGATTATACAGTGAGAAGCTACACTTGATGTTTGCATGTTTTAATGGATGAGTACTAGACACATTCTTCCTAAGATACAATATTTGACTATCTATATTCTTGAAAGTGACACAAGAGATAGTAACATTAACCTTTCATACTAAGCCAATTTTATCCCTGTATGGATGACATATCCATAATTATTAATCTATTCCCTTCGATAGGTATTGATAAATGTGGACTTGATCATGCATTTGTGATATACTAGTGTTATGCTTGTGCATTTAGATTTTCCATAGTTACAAATGATTTATAAGTAATGTTTTTTATGTGATTGTGGAATTTTAATAAAAAAATTATCGGTTGATTAGTTGTAGTTGGATTCTAGTTACTTGGATTTTACTATAATATTTAATAGAGAAAATTCATCTTTTTCTTATTGGGTTTGAAACATTTGTCATATTTGTGCATGGAGAGGCTCATTGGATTCATGTTAAGATTTCTTTTTTTTGTAAAAGATCTTGTCCAATTTTGTTCAATATTTGATTATTCATCTTTATTTTGGTTTTTCCTTCTTGATGTGAGGTATGGATTTTTATATATTTTCATTCAAGCAATAATTTTTGAATGAAGTAAAATGGTATAGATTTGTAGGCTGAGAATTAACAATCCCCACCCTTCCATTGTACTTAATTGCATATTTAGTTTTCCAAGAGGATTTCATGTTTGAAGTTTTTGAGTTTGGGGTTTTAGAAGAGATGTGTTGCCCAATTTTTTGTGTACCTAGAAATGATATTTTATAGTTAGAATGTTTATAATAATTGAGAGGGTGGGAGGGTGAATCAGTTAGTCAAGGCCCATAACTACCAATTGAACAATCAAACATTTAAACATTTTCTATTCTACATATCTTATTATAACTCAGTCTCTACTATAATTTGAATAACAATATTAACTAGTAGTTCACTATCCTAATATAACAATTTTTTTTGAATGCAAACTTGTAAATGTAAAACACTATAAAACATTCAACACAAGTTTGACACTAGGATTTAATGTGGAAACCCATTTTGGGAAAAACTACCAGCAACATGTCACCACTTTTTCATTGTTTTGAAGTGATCCTTATTAGGAGCAAACCCCATTAAAGGTTTACAATACACATTGTTAAATGTGACTTGGTTAGAGGATTTAATCATCTTATTAGCAGTGGCCTTGTCAGAGGACTTTAGATCATTCCATTAGAATGTCACCTTGTTAAAAGATTTATATAGGCTATTAAGTCCTTAATGATGGTTAGTTCAACCTTGATTAAAAGGATTTCAATACAAACTATTTACAATGATTAGGAAGAAAATAATACATCTTTGATTTGTATGATTACAAATCACTTTCAAATTCTAGATCTCTATTTAGTTCATGTGATGATTCCATGATAAGCCTTCCTTGTCACCTTTGTCCTTGTTTTTCTTGGAAAACCTTCAAGAATCCACCCTTCTCTTCTCAACAAACTTAAGCCTTCTGCTTAGATTCACTTATCAACCTCAACAAATTTGTTCCATCTTGCTGGAAACATGCAAAACTTCTCTATTTTATTCTCCTCTATTCATATCCTCTCTTTTCACATACATTAGAGTTTGTCTCTATATGTCCTTAAATAGGTAATTCTATTCCTTTTCCATTTTCACAATCAATGTAGATCTTAGGGTTCTTAATTTGATTCATTAGGTTCATTGTATATGTACATCTCCTTCTTTTCTATAAACTTCTCAATGAATTCATCTCTTAGATTATTTACCTAATACTCTCCTTGAATTAAATAATCCAACTCATCAATCCTTATCTTCAACAAGCTTTCCATATCCCAAGAAATGAACTAAGTTGACTAGAAATCATGATTTCTGATATACATTCAAAATATTGTCACTCGGCCATTACTAAGTTTTGACACTTGGTCATCACTAAATTACTTGGTCATTGTAGAGATTCTAGCTCAGTATCAACACTATTTGCTTGGTTGATATTGATCTTCAGTTAACACTAAATTTTCTCAACACTTACTATGGCTTGGTTGACACTAGCATCACTTGACATGAATTTCAAAGTTCCTTGATCTTTTACTTTTTAACTCAGTCAAGTCTTACATAAGTGGTCTAACTTGTCTTGCACTATCAAGACTTGAACATCAACATGATTTAAAAAATCACTTTGTCTAGTCAAAGTCTAACTAATCAAATGTTCATTGTAGCTTCCTTTTCATAACTCAACATTTCCTCTAGGTTCTTTTTTAATGAGAAAATTCTCAAATTCTCTTCAACAATAAAATATATATGAGATTAAGATTAGATAATATTGTTAGAAAGGATAGGGATTGTACCAAAAGATCGACCTATCAATGCTCGATACAACCAATAGTCTTATAGAGCCACATGAGGTGGTTAAGCCATGTCATATATCCTATGAGAGATGCTGGACCACTACCAAAAATCCCCCTCCCAGCATAACTCATTGTGACTTGTAGGATTCAAAACTATGACCAAGCTCTGATACCAATTGTTAGAAAGGACAGGGTTGCTGTTGCACCAAAAGATCAATTTATCAATGCCCGACACAACCAATAGTTTTATAGAACCATAAGAGATGGTTAAGACATGTCATGAATCCTATGATAGATTCTGGCCCACTACTAACAAACATGTCTCATTAGTAGATTTGACATCAATGACAATACAACAATTGTTTCAATTGTAGTTTCCATCAATCTCCCTCTTTGGCATTGATGAAAACACCTTAAAATATTGTTCTTTAAGAATACAATCTCCCTCTTTTTACCATGCAATCCAAAAGAGTTCACTTCCAATATCCTTAAGTTAATTCTACTTTTTATTCATGCAATCTCAGAAACTCCCTCTAAGTTCTGACTTTAGACATCCTCTTGTGTACATACTCTCCATTTCTATTCAAATCTCTCCCTCTTACATTATGTATCTCTCTCTCTTTGAAAAAAATTCTAGAGACACTATCTCTTCTGTCTTCGTTTTTGTCATACATCTTGATTATGTAGATATTTGTATGTTTGCTGAATTCTATCATTTGTCATCTGTCTATGACTGATATGTTCTTCATCTTCATGTTGAAAACAATTGATCAATTGTATATTGTCTTTGATGTTACACCAAATATCATATCTTTACCAATTAGGGTATTTCAATCTCACCTAAGTGATGAAGAAATTTTCCTATGTCTGCCGAGTATTCCAGTGTTTTCCAAGTTTAGAAAGTGTCTACAAAGTTCATTCAAGCATTGAAGAAAAGTTAGCATAAGTTGAGTGTTAACCGAGCTCACTCGATTAATGAAAGAAAGTTGGATGGAACCAATACTTACTAAGCTCACTTAGTTATCGAAGGAAGTTTGCGAAGATGCAATGTTAATCGAGTTCACTTGGTTAACATAGGAAAATCATTTATGAGTTAGTGTCTACCGAGCAAGGTCGACTAATGAAGGATTTTCTTGTTTTGGCATATTGAGTTTGATAGATTTGTTTGTTGGTTCTAGTTGACTAAGGAGATGAATATTAATTATTTTAAATTATTTTTAAGATGACTTAATAATGGATAAGGTATAAGTATAAGGTCAAGTTGAGGATTGAAAGTGTGTGAGTGTATGGAAGAATATAAGATGCTTAGAGGAAGCAAATTAGAAGGATAAGTAGAATATCCTTGATGAGATGGGTAAGTGTACCAAGTTGTGGTGCCAAAAGGGGGGTATAAGTGGACACCTTTTTTTTGAAATCAATAATTTTTGAACTTCAACAAGAATTTGAAGATAGTTATGCTCAAAATTTTAAGATATGACAAAAAAAAAAAGTAGTAGTCCTTTGAATCTAGTTTCAAAACTACTAATTTTTTTCCAAAATGGTTTAGTTTTAGGTCCTCAAAAAAGGAGGCCACAGAAAGTGGTACTATTTATTCAAAAAAAACATACACAATATGAAGTGTGCCCCCCCTAATTTTTTATTTTTTATTTGAAATTCTTTAATTTCTCTAGTCAAAAGTTACCTAACACTGTGTAGTTTATCCTAAATTTTTCAAGTGATTTTGTAATGTGTATTTTTTATGAATTTCTTAATTAGACACATCCAAAAAATGTGAAATATGTGTGTGTTCCCCCTAGAAATTATTGAAAACTAATCTAAAATTAAAACTTTTTTTTTCAAAGTGTGTAGAATGGAGTCTAGTTTCTAAAAAATTAAGTTGTTGCAAAATTCGATGAATGGGCTAAAATCTATAGCCCAATAAGTACATGTTGGTTTTTGACAAAAAATGGACATACATTCAAAATAAATTATAGTTGAAAGGCTTGAAATAGTTCAAATAAAAAATAAACTATATGGTTATATAGCTAACACAGAGACCTATAATGTCATGTAACCTAATTTTATCGATGCTTAACCACAAGAAAACTTGAAAGAGAACACACAAAAAAAATTAATTATTTTTTGTATGTTTGTAGAAAAACATGTCTTAGACCAATTTAGAGACTCCTAACCTTTGGGATGGATCCCGAAGGCAAAACCAAGCCTTAGGCTTAGTAGAATGCAAAGCTTTAAATAGCATGCACATGCTATTCAAAGGTTTTTAAAATTTTGGTCATAATAGCACGTGTACACTTTAGTGCATACATGCTTTAGTGCTCATGCATTATTAAGACCTAAATTTGGAACGAGAGAGGTAGAGTGGGAGAGAGAGAGAGAAGAGAGGGGGGATGGGAGTGTGTGTGTGTGTGTGTATGAGAGAGAGAAAGTAGCAGATGGGAGAGGGGAGAGAGAGAGTAGGGGGTGGCAAAGAGAGAGAATAGGGGATGGGAGAGAGAGAGAGTGAGAGTAGGGGATGGTAGAGAGGGAGAGAGAGTGAGAGAGAAAGAGTAGGCAGTGGGAGAGGGAGAGAGGGAGAGAGAGAGAGAGAGAGAGAGAGAGAGAGAGAGAGAGTGGAGGGATGAGAGTGTGAGAGAGAGAGAGAGAGGGGGGGGTGTGAGTGAGTGTGTGTGAAAGAGAGAGAGTAGGGGGTGGAAAAGAGAGAGTACAGGATTGGAAAGCAAGAGTGAGAGAGAGTAGGCAATGGGAGAGGGAGTGGGAGAGGGAGAGCAAGAGAGAGAGAGGAGGATGAGAGTGTGTGAATGAGAGAGAGAGAGAGTAGGGGATGGGAGAGGAGAGAGAGAGAGCAGGGATGGGAGTGTGTGCATGTGTGTGAAAGAGAGAGAGTAGGGGATGCAAGAGGGGGGGAGAGAGAGTGGATGGGGGAGAGAGAGCAGGCAGTGGGAGAGGGAGTGGGAGAGGGAGAGAGAGGGGGGATAGGAGTGTGTATACAAGAGTGAGAGAGTTTGAGAGTGTAAGAGAGAGTACAGGGTGGTAGAGAGAGTGAGTATAGGATGGGAGAGAGTGAGAGTAGGGGATGGGAGAGAGAGAGTAGAGAGGGAGAGAGTGAGAGTTAAAGAGAGAGAGAGAGAGAGAGAGTAGGGGATGGGAGAGAGAGTGAGAGAGAGTAGGTAGTGGGAGAGGGTGTCAGAGAGGGAGAGTGAGTGAAATAGAGAGAGTAGGTAGTGAGAGAGGGAGTGGGAGAGGGAGAGCAAGAGAGAGGAGGGGATGGGAGAGAGAGTGATAGAGAGAGAGTAGGTGGTGGGAGAGGGAGTGGGAGAGAGAGAGCAAGAGAGAGAGTAGGGGATGGGAGAGAGAGTAGGCGATGGGAGAGGGAGATAGATAGAGAGAGTAGTGGTGGGAGAGGGAGTTTGAGAGGGAGAGCAAGAGAGAGAGGGGGATGGGAGTGTGTGTAAGAGAGAGAGTTGGGGATGGGAGAGAGAGAGAGTGAGAGAGAGTAGGCAGTGGGAGAGGGAGAGAAAGAGAGAGAGGGGGGATGGGAGTGTGTGTAAGAGAGAGAGTAGGGGATGGGAGAGAGAGAGTGAGAGAGAGAGTAGGTGGTGGGAGAGGGAGAGTGAGAGAGAGAGTAGGGGATGGGAGAGAGTAGGCGATGGGAGGAGTGGGATAGAGAGAAAGTAGCAGTTGGAGAGGGAGTGTGAGAGGGAGAGAAAGAGAAAGGGGGGATGGGAGTGTAAGAGAGAGAGTAGGGGATGGGAGAGGAGAGAGAGGGGAGATGGGAGTGTGTGTGTGAAAGAGAGAGAGTAGGGGATGGGAGAGGGGAGAGAGAGAGTAAGCGGTGGTAGAGGGAGTAGGAGAGGGAGAGAGAGAGGGGGGATTGGAGTGTGTATATGAGATAGAGAGTAGGGGATGGGAGAGAGACTGTGGGCAATGGGGGAGAGAGAGAGAGAGAGAGAGAGAGAGAGAGAGAGAGAGAGAGAGAGAGAGAGAGAGAGAGAGAGAGAGAGAGAGAAGGTGATGGGAGAGGGAGTAGGAGAGGAAGATAGATAGAGAGTAGTAGTGGGAGAGTGAGTGTGAGAGGGAGAGCGAGAGAGAGAGGGGGGATGGGAGTGTGTGTAAGAGAGAGAGTAGGGATGGGAGAGAGAGTGAGAGAGAGAGAGAGAGTAGGGGATGGGAGAGAGAGTAGGTGGTGGGAGATGGAATGGAAGAGGGAGATAGATAGAGAGAGTAGTTAGAGAGAGAGCAGGGGATGGGAGAGGAGAGAGAGAAAGATAGAGTAGGGGATGTGAGAGGAGAGAGAGTGAGAGAGTAGGGCATGGGAGAGAGAGTGAGAGAGAGAGTAGGCAGTGGGAGAGGGAGTGGGAGAGGGAGAGAAAGAGAGGGGGGGTGGGAGTGTGTGTAAGAGAGAGAGAGTAGGGGATGGGAGAGAGAGAGAGAGAGTAGGCGATGGGAGAGGGAGAGCAAGAGAGAGTAGGGGATGGGAGAGGGAGTGGGATAGAGAGAGTAGTGGTGGGAGAGGGAGAGTGAGAGAGAGGGGGGATGGGAGTGTGTGTAAGAGAGAGAGTAGGGGATGGGAGAGAAAGAGTGAGAGAGAAAAAGTAGGGGATGGAAGCGAGAGAAAGAGAGAGTAGGGGATGGGAGAGAGAGAGTGAGAGAGAGAGTAGGTGGTGGGACATGGAGTGAGAGAGGGAGATAGATAGAGAGAGTAGCCCTAGAGAGAGAGAGTAGGGGATGGGAGAGGAGAGAGAGAGTGAGAGAGAAGGGGATGTGAGAGGAGAGAGTGAGAGAGAGTAGGGGATGGGAGAGAGAGTAGGTAGTGGGAGAGGGAGATATAGAGAGAGAGAGTAAGGGATGGGAGAGAAGAGAGAGCAAGATAGTAGGGGATGGGAGAGAGAGTAGGCAGTGAGAGAGGGAGATATATAGAGAGAGTAGGGGATGGGAGATGAGAGAGAGTGAGAGAGTAGGGGATGGGAGAGGATTGAGAGAGTGAGAGAGAGTAGGGAGAGAGAGAGGATGGGAGAGGATTGAGAGAGTGAAAGAGAGAGAGTAGGGAGAGAGAGTAGGGGATGGGGGATGGTGGGATAGGGAGAGATTATTCTTCACATAGTGCATATGCACTATAGTGCGTACATGCTATAGTGTGTATGTACTATATAAGAACACCAAAAAATGGTCATAACACAAGTTTGGGTCCCTTCTAATCCATATTCTTCTTTTTGTTTGTTGTGCATTCTTTAGTTCCAATACAAAACAAGGGTTTCAAGCTGTTGGAAGTTAGCAAACACTATTTGAAAGCTTTTTGAATATTCTTTCATTCTATTTGAAGCTAGAAAACATCAAATTCAATCATTGGATACACTATTTGAAGGCTTTTTGAATATTCTTTCTATAGAAAACTTTAATGCAGTCCTTTTTAAATATTCTTTGTTGTTATATAGAGACAAATTTGATTATAATTTGACATGTTGTTTAATATATAGTGAATTCATTTAAATTTGTATTTTTGAATGAATTTTTGTTTGGAAATGGTTAGAAATTTGATAAGTTGTTTAATATATATTGTATATTCATTAAAATAATTGTAATTTGTATATGTATTTGAATGATTTGTAATTTACAAATTGTAAGTAATTCAGATGTTTGAATAATTTGACATATAGAAATCATCATCATGCCAAGGAAGAAACCAAAAATTCAAACAACAAAAGAGAAAGAGAGAGATTTGGCGATTAAAAGAGATAAAATGAAACTAAAAAAAATTGCAAAGCAATAATGAATGATTGACTTTCAAAGAGGAACAAGAACCACCAATACAAAGAAACAAAGAGGAAGAATTGGAAAGACAAAGAGAATAAATGAGACTGTTGCACTCAAGAAAACAATTGAATTGTGAAGCTACACCATCTTCCAATTTTGGAGTCATATCATCATCTCATATTTAAGAGAGGCTAATTTATAGATCTAATGATGTACACACTCTATCATGTCATGTTGAAGGCATAATATCAACATATCAAGTAGGTGATATTCCATGTTTTGCATCTTATTGCCAAAGCATATCATCTTTAGTTCAAGCTACGCAAAGCACTCAACCTTATGTTGATGTGCAAAATGTTGAAAGAATGGAAGAGATTATAACACTTTCTAGAATTCAATTTAGAAAACCAAAATATTTGATTGATATTGATACTAACATTTTAAAATCAATGCCTGACAAGATTAGCAAGCGTACTTGTAAAAAAAAAGTTAATCATTTGCGAAGACTATTCTTAGAAGAATTAAATATTATAGGTCAATGTCAATTATTTGTTGAAATGATGAAAATTTTTAAATTTAGGCCTATCATGAAGATTTTTTGGCTAAGAATGATGGATGATTCAAATGAAAAAACTATTGCAAATAATCTAATGAGTGTTTATGACAAAGTGGGTTCTAAATCATGCACCAAAGATAGTAATATCACAAGACAAGTACTTACGTCGACAATAGTAAGTACCCAAATGAAGAAAGCTTGACTCATGAGAAATTAGTGAAGGTTTAAAATCATTGATCAAAGATTTTTGGACAAATAACACACATGTATCCCCTAATAAAAGAGATGTTGTAAGAAGGAGGATTGGTAGACAAAATCACGACCCACATGCGAAATATTTTTTGGACTCAACTCAAACACAATTTTTTGCAAAATTTATTGGTATGTATCCTTAAATTTGAATAATTCAAAGATTTTTTGAGATGGTTAAAATTTTTTATGTGAAGATAAATCACACATGCACAACTTCTTGTTGTAGGATACACATTGATTTTTCTAACCATTTTGATATTTTTAGGCATATATGTGTGTTTTTGCATTCTAAGTTTGTTTTGCAGGATTGTGACATGAATGAGCCACCTAGATCTTCAAGGGAATCCATATCCAACATTTTATGTGAAATAGGGGATGGCCAAAAAAATTACAAGACATCATGCTTGGATGGTACATGCTTATTTTGTAGTTCATTACAACTTTTATCAACTTGTGAACATATAGATAGTACACATGCAATTGGAAATGAAATAATAGATTATGAAAAATATAAGATAGTGAAATATGCTCTAAAAGATGGGAAACAAAGTAAAAGATGTGATTTAGTCATTGAAAAGATTCTAATGTATGAGTTCATGAAGAATTTTCATGAAAAGATTATTTACGAGTATGCAAGGCATACACATAGAGCTCGATGGATGGATTTTCAGTTCAAGTTGTGCAAGGATACATTTCCACTGGATACCATTGTTTTGGTTGTAGAATTTGTAGAGAACTACACAATACAACCACAAAATGAGGTGCAAGAAAAGTATTATACTTCTCAACAAGTTTCCATCTTTGTTCACATAACAATCATGCATTCACTTACAAGTATAGAGGATGACGGGAAGATTTTGAGGGAGTGCCATTTTTACATCACTGATGATCGATCACATTCTATGGAGTTTGTACATGGTTGTTTTCAACTATTTTATGGAGATTTGGCTAATAGGGGTATACCATATCATCAACACATTATTTGGTCAGACAGTTCTGCATCTCAATTCAAGAATACACAGATGTTCTATTGGTTGAGCATGATGCACAAGTTATCTATAATTCAATATATGTGGAATTTCATAGAGGCTGGTCATGGAAAGGGAGAGCACAATAGTGTAGGTGTAGGCATCAAAATAGTCTTAGCTCATGAAGAGCTAAAGTACAAAGATGGAGCAATATTGATAGATATAAGATCCATCATCTACTAGTGTAATGCTACAATGGGTTCAAGTAAGGAAGATGAGTCTATGGTTCATAGATGTTTTGGTTAATAGATAATACTAACATTTCACCATATGAGGATTGTTGCACACTAATAGGATCAAGTGAATTGCACTCTTTTAGAAGCTCTGATGCAGGTTCATGAAGTATCCACACATAAAAAATGACATGCTATTTTTCATTATGTGCAGAGGAAAATTGGGATGACTGTGAGTCAAACAAATGGGTGGACAAATGGGATATACGGGTTTTGGACCCAATTAACATCTATCGTCCACCACAAGCACTAGAAATGGTAGAGATGGATTCGTTTATTAACTTTGATCACTTTTTTGATCTAGTGAAACCTAGTACTATATATATATATTTATATATCTTTTTAATTTCAATATGTAACTTTATAAGTTTTACCTAAGTATTTTTTGAATTAATGACCGCATTTTGTACATTTATCACTGCAAGCCATGTTTTTGCTATTATTGCACTTGAAGACAATGAAGAAGGGACAAATTATTATTTTTGTCATTGTGTCCAAGACGAAAAAAAATAAGATCACTCGATTATAGATGGTGAAGGTTTAGAGTACCATATCAGTGCGGTGGTTGTAACTAGCACATGGCTTAGATGATATTCTATGAAGAAACCTAACTTGTGGTTAGTCGAGGATTGGTAAACAAAGAGGAAGATTCTTCATTATTGAAACCTTTTGTTGCATCAAATGTCCACTTGATAAAATATGGTGTAAAACCACATAATAAGACTCTTTGAAAAGTTTGTGAGTCAGACCACGAGCCAATACTTGAGACATTAAAATGTAGAGCAGATCTAGTTGGTTCATTAGATTGAATAGGGAGATGCAAAGAGAAAGAGTGGTGCAGGGTCACCTTGAATCATAGGGCCCTCACCTTTTCATTTTTGTTGTGTTATGCTCCAAGTGAACCTTGTAAGTAGAATAAGTGTCATTGGACCTAGGTGTGGTAGTTAGGGTATTGGATGTCATTTAATGTCCTTAGAAGAGTCACTATTTTGGCCTAAAAATCAAGGCATACATTGACATAGGGAAATGAGTAAACTAAGGGATGAGTCATTAGATTAGGGAAGGGTCCCTAGCATTGAATTGCTAAGGGATAGCCTAAATAACAAGTTAGAAGTGTTAAGACTTGAGCAAGGAAGAAAAATCCAAAAGTTGCTATATTGCAATTTTGTAATTTTTGAAAAATGTTCATTTTGCAAGAAATTGTGGATTTTCCTTTTAAAACCTAAAGGAGGCCGATGCAAACCATAAGGATGAAGGGGAAAGACCTAAGAGGAGATATAAAGACTTTACAAATACTAAAATGAGAGAAGTTGATATCATTGTGTACGGTCAACATGCTATAGTATGATATTTGTAGGCAAAATGATGCAGCAAGCTAGGGTGATGGGCTTTAATATACAATAAGTTTTAGAAATTTCAATGGTTTAGGTATTTGGGCCTCAACAATCTAAATGCTCCAAGGAAATGACCTATCAAGACTACCTTCAAGGATCCTAAAATGATGAATTCAATTTTATAAGGCTTTCAATTGTTTATATTCAAGGAATTCTAAGACTTTACTTCAATCCCATATTCCCTCTCCAAAAACTCCCTTACATTGAACCCAAAAACCCAATACCCTACCTATTAGCCTAATGCATACTTAGAATGTGAATAACTCTACTTTCTCTCAAAACACTTTCCAATCTAAGGATGTTTGCTGATACCCTTTTCAAAGTTTTTTAACCTACCAAAAGCTTTTATATGGTTATTTTGAACCAATACTCCTTTGTTTAACTGGTACCCTATTTTTATGAATAAAAATTGATCTATTAAAAAATGACCTACATGAAAGAATCCAATTGGAACTTCCTACTCTTAAATTTTTTTTTCTTATACCATCAAATGGTCAATTCCAAAAGGAATCAATCCCAAGAGTTCTGCAACTCCTGATCCCCAATTCTTGAATCCAAACCCTGTTCACTAGAGCTTCCTTAAATGTTCACTCTCCACTTGATATTTCATCCAATTGGTGACGAAATCACCCTTAATTTACTCTATTGAAATGCCCCCAAACACAAGCTCCACTCCTTGTTTGGGTAGATTAGTCACTACTGCACATGGCATTAAACTCCATGATACCTTCACACTGATACTTAAAACTTGTCTTATTATGAATATGCTTGGTTAGCACTTAATAATACAAGTTAGTTTGGTCATCCCATGAATATTGGGCCCTAAATTATTCATAGAATGACTCTCATTCCTTAAACTCTTACTACAACAATAGTAATAGACAAAGAAAACTTAATGTCCTATAGACTAGTGCGACAACAATTTTAATGAAAAGATAAACACATTTGAAATAGTGATGCTAAGTGAATAACTTTAGTGATTCTTTGGCATATCAAAACAAGCTGAGTTGAGATTCTCAAGAATGAACAAACTTGCAAACACGAAGAGTTTTATTGTTGCATTTCACCAATCTCATTGTGTCTGTCCATACACTTGATTCTCATATATATATAAAAGCTTCAAAATAACTTCTCCGCACTATTTCAACCAACTCTCATTGGTTATGTTGAAGGTTTAATTCTTTAAAATAAAAACAATTCCAACTTCCCTCTAAATCCTAAACTAGTCATTGGATTTTGAAAATTCAAAATTCAAACATATAATTTATTGAATTATTTTAAACAAAAAGACCACTCATTTTGATCTTTTATGATCATTAAACTTTCCTAGACCCTAAACATTCCAATTTAACCCAAGGACTCTATTGGTCCCCCTTACAAAGCAAATTTGGTCCCTTTAGGACTTTTAACAATGTCTAGGATTTGCAAAATCAAAAAGCCATTATAGGCTTTAGTATTTTCCAATTAATTTGCCTTATCCTTTGATTTTATTGATGACCTTGATTGTGTATTTGATGCAAATGGTCAAGGTACTGACAAGGTAGGTTGGGAGAGATCAACCAAAAGAACACCTTCATAAGGTTTTTAAGCCCAAACAAGGCTCAAGACCCCACACTTGCACCTTAATCACCAAAATTGCTTAATGCATGAAAGCTATTACCAACATTGAATCATGAAACTAGACTTAGAAAATACTATTCTTACACCAGTAGGGTCATGTTTACTAGATTTGAGGACACCAAAACAAAAATAATGCATAGTTCCTTCAATACTCCCTTGGATTGCTAGTAGCCCAAGAAAGTGGATTAAGGCCTACAACTTGAAAACCTAGGATTGGAATAATGAAACTAACCACCCAAAAATTGTTATTCCTAATGTACTTCAAGATCTCCAAGTGATAAGACCCTATCATCAATGATACTACCCAAACACTTGAAATCATCAATTAGCCCTAAAGGCTAATTAGGGTGATTTTTTAAAGGAAGTACCAATTAAAAACATTGTGAAAAATTTAGACCAACTAGGTTAGATGGAAAAAATCTCAAATAGCTTAAGTCCAGAGTTACAAGTCTTAGGAACAAGTTTTGGAGTCACAAAATGCTACTACATCAGGACTGTGTGCTAATGTATACAAGATATATGCATCTAGGGCATCACCTTTCTCCCTTGTCCCTACATATGAAAACTTGAAACCAAAATAATTTCAAAGTGTATTAGAAGTACAAGGATTCCACCAAAGGCCATAAATTTCCTATGGTGGAATCTAGAGTTATAACCCAATTTCCTTCAAAACCCTACAAATCCTCAAAATTTGGGTTGTTTGCACAAAAATAGGTATAACTTGAGTTTTACAAAGTCTTAGACCATAAAACTATTTGCATTGGAAAGATGATTAAAGAATGCATCCAACCATACTAGGAATATATCCATAAGCATCCATACACGTCTGTACCATTCAAAAAATTCACTGAAAATGCATAAAACAAAGTTGTCTTTATTGATTTTAATGCCTATACATGTGTGTCTATCAACTATATCTTCTCCTTCCCACAAAAGGAAGGAAGAAAATCCCTAGAGGTCTTCAGTCATCATGTGGAGGGAAATGATGGGGATGATGTGGTCTTCCTCACACGCTTGATCATCCTCTTGTTTAGGCTCTTCTCTAACTCGAGTTGATACAAAATAGATATGAATCAATAATTATTATACATTGAAATCAAATTTATGTACACATAAAGTTAATTATTTTCTTACCGCCATCAAATAGTCACTCTGTACATCCACCTCAAAGACTCGCGGATGATCGGGTGTAACAAGACCTTACAATAATTCAATCAATATAATCACTTATAAATAACATTAGAAATTTTGATACTAACTATTATAAACAACAACTAAAACCAAGAAAATTCTTTCATACCTATTGTGGTATTCATAACACACACCCCATTCCTCACTAGGAATGGAGACCCCCTACCTTTTTCGACTCCTGAACTCTTGATTCGAGAGTCAGAAGAAGAAAATTTGTTTATAAGTTTGCATCAAAATTTCAAAAAATAAAAAAATAAAAAATATAATTTTAATTTTTTTAAAAAAATAAAATAAAAAATATTAGTAATAATAAAAAAAAAATTTAAAATAAAAAATAAATAAAACAAAAAAAAATTTCAAAAATAAAATAAAATAAATAAGTCCCCAAGGGGGGACTTTTTTTCTTACATCATTTATTTTCTTTTCTCGCTATCTGGTGACTGATGATATTTTCTTCTCTCATAATACATAGGTAACGTGATTAGATGGCGTCTACATCTAGAGCAGTAGTGAAACCAATTATTTTCAAGTTCCAAGGCATACCCCCGAAGTCAAGATTACATGATGAGTATGTTGAGATCAAAGATGCTAACCTTGGACACACAGACTTGGGAGAATTTTTGAGAGTTTGCAATAATCTGACACAAAGGTCAACCTTGATGTCTACATTGATCCAATTTCGATTAGTGAATGCAGTGTCACATCCTGTGTTAGTACAATCAGCTACATTGGTTGACCTTGTCTTGACACTTTGTTCCTGATGAAAGGGTAGTTAAGAGCATCACCAGAGAAGTGGTCTTAGATCTACATCCTAACAACATCGAAAGAGTTTTCCATCTTCCCATAGCTGATCAGTTCATCTGACTCTCTTATGAAGCAGCTGAAAGATGGTATAAAGATCATCACCAAGAAGCCATCGACATCATACATTCCTTGTACTTCATTGAGAAGCCACCTTAGGAAAAGACAATCAACATAGTGGATATGACTTGGGGATATATGAAGGATGACATCAAATACTCTATTATTCTCCTAAGCAGAGTCATGGCCTTACTTGCAGTAGGTCATCTCACTCCATTTATGGTCAACTTCATTGAGACCATCAGGCATGCAAAGATAACACTAGATTGGGCCACCATAATTAGTGAAAACTTGTGTGAGTAGCTGAGGACAGTAAAGGATAAGAAGAAGTTCTATATAACTTCTTATGTGGTGTACTTACTTGCAGCAAGAGCAACAAACTATCCTCGGTTATACAAGAAAGGCAGTATGCAGGACCCCAATGCTTGGCCATACATAGTCTATCCTCAGTTGGTGAAGAAGAAGCTCTCATCATAGAGCAAAGAGTATAGAATCATAAATGATGCTTTGATCTTTGCAATCATTTGAATCATTGAAGGGGACTATGGGAAGAGATTTTCTAAGGAAGCCAAGGCATAGATCATAGCTCTTAGAGCATATTTCATCTAGTTCAGGACATTTACATATATTCAGGTAGGTGGTGCATCTATCAATCCAAAGAAACTCCCAAGGTACCCAAGTGACAAGTTGGTCCTAATGGAAATATTCTGGTAGATTGAGTCAGCTTATGAGAGGATCAAAAAACAAGAGAGACCTTATTGGGATTGGCCTGTTGAGATAATGGGTGTTGCACACATTGCATAATATTGTTATTTTATTATTTTATTTTTATTATGTAATGTTGTACCTAGATGGACGTGCAACATGTAAAGATTCCCATGGAATATTCTTGATGAGTTATATTGTAACATTGTGAAAATATTTTATGTAATTATTTAATATTGGGGGAAAAGAATTAAATGCCCAATATTAAATGTGGGGTCAGTGGGTTAGGTAGCACATGGTTTTAGCACATGGTTTATGTAATACCACTTGGTGGTTTTGTGGGACTTGCTACTATATAAGCAGCCACAAGGGTAGTTGTTGTAGATAGAGAGGAGAAAGAGTGACAAGAAGAAGACAAAAGGCAAGAGTCGAGCGGGACAAGGCTTGACAGGTTAGCCAAGGGAGCATTTGTGAAGGTTGAAAGCATGGCATGGGATGTGTGGATTCATGCTTGTTCACATAGTTTGCTCGGTTGTGGCTATGGCCATGAAGGCTTCCATGGTTGTATGGCAATGGTATTTTTGCTGAATAATACATGATGATGGATGCTTTTGGAGGCTGGGTTTTTCCCTCAATGAGGGTTTCCCAGGGTATATCTTGTGTCACATTTTGTGGGTATGTTGTCTATTCTCTTGCATGTGGATTTTAATTCCATGTTTATTTTAGATCTATTATAGGTTATGTGGAAACGGTTATATTCTTTATTGCCAAGTTTCCTTACAAGTGGTATCAGAGCTATGGTTTTATTATTGTAACCCTAGATTGAATCCATGGGAATGCATGAGAGGATAAAAGAAAGGGCAAGATATATGAATAATTATTGCAGATCTGAGGACTTTGGATTTGCTGTTATGATGGGATGTTAAAAGATTTGGGCATGGGAAATTGTTGGATAAAAAGGTTTTTCGGATGTCTTCATTTAAATGAGGGTTTTGGGGGGTAGCTTGCAGAAATGACCTCCTGGGTAAAAACAGACCTCACCATTGAATCCGGGTCGACATTTCCATAAAATTTGACATATAATATGCCCTAGTTTGGCCATGTTCAGAGGGAATGAAAGAGTTTTTTGGTTTCAGCTCATGATGGCCGTCAAATTTAATCCCGTCGGAATTTTCGTCACTGAAAAAAATTAAAAATGAAAAATCGTACTGAAAATGGTAAAAAGACTGTCTTAGTAAAATGGCCATAACTTTCTCTCAGAATATTAGATTTTAGAGTTCTTATAGGCGTTGGAAAGCTAATTCAGAGCACTACAAGATGGTGTAGGTTTGGTTCTATGATTTTGAGATTTTGTTAGGTTTTAAGAGCCCTAAAGTTAGATGTTGTTTATTTTGAGCACAGATTAGGGCATAACTTGGGCATACGGAGTCAAATTTTGGACTTCGAGTAGTCAACGGAAAGCTCTTGGAGAGCTCTACACGTTGGTTCAGATTTGGTGCAGGTTTGGCATGATTTATTTATTGATATATTTATCTGAACAGTTTATAGGTATATTTTGACTATGGTAACATTGTGAGTTTATGGCATTGGAGATTTAAAATTTGATGTCATTGTATACTCAGTTCATATTTTAGATTGGTCTCATGATGATATGGTTATCAGTGTTTGGTTTGGATATGCATGATGGCTTGTTGGGTCTACAAGTTGTGCAGTGTTGTAAGCGGTCTATACTTACAGGTTGCATTTATAGCTTGGTTATGGGTTGTCTTTGCCCATTGATCTTTCATTATTGACGCATATTCAGATTGGTGGCTTGGATTTGGGTTGTCTATGCCCTAAGTCACATGATTTACTATTTATCTTCATGTAGAAGGGATGAGATGTTGTTACCAGGTACAATCATGGTGGAGGATTGTGGTTGACTATGCTGACAAGTTGGACTTTGAGAGCCAGATGCTCGGTTCATGGATGTGATCATGGTGCCATGGATTTTGGCATGACATGATTGGATATAAAGGTACATCCTTGATGTTTATTAGCTTGGATTTTTTGATTTGGTTATGGTGGTATATCTTCTTGGTAGAGGATCATGGTTATTTGGTTTCTTTTGAGGAGCTCATGATGTGCACTTTGAGTTCTTTGATGGTTTGATGCCTTGGTTGATTCTCATAGTTAGAGGATGGTTTTTCATCATATGTCATGGATAGCTTGGATACATGGTTTAGTGGGAGCTTGTGACAGTGATGGGGTGACAGTGCAGGATTAGTTCCTGGTTTGGTTTATATCTTCTTGGTTTGGAGAGGATGGATTTTATGATGCCATAGGTGACTTGGTACCACGGTTGAGTGGGAGTTTTGTTGGCATTGATATATTTATTGAGTGTTTGCAGATGTTGGAGGTTTGTCTTAGATCCTGTTGCTGCAGAAGTGTCTTTGACATTTGCATGGTGCACTTGTTATCTTCATGGTGTATGAAGATGGTTAGATCTTGAGGACTCATGGAGTTCTTGGTTATCTTCATGGTGTGTGGAGATGGTTCTTCCTGGTATGTGGAGATGGTTTTTCTTCATGGTGTGTGAAGATGGTTGCATCTTGAGGACTCACAGGGTTCTTGGCAAAGGTGTGGTTTATGCTTTTATTTGGCATGTTATCCTTGGTGTGAGGATGGTTTCATTATTATGTCATGGTATACTCTTGATACGCGTTTAGAGTTGTGACATGTTATGGTGTGTTCATATGGAGCATGTTATCTCTTTAGTTGAGATGGTTAGATCATGTTGTCATGTTTATGTTCCTGAGGCCATGGTTGGAACTTTGACATTGATCTTGATTTAGTTTCTTGGTATTGAGTACACTAATCATAAGCTGGATACTTCATGATATTGCTATGTTGCATTTGGAGTTGGCATGGATTGATTGGTTACAGGTGCTCATGGATACTTAGAGACGGTGGTGATGCTGATTTCTCTTGGATTAGAGAAGTATTTGTTGGGACGGTTGATGGTTTCAGCAGGAAGTCCGAGGGGCAGTCACCTGATATGGACTTAAGAGGAGATTGTTCTTAGATGAGTCTTGGTTGGAGACTTGGGTATCTTGATGAGCATTCTCATTCCCCACTCTTGGTCTACTCGGCAGTTTGCTACTTGAGAGGTATAGCCCATTTTTTCTCAAGTTGCATTATAGTTATGCTTGTCTTTCATGGATATGGATCTTGAGCTATGGTACATGAGTTAGTTCTGGAGGGTTCATTTGAAAGATGGTTAAGCATTGGTTATCTCCATGTGCATATGTTGTTATGCTGGTTGAGTTTGGGAGATGGTTTTATATTGGGCATATTCCTTGGATTAGGAATGGTTATTCCTTGGTTTAGGAATGGTTTTATTGAGTTTGATCTTCTTGTGAGAGGCTTACATCCATGATTAGTTATATGGTATGGTTTGGGTGTTGTTGAGGCTTCTTGTTGGGGTTTTATGGAGAAGATCATACTTGCACAGTTTACATCTAGAGGTGTGTGTAGAAGGACATGATACAGGTTATGATTTGCATGGTTTCTCTGGTCTTGGTTATCTTCCTAGATGTTCAGTTTTGCTTACATTGGATTTGAGATTGGTTAGAGATTGTGATCATTGGTTTGTGCTCATGTATGTCATGTGAGAGATGACATGGTTATTTCTTTCTCTTTCCTTTGTTGGTTGTGGAGAATTTGGGAGATTATTGGAGACTTGTTATGAGAATTGTTCTTGCAGGATATTAGTTTATGTATTGTGGATGTCCTTGATACTACATGGATTCACTTCTTTGAGATGTGTTGAGTGGATTGGTAATAGATTTGACATTATCTTTTGCAGTGGGAGCTTCTTGGTATATATGTGGCAGGTATTGCTCTTGAGGCTTGTGATTGCAGGTTATAGATTGGATATGTCGGTGATATGAGATTCACTTGTTATACCTTTGAGGTATGGATAGTTGGATGGGTTTGGCACTTTGCTGTGGGTGCTATTTCAGCTATGGATATTTTGACAACTACAGATACATGTGATTACCTTTGGATCAGGTTATTTGTGCTTGGCATTTTCAGTTGGTACAAGATTTTATGATCTTCTAATGCAACAGGTTGGGTGGTTTTCTCTTTGGATGGCTTCTATGTATGTCCAATGGGAGTGGCATAATAGGAGGTGAGATCATTCATGTTTGAGATGCTGGATACTTTGATTTTGTTGCGGGTACTAGGATGGAGCACTTGGTTTATTTGGATCCATGATGTGCTGGGAGGGATTGTTCCCTTGTTCATTTATGAGGCTATGGATTGACCCTATGCAATGTATACAACAAGTGGGAGATTGTTGAGATAATGGGTGTTGCACACATTGCATAATATTGTTATTTTATTATTTTATTTTTATTATGTAATGTTGTACCTAGATGGACGTGCAACATGTAAAGATTCCCATGGAATATTCTTGATGAGTTGTATTGTAACATTGTGAAAATATTTTATGTAATTATTTAATATTGGGGGAAAAGAATTAAATGCCCAATATTAAATGTGGGGTCAGTGGGTTAGGTAGCACATGGTTTTAGCACATGGTTTATGTAATACCACTTGGTGGTTTTGTGGGACTTGCTACTATATAAGCAGCCACAAGGGTAGTTGTTGTAGATAGAGAGGAGAAAGAGTGACAAGAAGAAGACAAAAGGCAAGAGTCGAGCGGGACAAGGCTTGACAGGTTAGCCAAGGGAGCATTTGTGAAGGTTGAAAGCATGGCATGGGATGTGTGGATTCATGCTTGTTCACATAGTTTGCTCGGTTGTGGCTATGGCCATGAAGGCTTCCATGGTTGTATGGCAATGGTATTTTTGCTGAATAATACATGATGATGGATGCTTTTGGAGGCTGGGTTTTTCCCTCAATGAGGGTTTCCCAGGGTATATCTTGTGTCACATTTTGTGGGTATGTTGTCTATTCTCTTGCATGTGGATTTTAATTCCGTGTTTATTTTAGATCTATTATGGGTTATGTGGAAACGGTTATATTCTTTATTGCCAAGTTTCCTTACATGGCCTTTTGTCATAGGAGCATATCAGGTGAAGAGAAAATAGGATATTCTAACATTTGAATGGGAATGGGAGAACTATCCTCTTGAAGAGTACAACTCTCCTTGACCATATTTTGACAATGTAAGCAAAGTGGAAAATCTAGCCAAGAAGGATTTCTATCATGAGGATGCCATTGAAGATCATTGGATGAACATCGCAAATGACTACGATGTCCGCATCGAAGACTATTGTAGGATGACTTTGTATCTAATAGAAAAGACTCTCCATTTGACCATCCCTTATGAGATAAGGCTACAGGACTCTAAGGAACTACTAGATCCCCTATTTAATATAGATAAAGTTGGTGAGAAACCCATTCCGAATGCAAAAGTTGATAGAGAGGAAGGAGATGATATTAATCATTGAGCAAGACATATCATTCGAATGGTAAAGAGTTGGATTGAGAAACCATTTCCACTTGATCCAATCCCTAATACTGAAATCTTCCATGCACATGCTTACCCAAAATGGGGTAAGGGAAAGAAAGTCACAGTTCCTATCTTTGTGCTCAAGTCTCCTATTAGGCTAGAGATAGTCTACTAGCTTGATTGTCTAGTGGGATATTATCACCCTCCTGAAAGGAAGGGAAAGAGGAAGAGAACCTATCCTTAGAGGATTCAGATAGAATAGGTTATGAAACATGTGTCCTCTTGGTAGCATGAATAGAGCTCACAAGAATCCCAAGGTATTGGAGCATCTCAATTCCAGGATGAACCTTAGTTGCCTCCTATTTTGCCAAGCCAACCTAAAGAGGGAGAAATTCCAGAGACCTCTATTCCTCCTATGCAAGAAGAGTCTGCTTCTCCTATGGTTTCGAAGAGACAAAAGAGGATCAAGGTTAGGATGAACAAGAGGGAAAGAGTCAGTAAGAGATAGTGCCTAATCCATTAATTCCCAAAACCATTTTGGAGGAAGAAATAGATGAGAAAGAAATAGAATCAGATGAGGAGGAAGAACAAGTGCCCTTACAAAGAAGAAATCAATTAGATAAAGCCATAGAGTTGGAAAGAAGAAAGAGTACCATGAGTATCTTGCCACCCACCCAAGTAGAACCATTAGAGCTCTCTTCTTCGGAGGATGAAGTACAATGATGGGTAAATGAGCAAAGAGAGCAAGGTGAAGATGTTCTCTCCATCCCAGATTTTGATTTCATGCCTCTGGGTATGGAGTTAGTTGGGGATAAGATCAGAGACACCACTATAGGTGAACTCCAACAATAAGACTAGATGCAGATGCTACTAGAGACACAGGGTCCTGATCTCACTCCTCCATCTCCACCATAGATCATGGTGGTAGATAAGGGTTCAGTCACTCCTCCACCTCTAAGTTCAGAAGAGGAACATGTTCAAAAGGAACCATCATTACAAGAGCAACCAGAACCAAGGGTTACTGACAAGGCATCAAAAGAGGCACAAATAGTAGAATATGTGCAGCAACCTTCTCAGGATGTTGAGGATCAAACTATAGGATCTACAGAGACTGAGACTACAAAAGAAGAGTCCTCACAATAGGAGACTCCAAGAAAGAGTGATAAAGGGAAGGAGGTAGTTGAACATATCCCTTCATCATCAAGAGCCAAGGTTGTAGAGAGACACATCCCAAGATGGTTTTAGAAAGAAATAATGAGAAGTGCCAAGCATCAGTTCCATGCTTCAAAGGACATTTGTGATATTGTAGAGATCCTGAACAAGCTTGAGTCTCCATTACATGATGCAATACCATTTGTGTTTGTCACTTCCATAAGGAACCAAGACTTATTTGCACAAGTGGCTCACCCTCTTGAAGGTACAGATGTAGAAGTTGTTAGCCTTGAGGACTATGAAGTGAAATATATTATGTTGGGAAAGCCTACACAGGATACATCCTGGCAGATGATGACTATGGGAATCAAAGAGGTTCTCAGGCACATGGAACAGGATGAGATTGAAATCAGAACACTTCAAAGGCAAGTTGAGATCCTAAAGGGATATCTAGCCAAAGTTGTTGGCCTCTTGATCCTGAACGCCCTGAGGAGACTCTAAATACCATTCTTAGAGAAGGGGAAGGTGTATGCTCAATCCATTCTTGAAAGCTTGTCAAGAATGGTAGGACAACCTTGAGGATAAAGGTGTCACTATAATCACAAGAAGTTTGGATTTGTTGCATGCTACGCAAGAGAATGTTGATAAGATCATGGCAATTTTGAGGCAGGACTTCAATATCATGGATGAGGTACTGGCATGGAGTAAAGATTTGCAAACTCTACAAGCCATAAAAGGGAAAAGCTACCACATTCTGATTGATGTATATATTGGAGAAGAGTTAGACATGATAGATGATTGGATAGAGAAGATTGCAGATGTGAATAAAGTGATAGAAACATTGCATGATGAGATACGTAGGCTCAAGGACCAAGCCCAAGAGGGAATTTTGGAAGCAAAAAAGTTGTATAGTGATGCATGCTTGGACATCTTTGAAGATGAAGAATGAGAGAAGCTATTTCTAGTTGAGGTAGTAGTGGAGAATTTCAAGAAGAGTTTAGAGTAATCTTCCAGTGATGACATTAGACAAGGCTTGAGGATAGAGGAAGCATTGTTAGAGTTGGACACCAAACTAAGAGATTTTGTAGAGACTTGAATTGAGGTGGACAACTACAGACAGAAGGTCAAGGACAAGTATGAGGCTTTAGATCTTCTAGATGTGGCTAAGATTACTGATATGATAGAGAAATTCAAGGGCAAACATCCAAACATAGCTTTGGGATGAAGATGAACAAAACCTAGATGCCAGAATTTTAATTTTGACACTTCGTAAAATTTGAAATTTTGACCCTATCGAGGTTCGCAGGTCTGCAATTCAGAGGTGCGTCGATAGTTAACTGTTAGTTCCAAAAATAGCACTTTCCATGCATTGGGAGCACATTCTGATGGCAAGTTAACTTTGACACACATCTGCTGAAGGGCCAACTTCTATTTTTGGTGCCTTCATGCAGTTCCACTTCAACTGATGGCTTCCTCCTACTTTCTCTCTCATGCTTTCTTTGTTTTGACACGTAAAGGGCTCATGCATCTAATTAATGAATAAAATATGGATGTAGCCCCTCTAAGCACCAGTTAGATTGTTAGTGTGTATATATTTAGTTTTTAAAAATGTTTTAAAGGCATTTTATTGCATGAAAGTATCTCTCACTCTAAGCACAAATTGAGGAGATAATTTCTTATAAATACCCCATTGTAAAATGTAAGAAAGGCCACCATTATTATGCAATAAAATTATGCTTTTGGTGCTCGCATTTGGAGTGTAGTCATTCTTTCTTGAATGTGTCATATTTTTGTGGATTTTATTCATGAGATTGTGATTGAGCTAAAGGTTTATTATATTGTTTCTGGTTATGCGATCTTTTAGTTTTGGTGTTTGCTATAGATATACGAATTTCGCTGACATAATGAGCTTGAGAAGAGATCACTCAATTGTGTCTACATAGGTTTTTGTCTTGCATGAGTGCACTTTATGTGGCCTTGTGATTTGATGAAGAGTGAAACATCATTCAATTTGTTAAAGATTCTCATCGACGATTGCATCAGTAGATTCTAGGAAGTGCTGCTCCCGTTTTCATTGGTTTCCTACCAATTTCTTGAAAGGTTTAACTTGTAGCATGTTGTGTTCTGTAGCTTATGTCTATTTAAAAATTTCAATTTCAAGTCATTTGATTTCATGTTATTTTCTTTCAGTTTTGTTATTTGCTTTACTAACCCCCTATTAGAATAGGACCTCATAGTAGCTGCATTGTTAGAGTCACATTCATTGAAAAACAAAAAATACAAAAATATTGTTCTTTATGGTGTGATATTTTGAGACAGCGAACAAATTTACTTTTCTTATGAGATAAAATAGTTTTTTTAAGAACCAGCAAAGGCCTCCTCGTGAACACTCACATTTATCTTCTACTGAGCAGATTTTGGTACATCCCAAGACAAATAATGAACCTTGGAGTGGATCCTTAAAAAAAGATTTTCTTTTCAAGAGAGGAATTACACAATGGATTCCTACCATTGACCTCATGTAAAATGAACACCCAACAATACCTCAGTCAATGGCTCTAAACTAGCCATTGCTGCAGCAACTCCACGATTGATGGACTGCCGAAGATGAGGAGTCTCAAATATCAAGAACTACAAGTCATACAATACAAGTTACATGTAACATGAAACATGAAACAAACATAATCAAATGAATTAAATTAAAATGAAAAAAATGTACCTCTACGAAGCTCATATCATGCCCAGGCTTAGAGTTCCTAGTGAATGTCAATAGTCTAGTAGAGAACTGATGCACATGCATAATTTTTTTTTGTCAATCCTTCATATGATTACTTAATAAATATATGTATTAATTTAAATGATTAAATTTATACATACCTCTGGACTCGTCGACAGGACAAAAAATGGGACTGGGGGATCTCTACTAGAGCCGCCAACACTCTTATCCTGAATTTGAACAATGTCAATACATGATAATTAATTAGTCATTCACTATATATATGAAATGTGATCAAATTAGTTTATTATAATTGTAATTTACCTATGTTTCAATGCTAAATGCATCATTCAGGAACTCATTAGTGACTAGCCCATCATCCATACTATCTTCAGCATGACTGCCAAATGTTAAAATATTGATTTCTGTATCTTGTTAGATTTTGTTTAAATTTGATTATTTTATTTTCTCTTAGGAGTTTGAGCCTTCCTCGTGCTCTAATAAAATAATTGATAGATTCTATGGAAATATATGCTTTTGGAAAAGTGGCCAATCAAAAAACTATACATTGGATTAGTTTTGAATTTACTTAGTTTCTTGCCTTTGAGTATTTTGGGAGGTGACGTACCCTCTCATTGCAAACATTTAGACATGTAGTTGAGCTATGCTCCTATTTCAAGGTCTAAGAGATCCATAATAGATTGAGACCATCTTAGTTTACCATGTTTTTGTGGATTTTGACTTGAGAATATATTCTTAATTTTATTGTTTGTTGATGCTTATTTTATTTTTCATCCTTGGTGTAGACTATGTTGATGCTGTGTATTGTTTATGTCCTTGTATTGTATGCTAAAAATAAAACACGCTTCTATAAACCCTTATATCCAAGGTATCCCATTGATTAGTATCCTTGAATGGAGCCTTATATCTTCCTACTTGTAATGTGAAAGGTAAATGAGTGAATTGGAAATCTTGTAGCTCTCAAATGAACTAAGAAAGGTGACCCTTGCAAGGTTCTCTACAAGATGAAAGATTGTATGGAGTAAGAGAAACAAGATGCTAGTATCTAATGATTCCCAAGTGAAAATGCAATGTAAATGAGAGTAAACTAAGTTAAGAGACACAAGAGCTAAACTACAATGAAAATGCAAGTACAAATAAAAAAAACTAGGCCAACAAGATGAGAGATACAATGCTCCTAATCAGACTAGTTTATCTATGCTAAAATGCAATAGAGAAAATATTAACCTAAGATGAAAATATGCAAGTAAGCTAAATGATAATGCAAAAAAGAGTGCTCAAGTGCTCAAATGAAAGGGAAACAATATAAAAATGGCATTAACATCCAAGATATGAGAGAGAGAGGAGAGTCTCCTTTTAAAAGAAAATAAATAGTTGGAGATTAAGAGGAAAAATCAATGGTGGAGAATTATTCCCATTTTGAATTTTGAGCATAAGGTTCTCAAGAGGAAAAATCATTGGTTATGTTTAAGAGGAAAAAGAATGAGCGGAGGAGATGAAGAGTAAAAGAGATTCCTCTCACCTTGACAAGTACACATTCAATGTGTAGACAATTTTTTTTATTTTTTATTTTTAAATTAGGAAATTCCTTAGTATGTGCACACATAAGATAAATGGGATTTATTTAATTAAAAGGGGAGAAAGTACTTATAATTAAATAAAGGCTTAGGATAAGTGGTCAAACCATAGGTTATAATCATATAAACTGATCAAGGATAACTAATTGATAAATTACGCAAACTTGATTAAGTATAAGACATAGTCTAGCATAAAAAGTAAAATGCTGAAAAGGGGGCTTATAGTTTATTAGACCATTTTTGTGTGATTACATTTTCCCCTCCTTGACTAACATTTGAGTGATCTGGAAAAAAATTAAGTCAAAGAATGATGATGTCAAGCTAACCAGGAGATCCAAATCTGAATTAGTAGTGCACTGAGATAACTAAACTAGCAATGAACAAAGGTTAACAAGATAGAAAAATAATTTCAATGCATAGTATGAAGAAAAATTTAACACCAAAACAAAAATAGATAGATAAGACAATATCATAACTAATGTGATTTGATAATAACTGATATGCCTAAGAGTGAATATATTAGATCAAGAGTCTTTTGTTTAGATTAGTGAGACATAAATAATAATTACGTGCAAATATAACCAATATCAAAAAATAATAAATCACATAGAAGGGAACACAAGACACAAACATTTAATGTGGTTCATGCAATCCTTGGGCTATATCCACCAAATGCCAATTCCAATATTCTTATTGTCTAGTGATTATAACCTGATTACAATCCATAATCCCTTATAGTTAAATATCACTACAAGAAGCTACAATCTCATCATACATTAATAAAATACCTAATTCAAAGCCTTTTTATACAAGATTTTTCTACTTAAAAAATTAGGGCAAGATTAAGTTGACCAATAGAAAAAATACAACTCTTTGCACCTTTTATAATATTAAATGTATTTTTGGCTTCGAGGGTGCTACCCATTGACCCCACCCTATATTATGACAAGGAGTGCACCTAGAGCTTCTGATCCTAGGACCCTACAAGGGGCTTCCCTAGGAACCCACAAGGGGTGTTTCCCCTTGACCCCTATATCTTGTGGGCACTGCCCCAAAACCCCCGTAGTAAATTATGGGGGGAAATCATGCCAAATGAAGTAGGGAAAAATTAACCTCTGAATCTGATTAGGCCCTACATCACAACAATCACCCACTTTTTAGAATCCACAACAATAACCTCCCACTTGGAGAATGATCATAGCACCGCTAAACCTATAGCTCCTATTGGAATTCAAACCACCCTAGATTCTACTATTCTTTTATTCAATTTAGTCTAGAAGACCAACCAAAGATGAAGAGCAGTTAAACTTCTCCATTATCACTTCCTTTATAAGCATATCTAATAGATCATCATTTGTATCTATCTTTTCTAGCTTTAATTGTCTATCATCTGAAATTGATTGAATGAAATGGTACCATAGCTATATGTGCTTTGTCATTGAATGTAGAGCAGAATTCTTCACAAGATGAATGTCACTCTAGCTATAGGTAGATAAATAATTATCCCTCTATGGGTGTACCAATTCTTCCATGAAAAATTGAAGCCATATCATCTCCATGGTTGCCTCTATAGAAGCAACATACTCTACCTCTATAGTGGATAAAGCATTAACCTTCTACAACTGAGAAGTCCAACTCATTATTGGCCCACCAATAGTAAACAAAAATCTTGCAGCACTCCACCTAGTATAAAGATCCCTTGCCAAATATGAGTCAACATAGCCTTGTAAATAATTAGTGGATCCCCCAAAATATAAACACTTAGTAGATGTTCCTCTCAAATATTTGAGAATCTATTTGACTACATTCCAATGTTTCAATCCCAAGATGACTCATATACCTGTTAACAACTCCCAACACCTGTGCAATATTTGGCCTAGTACATACCATGAAATACATTAATCTCCATACAATTGAAGCATAAGGTACCTTGGACATCTTATCCTCCTATTTTTGTGTCTTTGGACACATCTCCTTAGTTAATTTCAAATCATCAAGCAAATGTGTGTTGATAGCTTTGGCATTCTTCATAGAGAAACATTGAAACAACTTCTCAATATAATCAGCTTTAGATAATGTCAAATTTTTGTTCTTCCTATATCTTTAAATTTTCATTCAAGGATTTATTTTTTTTGCCCCCATATCCTTCATAGAAAATGAATGTGCTAACTATTGTTTCAATCCCTTACTGTGATCCATGTTAGACCCAACTACAAGCATATCATCAACATATAAGAATAAAATAATGTAGCTATTATCATCCAAACTCTTAAGATAAAAAAAATGATCTAAATTCCACCTTGTGTATCCATGCTCATGCATCAAACTATTGAGTTTAAGATGCCACTACTGAGGTGTTTGTTTCAAGCCATACAAAATTTTCTTCAGTTTGCACACTAGATTATCCTTATCTTTGACCTCAAATCCCTATAGCTATGCCATATATATTTCTTCATTCAAATCACCATGAATAAAAATTATTTTAACATCAAGGTACTCCAAATTCAAATCTTCAGTAGCCACAATACTTAAAACCATGCAAATAGAAGTCATTTTAACTATAGGAGAAAATATCTCATCAAAATCAATGCCCTTTTTTTGTGCAAATCATTTTATAACCAACCCAACTTTAAATATTTTCTTTGAAACCCATTTATTCTGTAAAGAACTCTTACCTATAGGTAACTTACATAAATTACAAGTCCAATTTTTTAGAAAAGAGTCAATTTCTTTTGTTATTGCAGAGTCCCATTGAGGCTTTGTGTCCACCTAGAAAAATTCATCATAGCATTCAATTTCACCAATATCTATTAATAAAATAGAATACAAAGAGGCATAAAATATTTATGGAGGTCTATTTAGCCTTGTTGAGTGTCTGACATTCACTGGGGCTTGTGGCATTTATTGTTGTTGTTGTTGTTGCAGAGCATAAGGAATTACTAGAACATCATCTTTTGGAGTATCATCCACTACTACATAATCATTTTATTTCTTCTCATGCTACTGAAATGGATCTTTGTACAACACTTTCTCATTGAATATGAATTTTTTTCTTCTTAAAAATTTATGATTTTCAAAATCCAAAATCTTATAACCAAATTCATTAATGCCATATCTAATAAATACACATTTCTTTGACTTAGCTTCCAACTTGGTTCTATTTTTAGAATCTACATATGCAAAAGCTTCACAACCAAAGGTTATGAGAAAATAATAACTCACCTTCTTACCAATCCATGCTTCCTTTGGAATACCACAACTCAAAGGAGTAGAGGGACCTCTATTGATAAAATATAAAATGCTATTGACAACCTCCTCCCATATGTTCAAGTGCATTCCTACATGCAACCTCATGCTCCATTATCATCCAATTCATGCATTTAACCTCTCCATTTTCTCGTGGAGTCCTTAGAATAGTTTTTTTTCTATGAATACCATGAGTGGAACAATGATCTTCAAATTATTTTCTACAACACTCACCATCATTATCAAATCTAAGACATTTCATCCTTTTACCAGTCTCATTCTCAACCAAGAATTTTTATTTCTTAAAAGTTATAAATACATCAGATTTATGTCTAAGGAGATAAACTCATACTTTTCTAGTTGCATCATCATTAATTGTAATATAATAATTAGAGACACCAAAGGAAGATATCTGAGCTGATCCCCATACATCTATATGCACAAGATCTAATTTATCAATTTTCTTTTCCTTCCTACTCTCCACAAAACTAAATCTCTTTTGTTTTCCATACACACAACTTTCACAAAAATTCATATTGTCACATTTCAGACTTGGTAAAAATTTCTTTGAATGAAGAAATTTCATACCTTTTTCATTCATGTGCCTAAGTTTGTTGTGCCACATTGTTATTTTAGAATCTACAACAAGTATTTGTTCTCCCATCTCAACTACAATGACTATTCCTAAACATTAATTTTTCTCTAAAATATTTAAAGTAGAAGGAAAATTATAACTTGTATAAAGATATAAGGTGCCCACTTTCATACCTTGGTTTGAAACTACAATTGGAACAATTTTTATATTGTCATTGATGTCAAACCTATTGGTGAAATAGTTTTCTATATGATCTAAGTGCCATATCTATTTGATTGATGAAGAGGATTTGAAGTTGTTCATAAAAAAAGTATCTAGAGGATAGGTTGACTTATGAAGAGGAAACTATAAATGGATACTTGATTAGTTGGACTTTGACAATATAAATTGATTATTTACATCATGTTAAAAAAGGAGAAGATAGTAATGCTCACATCTTGAAGGCGTGATCAAAGATATATCAAATGCATAGGCTTGACCAAACAATAGAGAAAAAGTTAAAAGAATTTTTAAGTGTATGTTGAGTGATGCTAGTGTCGAACAAATGCCAAAATAAGCCGAAATAAATTAGTGTTGACTAAGCATCAATATCAGCCAAGTGATAGTGTATGTGTTGAGCTATAAATTTAGTAGTGACTGAGTAACCTAGTGATGACTGAGTGTCAGAACACAATGTTGGTTGAGGAACAATATTTCAATAGTTTATGATAAATCGTAACTTCTAGCTAACTAAGTTAATTTCTTGGAATATGAAAAGCATGTTGAAGGTAAAGATTGATGAGTCAGATCATTCAATACTAGGAGAGGATTAGGTAAATGACCTAAGGAATGGATTCCAAGAGAAGTTTCTAGAAAAAAAGAGAAAAAATAAAATGACAATCAAATTCACTAAATGTGACAAACCTAATTATAAACCCTAAGATCTACATTGATGTTTAAGTGGAAAAAGATCATAATTACCTATTTAAGGAGGTACAAGAGTGAACTTTCAATATTATCTAGAGAGAGTGTAGAGTTGGAGTAGTTTTTGATGCTATTGACTGGAAAATCTAAGCAAAAGGATGAGAAGATTTGAGAAGAGGCGAAGAAATAAAGAGTGATTGGTTGAAGGGTTGCCAAGCGAATATGAGACTGAGATGACAATGGAGGCTACAAAATTAATTATTTTATGAGATGAACTAAGATGTGTACATGAAAAGTGAGTTGTACTCAATATATCAAAACTTGTTCTTACTTTCTAACCATTGTAAATAATATTTGAAATCATTTAATCAAGGTTGACCTAATAGTCATACGTAGATCCTTTAGTAGGGTGACATTCTAATAGAATCTTCTAAATTCCTCTCATAAGGCCACTCTTAATAGGGTGATTAAATCCTTTAACAAGGTCACATTTAAAAGTGTGTTTTGTAACCTTTAACAAGGTTGGCTCCTAATAGAGCTCACTTTAGAAGAGTAAAAATTAGTGACAAGTTGCTAGTGGTTTTTTTTCAAATTGAATTTCCATATTAAATCCTAGTGTCAATTTGTGGACATTGTTTATAGTGTTTTATTTATTAATGTTTACATTTTACAAGTATGCTATATTTAGGACAATGGAAAACTAGTTGATATTACTAAAAAGTTATTGTAGAGACCAAGCTATGGAATGATAAGATTTGAAGTTGATTAAGTAATTATTTGTTCAATTGGTACATATGGATCTTGGATAACTGATTCAACCCCCTCTTAATTATGCTAAATGTTCTAACAATTGGTATCGAAATATTAGTGCTTGTAGATAGAAGTTTGAAGGAACTCAAAGCTAAAGATCATAATGTACAAAAAGGAGGTACCAAAGTTGAATAAAGAGAATTTTCTTGCATGGAAAATATTGATGAGGCTACATATAGTTGGTATTGGTGATGCTACACTAGAGTTTCTAGACAATGCATATGTGAATATAACAACGATCCTTTTGACTGCTCAACAAGTGAATAAATCAAGAACACAATTAGGAAATGTTGGAGATTTCTTTAGCCCTAAGCTATGCTAATTTTGATGACATAAAATAATACAAGAATGAAAAAGAAATGTGGGATAAACTAAACATCATATATGGAGGATATCAAAATGTCTTGAGAGCCAAATCAGAAAGTTTGAGCAGAAAATTTGATGAAATGAGAATGATAGAAGGTAAAAATGTAGTTCAATACTATGCAAGAATTGAAGAGGTTGTCAATGATATTAGAGGTGCAAATGGAAAGATTGAGGATGAAAATATATTCAACAAGGTATGAGAACTCTGCTTCCTATCTATGTTATTAGGGTTTCTACAATACAAGAAATGAGATGTAAACTAGGTAATGACCTAACTCTAGAAGATGTAATTGGTAGGCTTACTACTTTTGAGATGTCTAATTTTGATAATTAAACTCCTACTATTGAATCTAATTTTAAATCACAACTAGTTCTTAGCAATAAAGGAAAAGGAAAACATGTGAAAAGTGACAGTGATAATTCTGATGATGAACTTGATGAACTTGAGGAACTGATGGCTAGAAGACTTGGAAGAGGCAAAGAAAAATACAAAGGTAAATTTTCTATAATCTATTTTTCATGTAACAAAGTTGTTCATATTGCTGCTAGATATCTTAACAAAGAGGAAAAGGATGAGAGAAAGGAAAGAAAGTACAAAGGAAGAAGAGATGCCCAAAACAAGAAGAAGAACAACGACTACAAAGACAAAGGTAAGAAATCTTGTTATATTACTGAAGAAGAAATTGATACTAAAAATAAAAGTAATGATGAAGTAGTAATCTATATTTCTATGCAAGAAGATTCTAATGAAGATGAGAAAACTACATTAATCTCTTATATGAACAAAATTGATAGATGGATAATTGATAGTGGTTGTTCAAATCACATGACTAGTGGGTAAGTGCCCAAAGTTGTGGTGCCAAAAAGGGGGGTATAAGTGGCCACTTTTTTTTTCTTCCTAAAATCAACAATTTCTAAACTTTGACAAGAATTTGAAGATATTTACACTCAAAATTATAAGATATGATAAAAACAAAACTAGTAGTCATTTTAATCTAGTTTCTAAAATACTAAGTTTTTTTCAAAATAGTTTAGTTTTAGGCCCTCAAAAAAGGGGGCCACATAGAGTGGTATTACTTTTCAGAAAAGAGATAACATAGTGCAAAGTGTGTCCTCCCTAAAATTTTAATTTGTTTTTAAAATTCTTTAATTTCTCTGGTCAAAAGTTACTTAACATCATGTAGTTTATCCCAATTTTTTGGGTAATTTTATAAAGTATATTTTTGTTGATGAATTTTGTAAGGGGACACATCCTAAAAATCTGAAACATCTATGTGCTCCCCCTAGAAATTATTGAAAACTAATCCAAAATCTTCTTCTTTTTCGAAGAGTGTAGAATGGAATCTAGTTTCTAAAAAACTAACTTATTTGAAAATTTGATGAACGAGCTAAAATCTACACCTCAATTAGTACATATTGGTTTTTGAGAGAAAATGGACATATGTTCAAAATAAATTATAGTTGAAAGGCTTGAAATAGATTATATTGTTATATAGCTAACAAATAGAGCTACAATATCATGTAACGTAATTTTATCGATGCTCAACCTCAAGGAAACTTGAAGGAGAGCACATAAGAAAAATCAAGAATTTTGTGTATGTTTGAAACAGAACACTTCTCAAACCAGTTTAGAGCCTCCAAAACTTTGGGTTGGATCCCCAAGAAAAATATAAGCCTTAGGCTTGGTGGTACCCAATGATTTATGTTTTGTGTACACACAATAGTGCATACCCACTATAGTGTACACATGCTATAGTGCACATGCGATTTGTAAGCCTTTTATTTCAAAGAGGGGATGGATAGGGAGGGAGGGAAGGAGAGAGGTAGAGAGGGTAGAGAGTGAGAGAGACTAGAGGATGGGGAGAGAGTAGGGGATATGATGTAGAGTGAGAGAGGATGGAGAGAGAAGGCTAGAGAAAGAGAGGGAATGTAAAAAGAGCATGGGATAGGATGCATAGAGAGAGGGATTAAGGTTGAGTGAGAGAGTAAGAGAGACTAGAGAATGGAGAGGGAGAAAATGAGGAGAGTGAGATAAATAGAGATAGAGCTCATGAGATTAGGGGAGGGAGGGTGAGGGAGAGAGAGGCGAGGGGGGGAGAGGGAGGGAGAAGGGAGGGAGGGAGGGAGGGAGGGAGGGAGAGAGAGAGAGAGAGAGAGAGAGAGAGAGAGAGAGAGAGAGAGAGAAGGGCATGGGGCTTCAAAGAGTACATGGGATAAGATGCATAGAAAGAGAGAGGGGCATGGAGTAGGGGATGACAGAGAGAGAGGCAGAGGGAGAGGGAGAGGGAGAGGGAGAGGGAGTAGGTATGGGGGTTCAAAGAGTACACTGTGGGATATGATGTATAGAGGGAGGGACATAAAGTAGGGGATGGGCGAGAGAGGGATAGAGAGTACAAGATGAGAGAAAGAAGGGAATAGGAGAGGAAGAGAGAGAGATTGATAGGGAGTAGGGTATGGGGGTTCAAAGAGTACATGGGATATGATGCATAGAAAGAGAGAGAGGGACATAATGTAGGGGATGTGCAAGCATGGGAGAGAGAGAGAGAGAGAGGATGGGTTAGGGAGAGAGGGATGGAGAGGGAGAGATAGAGAGAAGGAGGGAGAGGGAGGGAAGGAAGAAGAGAGAGGGAGAGAGGGAGAGGGAGAGAGAGAGGGAGAGGGAGTAGGGGATAGGGGTTCAAAGAGTACATGGGATGGGATGCATAAAAAGAGAGAAAGGGACACAAAGTTGAGGATGAGAGAGAGAGGGGGGGGGGGATGGAGAGGGAGGAAGGGAAGAAGGGAGGAAGGGAGAAAGAGGGGGAGGGAGGGAGAAAGGGGGGAGGGAGGGAGGGAGCAAGAGAGGAAGGGAGACAAAGAGAGGGAAAGTGGGGGATAGGAGAGAGAGAAAGGTACAGATTGATAGGGAATAGGTGAAGGGGGTTCAAAGAGTACATGGGATTGGATGCATATAAAGAGAGAGAGGGACACAGAGTAGGGGATGGGGGAGGGGGGAGAGAGAGAGAGAGAGAGAGAGAGAGAGAGAGAGAGAAGGGGATGCATGTTCAAAGAGTACATGGGATGGGATGCATAGAAAGAGAGAGAGGAACACAAAGTAGTGGATGTCAAATATTCATTTTTGAATGGGATACATGAAGAAGTATACATAGAGTAGCCTGAAAGTTTTGTGGATCCTAGCAAAAAAAATGGTGTGTAAGATGCACAAAGATTTATATGGTTTAAAACAAGCTCTTAGAGCATGGTATGAAAGATTGCATAACTACTTGGTGAAGATTGGTTTTGCAAGAACCAATGATAACATCAATCTGTATTTGAAGATTGGCAAGAACAATGAGGTATTGCTATCTAAAATTTGTGTTGATGATATAATATTTGGAGGCAAAGAAATATTATGCAAATCATTTGCTGATTAAATGAAGAAGGAATTTGAAATGTCAATGTTTGGTGAGATTAAATTATTTGTTGGCTTATAAGTATATCAAATGAAGCAAGTTATCTTCATTACTCAATCCAAATATATCAAGGAAATACTAAAAACTTTTGGGATGGAAGATTTAGGATTAGTTAGTACACATATGGTTACATGACACAAATGATCTAAGAATGATGATTCTACTGACCCGAACCAAACATTATATAGATCAATGATTGTGAAAATGCAACATGTTGCTCATAACATATTTGATATTGCATTAGCATTTGGGATAGTTGCAAAAGAATTTGCAAGTCCAAAACAAAATCACATGATGGCAGTAAAAATAATACTGAGATATCTGAAAGGAACATAAGATTATGGATTGTATTACAAGAAGAATGATAGGTTTGAACTAAAGGTATACACCAATTCTGATTGGGCAGGAAATGTTGATGACATAAAGAGCACAAGTGGTGGTGCATTCTTTCTAGGAAAAAGACTAATTTCATGGACAAGAAAGAAGAAAAAATATATTTCAAAATCAATAGCTAAAGATGAGTATGTGGAAGCAACAATAAATTGTTCAAATATCATATGGATCAAGAAATTGTTGAAAGACATAAAGGAAGAGATAATAAATCTAGTGGTTATCTATTGTGATAATGTTAATCTCATGCAAGATATATTGTCAGTTAGTGTCAAAATACTTAGTCATAATATAAAGATAGTTGCAACCTAGTTACTAGTATGCAATGTTAACTGAGCTCACAAAGAATCCAAGCAAATAAGTTAACCTTGCTGAAAGTTGCAGTGTCAACTAAGTTACAGTGGCAACCGAGTTGATAGTTCACACCATGTTCTAATGTGAACCGAGTTAGCAAAAAAGTCATGTTCCAAGGTAATAATTAATATGGCAGAGTAGTACAAGCTGAGTTAGAAGCGTCTCTTGAGTGATCAGTGTGAATTGAGCACCTAGTATCTACTGAGTGCCAAAGCTAGCCAAGGAGATAATGGTGACCGAGTGTTTCTAGTATCGCTTGAGTAAGACGTTGACTCGAGTTACAACACTAATCTAACTTGGAAATTATTTTAAAAACTATTCATGTTGTAGCCGACCTATGAAGGAATTTCTTTGAATGGATACAAGTATAAGGTATTTTTTTATTCAATAGAGAGAATGTTTATTCATTGTATCATCATTCAAGCATTGATGAATATGGAAGGGAAAATTGTCTAGAAGGCTACAAACATTCCAAGGAAAGGAAGAGACTCATCTATAAAAATCAATTGATAAATTTAATTCAAAGGATCTTCATAAAAAATCATAGTTACATTTTAGAGATCAATCCATTGATTCATCTTAACAGGTGATCAGTCCCAAATCCTTTAACTGGGTGGACCTAATAGTCCTTTGCAAAAACTCCTAACAAAGTACATACTTAACTGTATTGTATAAAATATTTCAAAAGGTGGACCTAATAGTCCTTACCACTCTTAACTAAATAAGATCATCAAAAGTGATCATTTTTAAGCCTTAATAGGCCAAATTTATTACTGTATTAGTTAAGCATTGTGGGTGTAATCCCCAACCTAGTTTTACCTTCTACTTAGAGGGTTTTTGGATTACCAAATATTGTGTTATGGTGTTGTTACTTTACTATTTTATATTCATGTATACAAGTATATTAGATAACTTAATAAAGTGGTTTTAAACAAGAAGTTAAAGTGGTTCCTAATTCACTCAGTCACCTAGCTTACATTACATATCCAACAATTGGTACAGAGCAAGGTTCTCTTATCATAAAGTTTAGCATCTTGAGAAAAAAGATCAAAAGACAATGGAAGTATACAAGCTACAGAAATCTATTGAGAATGAAAAGTTTGATCTACCTGTGGCCATGGAAAAAATCAAGGAACTAAAGTAGCAACTCTCTCAAACCCTAAAAAGAAGAAGATAATTAGCAGAAAAGATGAATGACAATCTATACATAGAAGAAATAATTGAAGATATTTGTAAAGAGAAAATTTTAGATGAAGTAGATGCGGCTATAGAAGATCTACATGGAAGGAACCTTATTCTTTAAGAAGAAGTTAGAAAATTGAAAAGAGAAAATGAGATTCATTCAGTTAGGACATGCAAATTCATGGAACAAAAGAACCAAGATGAAAATGGAAAAAATATGGTAGAAGAAGACATAACACTACTCAACACTATGATAGAAGAAAAAGACAATGTAATCCACCAGTTTTCACTACATCAGTCAGACTTGGTAAATTAATTGAAAAAATCAAATCAAGAAGTCGTCCATCTGAAGACAAAATATGAAAGACTCATGAATGATCTCAAAGAAGAAAAAGAAACCAATGAAAGAGTGATGAATTCACAAGCAAACATGAATTAGTTACTTGAGCTATCCTAGAAAAGATAGAAAGGTAAAGAAGGATTGGGCTATATTGAACAAGAAGAGTCATCACAATAGGGAGCTCAAAAAAATAAAAGACCTACATGCAATGATTGTCAAAAAATAGGGCATACTTCAAACAAGTGTTGTTGCAATGGAAATTCAAATTTTAATCAAAAGTGTTATGGTTGTAACAAGCATGGCTGACATAGAGCAAGTGAATACACAGAGAAGACCAAATTTGAAGGAAAGTGTTTCTCATGCAAAAAAATAAGGTCATAAATCTTCAGAGTGTAGAACCAATAATTAGAATCCTATTGAACAACTTGCTAAAGCTATCTTTGGTTGGGATGACAACACTTGGCGCAAATGTTATTTATGTGGAGAGTTTGAGCACATTGGACCAAATTGTATGAAGACTCACCTTAGAAAAAGAGATCATACCAAAAGATGCTATGTATGCAAAGAACTTGGTCATCTATCAAAGCATTGCATGAACAAAGGAAAAGTTGAATATGAAAAGAAAGAAAGGGCTGATACAACCGAAAGTCAAATGGAGCAACAATGGGTAAAGAAGTCTCTAGAGAATTCTACTAAAATCAGTGAGGTCATTGACACCCAAGA
This sequence comes from Cupressus sempervirens, assembly GCA_028749045.1. Taxonomy (NCBI): domain Eukaryota; kingdom Viridiplantae; phylum Streptophyta; class Pinopsida; order Cupressales; family Cupressaceae; genus Cupressus; species Cupressus sempervirens. The sequence goes on along the minus strand of CM053788.1, from coordinate 511,881,238 downwards.
CAATAGATTGGGTGATTCAATCATCTCTGCATAAATATGCAAGGAGACCACTGGAGCTATGATAAAACTTATATTCTACATCATTTCCAATTATCCAAGCAAGATAGTCTAGACCAGCATATCAGATACCCTTGGACAAATGAAAGACTCAGACCTAACCAAGGATGGAAAGATTTGACTGAGTCATTAAATCAACCGAGCATGGACAAACTGTACTAACTAAGCCTCAAGACCAAATTGAGTATATTTTACCTACTGAGGTATGAAACATTAAATGAAGCCCTAAATTCAAAAATTTGATAAAAGGTAAAGATAAAAGCTTTGTTTTTACTATATTTTCAAAATTCTCTTCGAGCTCAGCATTTCTTAAGCCCCCTAGAGAAATTTTAGTGCAAATTGTTCAAGGAGATTCCTAGGGGAAGTCATCATCATGAAATTCTTCTTCAACCGAGTAGTATGGGAATGTCTTTCAGTTCAAAGGTCAAGAAAGGCTCATAAATGTTGATAAAGAGTTTGGATTGCATTCCTCCAAATTTCCAAAAATTGCATATGAAAAAGATCCTCAAGGTGCTCACTCTTCCATTCCTCCAAAGGTATTAATCATCCACGATATCAAATCATTTTATCATTTTTCTATCCAAAAGATAGGAAATCTTGAGCTAGATCAAGCCTATGCAACTTTATGTGAAAATTATGTGTTGAAGCTAGATCACAAGAATCTAGAGGTCAAGGGCTTGACCCACATCATCCATATGCCTAGGAAATTTTGAATCATGTGGATCAGGCTTATACTATGCTGAGTTAAAGATATGTCTCTTTGGTTGGAACAAACCTACCCTATCACTAGGAAGATGATTCATAGGATAATAAGGTATCCTATGATAGAGAAATCGAATACTACTAAAACCCTAAGTTGGGTAGAACTGAAAAAGTTGACACTTGTTAAATGGGATAATAGAGGCACGAAGCTAAACAATGTGACAAACATGAAAATCAAGTTTGACATCCATGTTATTGCTGATAAAATCTACAGCTCAAGCCATGTCAACAACGTGTCATGTGAAGCAGTGGACCTAACATATAAGATTGTAAAAAAGAACCTATCATTTGATCTTGTCAAGCTTCAATACTCCTAGCTATGCAAGAACATGGAGAGCATCTGAGCCTTAAAGAATAATTCTTGTATGTTCAATTCACTCTTAGTATGTTTGTTCTTTTATGTTAAAAAATTCTTTCCTTCTAAAGGAAATTTTGTTTGGAAGAAAGACACCCCTATTTTGTATCAAATTAATGAATTCATAAGTAAAATGGGTGAGAAATTTGATGGCATCATGGATACTTATTTTGACAATTTTAAAGAAAGGATGCAAAATAGGCTTAGGATCCCTGAGTAGCTTGTCAAAGATCATGAGCATGATATATGCTTCCTAATTGTCTATGATAGAGTTCGCATTTAGTTAGTCAGACCTAGGATAGCATGGGTTAAACCTCTATCATATGACATGGATATTGATGAAACAAACAATATTATTGAGGCCCTCATCAATGAGCCTATGGACCCCAAGGCTACCTGCTTTGGTACATATGATGAATAAAATACAAGAATCTCTCTTGAGATTCAAATACCTCAAATTCTAAAGAGAGATAAGAATAGAATACAAACCATTAGAAAGAAACTTTCCAAATCAGACACCAAGGGTAGTGATGTAGAAGAGGAAGATGAAGAGGAAGAGAGAGATGAAAAGAAGAGGAAGAAAACGAACCTGCTAGTGTAAATAATTAATTATTATTACACTTTACTTAAGTTTACTTAGGTTAATACATTATTTTATTATTTATTAGATTAGACACCTAGGAGTATGCGTACTCATATGAGTTTTCTTATTGACAACATAGGAGTTAGCATCTCACTTTAGCACATGGTGTCTACAACATAGGAGTTTTCATAATCAACTGAGTTGTCATGTAGACAACATAGTTATTTGTACTCTAATTAAGCACATGGTGTCTACAACATCTTTTTACGTTACACACCTATGTAAGCATTATCCTCTCATCATTGCACTAATTTTTGTGCTCAATGGAGGATAACCCACTCTTGGTGGACATGTGCTTAGTTATGAGACTTATCACTTTGCTAACTCCTAGTCATTCTATAGGCCTTTATATTCAGGCACTCCTAGTGTATATGTACATCAATAGAATTTCATATTATTATTCTGATCATACTTTATTCGTCCATATTGTGCTAGTGCTTGAGCTTCTTGATCTTGGGTGATTTTTCCCTAAAGAAAATTCTTACAGAACCTCCCAGAAGAAATCAAAGACCCCATCCAAGCCACTCAAGAAAGCAGCAAGGTCATCTCCTATAATTACAACTACCAAGCCAAGGAAGGGAATAAAGCATCTAAAGCTTTAGAATGAGGATGAAGATGAAGAAGATGAAGACAATATCCCAATTATATCCTTGAAGAAGGCACCCCTACCTTTGAAAGACATTTGGAAAGTATAAGGGAAGGAAGGGGTGTGGTAGGATTTAAATATTTCAAGTATGACTCTAGAAGTAAAGAGGAGAAGAAATAGATTGAAGAAGCATTAGTTGTGAAAATAGCAAAGTGGAAATATGACCCTTCTGAGCTTAAGGGGCATGCTCCTAAAAATCTACTGAAGACTATTTCACACCATTGAGATATTGCAACAAAAATAGAGAGGGATATGAGAGAGTAGAATTTAAGAAATCTCATGCCTAATCTTTCTGACAAAGAAATCAATGAGGCAATGTCTAAAGATGAAGATAAACATACTCCTTGATTTAAAGCTTTCCAACTTCTATCAAATAAAATAAAAGATGTTGTGTAGTCCACAACAAAGACATGGAAGAACATTTTTGACATCAAGGAAGAAGGAGTTATTCCAAAGACTTAGACAATTGAGGACTCTAATGGTGAAAAGATTGCAGCAGAAGTCATGGCATGACTTCCCTCCACTCCATATAAGGTAGCAATTGTACAAAAATCAATTGAGTTGAGCCTAGTTCAACATAGTAGTGAAGTGAAGACTGTCACACCTTCATCGATTTTTGTCACAAAGGAGATCAAGCAATAGGTCCCATCAACTTAAACCAAGCAAAAGAATCCCTTTGTCTCAACTGAGCATCATTCTCTCTTAGTCTCAATCGAGAAAGAGTAGTAATAATAGTAGAAGGACTCGGTTGACAAAGGCAAAACTATCATTCCTTCTTCAATAGCCAAATGCAAGGACAAAAAGGACATAGTTGATGGCATTGATCTTTATGAGGAGATTGTAATCCCAAGTTGGGACCAATCAAATCTATCAACTAAGGAAATGGACATTTTGGGAGAGCTATGGAAGAAAAGGGCAAAGCAAGGAATGCTAAGAGTAGAGAGAGATAGGAGACAAGTCTTGGAGGACATCAAAGAAATATTCATAAATTCTCTATCTATAGAGGTAAATGAAAAGGTCCCCATCATTGTGTTGGAAATACAATAGGAAGGTAAACTCTAAGTGTGTGTGTGTGGGGGGGGGGGGGGGGGGGTGGTGAATCAACACTTATAACTTTCAACCTCAAAAACTATTCACCACACATCCATTTCACAATCTAAAATACCAAATTAAACATATACATCCATAGCATGAAAGTAAAATATTTGAGACATGTTTAACACAAGATATTTGGTTACTTAGAAACCCTCCAAGGAGAAGGTAAAACTCGAGTGAGGATGACACCCACAAATATTTACTACTAGAGTAATAAAGTGTATCTAATGAAGGGTATCATGAAACATGATCTACCCTATGAAAGGTTTGCCCTGTTAAAGTCTTACAAGATTGTTAGATCTTACCCTATTAAAGTATTTAAACACCCTACTAAAAGTGTGCCTAGTAAGAGGACTTTAACTTACAATGAAGTAAGCACCTTGTTAAAGGATTTACAACAGCCTGTTAAGACTACTCTATTAAGAGATTTAACTAATTCACCTATTAAAATGTCTCAGCAATGATTCTTCGATTAGCACTTTGTTGCTTGATGTTAGATCGCCTCTATATTGATGTGTACTTTATCCTTTCTGATAAGATGTATCTCTACTATCCTATGATTCCTTTCCTCTATTCTCCTTTAATTGATTATGTAATGTAATTCAATTCATAACACTTTAATCACAATGTATTCTCTATTTGCACATGCAAAACTCTCTTCAATTCTCCTTAAGCATTCACTCTAAAAGTTTAGGATTTGTCTTCCTTAAGAAGACCTAGGTGACTTAGGGTTAGATATGAATCAATGGTCATGATTCACCTATATTGCCACTTAAACCTTCCCTTTTTCTCATTGGCTACATGTAATGCATAGGAATTCACATTTAAGATTCATCCTTATCAACAATGATTGTAAAATAATCCTTAAATTGGCTCAAAGTTTGTTTACATGAAAGTTTGTGCCATTGAAAACAACTATGTCAAAACTGTGTAACTCGACACTTGAAGTCGTTGATGCTAAGAATCAACTACAACTTCAATGTTGTAACTTGACCTCTATATGACTTGACATCCACTAATCACTTAGCATCTAAATAGCTTGGCACATACCATCTGCTTGACACTTGAGTGACTCGACACTTACTAGTTACTCGACTCACACTAAGTATCTATCGCTCAACATATACTATTTGATAGCTTATGCTCGACATGTATTACTTGTTTGGCATGAACTAAGTAAATGGCTTAAGTATATTGTCACTCATATGTCATAACCAATCTAAGATTAATAATCTCCCCCTTTGACATGAGTGGGAAAATACTTGATCATGTATGAATAACCTTTAGCCTTTTAAGAATAACTCATATATTATCCATATACATACAAAATTTCAAAAAACTTCAAAATTTTGCAAAAGATTATGACTCATCAGTCATACCTTAAAATTCAATCATTCCCCCTGAGTTGATTGTGTTTTTTTATATCTAAATCAAAATGATTCCTCCTATTGAGTAGATGTACTCTATTTCTGTAATTGACATCTCTTTTCTTCAAAAAAAAAATAGTATCTCCCCCATACTTCTTATTTGTCCCTTCATATTTCTCCCCATTTCTCATTTCTCATTCTCCCCCATTTTGACACTTAGGTTAAAGGGTTATACACTAAGAGTGTATTTTTCCAAAAATGATTTGTGGACCTCTAGCATTATTTTTAAAACTGCATCCCAATTATCACAAGATGCCTCCAATGATTTGATCTAGATGGCCAGCTCAGAAGCAAGGTGGAATAAGCCTTCATGAGTAGAAAGATGAAAATATTTCTTCATGAGTGTTTTAGAAAAGACTATTTTCTTGTGCAATATATCCATATGTGGAGTCAGAGTAGAATAGATGCTGACCAGTTTAGCCTTGATGTTAGCTTCATTAGTGTGTAATACTACTAATTGACTCTGGGAGTTGAGGAAGTTTTTGAAATATTTCTCACTCTAGGCTAGAGACTTTGGTAGAGTAATTCTAGATGACTATATATGACTCTCCAAACTCAGTATGTTACTCCTTATTTCTTGTTTGAAGAGTGTGGGATTACACAATTTGGTGTACAAAGAGAAAATGTTCTCTGTTTCCTTCTTCACATTGTCAATTTTGGTTGTTAACTCAACCTATGGCAATGCAATAGCACTTGATATATTTTCATCAACCTTATGCTAAAACTTCCTTTTAGACCATTCAATTAGTTTAACATTTGAATCTAGGTATGTATCATTTAGATTCTCTACTAAGCTGGTTAGCTTCTCTATGATCGACTTTGTTGCTTTTGGTGCTGGAAAACTAAATGCATCAATAAAAATGTCCTTGATATCTATCAAGGCTTGCTTCTACCTATGCTCCTGTCTAAGCAATTCTTGATTCTTCTTCTTTGCAAGAGCATCCTAAAGTATGCTCATCTGTTCTATATTGATAGCTGCAAAATCAAACTTGGGAAACTCAATCACTTCATCCAAGTTCACATCAACAAATGATGTAACTTCAACTTCCTTCGATGGGCTTGGACTTGGCCATGATGATTGTAGGGGTATAGCTTCTATAATCGGCCTATGAAGAGCTTGACTAGTAGTAGTAGGTTTTGGTAGAGTTACCAGTATTTGTATTGCAATTTTCTCCTTAGCTTTTGTAGTCATACCTAGCTCTTAAGTCTTGTCCTTTGCCTTCTCTATATTCACAAACGCACCTTGATCTTATGTTGTAGGTGAAGGAGTGTTTACCTAACCTATTAGAACTTGTGTTGCTTCATTCTTTTTTTTTCTCATCTTTGTGTTCTCCAACTATCTCAACCTTATCATTCTCATGTTCCTATATATTAACTGAGACTGGAGTACCCTGCATTAATGTACTAACAGTGGAAGTTTTTGTCTCCTTCCTTTGATATACCACAATAGGTAATGTAGATTGCATTAATTTGAATTGAGGAGGGGATATAGATGTCTCTTTAGTTTGTACTTCTTCCCCAATATATACTTTATTTACCTTCTCAATTTCATTAACACTCACCAATACAAAATTTTCACAAAGTTTGGCCTGGGTAGTGGATTCAACCAATATCTTCTTCAAGTCGACCACTATGAGGGGATTGATGTTTTGAGTGACAATATCAAAAACATCCTTAATCTTTACATTATCACTTTCTATATTCAACTCATGTTGAGGATTGACACTCGACACTAGTGTAGATCTTGTACACTTTGTTTTATCTATTGCTCTTCATTATCTTGTGCTTGTGTTTCCTCATTGTTTTAGTGTCTTCCTCTTGTGCAACTATCTCATTGTCAACTGTGATTACCTCAGTTACTTGTTGCTCAACTTTGTCCTCACGTACCTCAATAGGTGCCTACACAATTGCCTTGGGTGTTGTCAAATCATATAATGAGTTCTAAATCAAAGTGATCTTGTCTACAACATCCTCAACCTTATTCTTCAATATGTTTAATGCCTTGTATTTTGGTGAAAATTTTCCAGAATGCTTCTTTAATGCCTTGGCCATTGTTTCCCTATCCTATTATGGCATTACTTGTGCAAGTAAAGTCTCTCTAATTTTTCTTTCTATGTTTAGACTATACTGCCACTTTTGCTCAACTCTATCAGATAACTCCTTTGGTAGAGATTGACAATCTCAATTAGAGTTTGTTTAACTGTTTCCACCATGGCATATATTGACTCCTCTACTTGGTTCATCTCAACTTTCCAAGTGTATCAAATTTAATATGTGCGAGACCAGATAAATCAACATTATTCCTTATGTTCTCACATATATTGTCTAAATCTAAAGGACAACGACTTACCACTTGAAATTGGCTATTATCAGTAGATTTTATCTTCTCTTCATAAAATTCAATTGGAGCTATGTATTTTCTCCTTGATCTCTTCTCAAGCTCCTCCTCTTTGCTAGTTAGTCTAGCCTTCTTCTCTTTTGGCTTGTCTTCTTCTTGAGCCTTCTTTCTAGTATCCCTTTTGTTTTCTCTTGTGGAGGGAACTGTAGGCTTAAGTTTTGCAACCTTCCTTTTTTTTCTAGCAATTGGGGTCTTAGCTTTCCTCTTCTTTTTTTCAGGTGCTTCACTGGCTTCTTCTCCCGTGACACCTTCTTCAATTTCTGCTTCTTCTACTTGATCTTCTCCTTGACCTTGAGTTAAGGAAAATGGTGCTTGAGATGGTATATCCTCTTCTTCTTCATCATCATCTTCTTCTTCTTCATCATCCACTCCTTCACCAAATTTCTCTTTTAACTTCTTGAAAATTTTGTTCTTTTTCCTAATGACTAAGGTAGTCTTTAAATCCATTGTTATCTTATATTTTTCCATGTCATAGTTTCCAAGGGTAGTAGCCTTAGTATCTACATCTTTTGTAAGTAGTGGTTTTATTGTTATAGAGGCTTCATCAACATTGATTTCATAGCCTAGTGGCCTTAGCCACCTAACCCTTAGAACAACAGCTTGAAAATATGTAAAATCAGTGTCAACTAGAAAGCAAACATCATTGAAATGTTTCTCAACTAGTGAAACTGATATCCTTAGTCTTTTCTTCATTGATTGCTTGAATTCCTCAAAGTAGTTGGTCATAACCAACTCAAAAATGCTTACTAGTTTCTCAATAAATTCACCTATCTTCACTGCAATAGATCTTCTTGTTTTCTAGGCAACTTTACCAAATGTGGGGAATGCATTATTTACATAAAAGAACATACATACAAGAATTGAACCAAATTTGCATTGTGCACTTTTGGTCTTCCTTATAACTCCCAAATTTTCTAACAACTATTGCATCTACAACTTGGCAAGGTCATAGGTATGATCCTTCTTTACTATCTTATAGCCCATGTCAATAGTAATACATGGTACATTGTTGAGCCTACTTGATTGGTAGAATTTATGCACTATTATCCTCACTACAAATGCAATTATAGGATCGGAGATAGTATCAATTGCCATGCCTTGTTTATTCCATGCTGCCCCTATATTCTTCTCAATGACCTCTTTAGATTCACTTCTCATGGTTTTAGGTCGATCAAGTGTTGGATACTTGTTACTCTATGTAAAAATTTCTTTGTGATTTTCACTAGTCCATTATCCAACCATATAGAATTATAATGAATTCTAATTAGGACTATCATAATCTATTCAATCTTGAAAACATTTAGAAAATCTAAGGCACAAGTCAACCCTTTTCTCTCTACTATTTTGAATTCATCCTTCAATGCTCTATTTTTACATAATTTACCACAGGTCTCCCTAATCTCCATGTCTCCTATACTACCCACCTTACATGTGTAGCAACATCTTATGTGTTGAATCATCAAAACTTGAGGTGGTATCATCGACAATGCACCAGATGGATCTTGCTTGTAAGAAATATCAAGAATGGCTCTAAAGTTTAGTTGTTTGATCTCATTACTTGCCAATTGTACATTCAAAACTTCTTTAACTTCCTTAACCTTAGGAGCTAAGGAACTAGACACCATTATGTAAAATAGGGTTCGCAAAAATTCAAATTACATAGATCAGCACATAATAAATACCTTTACAAATTTGCTAATATTATGTCAAGTGATTGTTGAATTCTTCTTGCAAAAAATGGTATGATCTCTTTCAATTTTCCTTTTTCTCTTCGTGCTCTCCTTCAAATTTGAATGATGTCAAATGAGTAGAAATCGATCACATAGACCTTAAAACCTTGCATTTAATGCTTATTGCTTACACAGCTGTAAGCCCGACTTCAATAAAGATTTTGACTCATTCGACTTCCATGAAGTTTCATTTTCACTTGGCAACCACAACAAGCTCAATCAACACTATCACCTTTGATAACTTGACATCTACTAACATTTCAATTAGCAACTATAGTGAAACTTTTCATACTCAATAGTAACATGAAAACTAACAAAACTTAAAGATTTCTTCTAGATTATAATCAACACTTTGCATCTTTCTTCATGCATATGTCATCTTTTTAGAACTCAATCCTTAGAACTGATGTATAATATGTACTTTTAAATATCAGTCCCACTTACCTCTTGATTGCTTAATTTGAGGAAGTGTGATCACCTAACCCATTGGGTGAAGTGGTCCCTTCTAAACTTGATATGCTCCAATCTTCCTTTCGCTTCCATGTCTTGTTCATCTCATCTCTAACATTCTCAACATCTATCTTTCCTTTACCTTGGTTGAACTTATTGCTTGGTGCCTTTGACCTTGTTGGACAATTTATGCTTATATGACCAGTCTTCAAATAACTAAAACATGTAGTTTGACTCAACCACCTTTTGTAGTCACATCTAAAATGTGTTCTTATGCAATTTTAAAAATGTCCATACTCTTGATAGTAGTGACAACTATACCTTGTATTATAATCTCAATTATAAGAGTTTCCATTGTACTTTACCTTTGTCTACTTGTTTTATGACCATTTAGGCTTGGATCTGTACTCATATGCTCTATGTCCATACTTCTGACAATTATAACAGTATCATTCAAATCTTTGTGTGCTCATGATCTTGGTTCTGCATTCATGTGCCTAATGTCCTTGTTTTTTCCATTTATGGCAATGACCCATTAACTTTTAAATAGGATTTTGATTTTTAGTCTTGCTCCTACAAATATTAGCAGTATGACCTATCTCACCACAATTATGAAAAGTAGGTTTGGAGTTCTTACCTTTGTTACTTCTTTCTTCACCACTTTTGGATGATTCTCATTCTTTAGTCTTAGTGTATCCCAATCCAGAAGTATCACTGTTGGGTCTAGGGGATCTCACCAATTGTTCAAAGTACTTGATGGCTTTAATAGGTTTATTGAAACTATCAAAAAACTCTTTTTCTCTTTTTAGATCATTTCTCAGTTGTTCATTCTACAACTTTAGTATTGTGATCTCAATATCTTTTGCATTTGGTTCATGATTTGCAATCATCATTTGACCCAAAGTTTCCAATTGCATGTTAGCAATCCTAGTTACCTCTAATGTTTTCTCTTCTAGTCTGTTGGTCAAAATACTTTTGTCATCTTCAATCATGACTTTATCCTCTTCAGCTTTCTTTTTCTGCTCGATCACCTCACATAGCAATACTGATTGGACTTCTTGTTCTCTCTTTAGATTTTTGACTTCTTCAATTAGAATTCCATTCTTTTCCATTAGTTCTACAACTACTGCATTAAATTCATTAGATTTTTGCATCAAATTCACTAGAGTTTCCATTTGCAAGTTATATTTCAATAGTGTAGTTCTTAATAGTCTTTCCCAACTTGTAGACTTCCATCTTAAAGATCTTTCCTCAAAGCTAAAAAGCTTTACTTTTAGAGAACTAAACTTTGATACCAATTGTTGGAAACATAATAGCGAAGTAAACTCTAAGGGGGGTGAATCAACACTTAAAACTTTTAACCTCAAAAAATATTCACCACATATCCATCTCACAATCTAAAATACCAAATTAAACATATACATCCATAGCATGAAAATAAACTATTCAACACATGTTTGACATAAGATATTTGGTTACCCAAAAACCATCCAAGGAGAAGGTAAAATTGGGGTGGGGATGACACCCACAAATCTTAACTACTATAGTAATAAAGTGTATCTAATAAAGGTTACAATGTTTGATCATGAAACATGATCTACCCTATGAAAGGTCTGCCCTATTGAAGACTTACAAGATTGTTAGATCTTACCCTACTAAAGGATTTAAAAACCCTACTAAAAGTGTGTCTGGTAAGAGGACTTTAACTTACAATGAAGTAAGAACTTGTCAAAGGATTTATAATAGCCTATTAAGACTACTCTATTAAGAGATTTAACTGATTCACTTGTTAAAATATCTTAGCAATGATCCTTCGGTTAGCACTCTACTGCTTGATGTCAGATCACCTATATACTTGATCCTTTCTGATCAGATGTATCTCTGTTATCCTCTAATTCCTTTCCTCTATTCTCCTTTAACTAAAATTTACAATGCAACTCAATTCATAACACCTTAATCACCATGAATGCTCTGTTTGTGCATTTAAAACTCTCTTCAATTCTCCTTAAGCATTCATTCTAAAATTTTATGATTTATCTTCCGTAAGAAGACATAGGTGACTTAGGGTTAGGTATGAATCAAAAATTGCAGTTCACCCATATTTCCACTTAAACCTTCCCTTTTTCTGATTAGATGCATGTAATGCATATGGATTCACATTTAAGATTCATCCTTATCAACAGAGATCGTAAAACAATCCTTAAATTGCCCCAAAATGGTTTACATAGAAGTTTATACCATTACAAACAACTAATTCAAAACTGTGTAACTCGATACTTGAAGTCCCTAATGCTCGACACCAACTACAACTTCAATGTTGTAACATGGCCTCTGGATGACTTGGCATCCACCAATCACTCAACATCTAAATAGATCAGCACATACCATCTACTTGGCACTTGAGTGACTTGACACTTACTAGTTACTTGACTCACACTAAATATCTGTTGCTCAATATATACAATTTGACAACTTATGCTCAACATGTATTACTTGTAAAACTATCTACTTTGATATGTTCATTAGAAAATTTTGTAAATAATGTTGTATCTTTATTTGTAAAGTTGAGTGATTCCACTAACTTTACCAAGGAAATAAGTGATTCCAATCTCCAATTCCAATCATTTTGCAAAATCCAGATTTTTGATAGATTTTTAGGTAGAATTGCCAAAGGAAGAGGCTAGAATAAGGGGAACATTGATTGATATTCAAGGTATGATACTTCTCCACATGGACATTATGTAGAAGAGGATGGATCATGCAAGGACATTAGTCAAGGAATTTTTTTTTCAGGTATAGATCATATGTATGAGTTATTAGCAGAGATTTAGATTGATTTACATATTTTAAAGGTTCTGCAAGATAATTGGGATAAGACTTTTTCCATAATTTTGAATGTACACCATGATTTTCTTTCTCATTTTGGCTTAAACTTGTAAATATTTTGACATTTGCAACAAAAACAAGGGGGAAAGAAAGTGTACAAAGGGGGAAATCATATAGAAGAAGTATATGTATATATATATATATATATATATATATATATATATATATGTAAAAGGAAATATGTACAACAACAAAGATATGTAAAAAATAGAAATACAAAAACAATTTTGAAAAACCAAAAATAGAGTTTTTAGTTCAAACTGAGTTGTAGAGTCGTTAGTGCAAACTAAGCTACCAGATTAGGCATATTCCAAGGGGGTGTTTGATTGAAGAATTTTTTTAGGTCTTGTGTACGATAAGTGTTTTTTTGTCACTAATGCCAAAGGGGGGATTTTTAATCTCATGCAAGATATATTGTCATTTAGTGTCAAAACATTTAGTCATAATGAAAATATAGTTGTAACCAAGTTACTAGTATGCAGTGTCAACTAATCTCACAAAGGATCCAAGCAAACAAGTTAACCATGTAGAAAGTTGTAGTGGCAATCGAGTTGACAGTTCATACTATGCTCCAATGTGAACCAAGTCAGTAGAGAAGTGCAAGCCAAGTCATAAGTGTATCGAGTGATCAATGTGAACCGAGCACCTAGTATCTATCGAGTGCTAGAGCTATCCAAGGAGCTAGCCATGACCAAGTGTTTCCAATATCGCCCGAGTAAGACATTGTCTTGAGTTACAACACTAACCCACTTTGGTGATTGTGTTAAAAACTATTCATGTTGTATCCAATCTATGAAGGAATTTATTTGAATAGATATAAGTATAAGGTATTTTTTTCATCCAATAGAGAGAATGTGTATTCATTATATCATCATCCAAGCATTAGCAAATATGGAAGGGAAGATTGTCTAGAAGGCTACAAGCATTCCAAGGAAAGGAAGTGACTCATTTATTATAGTCAGATGATCAATTTACTTCAAAGGGTCTTCATCAAAAATCATAGTTATATTTTAGAGATCAATCCATTGATTCATCCTAATAGGTGCATTAGTCCCAAATCCTTTAATAGGGTGGAGCTAACAGTCCTTTGTAGAAATTCCTAATAGAGTACCTACTTAACTATATTGTATAAATTGTAGTGCCTCTCCCATTTGACTTTTGTAAGTCATCCTGATGGATGCAACCTTGTTGATCTCTCCTAGAGAAGGGATCATGATTGAGACCATGAGTGGTCTACACCCTTGAGCTGATTGGATTTATGTTTCTGTATCGGTTGCTTTGGTTATGCTTATGACTGATTTATGAGATTATGATGTGATTTATGGTTCACTAAGGTTTGTGCTAGTGGTTACCAGGATTGATGTGGTATCGTGATGTTGTTTTGTGATTACACTGAGATGTGTGTAGAGATTGCACTATTTACTATACCATGTTACACTGGACTAGGTTCCTATAGCAGTGGTTAGTCGTGTTTATGACTATGTTCTCTTATGTGCTTTAAGTGCCTTTTTATGTTGTTTAAACAACTATTATTAAATGCTTAAATAATTAGAAATAGATTGTCCATGTTGGATTCATTGGTTTTGTGTTGTGGATATTTACCTTGTTATATTTTGATCCAAGAGATACTTGTTACTCATTTTATGTTTTACATTTGAGATGACCTAAGGGTCAAATGTTATACTTTGATTCTAGTATCATAAATGTTAGACTACTATGCTATTCAGTTGATCATATTGCATGATGATGCCTTTTTGAGATGACAATGTGTTTTATGATGACATCTGGTTATATGAAATTGCACTTGATCATGTTGTTTAGTGTGCATGATTTATATCCCTGGCAGTGGCATATGGAGCTAGTGATTTAACTATTCATCAATGTCATCACTATATGGTTGACGTATCCTTATTTTAATTATTTAATTAATCCTTTTGATGATTATTAAATGCGAACTCATTTGCATTATGTGATTAGACTAGTGAGCATGTTTGTGCATTTAGAGGTTCACATTGTCATGAAAGTTGTTAAGAAAATTTGTGTTTTTGGATTTTTGGGCTTTTAATTTTATTGAATTTAATTTTTGGCAGCTTTGCCATAGATGAATTCCTATTACTAGGAATAGCCTGTTTTCATTTGGGTCGATTCAGGGTTTAACTAGGTTGGTTGGTTATTTTCCCTAATTGATTATTCACTCGAAAAGTGAATAAAATTTTGAAAAGGAATTTAATTCCTCACTTCTCACTTTTGAATTAGAAAGTTGAAGAGTAAAACCCAAAATCCTCTTGATGATAACTTACTATTTTGTTCATTGTGGGAGCCACGAGCGTGGGATCGTCGCAAGATATGGCTCGTTGGCTCTAGCTAGGAGAGACCTTGGATTGTCACAATTTTCAACTACTTTTATGGGATCTTTATTTTATGCTTCAGATTCCTATTTTGCCCTTTTGGCTGTGAGGTAGGACTCTCTTATTTTACTATTTTGGCTTCATTTTAGCTTTTATTTTTATTGGCTATATGTTAGGAGGTTGAGAACTAGTGTTCCCCTCCATTTCTGTTTGTTGGTTCTGCCTGGTTGGTCAAGTACGAACATTTTCCCTATTTTTGAGATGAGGGTTTGAGGTTTCATGCCATTATGCTGGTCATTTTTGCATATGATGTTTGAACCCAAATTTTATTAGATTTTTGGGCTTTTTGTGCCCAATGACCAAATGAGTTTTAATTTTGAAGTTTTCTAATTCTTGGAGTTTTTACCTCATTTTGTGTGCTACCCTATTTTCTTAGGTTTTCTTGGCATGAGTTTGGTCGTGGAGCTGGATCATCCATTTAGATGTTAGTTAGACCATTGTTGCACTTTTATGTTTGCATTGGGATGCATGCTGCATTTGTATTCCTGAATTTATATTCAGTTTAGTGATTTTGTATCTAGTGTTATGGTTTCTTTTGGACATTTGTTATTATTTCGTGGACACTAGGATTCATGTAGAATCCATACTTCCAGATTGGGGCTGTTTGAGTGAGTTTATGATGTTTGGTCTTGTTGCATCATTGGCATTCATGTAGAATCCATACTCTCAAATTGAGGCCAATTGAGTGAGTTCATGATGAATGGTTTTATTGTTTCTTGGGATTCATGTAGAATCTATCCTCCTGAGTTTGTTTTTGGTGAAGTGATATTTTTCCTGCGTTCTCATCTAGTCCTTGTTTTATGATCTTTGTGATGGTGGTGCACTACACATGAGTATGTGCACGTACATTTGTCGGGTGACTTGCGAGGCCAAATCTTCTATGGTACTTCCATAAGTTATGATCATTGGAGTTGGGTTTGGAATTTTCATACCTATGGGCACTCATCATTAGATGAGCATGGGTAGGGTAGGGTAGCATATGGATGGGGTTTCTATCTTGTAGCCTAGTGACCATTGCCTAGAGGGTTGGTAGAGGAATATTTAAGTAAGTGATAACTAAATATAATGTGTGAATGGTAATAAAATTTAAGATAATAAAACAATACTTCAGTGTGTGAGCCTTCCATTGGGAAGTTGAGTTCACATAGATCCGAGCTTGGTCTTGTCGATGCCAAGCGACTCTCCATGATATCGACCCCTACTTAGTAGCCCATAGAGTGTTTGACTAGGACATGCAGTTTATGCATTATCTATGTTCTTGGTTTCAATCATCATAATTTTTGGCATGAGTGTTAGCCATGGATGTTGTGTTTTATGTGTGTTCATGGTTGGATCATTATCTCCATCAGCACAGCAGGAGTGGGCCTATGGGTTCCATGTGGTTTAGAACAAGAAGTTGAAGTGGTTCTTTATTCACCCTCTCACCCCCAGTCGCCTAGCTTACATTAAATTTTCAAAAGATATCACTAGTGCTATTAACATATTGAAGAATCCTATAGTGCACACAAAGACAAAGAATATTGCTATCAAGCATCATTACTTCACTAAATCTTTACCTAAAGATGCTCATGAATATCATACAGGTAAAATATGAGTGATTTCCCTAGACAAATCTACTTAAGAAAAGATGGTGTTTTGTATCAAATGTGCTCATTAACCTATCTTAAAAATTGATGCAAACACTTCTCGTTTAAGAGTTACCTAAGGTACTAGTGAGGAAGAAGAACAAACTGATGTATTAGTAATACAAAGATGACAGATGAGGAACTCAAAACTGATGTAAAGATATCTACATGGAAAAGATTCATGAGTTGAAGATGTCTTTGACATTATTGTCAGAAAGGGAGAGATTATCTAGTTGCCACAAGAAATTGAAAGAGGAAGATAGTGAAAGATGGTAGAGACATCTAACTAAGAGGGAGTTCAGTCATATTTGAGTTACAGAGATGAGAATCAAAATGAAACTAAGGATATTAATGAAAGTCTCTTACATTGATGGTGTTTTTTGAGACAATAAAGTTTTAGATTGCATGGTAACTGAGGTGTTTTCATCAATTCCAAAGAAGGAGATTGTTGGAAACTACAGTTGGAAAATTGTTATGTTGTCATTGATGTCAAACCTATTGGTGAGATAGTTTTCTATCTAACCTAAATGCCATATCTATTTGATTGATGAAGACGATTTGAATTTTTTCATAACAAAAGTATCTAGAGGATAGGTTGAGTTATGAAGAGGAAACTATAAATGGACAATTGATTAGTTGGACTTTGACAGGATAAATTTATTGTTTACATCATGTTGCAAAAGGAGAAGATAGTAATGCTCAAGTCTTGAAGGTGTGATAAAAGATGGATCAAATGCATAGGCTTGACTGAGAAATAGAGTAGAAGTTAAAATAATTTGAAGTGTATGCCAAGTGATGCTAATGTTGATTGAGTGCAAAAATAAGATGATTAGAATTAGTGTTGACCAAGTATCAGTATTGACCGAGTGACAGTGTATGTGCCTAGTAAGAAATTTAGTAGAGACTGAGTAACCTAGTGATGACCGAGTGTCATAACATAATGTTGGCCAAGGAACAATATTTCAACAGTTTATGAGAAATTGTAACTTCTAGCCGACTAAGTTAATTTCTTGGAATATGGAAAGCATGTTGAAGATAAGGATCAATGAGTTAGAGAATTTAATACTAGGAGAGGATTAGGTAAATGACCTAAGGAATGGATTGCAAAAGAAGTTTCAAGAAAAGAAGAGGAAAAATAAAATCACGATCAGATTCATTGAATGTGACAAATCTAATCGTAAAACCTAAGATCTATGGTTATGTTTAAATGTCAAAAGTTTAGAATAACCTAGTTAAGGAGGTACAAGGGTGAAATTTCAATATGTTCTAGAGAGAGTGTAGAGTTGGAGTAGTTATTGATGCTATTGACTGGAAAATAAAAAATAGAAGGCTGAGAAGATTCGACAACAGGTGAAGAAGTGAAGAGTGATTACTTGAAGGGTTGCCAAGTGAATATGAGACTAAGATGACAATGGAGGCCAAGTAGTTAATCCTTTTATGAGGTAAAGTGAGATCTATACATGCAAAGTGAGTTGTACTTAACAAATCAAAACCTATTATTACTTTGTAACCATTGTAAACAATATTTGAAATCCTTTAATTATGGTTGACCTCAAATGATATATAAATCCTTTAGTAGGGTGAAAATCTAATGGAATGTTCTAAAGTTCTCTAACAAGGCCACTCCCAATAGGGTGATTAAATCCTTTAACAAGGTCACATTTAACATTGTGTTTTATAACCTTTAACAGGATTGGCTCCTAACAGAGTTCACTTCAGAAGAGTGAATAGTGACATGTTGTTTGTGATTTTTCCCAAATTGGATTTCCACATTAAATCCTAGTGTCAAACTTGTGTGGATGTTGTTTATGGTGTTTTACTGATTAATTTTTACATTATGTAAGTCTATTATATTTAGGATAGTGGACAACTAGTTGATTTTACTAAAAGTGAACTCTAGAGACCGAGCCATGGAATGATAAGATTTGATGTTGATTAAGTAATTTTTTGTTCAATTGGTACATTTGGACCTTGAATAATTGATTTAACCCCCCCTTAGTTGTTCTAAATATTCTAACAACCTTTTTCTACTACAAGGGAACCTTTTGAAAGCTTCCAATATTTATCATTAAAAGTACCCGTGCAACTCTCATCACCTAGTTTCCCTACTAAGATTAAATTCCTACTCATCCTTGGAACATGTGCTACATCTTGTAGTATCCAATGATTCATGTTCTGCAACTTAATATTATTTTTTCCATTTCCAAAAAACTGACAAGATTCATTATCCCCCTAATCAATAAGCCCAAAATCCACTTGGGCATAATAAAAAAAATAGCCTCTATGGGGAGTAGCATGAAATTAAGCCCCTGAATCTAAAACTCATGAATCATCAACACTTTCTAAAGAAAGAAGCAAAGAATCCTCTTCAAATTTTTTTACTTACCACATTTGTATGCTTATTTCCTTCTTATTTGTCTCCTTCATCATTCTTACAAGTCAAACAATCTTTCTTCTTATACCTTGGTTTCCCACACTAGCAATAATCTCTTGCTCCCCTGGATTGAGACCTTTTTCCATTTGATTTTCCTCTTGATTTCTCATTATTTACATTATTTTTTCCTCTCTCATTCAATCTTCCTCTACTTTGTGCATTCAAAACACTTGTTGATGTAGATCAACATGAGGTTTTTCTACAAGTTTCTTCACTCAAAATAAGACCAATCACATTATCAAATTTTAGAGTATTAGACAAAGAAACAAAATTAATCACAACCATTACCAAGCCATTCTAAATTTTAGGCAAATAACACAAAATCAGGAGAGCCCTAACTTCTTCATCAAAATTAACATTTAGAGAAGATAATTGACTGGTAACCATATAAAACTCTTTTAAATGATTTGCAATAGATCCACCTTCTGCCATCTTCATATTAAATAAATATTTCATGACAAATACCTTGTTTGTAGAGAAATGATTTTTATACAACCTTGCTAGGGTTTGCATCAACTCTTCAGTCATCTTCACTTTTGTAATATTAAATACCATCAATTATGCTAGACATAAATGAATACTTGCAAGTGCCTTTCTATCCAAAATATCCTAGACCTTATCTATAATAGGTGTTAATTTCTTGGATTTTCCTTCCAATGGTTGTCATAAATCTCTCTGATAAAGATAGTCCTCCATTTGCATTTTCTAGAACTAAAATTTTTGGCAATTAAGCTTCTCAACCTTCATCTTACCCTCATTTTCCATCACTCCCACTCAATTGTGAGACTCTAACTCAACTATGAGATTCCTACTCAATCGTGAGACATTCCTATAGAAGATAATTGAAAATAACCCTTCTCTAATAGCAATTATTAGGATTAATCAGATGGAAATAATAATTACATGAAAATATAACCACTATCAGAAAATAATAAATCACACATAAGTGAACACAAGACATAAAGATTTAACATGGTCCACCCAATCCGTGGGCTACATCCACTAAACAAGGAGTCTAATATTATTATTATCTAGTGATTAGAACTTGATTATAATCTATAATCCCTTACAACTCAAGTCCATCGCAAGAAGCTAAAATCTCATGATACATTAGTAAAATCCCTAACCCTAAGCCTTTTTCATAGAATATTTTTCCGCTTACAAAATTAGTTCTAAAATAACCTAGCAAATAGGAAAAATATAACTCCCAAAATTTTTTACAATATTAAATTCATTTTTGGCTTTGAGGGCGCTTCCCCTTGATCCTACCCTATATCAAGACAGGGAGCGTGCTTGGGGCTTTTGACCTTAGGACCTTATAAGGGGATTTTACCATTAATCCCACCTAGGGAACTACCTTAGGAATGTACAAGGGGCATTATCCTTTGACCCACAGAGATCGGGGGTGCTACCCTAGGAACCCATAGGAGGCGTTAGCCCTTGACCCCTAGAGGCTGGGGGTATTGCCCCCAAACCCACATAGGAAAGTATGTAGGGAAACCAAATTGAATGAAATGGGAAAAAATTAACCTCTAAGTCTGATTGGGCTCTACATCATAACATATTCCAAAAGCAAAGAAGATATCAGATAGATATGCCAGAATCAATTTGTAGTATTAAAGATAGGGTATTCTTGCCCTCTTGAGATCAAAATCAAAATGATGTAGAGGAGATGCAAAAATAAGATAGATTTGATCAAATTGAGTTAAGATAAAGGTTCATGATGACAAAAGTGATGTAGAGATCAAAGAACCAAGTTGACCACCAAGTGTGAAAAATGTACCTTGATTTGATTAAAGTATTGAATCATGAGAATTGGGTTAGAGAAACATGAAATATTAATGAGAAAGATATGGAAATGATGGAGAAGAGGAAGTGATGATTGCCTCAAAATATGGGAAGATTTTCCTTGAAAGGGTCATTCAACTATTTTGAAGGGAGGAAATCTTAAATTGTAATTTTGACAGTCAAGATGACTTCAAATATTTTGATCTAAAAAATGGATCCAGGACATTGAAATTAGGCAAGGGTACAACTTTTACAAAAAATTAAGACTTTGAAAAATTAGGTCAAAATTATCTATAATAGGTCCAAAAGGTCATTTTTAAATCATTTGTGCATTTTTCTTTTGTGAGTTCAGAGCAAGGGTAGAGCCTTCTAAGAGCAATGATGCAGGTCCTATTAATCAACATCATTTTGAGCTTAGCCAATTCTATAACTGACCATGTGGTCACCCCACACTGTAACTGATAAAAAACTCCATTTCATGTTTTTGAGTCTTTTTCTTCAAATATCATATGAGATTTTCAAATATCGTATACCTTTTATTTGAAACATTGTAAGATGTATCTTTAATCTACAAAGTGTTATATAGTAGTATGTTGTAGTGTCATTTGATACAAACCCATGAGTCAAACAATAAGGTGCAAAATGTTGTAATAACACAAAACATTGTATGGATTCAAACAAATCATTGTACGATACCCTATCATCCTGTGAAATATCATATTATTGAGTTTACTTGTGTTGTTTCTTCTTAGATTGACCAGGTAGACTTGTCAAATATTTCAAGTTATTTCTAGATGTTATTAGACACTTCTTCATATTTCATTAACACATTTTCCTTGTATTGGTTGCAAAACATATTTCCTAATGTCTAGATTAAATGTCCATATCCTACAGTGTTGTGCTTAGTGAGACATCAACAAAAGACACTTAGATAATCATGATCATGGGCCTTAGATCATTGCTAAATTTTCTCCATATCCAAGAAAACCATGACCCCTTGATTTCTTTGGCTAAGAGATTTCATTCAGAGCATAAAACCTTTCACTTTCCTACATCAGATATAAACATCGCACTTGAGGATGTGTACTCTAGATGAGAGACAATTAGTATATATATTCTGTTGTTATGTTTGTACTGATATCCTTATGCTAAGATAATCATTATAGATACTAATACATGCCATGACTAGTAATACAAGTTTATTTGAATAAGATGCTAATAGAGGGGATAACAACCATACAATGAGTCTTGCATGATGACACTATCCTTGACTATTATCGTCTGGGATAAAATAATGATATATTATAGTAATGTATTTCTAGTGGCATTTATTATATGCTCTCTGATTGGATGTGTACTAGGTGTTGATGGGTGTCAGAGGAGCTTTCAATGTGGATGGGGCCACTTGGTTGTGGATTTGATGTCTCATCCCCGATGGATGACAAGAGCCCCATCATTTTTAGGCCACATGTATAGAGAGATTCATGATATTGTATATAGAGTAAGGGAAAGAGTTGGTCTACAGGGGTAGTAGTAGAACATGTGTGGGCATGCGAGCACATCACCATGATCTATCCATGAGTTTAGCCATGACCTAGGGTAGACTCTATATTTTTCAAGTATTACGGATATGTCCAACATATACATGTCAGGGACACACCCTAATAGAAACATAGATTGGATGATGTCACCTCAATGAAACAACAACCTTATGGAGAGGTCGAGTAGTGGGAGGGAGAAAGGGAGGAGTTTGATTTTATGTTCTATAATAGGTCACTATTGAGTAGATATTCAACATTAGTGGAGTGGTTTGTTATTAGCTATGTATGGAAGAAATTTGGGAGGTAGTAGGGTGTGCGAACCGAGGTGACCATATATGCCATATATCTAGTGGAGGATGCCTTAGGATGAGAGCTTGTGCTTAGATATGATCTTTGTGCAAAGGAGGTTCAACATATTCAATGGGTGTACTAGGAATTTCTCCTAGGAAATTTATATGAGGGGAAGTCTTCTAAGTATAGAAGATGGCTGAGAGATCACCCCCACTACATATTTATAGATCCTACATGTAGAGTGCCCCATGTCAAAGGCAGAGCTGGAGAGGATGGTGGAGATGGGGGATACAAAGGAGGAGGAGGCATACGAGGTGGGACCATAAACATTGCCCCTTCTACTATCCATCCAACTACTAAGTCTAAAGCGAGAGGGATAACAATGGCCACGAAGGAGGATAAGCTTGTAGAGGAGGAGTGGCTAATGTGTAGATGGTGCATAGACTATAGATAGAGGTAGGCGCATTAGTAGGAGTGAGGGAAGAGAAAATATTTAGCTGCAATACTGGTGAATGAGCTTGAGGTATAGGTGCAATAACTAAGGATCACTATAGCAGTAAGAGACCAAGAAGTGTAGGGCATGAGGGTAAAGGATTGATCCAGGGAGAGAGAAATGGTACAAGAGTAAGATATGGTTTGCAAGGATGCAAAGAGATATGAAGCATAATAAACATACTACTATGTAAACTACATAGAAGTAGTGCCAGTAGGGAAAATGATTCCTAACTACTCATAGAGAGTAGGATACTTAGGGGGTGTAGCCCTTTCACCTGATAGGACATAGGTTCCTCCCCCTCCTCCTCCTACAAATAAGAGAATGAGTTAGTAATAAAATCTCATGTTGGCATAGATTTATTAGAGACCCATTTTGAGATATCCAAGATTTTGAGACACTTGAGTATTTTGATAGCATATTGTATTTGTACTTGATATTCCATTATATATGTGCTACTATATTTGTTTTATGTCATTGTTGTCTACTAGTCTCATGTACTTTATGCTCATGTTGATAGTGATATCATGAATATCTTTTATTTTTATCTTTACTTTGCATACTTATGTGATGTTGATTCATGCTCATGTTCATTTTTCTTTTAGTACTTTAAGATATGTGATGCTCTCATAGTTGTTGACACTCTAGCTCTGATAAATTGTTCTCATGGACACATGATTTGAAAAATTAACACTTTTGGAAAGATTGAATATGATGTAATGATTAACCCCTTGTGACAATAGGTAGAATGATGACGAGGATAAAAATATTTGAATAAACCATAAGATATGATCAAAAAAGTGGAAAGAAGATCGAGAGCAGTTGATAATCCATCTGAAATAATGAAGGATATTATCTCCTAACTCACATGGAATCTAGAAATGAAAACTAGAATAAAACCCTAACATTAAAAATAACATGAATATGAAAAGTTCAAGTTCCAAGTGTCAATTAGGTAGGTCCTTGTTTTTATCATCAAGCCTTAAAATGTGGGAGCCTAGCATCAGCATTAAAGACATAGAGGTCAAGATGACTTTCTGGTAGATTCCCTAAGCTTAATATTGCAAGACTACACCTATACCAAGGTATAAGTGACATGATATGTTAGCATGAATTTTGATGGTATTCCTATGAGAGAGTATCCTAGTATTATTGGAGATATGATTGAGAGCTTATGTGTTGCATTCGTATAGAGTTTGTCATTTATGACAACATACTTGTTATTATGTGAAGACTAACAGAGCAACAGAGATAGATTGGCTTCATGTATTATGAGGATTGAAGATCATCTTATGCACACTTGAGGAGATGTGGTACAGTATGTATCGATGCTATAGTTAAGAGCATGCATAGAAATATGTAGACTAGAAAGAGTTATGTACATTTTAGTAAAGGCATATCTCAAACAATATTTCTGGAAAGCGGGTATTGTTGTTTGGATTTTATCTCCTAATAGAGATGGAATCTAGCTAAGAGACTTGAGAAATAGGTTGAAGACATTTTGAAGATGACTTGGCTAAGTTAGCATTATAATATGTTCATCACATGAAAAGTCATGATGACTGTGAGCCGACAATTCACTTGTAATCTTGGTTAAAGTGTAAATTTTTAATGAAACATGTATTGTAATATCTAAAGGTAGTCCTATATTATCATTATAGATTATGAAAGCCTCAAGGATAACCCAATTACTTATTTTAGGACTTGATATAAAGGTAAGGTCATTCCCTTGTGGTAAAGTTTGGTTTTGACCAATGCGATCATTTTGTATGGTGTACAGTCATATCTTTTCTATATCTATTGTGTGAGCTTGGTATGCAAAGTTGTGAAGATTAGAGTAGAGCTTGGTGCAGTTGAGGCACAATGAGCTTACAAGAAACTAAATTTGGCAAGACAAGTTGTTGGTTGGACAATTGTTGTTTCACATTGTATTGTTTAGAAGGAATAGTACAAAAGCTATTTGGACTGTGGGTTTAGTGGTCTTCCTTTCAAATCCTAACGAGCTTAGAACAACTCCTAATAGGGTTGCAATCTCCTAATATGGATTCAACATCTCCTAACAAGGACTCATATGTACTGATTGTATTTCATTGACTCCTAACAGGGTTTATCCTCTAACATAGAACTTTTATATTAGTACATCATTTTGTGGTTACCATCCCCATTGGGATTTTTTGCCTAATCAAGAGTTTCCCCAGTTAACAAATCTAGTGTTATTGTACATGATTATCTTTCCACCATTCTTGGATAGACTATTTACATGTTTTATAATTAATAAGGATATTGAGAGATATTTTAATTGCATTGCTAATTCATCCCCACTCTTAGTTATGTTGGTAGAATTTACTTTCTAAAATATAGTATTAGAGCATGAGCTCCTTGAAGGAAAAGCTTATCTTCTTAAGGATATCTATGGTACATTTCATGAAAGATAGTCCAAAGTTTGATGGAGTTAACTATGATAGATGAAAAGGAAAACTGAAGGCACACCTTCTATACATGGGTCCAAAATTTTGGTTTGTTACAAAAGATAAGAAGATTGTGATTGAAGAAGACAAGCTTGAAGGATGTAAGGAAATAGAGAAAAATCTATTCATGCAGAATATGCTTGCTAGAGAAGCATTGTTATTAGGTCTTTCTGAAGTTGAATATGGAGAGGTAAAATATTTTAGACTTTATAATGATATTTGTAATGCTTTAAAAATTATATTTGAATGTGATAAACATGCTAAGAAAGCCAGATTATAGAGTTGGATATGTTTATTTCAAGATGCTAAGATGTTGGAAGATGAAACTATAAGATGACACTTTTCAAGAATATCAAAGATTGTCACATGAATAAAGAATTGTGGAGGAGAGAAGTATGGAAAATATTAAAGACCATCACACCTATTATAAGAAAAGAAATGACAATGATTGAACATGTTATTCCTTGCACACCTAACTTTACAAGAGACACTCTTCTTGCGAGATTGCAAACATCTGAGATGTGGATAAAATCCAGTGGAAACTATGCTATTATCAACTAAACAAGAGATGAAGAATGCAAGAAGATTAAAGAATGAATTTCCCTACTTATGAAGAGAGAATCTAAAGGTAACAAGAATATTTTGTGTTAGAAATGTAACAAATTTGGTCATTATTCCTTTGAATGTCCTAAAAGAGAAAATAAGTTCAAGAAAAATTCTTAGTACTTTATGTTTGATAGTGATAGCAAGGAAGATGATGAAATTGGATTTGTTACTATTAAAGAAGAGAGCCTTGAAAAAGATGAAATAAAAGAATAAAAAATATGAGAATCACAAGTTGAAAAGAAAAAGTCCAGTTATATTATAGATAGTGATTGTTCCCATAATATGACAAGAGATATGAAAAAATTTGTGGAATTTAACAGATATTATGGTTGAATATTTAGAGTTAGAAATAATACATCATGTTACATAAAAGGGAAAGGATCTATTACACTTGATGGATATACTAACATTGAAGATGTTTACTTTGTTGATGGTTTGAAACATAATATTTTGAGTGTTGGACAACTTGTTATTAAGAGATATCAATTGCAATTCACAAAGAAGACATGTATTATCAAGGATAAGAATGGAACATTGATTGGTATTGGCACAAGAAAAAGAGGTAATATATTTTAGTTGAATCCTACTAAAATGACATGTTTAGTTGCTAAGGTGGATGACAGTCGACTATGGCATAAGAGATTTTGTCATATCAACTTTTATAAAATTGTGAAGGTTAGTACTATAATTGTAGCTAGAGATTTTTCTAAGATGATGAAACCTACTAACATGATGTTTAAAGAATGTGTAATGGAAAAAATAGAAGAAAATTTATTTTCTAAGCAAAAATTTTATTACTTCAGTGAAATTGGAGATTTTGCACTCATATTTGAGTGGTCCTATAAAGATTAGAGCATTCTATGGTGAAAGGTATTAAATGATTCTTGTTGATGATTACACTAGAATGATGTGAGTTCTATGTCTTAGAGAAAATTTTGATTTTTTTGAGAAATTTAAGATATTTAAGAGTAAAGTTGAGAATGAATCTAGTTTGAAGATTATATTCTTGAAATCTGATAGAGGAGGAGAATTTAGTTTAAATGAGTTGAACAGTTTTTGTGAAGACAATGGTATAAAGAGACAACTTCCAGCCCCTAAGACACTTGAGTAGAATTGGTTAATAGAATGGAGAAATAGACCAATGACTGAAGTGGTAAGAGAAATGACGTTGTAAAATAATATATCACATATCTTTTGGAGAGAAGCAGTAAATATATCAGTATATAATATGAATAGGGTATAGATTAGACAAGGCACTGGTAAGATCCCTATGAATTTTAGTTTGGAAATGTACCCAATGTGAAATACTTTAGAGTATTTGGAAGACAATGCTATATTAAGGGAGATGATGGTATTATAAAGTTTGATTCTAGAAGTGATGAAGAAATGCTCCTTAGATATTCATTGAAAAGAAACCCATATAGATGTTTTATGAGAGATCAAAGACCATTGTTGACAATGCTAATGTGAGAGTTGATAAAAAGTTTAGAATTCAAGAAAGGATTCTTCATTATAATTCTAATGAGGGAACTAATCCAAGAACTAATAGGCAAAATGTTGAACAAGATTTTTTATTATGAAATTGACATTAATTTGGAGAATAAAATACAAAAATAAGAACAGAGAGAAGAATCTAGATATGGAACTAGAGTAGAAATCAAAGTTGAGGCTGTGACAGCTAACAAAAATGTGGCAAAGCATCATCTTATTGAACAAATCATTGGAAGTAAGGATAAATGAGTCATGACAAAGAATAAGGTACATGAGGAACTATGTTAAAATTCTCAAGTCAAACCTAAGAATGTTGATGAAGCTTGTGAAGATGATTATTGGATAAAATATATGAAAGAAGAATTAGATAAGGTTGAAAAGAACAAGATTTGGGAATTGGTTCCTAGACCTAAAGATAAGAATGTTATTGGAACTAAATGGGTATTTAGAAATAAGATGAATCAGCAAGGTGAAGTTGTAAGAAACAAATCAAGGTTGGTATGTAAAGGTTATTCACAGCAAGAAAGAATTGATTTTGAAGAAAATTTTACACCTTTTGCAAGACTAGGGGCAATAGGAATGTTTTTGGCATATGCAACTAACAAGACCTTTAAAGTTTGTTAGATAGATGTCAAATCAACATTCCTAAATGGAGAACTAGAAGAAGAGGTATACGTTGAACAACTTGATGGTTTTCCCTTTGACAGATAAATATGATATACTTTGGAGATTGAATTAGGTATTGTATGAATTGAAATAAGCACCTAGAGCCTAGTATGCAAGATTGGATAAAAACTTGACAAATTTTGGATTTGTGAAAGTTAATGTTGGTAGTAACTTGTATATGAGAAAGAATGATAAAGGATTACAGATTTTTGTACTATTTGTGGATGACATTATTTTTGGAGGTAATGATGAAGCAAGTGAAGCATTTTTAGAATAAATGAAGAAAGAATTTGAGATGAGTATGATTGGAGAGATGAAATATTTCTTAGGATTGAAGATTGCATAGAATAATGATAGCATATTTATTTCACAAATGAAGTATCTTAAATATTTGCTAAAAATATTTAGAATGAAAAGGTGAAACCTATTGGAAAACCTATGCTAATTAGATTTAAGTTTTCTAGCAGAATCACCTACTATTGAATAGAAAAACTATAGATCTATGTTGGCAGATTGTATTATTTGATACACACTAGACCAGATATAGCTAATACAGTTAGAATTATGGCAAGATTTTAGGTAGATCCTAAAGAGTCACATTATGCTATAGTAAAGAATATTTATAGATATTTTAAAGGTACACCTAATTATGAATTATGTTATGATAGCTTACATGATTTCACTTTATGTGTATGCATTGATCCTTATTGGGCATGAAGTGTAGATGATAAAAAGAGTATGTTGCAACAACAAACAATTGTAATTAGATTATATTGATGAAGTAAATTTTGAAAGACATTGGGATAGAATTCACTAAACCTGTTATCATACATTATGATATTACAAGTATAGTGAGTATGTCAAAGAATCCAATATTATATTCAAAGACAAAACATTTATCTATTAAGCCTCACGTTTTGAGAGAGAAAGTTGTAGAGAAAGAGATTAGATTGGAATATGTCAACACAAAGGAGAAGATAACATACATATTTACAAAACCTTTGGTGAAGGACACATTTGAATATTTGAGAGGTATGCTTGGGGTTATGCCCCAACCTACTTTAGAGTAGATGATGTAGAGATTGCATCAGTCTAACTGGTAACAAAGCACTATTGCTTTATCTAGACTAGATGCTTGATGCTTCCTCTATGGAGGAGTATCTATGTTTGAGATGAGTCATTAAGGACTCTTAGTATTGATATTTTATAGTCTCTGGGCATTAGATCTTGAATAGATTTTTTTGGAAATGATTGAACTTCAAGATTTGAAATAATAATACTTTTTCATTGATGTCAATGGGGGAGAAGAGACATTATATTAAAAACATCCTTTGGGGAGATATATGTATAGTAGTTTCTAATATTGAGTAAAGATGAAGAGAATTTAAGCAATATGTTGATGTATGAGGGAGATTAATACCATCCTTGTGTATATTGGTTACTATATGGTTACATTCATGGGAAACATGAATGGAAGAATAGAGGTAGATGAGGAAGAAGTATATTTTGTATTCTTGGAACTTAGACATTTTTCATCTATGCTGCCATCAATGCCAAAGGGGAGATTGTTAGCATGAATACTAATGGAATTCTTATGGAAGAGTATCCTATTATTCTTGGAGATATTATTTAGAGCTTATGTGTTGCATTCATTATAGAGTTTTTCATTGATGACAATATGCTTTCTATTATGTGACAACTCACAGAGCAACATAGAGAGATTGGATTTGTGTGGTTCGAGGATTGGAGATCGGATTATGTGCAGTTGAGGATATGTGCTACAACATGTCTAGATTTTATATTTAAGAGAACATATGGAAATATGAAGACTAGATAGAGTTATGAAGATTTTAGTAAAGGCATCTTTCAAATATGTTTCGAGAAAACAAGTACTATTGTTTGGATTTTATCTCCTAATAAAGATGGGTCTAGTTGAATGAGCTGAGATAGAGATTGAAGACATGTTGAAGATGACTTGGTTAAGTTATCATAATTAGATGTTCATCGCATGAAAAGTCATGATGGCTGTGAGATGACAATTTATTTGCAATCTTGGTTAAAGTCTAAAATTGTAATGAAATATGTATTGTAATATATTAAGGTGGTCCTCTATACATTATCATTTTAAATTGGGAATTGTAGGACTTGGTATAAAGGAAAGGTAATTTCCTTGTGGTAAAGTGTGGTTTTGATTAGTGAGATCATTTTGTATGAAATGCAATCATACCTTTGTTATATCTACTATGTGAGATCAGTATGTAAAGTTATAAAGATCAAAGTGTTTGGTGCAAATGAGGCACAATGAGCTTACAGGGAACTGTATTTGGAAAGAAAAGTTACTGGTTGGATAGTTATTTTTTCACATTGTATTATTCATAAGGAATAGTACAAGACTATTTGGATAGTGGGTTAAGTGGTCTTCCTTTCAACTCCTAACATGGTTGGAATCTCCTAATAGGGATTTAAAGTCTCCTAACAACGACACATATATATTAATTCTATTTCATTGACTCCTAATAGGGTCTATCCTCTAACAAGGAGCATTAATATTAGTACATAATTTTGTGAGTACCACCCCCTTTGGAGTTTTCCCTCTAATCGAGTGTTTCCCTAGTTAACTAATATAGATTTATTGTGCATGGTTATCTTTCTATGGTTGTTGCATCTATTGTTTACATGTTTCAAAATTAATAAGGATATTGAGATTATTTTTAATTGTATAACTGATTCACCCCCCTCATTCTCCCTCTCAGTTATCTTGGTGGAATTTACTTTATAATAGAATAACCATGAGTGCAGTCTTGCATGAGCAAACACAATTTAATAGATAAGGACATAATTCCAAATAAGCCAAGGGGTCAAATCAAGAAGATCCAAGGATTATGAAAGCTATATGCATAGGTAGAAATATACCACATGTCCCTAGTTGTTTAGTCAAGTGACATCTCAGAGAAACTAAGGAGCACTCAATGAAAATCATCACAAAACAACACACAAAGAAAGAGTAAAGAATATCTCAATCATTTAGCTTGAGCACAATTTGAAAGAGAAAATCAAGTGTTGAATCTCTAAGAATAATTTGTGCAAGTGAGAAATTCACATAATCCTAAATTACTAACCCTAAATTACTAACAAAATGTAAACTTGAGACACTAGGAGTCAAGGAAAGTGTTGAGAAAAACCATTTGGGGATACCACTGAACACTAGTGCATCCTAGTGACCGAAGAAAATACATGTGCCCCATAAATCTAGAGAAAGACCAATTCTAGACCATATATGCAAGTGTAAGAAAGAGGTCAAAAGGGCTTAGATTTCAAAGAAGTAGGTAGAAAGATAGTAGCACAAAGGTTTCAATTAGTGCATGTTTCTAGGTTTTCACCATTTGCAAGGATTTTTTTTCCTTGATTTTTTATGAATTTTTGGTGATAAATCAAAATGCCTATTGCTAGGTTTTCACTAAGAGGATAGATTTTCAGGACATTTTTTTCTTTTAAGGATTTATTTAGGACTATATATCAATTTGTTTTTGGATTTTTTAGGACATTAAGATATGTACAAAAGTTTGCATGTCAAGAGCATCAAGGATATAACTTTTTTAGATGGAGTATATTGATGTGATTAGGGAACTATTATCCTTCTAACATGGAGAGTTGATATGCACTGGGTCCTAAAGAAATAATTACAATACAAGGACCCAACCAATTCGGTTTGAATTTTCCTTTTTGAGCTCTATTTTGTTGATTTTTGGAATTTTCTCTTAAGACCAAGTTTCCAAACTTGAAATCTCAAAGATGGCCTTTCTTGTTATAACTCTTATGTTGATCTCTAAGCCTATGTTGTTGATTAGTGTCCAAACACTTAGTCATTTACTAGGCAAGATTACAAGGTCATCACTGTGAGCGAGTTATCTAGTAAAGCTCAAGAAAACAATACTTATACCAAGCAGGATAGTTATTGTCAAGTATTCAATAGTGACTAAGATGTAAGAACCAGACACTATAGTTGGAGCTGAAACATATAGTTGAGATCAAGCATGTTGACAAGTTATCAAGTGTCGAGCAAACATGAATATAGAGGCCGAGTCACAACATGAAGAAGTATACATGACCAAGTGTCAGAGCATTTAAGTGTCAACTAGTTCAATTTTGACATAAGAGTTTGTAGTGGTACAAACACATATGTAAACCATTTTGGATGAATTTTATATAACATTTAATATTTGTAGAGCTGGATAAGGATATGATCACACGTCATTTCAAAAGGTAATGATCCCAAGGCATGCAATTCAACCAATTAGAAAATGGGATAGAAATGACAAACGATGATGAAGTGTAAGCCGTCGATCAAGATCTGGAACCTTCACAAAACATCTATTTAAGAAGGATTCTAACCCTAGAATCAAGAGTGGTATATAGAAAGATAGAAAAGTATCCTTATGCACATGTGGAGGAGTAAAGACGAAGTCTGAAAGTAGAGAAGACAGAGACCAATCAGAGAAGTGAAGGACTGAACAGAGTTATCAAATTAGGAGATCAGATCAAAGATACAGAAAAGACAAGACCCAAGACCATCTTATAGAGAAAACTGAGGGTTAGGTACTGAATCAGTTATTTTTATTGAAACAAGGTAAATCTCTTAACATAGTGGTCTTCATAGATCTATGTAAGCCTCCTAACAAAGTCCTTACTTTATTGTGAGCGTAAAATCCTTTAACAAGGTGAGACCTAATAGTCTCTTAAGATTTTAATAGGGAAGATCCCTCACAAGGTAGATCATATCTTATGATCAAATATTGTAACCCTAACAAGTTAACTTTATTGTTTGAACATTGAAGATTTGTGGATTTCATTCCCACTCTAGTTTCTGATGCAGGAGCATCCAAAGGTATAATGGCAATCCTGTGTCACCCAAAAAAATGTACTTAGACTTAGTTTCTATTTTAGGTGTTTTCATTTATGGATACCCATTTGGGTCAAATAAAGGTTCCAACTCTCACAGTTCCACTATCAGTGTTTTAAGATAGAGTTTTTAATCACCTTGGGATACGTGTAAATGCCAAAAAAATAGGAGTATGTAATTGATGTTAGGATAAACCACGGACAGAAATAAAAACTACATGCAAATATAACCAATAACAGAAAATAATAGAACACACAGAAATGAACACAAGGCACCAAGATTTAACGTGATTCACCCAATCCCTGGGCTACGTCCACCAAACAGCAAGTCCGATCTTATTACAATCCAGTGATTACAACCTGATTACAATCCGTAATCCCTTACAGCTCAATACCGCCGCAAGAACCAATTTTGTATCACCACACATAAAAAAATACCCAACCCTAAGCCCTTTTTATACAAGTATTAAACCGCTTTAGGGTTATAACATGTCGACCATATGTCGGCCATAATATGTCAGCCACTATTTATGAAGTATGTACAGTACTTTCCTGATCAGTCACCACAATCTAACAATCTCCCACTTGGGGACTGATCAAGCTCCACACTAAACAATAATCTCCCACTTGGAGACTGATCCTGTAGCAATACAACTACCGCATGGGGCTCCCATTGGATCAAACCACCCTGGACTCTACTATTCTTTTATTCACATTTACTCTAAAAGACCAACTGAAGCTGAAGAGGAGTTCAGCTTCTCCCTTGTTACAACCTTTGTCAACATATCTGCTGGATTTTCATTGGTATGTATCTTCTCCAGCTTTAACTGTCCATCCTCCAAAACTGACTGAATGAAATGGTACCGCAACTGTATGTGTTTGGTCTTAGAATGCAGAGCTTAATTCTTAGCAAGATGAATGGCACTCTGACTATCGGTGAACAAATAATTATCCTTCTGAGGATGTCCCAATTCTTCCAAGAAGAACTGAAGCCATATCATCTCTTTGGCTGCCTCTGTAGCAGCAACATACTCTGCCTCTGTAGTGGAGAGAGCATTAATCTTCTGTAGCCTAGAAACCCAGCTCACGGCTGCCCCACCAATAGTAAAGACATAACCTGTAGTACTCCGCCTAGTATCAGTATCCCCAGCCAAATCTGAGTCAACATAGCCCTGTAAATCAGTAGTAGAGCCCCCAAAGTGTAAACACTTATTGGATGTTCCTCTCAAATATCTAAGAATCCACTTGACAGCATTCCAATGCTCAAATCCTGGATGACTCATATACCTGCTAACGACTCCCACTGCATGTGCAATATCTGGCCTAGTGCATACCATAGCATACATCAAACTTCCTACAGCTGAAGCATAGGGTACCTTGGACATCTTATCCTCCTCTTCCTGTGTCTTGGGACACATCTCCTTAGTCAATTTCAAATGACCAGGTAAAGGTTTGCTGACAGCTTTAGCATTCTCCATAGAGAAACGTTGCAACACCTTCTCAACATAATCAGCTTGAGATAGCATCAATGTTCTGTTCTTCCTATCTCTGCAAATCTTCATACCAAGGATTTGTTTTGCTGCCCCCAAATCCTTCATAGCAAATACATGTGCTAATTGGCGTTTCAGCCCCTTAATATGATCCATGTTAGACCCAGCTATAAGCATATCATCAACATATAAACATAAAATAATGTAGCTATCATCATCCAACCTCTTAAAATAAACACAGTAATCTGAATGACACCTATTATATCCATGCTCATGCATAAAACTATCAAATTTCAGATACCATTGCCGAGGTGCTTGCTTCAAGCCATATAAACTTTTCTTCAATTTGCACACTAAGTTCTCCTTACCTTTGACCTCAAAACCCTGTGGCTGAGCCATATATATTTCTTCATCCAAATCACCATGAAGAAAGGCTGTTTTAACATCCATCTGCTCTAAATGCAAATCTTCAGTAGCCACAAGACTTAAAACAGTACGAATAGAAGTCATTTTAACAACAGGAGAAAATATCTCATCAAAATCAATTCCCTTTTTCTGTGCAAATCCTTTTACAACTAACCTGGCCTTAAATCTTTTCTTACCTCCTTCCTCTTCTTTCAACCTGTAAACCCATTTATTCTGTAAAGCCTTTTTACCTGCAGGCAACTTGCACAAATCCCATGTCTTATTTTTCAGCAAAGAGTCCATTTCATCTTTCATTGCAGACTCCCACGGAATCTTAGTATCCACCTGCACAGCTTCATAATAACTTTCAGGTTCACCAGCATCAGTAAGTAAAATAGAATACAAAGAGGGCGAAAACCTTTGTGGAGGTCTAATTGGCCTTGTTGACCGTCTAACATTCACTAGTGTGTTTGGTATT
Source organism: Cupressus sempervirens (assembly GCA_028749045.1). Lineage (NCBI taxonomy): Eukaryota > Viridiplantae > Streptophyta > Pinopsida > Cupressales > Cupressaceae > Cupressus > Cupressus sempervirens. The sequence goes on along the minus strand of CM053788.1, from coordinate 511,845,706 downwards.
TGTTGTTGCAGTTGTTGCACATCATGAGGAATGGCTGGAACATCAGCTTTTGGAGTATCATCCAGCACTACATAATCATCTTCTTTCTTCTCATGTTGCTGCAACAGATCTTTGTACAACACTTTTTCATTGAATATGACATCCCGACTTCTTATAATTTTATGATTTTCAAAATCCCAAAGCCTATAGCCAAATTCATTAATGCCATATCCAACAAAGACACATTTCTTTGATTTAGCTTCTAGCTTGGTTCTATTTTCAGAGTCTATATGAGCAAAAGCTTCACAACCAAAGGTCTTGAGAAAAGAATAACTCACCTTCTTACCAGTCCATGCTTCCTCTGGAATACCACAACCCAAAGGAGTAGAGGGACCTCTATTAATCAAATATACTGCAGTATTGACAGCCTCCGCCCACATGTGTAAGGGCAACCCAACATGCAACCTCATGCTCCTTGTGCGCTCCATTATAGTCCTGTTCATGCGTTCAACCACTCCATTTTCCTGTGGAGTCCTTGGAACAGTTTTTTGTCTACGAATACCATTAGTGGAGCAATAATCTTCAAATTCATGACTGCAATACTCACCACCATTATCAGATCTGAGACATTTTAATTTTTTACCAGTCTCATTTTCAACCAAGCATTTCCATTTCTTAAAAGTTTGAAATACATCAGATTTCTGTCTAAGGAAATAAACCCATACTTTTCTAGTTGCATCATCAATAAATGTAACATAATAATGAGAGACACCAAGGGAAGATACCTGAGCTGGTCCCCATACATCTGTATGCACAAGCTCTAATTTCTCCTTTTTGTTTTCCTTCCCAGTCTTTACAAAACTCACTCTCTTTTGTTTTCCATACACACAACTTTCACAGAAATCCATATTCACACATTTTAGACCTGGTAAAACTTTCCTTGAATGAAGTACTTTCATACCTTTCTCACTCATGTGCCCAAGTCTATTGTGCCACGGCGCTGTATCAGAATCTACAACAGCTATTTGTTCTCCCTGCTCAACTGCAGTAATTGTTCCTGAATATTCATTTTTCTCTGAAACAATCAAAGTAGAAGGAACAATATGACCTGTACAAAGATATAAGGTGCCTACTTTCACACCTTTTGCTACTACAAGGGAACCTTTTGAAACCTTCCAATTTTTATCATTAAAAGTAACTACACAACCCTCATCACCGAGTTGCCCTGCTGAAATTAAATTCCTACTCAGCTTTGGAACATGTCTTACCTCATGTAGTAGCCAATGATTCCCATTCTGCAACTTAATCTTAATTTTTCCCTTTCCAACAATCTGACAGGGTTCATTATCCCCCAAATAAACAAGCCCAAAATCCCCTTGGACATAATCAATGAAATAACCTCTATGAGGTGTAGCATGAAATGAAGCACTAGAATCTAAAACCCATGAATCATCAACACTCTCTAAAGACAGAAGCAAAGCATCCTCTTCAGATTTGTTACTTACCACATTTGCCTCTTTGTCTCCATCTGATTTATCTCCTTCATTTTTCTTTCGAGTTCAGCAATCTTTCTTTTTGTGCCCTGGTTTCCCATAGTACCAGCAATCATTTGGTCCTCTCGATTGAGACCTCCTCCCCTTTGACTTTCCTCTTGATTTCCCACGATTTTCAGAGTTACTTCCTCTTTCAGTCGTTCTGCCCCTGCTTTGTGCATTTAAAGCACTTCCTGATGTAGATCCACCTGAGGATTTTCTACGAGTTTCCTCACTTAAAATAACACCGATCACATCATCATATTTTAGGGTACTAGATCCAGAAACAGAATTACTCACCGCCATTACCAAGCCATTCCAACTTTCAGGCAAAGAACACAAAATCAAGAGAGCTCTAATTTTTTCATCAAAATTGATACCCATAGAAAATAATTGACTAGTAATAGTATTAAACTCATTTAAATGATCTGCAACAGATCCACCTTCTGCCATTTTCATATTAAATAAATGCTTCATGAGAAATACCTTATTTGAAGCAGAGGGCTTTTCATACAGTGTCGCTAGGGTTTTCATCAAATCTTCTGTCGTCTTTGCTTTTGTAACATTAAATGCCACCGATGGTGCCAAGCATAATCGAATGCTTCCGAGTGCCTTTCTGTCCAAAAGATCCCATTCAGCCTCTGACATAGTTCCTTGATTCTTGGCTTTTCCTTCCAACGGCTTCCATAAATCCTTCTGATATAAATAGTCTTCCATTTGCATCTTCCATAACTGGAAGTTCTGCCCATTAAACCTGTCAACCCTCAACTTACCCTCATCTGCCATTGCTCCCACTCAACTGTGAGACTCCCACTTAACCGTGAGACTTTCCTGCAGAGGATAACTGAAAGACAACCTTGCTCTGATACCACTTGTTAGGATAAACCACGGACAGAAATAAAAACTACATGCAAATATAACCAATAACAGAAAATAATAGAACACACAGAAATGAACACAAGGCACCAAGATTTAACGTGGTTCACCCAATCCCTGGGCTACGTCCACCAAACAGCAAGTCCGATCTTATTACAATCCAGTGATTACAACCTGATTACAATCCGTAATCCCTTACAGCTCAATACCGCCGCAAGAACCAATTTCATATCACCACACATAAAAAAATACCCAACCCTAAGCCCTTTTTATACAAGTATTAAACCGCTTTAGGGTTATAACATGTCGGCCATAATATGTCGGCCACTATTTATGAAGTATGTACAGTACTTTCCTGATCAGTCACCACAATCTAACAATTGAGCCATCATTTTGGTGAACAAGAAGGTGTAAATTGGTCGAAAGATTTTCATTGTAATTTAGAGCATTCCAAAAAAAGAATCAGGTCAAAAGGCCCCCCCTAGGGTTTGAAAGTTATCGTAGTTTTTCAATTTCTGGAGACATCCTAAGAATGCTTCAAAGTCAGGTTAGGGGCATTAAATGACCTTGAATAGGGCCGAAAAATGGGGGACAAGAAAAGCTTGTCTATAGGGCTATAGAGTGCTTCGAGAGCTTTTTGAAAATGTAAATGGTTCGTCAATCGGAGCTACGGTTCGAAAGTTATGCCTCCCAGAAGTTCGATTACCATTTCTAGATTCTTCTAATTTTGCATTGACTTCTAATGTGACTTTTAGAGCCTTCTATTTGGTCAGTGGATGCCTACAAGAACTTTCTAGAATGTATTCCTAATCCTCAACCCTCTAGGGTCTATTTAAGAACATTTCTGGCAATGTGAAAGGCAGTTCGAAGTGGAGTTTGAGAGGAGGTACTGAAAGGAGAAATTATCTCCAGATTTATACTATTGTAAGCCCTTAGGGCATGTTTTGAAGTCTATTTTCTCTGTACTGAATGTATTAGCATTTTCTCACAATTAATAATTTTTTTCCTTTTCTATTGTGTCCATTTTTTGCTTGGGTTGTGTCCCCATCAAGTGGTATCAGAGCTAGTTTTTCTGAGTGTGTAGATAGAGTGCCGACTGTGAGGTAGTTTGCACCAGGATTGTGTGGTTATGGGTTTGAGTTAAGAAGATGCCTCCATGAAGAGAGCATGGTGGAAGGGCCAGAGCTATTAATCCTGAGGAGGTTAGAGCCCTCCAAAGGCAAGTACAAGCGTTGCAGGAGAAGCTCCATAGAGGAACAAATGTTGCCACAGGGGACGAAAGTGAAGATGACAATGAAGAAGAAGAAATTGGACCAGAAGAGGAATTTGACGGGGAAGTTCTGAATTAGGAAGAGGAAAGGCTTTTTAGGGCCATTACTAAGTTTGGAAAAAGACCTACAATTGATGTGGGTGTATTTTCAAGAAATTTGAAACCAGATGAGTTGATCGATTAGATCAATGAACTGGAAGAATACTTTGAGTATGAGGATATCAGGGACCTAGATAGGATTAAGTTTGCAAAGGCCAAACTGAAAGGACATGCCAAAATCTGGTGGCAAGAGGTTCAATTGGAAAGAAACAAAAGAGGAAAGGAGAAGATCACAAGGTGGGATCATATGGTGGACAAATTGAAGAAGCAGTTCATTCCTGTTGATTATGAGATTGATTTGTTTAATAAGATGCATGGGTTAAAACAAGCAGGAAAATCAGTCCAAGAATATACAGAGGAGTTTTATCGACTTCTGATTAGAGCGGGGCATGTAGAAGCAAATAAGGAGAAGTTTGCTCGTTACATCAATGGGTTGTGACCTAGCATCCAGGAGGAATTAAGTCTGGTAAGAATGACCAGCGTTGAAGAGGCATACCAGTTTGCCCTACGAGTTGAAAAGAAGCTAAATAAGAGGTTTGAAGGGAGACAAAGAGGGCGTGGTCAAGGAGGAAGAGGTAGTGGTAGGTCATCTGGAGGCCGAAATGAAACCCAAAAGAAGAATGAAGATGTGGGTACTAGCAGGAACCAGAGCAACGAGGGTTTCAACCGCTCCCGAGATCAAGACTTTGAAAATCAGAGAGGAAGAGGTAGAGGACGTGGACAAAGAAGAGGAGGTTTCCATGGTACTTGTTTCCATTACAATGAAGAAGGTCATCGTTCCTTTGAATGCTCTCAATGACAAGGAATGACAGATAGGAGAGCTGAGGGTCAAGCTAGGGTTGCTCAGGTGGATGAGGATGCACAATCATCACATTCAAAAGATGCAGAAAGAGGAGAGACTTTGGTAAATGAAAGGGTCCTACTAAGTGGTGAGATTGAACCCGGACAAAGGAGGAGTTTATTTCGTACCAGGTGCAAGTGTGAGGATAAATGTTGTGATGTGATCATTGATGGTGGTAGCACTGATAACTTGGTATCAGAGGAGATGGTCTCTAAACTAAAGCTCAAGAGGGAGAAACACCTCTAGCCCTATCGGATTGCTTGGGTGAAAGATAATCATAAGGTCCTGGTAAGTGAACAATGTTTAGTGAAATTCAAAATTGGGAGTTACCATGATGAAGTTCTCTGTGATGTTATTCCAATGGATGTTTGCCATCTATTGTTGGGAAGACCATGGTAGTTTGATAGGCATGCAGTACATGATGGTCATGCAAACACATACTCTCTAACAAAGGATGGAGTTCACCACAAACTGAAGCCCATGAAAAAGGAAGGCGAAAAGATATGTAGCAGTGCTAGGATTTTTCTTGTTGATGGAAAGAAGTTTTTAGATGGCATGAAACATCAGCATATGTGCTATGCTTTGATTCCTATGAAAGATAAAGAAGGTAGTAGTGAAATACCACTTGAAGTTTCAGATTTACTAGGTGAGTTTGGAGATATTATCTCTGATAATGTTCTAGAAGGATTGCCGCCAGTAAGGAAAATCAGTCATCAGATAGATTTAATCCCAGGAGCTAGTTTTCCTAACAAGGCTGCTCACAAGATGACTCCTACTGAAACTGAGGAGCTAAACATACAGGTGCAGGAGCTATTGAGAAAGGGCTTGATTCGGGAGAGCTTGAGTCCATGTACAGTACTTGTAGTACTAGCACCAAAGAAAGATGGAGAGTGGAGGATGTGTACAAACTCTCGAGCTATAAATAAGATAACCATCAAGTATCAGTTTCCTTTTCCAAGAATGGATGATCTTATGGACTGCTTGAGTGGAGCTCAGCACTTCACAAAGATAGACCTCAAAAGTGGTTATCACCAGATACGGATTTGAGAAGGAGATAGTGAAAAACAACCTTCAAGACCAAGGAGGGTCTTCATGAGTGGTTAGTCATGCCCTTTGGATTGACGAATGCCCCAAGCACCTTCATGCGGCTTATGAATGAGGTACTTAAGAAGTTCTTGGGAAAATTTGTTATTGTCTATTTGGATGATATTTTAATTTCAGCAAGACTTTGAAAGAACATTTATTGCATATTCATAGTGTCCTTGAAAGGTTAAGGGAAGAGAAACTGTTAATTAATTTGAAGAAGTGTATCTTTGCAAAAACGGAGTTAGTCTACTTGGGGTTTGTTATATCACCTGAAGGTCTCAAAACGGATCCAGAGAAGGTAAAAGCCATCTTGGAATGGCCTACTCCAAGGTCTGCTACTGAGGTAAGATCGTTCCATGGTTTGGTTAGTTTTTACAGAAATTTTATTAAGAATTTCAGTGGCATATGTGCACCCCTAACTGACACAATAAGAGGGGATAGAAAAGAGTTCAAATGGATTGCGAAAGCTGCAAGAAGTTTTGAAATGCTGAAGAAGAAGGTGACAGAACAACCTGTGTTGACACTTCCAGATTTTAGAAAGGTGTTCCAAGTGGATTGTGATGCTAGTGGTAGCTATTGGGGCTGTATTAAGCCAAGAAGGTAAGCCTATTGCATATTTTAGTGAAAAATTGAATGATGCGAAAAAGAAGTATTCTGTTTATGATCAAGAGTTCTATGCAATAGTTCAAGCCTTAAAGAAATGGAGGCATTATTTATTGCCAAAGGAATTTGTTTTGTATACTGATCATCAGGCATTACAGTACCTAAATAGCCAAGGTAAATTGAATCAGAGGCATATGAAGTGGGTAGAGTTCTTGCAGAGCTATACATTTGTGTTGAAGCATAGAAGTGGAAAATCTAACAGGGTTGCAGATGCATTAAGTAGGAGACAGTTGTTGCTTACAGTAATGCAGGTTGAAGTAGTTGGGTTTGATGAACTCAAGAATCTGTACCTTGAGGATCTCGATTTTGTTGAAGCGTGGAAAGCTTGTAAAGAGCCTATTGTTGTAGACAGAACTAAGTGGTTAGACTATCTAATTCAGGATGGTATGTTATTCAAGGGCAGTCAATTATGCATTCCAAGGAGTTCCATGAGGGAAAATTTGATTAAGGAGAAACACAGTGGAGGGATGGCAGGACATTTTGGTCGAGATAAGACCATTGCCATTCTTAGAGAACATTATTTTTGGCCTCAGATTTCACAGGATGTGAAGAAGTTTGTACAGAGTTGTCAGATTTGTCAAGTTGCCAAGGGATTTAGTCATAATACTGGACTATATCAGGCATTTCTTGTTCCATCAAAGCCATGGGAGGACATAAGTATGAATTTTGTTCTTGGATTGCCAAGGACACAAAGGGGTAATGACTCAGTATTTGTGGTGGTTGATAGGTTCTCCAAAATGGCACATTTCATTCCATGCCACAAAACTCATGATGATGTCCATATTGCAGACTTGTTTTTCAAAGAGGTGGTACGATTACATGGTCTCCCAAGGAGTATAGTTTCTGACAGAGACACTAAATTTGTGGGGTATTTTTAGAAAACATTGTGGAAAAAGTTGAGAACAGATTGAAATTCAGTTCCACACATCACCCGCAGACTGACGGCCAAACAGAAGTGGTAAACAGAAGTCTGGGCAATTTGCTGAGATGTTTAGTTGGGGATAAGCCCAAGGGATGGGATTTCATTCTACCACAAGCAAAGTTTTCTTACAATAACTCTGTAAATAGGAGTATTGGTAGACCACCATTCCAAATTGTATATGGAAGTAGCCCAAGGACTGCACCAGAATTGAGGAAGATAGAGCAAGGGGAGAGGACAAGTGTTGAAGCTGAAGAATTTGCTGAACATATCAAGCGTCTACATGAGGAGGTTCAGGCACACATTACCAAGATGAGTCAAGAGTATAAAGCTAGGGCTGATCAAAGGAGAAGACATAAGGAATTCCAAGTAGGGGATCTAGTCATGGTACACTTACGAAAAGAAAGATTTCCAGCCGGTACTTACAACAAGCTAAAAATGAAGAAATTTGGCCCCTGCAAAATTCTGAAGAAACATGACTCAGGAAATGCATATGAGGTGGAGTTGCCAGATGGTATTCACATTTCTCCTATTTTCAACATTGCAGACTTAACAGAGTATCATGATGATGGTGTAGATTAGGAGCCGATGTTAGAGCCATGTCCAATTCTTGCTTCTAAGAAGGAGGAGATAGACGACATTCTAGATCATCGTGTGGGCAGGAGTACTAGAAATAGGCAGTATGAAGAGTATTTGATCAAGTGGAAAGGACGGCCGATCAAGGACTCAACTTGGATATCAACAGCTGAGGTTTCCCATTTGGGATTTCCTCTACCATTCATAAAGTGACAGGGTCACTTTTCAATTTACCCTGGGTGTCTGATGCAGGAGCATCCAGAGGTATAAGGGCAATCTTGTATCACCCAAAAAAATGTATATAGACTTAGTTTCTATTTTAGGTATTTTCATTTATGGATACCCATTTGGGTCAAATAAAGGTTCCAACTCTCACAGTTCCACTATCAGTGTTCTAAGATAGAGTTTTTAATCACCTTGGGATACGTGTCAATGTCAAAAAATAAGAGTATGTAATTGAGCCATCATTTTGGTGAACTAGAAGGTGTAAATTGGTTGGAAGATTTTCATTGTAATTTAGAGCATTCCAAAAAAAGAATCAGGTCAAAAGGCCCCACGGTTTGAAAGTTATCGCACTTTTTCGATTTTTGGAGACATCTTAAGAATGCTTCAAAGTCAGGTTAGGGGCATTAAATGACTTCAAACAGGGCTGAAAAATGGGGGATGAGAAAAGCTGGTCCATAGGGCTATAGAATGCTTCGAGAGCTTTTTGGAAATGTAAACGGTTCGTCAATCGGAGCTACGGTTCAAAAGTTATGCCTCCCGAAAGTTCGGTTACCATTTCTGGATTCTTCTAATTTTGCACCAACTTCTAATGTGAGATTTAGAGCCTTCTATTTGGTCGGTGGGTGCCTACTAGCACTTTCTAGAATGTATTCGTAATCCTTAACCCTTCGAGGTCTATTTAAAAATATTTCTGGCATTGTGAAAGGCAGTTCGAAGTGGAGTTTGAGAGGAGGTACTGAAAGGAGAAATTATCTCCAGATTTATACTATTGTAAGCCCTTAGGGCATGTTTTAAAGTCTATTTTTTCTGTACTGAATGTATTAGCATTTTCTCACAGTTAATAAAATTTTCCCTTTCCTGTTGTGTCCATTTTGTGCTTGGGTTGTGTCCCCATCAGTTTTACCTTCATCTTTAAGTGTTTCTGGGTAACCAAATCATTGTATTATGTGCTGAAATATTTTATGGATGTGATGTATTTAATTTATGTTTTAGCATTACAATTTTAATTGTAGATCTATTATATGAGATGAATTATGTGTAGATTTGTGTTAATTGGTTTTGAAGTCAAAAGTTTAAGATCTTGATTCAACCCCCCTCTCAGTATCTTGTTTTCCATATACTTATTCCGAAAATTGGTATTAGAGCTCGGCTCTCTTGTCAGAAAGCCTCTTGTCAGAAAGCCTAACAGCTTGAGAGGATCAGATCATGGAGATGGAAGTGTACAAGATGAGAAAAATTATTGAGAATCACATGATGGAAATCCAGATTATATTGTAACAATTAGAAGCAGCAAAAGAGGAGTTAAAGAAAAACCTAACAAGAAGAAAAGAGATAGCTATTCAACTAAATGACATTGAATACAAATAAGTTGACACAGAGGGACTTCTTGATAGTGGAAAGACAGATAACAATGATGAAGCATTGATAGAATTACTAGAGAATAATAGTGCCCAAACAAAAGAAGAAAAATATCTCAAGACAAAATAAGCAATTCAATTAGTTATACCATGTGAAGAAATCAATCAAAAGGAGAAAGCAATGGAAGATAAGCTGATCGCTGAGGAAGACAAAAGATAGATGGCTAGAAAATTTGAAGAGAGATCATTTGAAGTACATAAGCTACCCAACAATCAGCTGGATATGATAAATCAACTAGTAATTGTGAATTAGGAAGCAAATAGAAAAGATTTGGAGATCACAAATCTAAGGTTACAAAAAGAGAAATTGAAAAGTGAGTGAAGACATGAAAAGGAACTAGTGAAGAGCATGAATAAACCAAATGAAACAATCAAGAACTTTGAAGAAATGATGAGGTCACCTAAAACAAAAGACACCTCTAGACTTGGATACAACAAGCACTCTTCATCTACTAAAGAAGGAGAATCATCCAAGAGTGGAGAACATAGGAATTAAAAATCCAAAGACAAATCAACATGTCATCACTATGGGAAAATTGGTCACACAGCCAACATTTGCATAAGCAAAAATGGTATGCAAACTCCTAAACCTAAACCAAGTGGTAATTGGTTTAATTGTAAGAAAGAACGACATCAAGCACATCAATGTAGATCAAAGAACAATGACTCAACCAAAAAGGGATCTAAATTCCAAGGCCATTGCTAAAATTTTCAAAGGTATGGACATAGAGCTTATGAGTGCAGATCAAGGAAAAAGTCAAACTAGTTACCTAAAAAATAAACTCATATAGCGAGGAAATAAAATTCCTACAATTCGAATTATAATAAACGGTACAATTGTCACTATTGTGGAGAATACAGAAACATTCCAAAGAATTGCATCAAAACACATTTCAGAGAAAATCATAATAAATGGCTAAATGGAGAGATAATATGTTTCGATTGTCTCAAAGTTGGACATATTAGTAGAAACTGCATAACCAGAACACCAACACTAGCACCAAGTAATGGAAGTGACAAACCTGAAGGAAAGAAAACATGGATACAGATAGTAAGAGCTAGGAGCAGTAGAGTAGAAGAAACTATGATCGCACAATCTAATGGATCAGGTGATGACACCACATCTCACTAAAGAAAGAAGGTATGTAGGAACTGTATACTCAATATTATATTTTACATTTGTTCCTAGCATAAAAGTGATAAAAGTCCTTATATGCATAAATAAGATGCATTAAAAACTATTAGAAAAACAAAATCATTAAGTACCGAGAATCAGTGGTACGGTCTATATTGACTAAGCCTTGCAATATAGACCAAGTGATCAAGGAAGGTAATATATTGAATTGCTTATGGCTGAGTGAGTAACCTTGATCGAGCTAGTTGTCATACACCAAATACAAAGACATTAAATTATAGACTTAAAATGAAAGTTTGAAGGTATTTATCGAATTTGAACATTCCTTTTCATTCAGCAAGCAATCAAAGAGCTTACGAGAAGATTTCAAGGTGATCGAAGTGATTTTAGCAACAAGAGAAAACGAATCACAACAATTTATCAACAAATTTGTGGAACAATGTAAGAATTATTCTGTGCTGAGTTAAATATTCAGTGAAGATATTTGCAAAATATTTTATTTTAAACCCTAGTTCAAAATGGAATCTAGAAGTGAAATGATGAAGTATAGTAGTGCAAAAATCATAAGGAATGATCAAAGTCCTCCACCAAACTTCAGAAATTTAGTGAACATCAAAAATAGTGTTGATGATATTAGAGCTTTATCATCAATTTCGCTCACAGTCTTGACTATTCAAGATTTAAGATCATGTTACCAATGCAAGGTTGGAGAAATCAGAGAGTTTGAAATTAGAGCAACTTATGAGAATCTGTGTCGATGGAATCCTGAAGGATGAATGCAAGATCATTGTCGAGAAAGGGCTTACCTGTGCCCTAGGATTTCTGAAGGTTTTAAAAGTCCAATGGATAAAAATTGTGCTTAGCTTCATCCACGATATGAAAATATGGTTAGAAGGTGGGCCAATCAAGATTAACAAGGCTATCATTCCCAGGGTAACTAGGTACTCTACCTTGGATCGACCGAAGAGTATTAGAAGTGGAACAAAGAATGAAATTGAAAATTTGACCAAGGCAAAGTGGAATGGTCATGGTATGTCAATTGATGGAATTGAGGACCCATTAATTGAATTTTTTTGTTTGTGTGATTTCACACAAGTTATATCAATCTAGTAGATTGAACAACTTATCCTGTGTAGCAATGGATTTGGACTACAAAACTATGATGAAGGATCATTCATATGATCTTTTCGAGTTGCAACTTTACCAACTTACAAAGAACTTAGAGACAATGAGGAAAGCGAAGAACACCTCTCGTAAGTTTGGGTCCTTATTAGTTTGTATATTTTTTCTATGTACACAAATCTTTTCCTACTATTGGAACAGTTGCATAGGATAGGAATAGAATAGTTGTAGAGAAGATCAGTGACTTAATCAATAGATTGGGAGAAAGTTTTAAAATAGTAATGGATAACTACTTTGAAGAATTCAAAGTTAAGATGAAGAACTGAATGAGAATTCCAAAGTCAGTTGTGGAAAAATACTATAATGAAGTATGTTTCATTGTGGATATAGATTTTGTGTATGCACAAACAACTTTGTTGAGGGTAGCATGGCTAAGGCCAATTCCCTATGAAGTTAATGTATGTCATGAGCCCAAATTAAAAGGATATATGAATATTCAAATAACATATTATAGATTGATAATAATTAAGAATAATAATATTATAATCTATTATAATAGTGATATATATGACAATATAAAATAAAACAATATATAAGATTATAGCATAATTGTAATGTAAAATATTATATTATAATTATAATATTAATGAGTTAAATAGTTAAATAAATAATAAATAATTTGATTATAAATGATATCAAATACTAATAATAACTTTATAACGTACCCACATGAGATAATATTATAATATAATTGAGAATTAAATATTATTATAAATAATATATAAGGAAAATATACTATGTAATAGTATTAAGAATAATGATATTACTAATATTATTATTAATATAATATATAATATGTTATAATTACATTATAAATCAATAAGATGATAATATATCTAACTATTATCACATTTGAATTTAAATACTATTGATAACTAAAGGCAATGAATTGATTAATTAATCAATATAATATTATATCTATTAATAAATATGGTACAACCATTAATATAAAATGATAGTACAATATAAATATACAAATATAAAAGTAAATAATCTAATATTATGTAATAATAATAATAATCGGGATAATATATATTATAACATAACTATACTGAACTAATTAAGAGATGTGACTATTGACCACTCTCCAATCAATATATATAAGATGGAGTTATCAAAGGATAGAGGGAAATCATCGGAAGTCATTGGATATATGTATATATGTATGAAGGTTGCAACCACAAATATATTTTATGGGAACAATAGAAAACTAGGTCAGAGAATAATGTGCGATGACTAAGGAGCAAAGAAGGGAAGCAGCGACTATGAAGAATTAGGGAGAAGCTGGTAGACACACATAGAATTACTTACAGTCAAACAACAATCAATGCTGGAGATTATTTATTTGCAGTTGTCTACGTATTGAAGAAGAAACTTGTGGTTGATACACAAGCTTATAGCTGCTGCTTTTGAATTGCTCATACTCTTCACAACTATATTGGATGATTGTAGACCCAAACAGAGATTTGTGTGATGATGGAAAAAGAATCTGTTAACTGCTTAGAGAGGGCTCATGTGAAAGTGAAAGGGGCATGAAATTTTCATGGAGGGAATAAGAATGAAGAGTGGCGTAAGTAATGCAGTCACAAAGGATGGACAACAAGGAATGGGATGTGGGTTTTTTAATATGTCCAACATCCATTTTCATTGGAATCTTAAGTATTACTATTGGTATTTCAACTCATAGGATCAATGTTCTTGAAGGCAACCCTCTAACTCGCATTTCCCAAGTGATGATTATGAAAATCTCTACAAATTGTTTATTCAATCAAATAGTGATGGTTTATTCAACAATTAGTAGATTCTAACATATTTCAATAGCTTTTGAGCTTTGAATCAAAAACATATTTGCCCAAAGAAATTACTGGAGTAATTATTTAACATATTAGTCCGGATAAATTGCTACAATTGTTACTATGAATGCATCTCATCAACACATGTAAAAAAAAAGCCGTAAATAAATGAATGACCTAAAAAGGGTCATTACAATGTAGATGAGGTAACTGCAATAGTTACTGCACTGTTGGTAGAAGATATAGATGTGAGTATCAAGCAATTTGGCACATATGAAAATGTAATTGTCGAGCTGACTGCTAAATCCGACACACCCAAAGTAGGGAAGAAAAGAAAGAGAAAGGTTTCCAAGGGTGGTAATAAGGAACAAGGAGAAGGGTCAAGACAACCTACAGAAGTTGAGGAAGCCAAAGGAAAAGGACTTGTTGTTGTGAAGCCAAAGGCCACCAAACAGAAAAAGGTTATCATGATAGAGCCTAAGGTAAAGGTTGGCCTAAAGAAGGACAAGCAAGAAATGGTGACACCTCAAAGGCCAAAGGGAAAGGTTATCATCACCCAGAAAAGGACAACACAACCCCCTACCAAGCTATTAACATGAAGTCCATCTAAGAAGAGGAAACTAGATGAAGATCAAGCAAAGCCGAAGAGAAAATTAAATGTAGCACAAGAGGAGGAGGAAGATGATGAAAAGACTGAGTCTGATGAACCCAACAAACCTTAAATAATGAAGAGACTCCCTCCAATGACTATGGATCAAGTATGTGAAAAATTGATAGAATCTAAAAGTATTATGGGATTCAAAGATATTCAGTATGACTCTTTGACTATAGATGATCAAGTTAATCTTGAAAGTGCCATGATTGATATGATGATCAAATTTAGATGCACACCCCTGGAATTGGGTACTAGATTTCTAGTGGGATTGTATAAAAGAGTGGATGCAAAGTGGAAATGGGCATTGTCCACTAAGAAACAAATAAGATAGACAACACTGGCACATGCTATGCCAGATTTAGGGAAGACTCATATGTCTATAACCCTTAAAGATTTTGTCAAGAAGTTTCTGCCAAGATAAGATAAGATAAGATAATTTTATTAATGTCCAATGAAAGACCACTTTATGGGATTGGAAACTTACACCAAGAAGAAAGCAGACAAACAAAGCACCAAACAATGTCTAAAAAAGAACAAATACAACAAAAGAAGAAGAAAGCAGGAGACATCACAAAAAAGAATAGGTATCTATCCTCACAAGGAAAAGTACAACAACGATTGATCTGTGTAGCTACTAAAGGCCCTGTGAAGAAGCTGAGTGCTACGAGAGGAGTGTTGCTAGTGAGGAGATCCCTTGCGGGGTCACACAGATCTAGGAAATGTCAGTAGGCTTTTAGGACCTACTTCGATCTTGACTTCCAACCAGCAAGGAAAGTATTACGAATCAAAACCTAAAGGTTTCTGATCACTGCCCATTTACCCTCCTCTCCGGCAGCCACAACGAGAGCCCGGGCCTCTTTAAGCTCTGCCACCTGTGATTTGGTGAGATCCTCATCAAGATAAATCTTGATGGGGAAGAGAAGAGTTTCCTCTTTGTCCTAAGCACCTGAAGGCGGTCAGCAAGTGAAAGGAACCAGATAAAGAGGGTATTGTCATGTCCAACCCAAGCACAATCCAGTGAGATGTTAGTGATATCCAGTTGGTCTTTAAGGAAGGAGTAGCCTGCTGCAAGAGGCTCAGGGCAAGGAAGAGGGAGACCACGGACCCTCAAGTTTATCTCACGGGCGCACTTACCCTTTCATCTACTATCTTAGTCTGGACTAGCTTCCCAATCCTAGAGAGAGTAGCAGAAGGAGGAGGGGAGGAAGAAATGGGGTTGCTACAAATAGATGCCCATGATTTCAGCTATTGTTCTGTTTCGTTTTGTCGAGAGCATTGTTTTTTATCGAGTTCCTCTTGTTTCATCTTCAAATCATGGATAGTCATCATTTGTGTTGTGCGCTCGAGTGTATCTTGAATTTTATCGAGGTTGATGACCGAGTTTTGTTGTAGGTAACAATCAAATTGGTCTTTCAAATCTGTTCATATACCTGTGAGATAGGGCATATTAAGTTTTGAAAAATAAAACTCATGAAGTTGAGCGAGACAATATTCAAATATGGAAAGAAGCATTTGGATTTCTTACCCCATCTATGGAAGTGAGGGAAGACTGAAATGCAATTGAATTTGAAGATGAATATAAACAAGACATGGCCAAGCTGACCGAGGAGATTTAACAACTTGTCAGTCGATGTGAACAGAAAGAGACTGCCACAATTCAAGATGACACTGACACCCCTCCACCTAATATGAATGTACTGCCTAAAGAGGAAATTCAAGGCTTAACGAAAGACTCAAGAAAACTCTATACTAACCCAATTTTGTTACAGATAGTAGAATATCCAAATCTTGAAAATAAGAAGACTGATGATGTAAATGCAAGATCAGTTATAGAGGATAAAAGTGCCGAGCAACTTGGCAAGGCTTTAATTATATATACACCATTGAATTGTATGCCTATTTTGCAAAAGAAGGCAAATTTTGATAAGAGTCATGCACTCAATCGGTAGAAGATGAAGTCAAGCAGAAAGAGAAAGAGGTTGCTTAAGCTCTTATTCAATTACTAAGTGCAAAGGCTGCAGATCCTACAGATGTGACACTGATGCACCATGTGATTTCTATACAAGTGCAACAACCAAAGTCGAGATCGAGTGAAAAGGGGAAACCGTTTCAATAATCACCACTAAGTGATACACCTTCATGATCTCAGGATGTGACTCATTCAAGAGAGGAAGATGATGAGTCATTGGGCCTTGATGAGGTAATTACATTATCTATGCATGATTTGAACAATCTTACACTAGCGCAAATGCAAGAGCTACAAACCTTGTTGAGTCGTAAGGAAAAACAAGAACAACTGAGAAGAGAGCAGAAGAGAAGGCATGTGCTACATATTATCAAAGATATTTTTGCAAATGCATTTGAGATTACAGATTTGAATAATCAACATACAATTTTTTATCAGCTTGTATATTTAGTTGATAAAATTTAGACAAAAGACATGGGCACCAATGACAAATTATTATAGTGGTCTGAAAGAATGGAGAAAAAAGTGTTACATAATGTCTCTTAGGAACTTGTACATAGACAAGTTGAGCTTTCTACATCAGTCACATAGCTAGAAATAATTTTGAAAACTATTAATTCATTATATTTGAAATTGTGTGATATTGATTTCTATTGGTATAAATAAGTATTTACTTATTACACTTTACTTAAGTTTACTTGGTCATCCTACTTCCCCTAGCCCCTTTTTTTTATGAATATGTAACTTAATTGTATTTTTTTTTAATATAAGGAAAGGACTATTCATCAAAAGTTTATTTAGGTCAATGCATTATTTTATTATTTATGGGTGAGACGCTTAGGAGTTTGCGTACTCTTATGAGTTGTTATGTTGACAACATTGGAGTAAGCAACTCTAATTCAGCACATGGTGTCTACAACATAATTTTGTGTGCTACACCCTTGTAGGCTTATTCGCTCATCATCACACTTACTCCTATGCTTAATGGAGGATAACCCACACCTAGTGGACATGTGTCTGATTGTATGACTTATCATGTTGCTGATTCCTAAGCATTCTAGAAGCATTCCAAAGGCCTTTATATACAAACACTCTTAGTGTACTTTCACATTGAATTGAATACATATCGATATTCTGATCATACTCTTTTAGTCTTCTATTGTGCTTGTTCTTGAGTTCCTTGATTTTGGGTGAATTTTGCCCTAAGGCAAATTCTTACATGGTATCAGAGCTTGGAGAATTTCTCTTCATGTAGCCGTTTGAGACCATCTTATTGTTTCAACACCTCAACCCAGATTTGGAGTATCGATATCATTGGGAGTGTCTAAAGCTAGAATAGACCTCACCATTATGTCCGAAACATTGATTCGGTGAAAATTGACTATAAATTTGCCTATGTTGGGTCAAAGTTGATTTTGAAGCAAAACAATTTTGCAAACTGGAACTCGAAGACCCGATTTGCAAGTACAATATGATCGTTATTTAGATCTGCAATTTATTTTCAGATTTGTTATTTTAATTTTCTCAGTAATTCGTTAACATTATTTTTCTATTTTCAGAATATTTTTGAAATTTTTTTAGGCCTGGTCGACCTATGGAGAATTTTTTTTTGTACAGGCACCAGGCAGTGACACCCCAACCCTACACCCTACGTGGAATATTTCATTCTATACTGCAGAGAATATTCCTTTTAACGATGGTTTATATCATCGGCAATACACGTTCAACATTCCACTTGCATCCATTTAAAACTGGCGAGCATCGCCACCAGTGAAATCACCAACTACCGGCGGCCCTTTTTATTTCCTTACCAACGGCCTTTGTTTTTAAACCACATCACAAGGCTCATCCACATGTATGTGGGATCATTGCCCACCACCGTTTTCAAAACTCGACACCCGTAGTAGGTAAACCAACGTCGTGAACAGTACATCCGACCACTAGACTCCTGGCCGACAAAGTTCTCGGCCTACCAAACTAGTTTTTCGGCTTGTGCTTTGTATACCATGCCTCCCATCTACCTTCATTGGTACCCAGTCGCATCACGCCATGTTTCGTTCGACGACACATGACGTGACATCAAAGAGCCATGCGGTAGACACATGGACAACCCCACATGCTAACGGAGCATCCGTTTGACTAGACTGCTTAGTGTATGACGAGCTCCCAGAAGCCTCCATGTGGCAACCCGCCACCTCATTAGCCAAACAGTGACTCATCTACCACATCAGCAGTTTGACACATGGATTATACCTTGCCACATGTACTTTTCCATACCAATCCGTATTGTTCGACCTTGCCACGTCACCTAGGGTGGCCTTTTTCGCTGACGTCAGCCAGACATCATAAAATTTGATAGTCATTTGACCGTCATTTTAAAGAAATTTTGAACTACTGTGACAACTGTTTGACCATCAAATTTAACCTTGTAGTTTTCTACCTAGACCCCTCTCCAAATGTAATTTTGATTTGATAATCTGACTTTAGAAAGCCATAACTCAGTCATCCAGACTCCAAATTAGGTACAATTTTTTTTGATTTTGGGTAGAATTTCTTGAACTTTTTAGTGGCACTATTCATTTCTGGTTTTGGTGCATAGATTTTTCAGAAATTGCATTTTTTAGTGACTGTACCTGTCCAATCCTGCATTTTGCAACTTTAAATGCTCCGTACAGGCTCATCTAGATACATTTTCAAGTTCCATTTTTTTTTTAAAGTGCTTAATTTTTTGTCTGCTTTCCAGATCTGCAATCAAATTATAGGGTTGTCTAGACAAAAATATCACTTTCAGACCTAAGGCCTTTTTTGCATTGTATTGCTTTGATTACTTTTCAAAATTGTTGTACATTTGAGCTATTGTGCTTAGTGATAGATTTGGGCCTCAAAAGGCAATTGTAAACAACAAAATCAGAAGTCCACTTTGTACATTTTTACAAGTGGACTATTGTACATGAACTACATATAAAGTGCCAAAAGCATCTTTTTTTTTGGGGGGGGGTTCTTTGATTGAGTGAATAGGGGGGGTGTGTATTATGTTTTTGTGTCTCTCTTTTGTGCTCTTTTCATTTTCTGCATCATCGGTTCATCTAAAGGTCCACTTCTAACTTCACACAATTATTCTACATGGAAAGATATTGTATGCAGTAAATTAATGGAAAAAGGTCTAAATCTGTATGTTGATAGTACAATTGTAAAACTCACTAATACTACAACACTCTTTGATTGGAAAATTAAAGACCAACAGGCTTCAAGAATTATCAGGAGTTGTGTACATAGAAATCTCTTCTTCCACATTTCCAGTTTCAAGGAAGCCAAACTTGCTTAGGAAAAACTTAAAGCATTGAATGGTAAGGTGGATGAGGAAAAAGGATTCCAGATTGAGGATGATCTACTTCTATTAGATCCAAAGAATTTTGACACAATTCAAGATTATATCAACAAAACCAATGAGTTTAGAGCACTACTCAAAGCTTGTGGTAATCCCATGAAGGATGCTAGATTGGTTCATCACATCCTGAAGAAGCTACCTTCAGAGTATGATTCCTTTGTTTCAAGTTACGACACTCACAAGTTAACCATGGAAAGTGCTTTCCAAAAGCCTACATTTGATGCATTTGCAAAAATGTTGATTTTTGAACAAACCAAGTTGATAGATATGGAACTTCTCACGTCATCAAAGATCAAAGCATTGGTGGGTAGTGATGAGAACCAATCAAGTCAAAGTGGAAAAAGTTCTAACAACAACAACAAGTAGTATAAGCAAAAATCACAATCTGAGACACGATAATCCTCCTCACAACAAGGCAGTTCTTCCAACAAGAAGGGAAACAATGAAAAGAAGGATAAACTTTTTTGTGCATATTGCAAGAAACCGAATCATGATGAGCATCATTGCAAGACTAAGAGAATCGATGAGTTGGAAAACCTACACAAGAACAAAATCAATGTGCCAAATGCTTCCAAGGATTCAACTCCCACCACTTCAAAGGGAAGAGGGCAAGCACTTATGACTGGTTCAATTTCCTCAGCGGAATGGATTCTTGACTCAGGTGGCTCACATCATATGGGTTCTTCAAAGGGAGACTTTTCTTAATTGAAGTAGTCACAGGTACTGCACATCTTTGTAGGAGATGATAAAAAAATGGAAGTTGTACTCAACTTCGAAGTGCAGGGCCAAGCAGAGGTGTCCATACAATAGTAGTAGTTCCAGAGGGGGGATGGGGAGGAGGGAGAATGGGAGAAGGGAGACAAGAGATGGAGAAGGGAAAGGACATGTGGAGATGGAAAATGGGGAATTCAAAGACGCTCTCTATGTTCCAAACCTTAGCTCTAATCTCCTCTCAATTTACCAAATCACTCACCTTGGAGATGGCAACAAAGTTGAGTTCCTTCTAGATTTAGTAATGGTGCGCAGTCTAAAAGATGATTCATTGGTTGCAGCAGGGAAAGTCAATCATGACAAGAGGCTTTATTCCTTCTCCCACTTTGTGCCTAAGTCTCCTTTACATGCTTTGTTGACTCAATATCATGCACAAATCAAATTATGGCATGAGTGGTATGGTCATCTTGCCTTCCACTATCTTCATCAACTTTGCTCCAAAAACATGGTCAAAGGTCTACCTACAATCAACTTTTCTAAGGGTGAATAAACATGTTCAATGGATATGCATCTAGAGGATAAGTTTGATAAAGGGAAGTCTTCAAAAGCATCAGTTGTTCTTCAGTTAGTTCACATGGTGTAACAAGTCCTTTTGCAGTGACATCAGTCAACCAAGGTTGCTACATACTTTCAGTGATGACTTTTCGCACTACACATGGGTCTGCTTTCTTCATCACAAGAATGAAGTGGTTGATAAGCTTCAAGCCTTCAAAAGTCATGTTGAACAATAATCAAGAAAAGCCATAAAGGTTCTTCGAATGGACAATGAAAGAAAATATGTGAACACAAGACTTAAAAACTTTTGCAAATTTGAGGGTATTGATCTTTAGAATCCACCAACATTCAGTCCGCACAAGACAGATGTTGCAGCACTGAGGATTAGAACTCTTAAGTCCATGGCAAGTTGCATGATACAAGCCAAGTCTCTTGATCCAACACTTGAAGTCGAAGCTATAAGCAATGCTAATCACATACTTAATAGGTCTCCTCATAGTGCCTTAGATGGTAAGACTCCTTTTGAGGCATGGTGCGGCAGAAAACTAGTTGTGAAACACTTCAGAGTCTTTGGTTGTCTAGCATGGGCAAACATATCTTCTAGGGGATGCAAGGCACCACCACCCAGGCCTTGTACTTTCATCAGATATGAAGACGGTGTTAAGGAATACAAACTTATGGATCCTAAGACACATGAAATTTTTATCAAGAGGAATGTTCATATTGAGGAAAGTTCACCGAGCTTATCCTCTAATCCTCTTCATACTTCATACATTGTGGAAACTGATAGTGACACCAGCAATAGTGATTCAATAGATTCAGATATGTGGGATCCTATTGACAGATGCAAAGAGATGTCACATCATCAGCACATTCCACCTGCATATATTGCCACAGTGATAGGTCCAACACATCAGGGTACACCTTGTCTTCCAACTCTAGCCATAGGGGATGACTACATAGCAAATAATTCAAGTTTGTTTGTGGAGTCATACATAGCAGATTTGGGAGACATCATTGATGATATACATCTTTTCTTTGATGAAGAAGATCCTTCTTTAGTTGTTGTGGGGGCTCACTCTGACCCTCATGTCCATTCTCTACATGATCGATCTTTACATGTTGATATGATTGTGGATCCTTATGTACAACAGTTGTACGACGTCTCTTTATCATTCGAGGAGACAGTTAGTTCTTTGGGACAGGTTCTACATCCATCCTTGCTAGATCTGACATTGTTCTTTTCAGCAACATTGGAAGGGGTGACAGTCAATATCAACATAGGGACAGTTGAGCAGGTTATAAAGGCATCATTGATCATCGAGATTCTTTCTCCACATAAGGGAAGCATCTCATATGTACTTATGGTATTGTTTTTGATTAAGATAGACAGATTTTGAAGGGTGCCTAAAACCCTGTACAAGACTAAAGATTTTCAATAAGTTTAGATACAACAAACAAAAGTAGGAATGGTCACCCCCTGAACATAGGGTAACCAAGGTGACAAAAAGCCTATCACCAACCAAAAGCATAGATCCAGCAAGGGGGCATAGCCCGATATATCACGATTTGCCATTTGATTTAGAGCCACCCTCGCACGATTGGAGGTTCATTTCTAAAGGAGGAGCAGATGGTTTTGTGTTCTTTCTTTTTACCACAGTCCAACCATCCTCCACCTTAGCTGCCTCAGCAATCCAATCCCTAGATGAAACTGAACAATGAAGCCCAGGGAATCCAAAACACCAACAATCTTCCTAGAAGAGCCCATTGCCAACTGGCCCCCCACAGAACCAAGAGGAAGGACAGAGGCAGGGCCAGGAGAGGGCAAAGGTCCTGGCCCCCAACAAGACCAGGAGGAACACCCAGTACTGGGGCAGGAGAAGGAACATGAATCTCTTCTAACACCAACATCGAAAGATCAACAACAGAGGAAACATCCGCAGATACAACCGTTGAATCCAGAGGCGCATCATTGGACTTAACCACTATGTAGTGTTGAAAAGAGGCCCCTGACCACCAAGAAGGTGGTCGCCTAAATTTAGTCTTCACAGCAACACAATGAGCAACAATGTGACCAGTGTTATGACACTTTCTACAGTAAAAAGGGATACCGTCATAATCCAATATTAGGGTCCAAGAGCCCCTCGAAGAATCCAAACAAACCTTCTCAGGAAGGCCCTTAGAAATATCTATCTCTACAAGAAATTGAGCATATGTCGAATGAAGGATATCCGAAGTGTCTGAGTCCACATATAAAAAATCACCAATAGCAGCCCCAATAGCTTCATAAATTGAATCCAGCCAGAGATGCATTGGGAGATTTGGTATCCGAACCCAAATAGGAACCTTGTTAAAGGATTCAGTTAGCGGATCAAAATCCATATGCCACAGTTTGGTCATTAGAGGAAATCTGTCCTCTCATGAAAAATTGTTATTGCACAAAATAGTCTTCCTATCTTTAACAGAATTAAACTTTACTATGAAAAAAACTTTAGCCACCGAAAAGATGTGGACCTCACTATCTAAAATAGGCTCCCAATGCTTAGAAATTCAAGCATGAAGATTAGAAAGAGAGGGCCAGAAACCTCAAAATCTAAAGATAGCAACAAAAGAAGAGAGTTCATCTGTCGTACCTAAAATATTATTGACTGTTTCAAAGTCCAAGAGTACCCTTATAGGGTTTGAAACACATCTAGGGGAAACTTCACGGGGACAAGAAGGCTCGGATTGAACAGCTCGAGCACCATGAAGACCCACCTCAAATGTAGCCACATTGGCATAAGAGGTAGATCTACCCCCAAAAGGCATAGTAGAAGCCGGCCCAGAACCAGCAACAACGGTAGGAGGCATATCACTCCCACACCCTGAACCTGCAACCAAAGAGTAGCTACCTACAACTGACAGAGAGAGGCACAAAGCACCCAAGCAAACTGGATCACGAGCAAAGAGCATGCAACAAACTAGAGACCAGCGTTAGCTTTCAATCTCTAACTAGAGAAGAGCACACAAAAATGGGCCAGAGGCCACGGTAAGGGTTGAGGGAGCCGACCTACTGCCACAGACAGGGCATCGGCAGTGACAACCACAACTAGCGCATTGACAACGAGGGCAGCAAGGAGCAAAAATAGATAAGTTAAATCAAAAATTTGGGAGAGATGAGAGCCAAAGAAATGTACCTATGATATTGTTTCTTCCAAAGGGGAGGAACATTATTCGGCATTCATGGATCAACTTCTACATTGGAGCAACTATCACTGATCGACACTACATTTTTTTTATTTTTTATTTTTTATTTTTTTTTTGGGGGGGGGGGGGACTACCTTGTCTCCTTTCTTCTTCTCTTTTTTATGGGGTAACCTTTTCCTTTTTTGGAATTGTGTTCTTCTCATACTTCTCTATTGCATATACTTGATGTATGTCGTAATAGGGGGGTCTTGATTACTCCATCCATCCATGCATCTTGATTTTTCATCTCTCTTTTAGGAGGAGGGTTTTTCTCATGAGGTTTTCCCTCTTTCTCCGCTTTATGAGAGATTGCCTTGCATTATGTACATGGGTACCTAACATGGCCTAGTAGCTGGGACCCATCTTGCATTTCATCCAAGCTTTCATAAGTTTAAGTGCATTCCCCTAAGTTGCACTTAAGGGGGGGTGTTGGTGTAAATAAGTATTTACTTATTACACTTTACTTAAGTTTGCTTAGGTTAATGCATTATTTTATTATTTCTAAGTGAGACACTTAAGAGTTTGTGTACTCTTATGAGTTGTCATGTTGACAACACTGGAGTTTGCATAATTAACTGAGTTGTTATGAAGACAACACAATTATTCGCACTCCTATTTTAGCACATGGTGTCTACAACATAATTTTGGGCGCTACACCCTTGTAGGTTGATCCTCTCATCATTGCACTTACTCTTGCGGTTAATGGAGGATAACCCACACCTGGTGGACATGTGTCTAGTTGTATGACTTATCATGTTGATGATTCCTAGGCATTATAGAAGCATTCTAGAGGCTTTTATATATAAGCACTCCTAGTGTACTTTCACATTGAATTGAATACATATTGATATTCTGATCATACTCTTTTGGTCTACTGTTGTGTTTGTGCTTGAGTTCCTTGATCTTGGGTGAATTTTGCCCTAAGGCAAATTCTTACAATTTCTTCACCACATACACTACACGCTCATTAGAGCTCTTACATGTAGGCATTAGAGAAAGTGTTATTACATTGGGCAAGAACACAAGTTCAAGCTCATTCTCTTATAGTGAACTGGCATTCAATCAAAAGAGGTTAGCCAAGCTCATGGCTAAAGATATAGAGATTGGGCATAATTTGACACTAATTCAACTACAGTTAGTGCCACATATAGAGATTATTCAAAAGGTAGTCTCTTTTGCGATTAAAGATTAGAAATCAGATTTTTACAGGATCAAACTATGGTCTCAAGGGGAGTACTCATTTTTTTTTTAAAAATGATTATTCATGACAAAGTGTTTTTGTCACTAATGTCAAAGGGGGATATTGTTGATCTCTAAGCTTATGTTGTTGATTAGTGTCCAAACACTTAGTAATTTACTAGGAAAGATTACAAGGTCGTTATTGTGATCGAGTTATTTAGTAAAGGTCAAGCATACAATACTTATACTAAACTAGATAGTGATTTTCAAGTATTCAGTACTGACCTAGAAGATGTAAATGCCAAGCAATATAGTTGAGACCGGGCATGTTGACAAGTTATCAAGTGTCGAGAAAACATGGATATAGAGGTCGAGTCACAACATGAAGAAGTATACATGACTGAGCATCAGAGCATTCAAGTGTCGAGTAGTTCAGTTTTGACATGTACGTTTGTCCTAGCACAAACACATATGTAAACCATTTTGGCCGACTTTTATATAATATTTAATATTTGTAAGAAGATGATCATGCATCATTTCATAAGGTAATGATCCCAAGACATGCAATTCAACTAATCAAAAAATGGGATATAAATGACAAAAGATGATGAAGTGTAAGTCGTCGATCAAGATCTAGAACCTTCACAAAACATATATTTAAGGAGGATTCTAACCCTAGAATCGAGAGCAATATGTAGAGAGAAGGAAAAGTATCCTTATGTGCATGTGAATGAGTAATGACGAAGTCTGAAAGCATAGTAGACAAAGAGCAATCAAAGAAGTGAAGAACTGAACATAGTTATTAGATTGTGAGATACAACAAAGAGGAGACCCAAGGTCATCTTACAAAGCAAGTTGAGGGTTAGGTACTAACTTAGTTATTGTTAATCGAGACAAGGTAAATAACTTAACAAATCTATGTAAAGCTCCTAACAGAGTCCTTACTTTATTGTAAGTGTAAAATCATTTAACAAAAAACTTTTAATGGTGCATTACCCCTCACAGGGTAGATCATATCTTATGATCAAACATTGTAATCCTAATAGGTTAAATTTATTGTTATAACAATGAAGATTTGTGGTTTTCATCCCCACTCTAGTTTTACCTTCATCTTGAAGTGTTTCTAGGTAGTCAGTGACAACATTTGTTGTACAATTTCTAAAAGTTTTAGCTTCAGTCCATCGAGTGCAATAATTTGTAGTTGTTAGCACAAACATGTCTTATTCATGATGGTGGGTTTATAGGTCCAATAAAATCTAGCCTCCACTTGGCAAAGGGGCGAACCTCAAATATTGGTTGCAATGGCATAGCTAGGTTTCTTTCTCTGTTGGCACTTGTTTGGAAAATGTGACAAGAACGTGTCTTTGAAAATATTACGCCAAAAGTATCCTGATCTCGTAATCCAATGGGTCATAGACTCCGCTAATCCATGTCCAGTGTAGTACTTGTCATGCTATTGTTCTAGTACTTCTCTCGCTTCTTCACATCCTAAACATTACAAATAAATCCCTTCTTGTAGATTTTTCTATCTTGAAGCATGTAGGATTCACATTTCATTTTCAGTCCTATGCATTTGGAACTATTCATCCATTGAGGGTATTGGTTTGCAAGAGATAAAATACAATATCTTGGTACCAAACATCTATGATTATTCCTTTATTAGTGTCAACTTGAGACACTATGATTTGTTCTTCGTTGTCAGCAATCATCTTGGTCAATCCCTATCATCTCACTAGCTTCATTGGTTGAATTTCCAAATCAAACTCTTGTAATATAGTCATCCACTTTCCTCTCATTTCCCCTAACTCATTCTACATTAGCAATGATTTGATTGCTGGATCAGGCACAATAGCATATACCTTACTCCTGAGTATCTAGTGACAAAAAATTTTGACTGTCTTTATTAGAGTGAATGATTGTTTATCAAGATTGGGATAGTTTAATTCGACATTCTTCAATGGGAAACTCATGAATCCGATGGGTCTTTCATCTTCTTTATCTTTCATTTGTGTGAGGATACTTGCACATGAGTGTTTTGAAGCAAAGAAATAGATTTGAAAGGAAACCCATAATCAAGACTTACAAGTACAGGGGAAGTGGGTATGGCCACTTTGATGTCCTCAAAATATTTCTGGACTTCAGGAACCCAATCAATTTGTTTTCCTTTCTTTAGTAAGTCATTGAGAGGGTGCACTATCTTGGCCAACTAGCTAATGAACTTGTGTATGAAATTAATCTTCCCAAAGAAAGATTTAAGCTCTTTGCAACTATGGGGAGGTGATGACTTCACAATTGCTTCTATCCTTTCGGGCTTAATTATAATACCAACTTCAAAAATGATGTGACCCAGGAGATTTCCTTTGGTAACTCTGCATGAACATTTCTTAGGGTTAAGAGATATATCGTATATCTGACATCGGTTGACAACTTGTTTCAAATAAAAAATAGAGTACTCTCTTTTGAAAAGATTGTTAAGTCATCCATACAGATAACTATACTTTACAGGTATCATTTCCCAGGAGTCGGACCTAGGCACAACTTATTACAACCTTTTTCTCACCCTTAGCTCTTGCTCGGGGTGTGAAGCGGCCATGCAATTTCCCTAACACAGGCCATTCCAGATCTATGAGACCCCATAGGGGACCTCTTTGCTAACAACACTCCTCTCGTAGCACTTAGCCTCACCACAGGGCCTTTAGTAGTCGCCAGCTGTATCAGTCGTTGTTGGACTTTTTCCCTTTGAGGACAGATACCTAATATTTTCTAAGAAAAACTCCTGCATTCTTCTTCATTTATTGTACTTGTTCTTTTGTGGACACCATTTGGTACTTTGTTTGTCAACTATATTCTTAGTGTAAGCTTCCAATCCCATAGACCCAAGTTGTGGTCTTTTGTTGGACATTAATAAAATTATCTTATCTTATCAATCCCTTGAATGCCTCATCCATTGCTCTTTGAAATGTAGCTCCTGCATTGAATAGTCCAAAGGGCATCCTTCTATACACAAATGTTCCCCATTTGATTGTGAATGTTGTCTTTAATCTATCTTCCTTGTCTACCATTATTGGGTTATATTCAAAATATCCATCTCAAAAAGACATCATTTTAGACCCATTTACAATCTATAATACTTCATCAAGTGAAGGCAAAGGATCGTTATCCTTTTGAGATGCCTGATTCAAATTCTGAAAGTCTATGCAAAGGCGAATCTCTCTGGTCTTTTTCCTTATTGGTGCCAAGTGGCAACCCATGTAAAATGTCAGATAGGAAAGATAATCTCATAACCAAATAATTTCTGGAATTGTTTCATTATCGAGGGTTCAATGATGGGATTTACCGATCTCTATCTTTGGCGATAAGGCTTAGCACCAGGCTTCAAAGGAATAGCATGAGTTGATATCAAGATCATATGTCTTGAGTTCCTCATAGCTCCATGCAATGACATCTCTATATTCTATGAGTAGTTGGAGCATACTTTCTCGTTCTGGGGAATTGCATGCCTTCCCAATTCTCACCATCTTACGGTCATCTTCCATACCTAAATTATAAGAATTGCATTCTTCAGTTCCCTTTTCTTCAATGGTTCTCTTGCCGTGAGCTGACTCATCTTGGTCAAAGATACGTTCTAGCTCCACCATTGCCTTAGCAGTAGTATTAGTTTTCAAATTCATGATCCCATCTTCATACTAGTTTATCTCCTTCAGGTTTTTCATCTGGTGTGTCATCTATTTCTTGTCCTTTGAACAAGCCATTGCACATAATGAACTCCAGAATGTGTTGATCATCTTGGAATACTTGGAAGTTAGTAATGTTATCCGAGATAGATGGAGTAGCCACAAGTTATCCTAAGAACCTTTTAAGTTTTGCTCTTTCTACGGGTTGTAAGGCACTGGCAGAGATTGCAAGGGCATCAGCTACTACATTTCTTTTTCTTGGAATAGATCTTACATTTAGGGCTTCAAAATCTTCCATCAGGTCCCAAACCCTCTTTCAGTAAACAAGCAATCTTATGTCATTGCAAGAGTAGATCGATTTGACTTGTCGAATCACTGAGAGTCCCCTTCAACTATGAGATCTTTTACATTCTTTTCTAGTGCAAAGAGGAGTCTGCATATCAAGGCTTCATATTCTACAATATTGTTAGTACACATGAATTGTAAACGATATGCATCGTAAAAACACCTGCCTTTGGGATTAATTAGTTCAATGCCTACTCCGACTCCTAATTTACATTTGGAACCATCAAACTTGAGTGTCCATATTGATTGTTCTTTTGGCTTGCTTGACTTGTGTTTATTTGTATGGGTCTTTTCTTTTACTTGAATTTTGAAAGATCGTTTCTTTGGGACCCATTGCATTCTTTCACGAATTGGGCTTGCTGAGTTACTACTGGGTACCTTTGATATAGGAATTGTTTGTTTCTTTTGTTCATCTTCAATTTCACCAATCAATTCTGTGATTTTATCTATTGGTAGTTTAGGTCAAATGACCACCAAGGTCCACCCTTGACCTTTCACAAAGTGTCTCCTAATAATATTAATCATCCATGGTGTGTGAGAAGATAAAGCTCTTGCATCTAAAGAGGTGTTACTATATGACGCATTTAGATCTTTTATCTCCTCTTCATTATTCATGATTTCAAATGTGCATGAGTGACTTGAATTATCTTTGGGTATTTCACTTGTGGTTTGACTGGTTGTACAGTGTTTTATCTGAGTTAGTACTAGAGCAATTGCTTCTTGACAGTCTAAGCACTCAAACTCTAAATGACTCACCTTATGCAACCTATAACTGTAAATTTACAACCATGATATCTATGAATTGTGTCATGATTTCTTCCCGAGGGATAAAGTTCAATGATTTTGCATCTGGGTTATCAGATTTTTCAATCAAATCTATGTCAAGAGCCATTACCATGTTAGAGGCTAAGTATGATTGAAGAAATGCTACTTCATTCAGAGCATTATACTCTGTGATCATTATCTTTAATTTTGGCTCGACGTCTACTTTAATCTGGTTACTCAATCCCTTCCAAGGCAACCATAATTGGGTGAAGTCAGTTGAGAACCATCCTCCTAGGCACTAGGTCCATTCTCTACTTAGTAATAGGTCGTATCATTCTGGAATCTCTACGTTATGTATGTCTATGATATCTTGGATCTAAGGGTCTGTAGTCAACTATATATGAACGTCTTTCAACACTCATATGACCTTCACTTTTATTTTGTCAAGTTGGATCACTATTCAATTCGTGGGTTGTGGGGTGACTGACTACTTCTGGGATATCGAAAGTGGCATGATGTTACAAGAGGCCCCTGAATCTATGAGGCAATTATGAAGATTTCTTCCAAAGATTAGGAGACTTAGCAAGAAAGGGGGCACTTCGGTCTTGTCGTTATACATGGTGGGCATAGCCTCAGAGGTGTTGACTTGTGGCAATATTGTCTTCTGAGGACCAATGTTAGGTGTTGTCTTTGTATGATCAAGAGTTTTCAATAGTGTTTCTCTTTCAATAGGACAACTTTGTAGCATATCTACATGGAGATATTAGCCTTAGTCATCTTTAACTCTTCAGTGGCACTATACTTTTTAGTTGACCAGGCAAGATTCTCCAAGATCGTAGGTATGTATCCTTGGTTCTAAGTTTGTTGTCCAGAGAAGGGTGCTCTTGCAAGTGTAGGATTATTATTCTCTCTTGGATCCGGTGGACATCTCCTTTGGGGATTCTCCTACCTAACACTACGTCAATAACTTTCTTCAATCTATTCACTCTCACCTTAGAAATTATTTTGTAGATGATGTTGCAATGAGAAATAGGTTTGAAATCTTCAAAGGGCTCCAAATTCTCGTTTTTTGAAATTATGGTGGTCAATATATTAACAAAATATCTCAAGACAAAACCATTCTACCTTGAATCTTTAACCACATCCAAAACCTCTATTTTAATTGATTCCCATGATTTATGATTTTGAGAATTCCTATGTTCCTATGTGTCCTCTTTTAGTCACCTAGTTCGCTAAACTCAAAGATCTTTTGATGATTTTGTCCAGGGAACTTGGATCATATACCTTTAATCTTTAAGAAATTAGAAGAGGCCTTCAACAAAAAGAACTACGAGTCTTACTTTTGTCACATCTAAAATCATCATTAATAGCCTTTGAAACTCTACCACAACACTCAATTGTACTCCCATGCCTTAACCAACTACATAAATTAAATCTTTGAACCTTTCCAATCAAACTTCTATATCAATCTTTGACAAAACTCTTTTAGGGCCATGATTGAGCTATGGCATTGAGTCGTCATGCTATGATACCACCATTGATGAGAAAACCCTCTAGGCGTAACGCAAAAACATTAAGGGTTCATTTGGTTCATGGAAGATGACAGGAATTGGCTTTTTCAAAATCTCGATTTGAAATTTTTTACGTTTGTTTCAAAATTGACAAAATGGAATTAGAATTCCAGACTTCTAATTTTGTCTCAAAACCAAGTTTTTAGACTTCTTACCGGCAAGTAGGAATTGAAAAGCATATTGAAAATCAAAACCTAGTTATGCTTTTTAAAGAGTATAAAAACAATATATTGGACTACTTTTTTGGAGTCTCCCTGCAACTCCCAAGCTTACGCATAAACATGTGTCTTCTCACTCATCTTCCAAGTGAAACAAACAGTTCAAGTAAAATCCAAAAAATAGGAATGAAGATTTGCAAAACCTTGATTTGGCTAAATCTAGATTTGTAGAAATCTCGAATTCTACAATTCCACCAACCAAACAGACCCTAATGGCTTCTTCTTCAAGCATGGGGTTAAAGGAGAGAGATCTATCCAACTTGTGCACCCAACCATAGTTGAATAACCACGAGATCCATAACATGTACGTACATTGATCTTTCCGCGATGTTCAAAGTATTCTCCTCATATCTTCTTCTCCCTTGTATATTTCTTTCAAACTTAAACTATTGTATAAAAATCATGTCTCAGTGGATGACTTTACAAAGCACTACAATTCACATGATACCTAACCACTTCATCTTCTTGTTGCCCAAGTGTATTGGTTGTTCTTCCTAGCTTTGTGTCCCGCCCTTTTAGAAATTTGGCTTGAAGTATCTTTTGGGGATGATCAATTGAAAGCTGATCATTTGTTGAACTACTTTCTTCTACACCACTTGAAGTAGGTTTCCCAATAGACCCTTGTTGATGCCTATCTTTCAAAGTCCTTACCAATTCTGCCATAGTTTCTCTCAAGGCCAATCAAAATTTTCTAGCCAGCACTTTCATTTCAGTTTTGATCACCTCTGAATTGCACTTCTTCATTCTTACGACCCATAGTTGCTTATTTTCTCTTTTCCCTTCGCAAGTACCTGATTTCTGTATCACTTGTTTGCATCTACCCGCATCATCACACATTCAAAGTTTGGCAGGAAAAACACTTTGACACCACTATAATGTCTCTTTCCAGAATTTATAGAACATATTTGAAGCACAAACCACAATACACACTAAATAACATAGACACAGTCTTCACCAAATTATATTCGAACTGCAAAAGGTACTTATATTCACAAAACACAAATAAAATTGCACAATTCATTCAAATTCCAGCAGTAACTTGTACTGATTATGCTCTGGTCTCTACAGCAAAAGACTATAACGACAATCATTACACAACAATTTTAAACATTACCGTTGCACTGAGTCACTTCACTTCTTGCAAATCCTTGACACTCCAATATACTCCCTCAGTGAGAAGGCTCTCAAGAACCAAAAGGTTTCGTCCTCTAATTCTATCAACCAGTGGTTTTTTCAATTTATAACAATCTCCTATAAGTTTCCATCCACAGAAGATCACTAACACAGGTTCCTAGAAGATACACTAACATAACATAGACTATGACAATTAAAATGTTGCCTAATCTTATATATGCCCCAACACACAAATACCCAACTAGTCAGCCAAGCCTCACTAAGGCCCAGATTTGAATTTCCACACTGCATCAGAGGTTGGCCTTATAAAGCTTTGCAAACTTCTCTCATCGAAGAGTCAGAATTTCTCCTTCCTTCTGACTTGGCCTGGCCAGGGTGATAGCTCCAACTCCCAATCCACAAAAAGGGACACGACAATCCCAGAATAATAAGACCGCTTCAAAATTTGTCATCCCTCAAAAATTAATGAGGCTGATACCTGAACTAAGAAATATATTTCCTTGCATATATGTTTTCAAGAATATGCTTTGGTTTTATTGTGCAGATGAGGTAGATGAATTCTCCATGTATCGACTTATTCAAGATGCTATGGAGAAATATGAACAACAGAAGCTCATGAAAAAACCCAGTACTAGAGCAGTCAAAACGGCCTAACAATATGTAATGCTATCGTATGCCACATTATTACCAATCAAATTAGTCAAGTTATGAATTTTTTATGTTCAATTTGCTTTTATTAAAGTCAATTAAATTGATTGTTGGGCAGGTGGAGGATTCAGGACAACTGAAAACTAGTTGTCCTCGTTTAGAGGACCTTTTGCTGATTTGATGAAAATTACTTTTGCGTGTACCAAATTAGTCAAAAGTACCATTTTATGGTTGGGCAGGTGGAGGATTCAGAATGTTTAGAAACTACCGGTCACCATTTAGAGGACCTCTTCCTAATTTTATTTTTAAAAAATCGCATGTAAAAAATGGGTAGCATCTTATTAAAATTTAGAGAACTACAGGGTATATCCACTGCTTCTTCCATTCTAGTCATGGAATTTCACTGAATTACACTTGCATGTATAAGATAAATAACACCTTATCGAACTTTAGGGAATTACTTGGGATCTCAATTGCCTTTCCCAATCTAGTTATTTCATTAGCTTCAGCTCTCTGTTATCTACTGCATCTGAACAGGGTCTTTGAAAGTAACCTTTTGGTAATTCTAGTTTATCTTTCACTTTGCTATTCTATTCAATGCAAATCTTGGTCAACAACTGTGGTTACCGCAATATTTCATTTCAAATTATTAATACATAAAATCTTTTATAGGCAGTCAGGAGCTCCTTCCATCTATATAGTGTAAAGCAGTAAGTACTGTTCCTCTTACCTTGGCAAATATTGAATGATTCTTCTATTCTTTTTATCCTTTTTTATTGAATAGACTCCATGCAGAATAGAGAAGTAAATTCACGTTAAACTACTGGTAATGGTCTCATTTGTCTCAGACCAAAGAAAACTGACGAAATGAACAGAGATTTAGGAAAGATCACATATACATAAATTTATATATAGATAGGCTTTCACAAATCCTATAAAGTGGTAAAAACTATATCACTGAAAAGTTTATTGTTTTATAACAGTTAATGGATATAAAACCAAGAAAGACGTTACATACTAAATTTATCAGCCACAGCAATTTGACAAGAAACCAGTCAATCTGATAAGGAATCAGACATACTCTGCTTAAAATCTAACCGTTGTCCTTCTCATCTAATAATTTCTTGCATGTATATAACGTAAACCAATTAGTATTAAAATTGAGCACCATGTAAGTATCCCAGGAAGCCAAAGAAAGCTGCTGAGATAAATCTTCTGTCTGGAGAATGGTCAAAGAAACTTTCTCTTGCTCCTGGTTGCCAAGAAATTGAAAATAACTCCTATACAATGAAGAAAAGAATATGTGCAACATTGTACTTATGGGAGTTTCAGAAGCATTGTTATTGAAGATTAGAAGAAATTACCAGTGAAGCAGCAACTGCAAGTAAAGAAAAACTAAATAAGACTACCAATGGTTGTACAGGTACATGTTAGTAATAAATGTTTACAACTTGCACACTTGAAAAAATTGTACGGACTAACATTCATAAGTATGCTCGTGAACAGTAAATTCCTACATTACCTTTTGCATCTTTTAAACAAACTGTATCTTTGAACTCCTTTGAACTATTTGAGATGATCAAGAGCTCTAAATTCTTCCATCCATACCATCAAGAACACCACCCCATATTCCTTTTAGAGGAGGCAATTGGGCCACAAATGCATTCCATGGTGGGTACCCAACACCACTTCCCCGGACACGCCCATCCATACGGAGAGAGATGTATCTAAAATGAAATGAAAATTTGTTAGAAACATACTGCCCAAATAAGAATCACAATTCTAATAATCTTCATCTATAGAAAATTGGTAAGAATATTTAGCAGGATGCTTACACAGGCTTCTCTTCTGGAACTTTTGCCATTGATTTTTGTTCATTCAGCCACCTATCAACACACCAAAAACATTTCTGAGGTAAAGGGTCAAGTTGATTGGCTCATCAAGAAACATTAGCAAGAGAACAAATTTGTAGAATGCCCTAGGATTTAACTGACTGAGCATTCTTACTTGGACCATTCAGAAGTATAGATGGGAGTCAACTGCCATAAACTCTTTCGTTTATTGATTAAGGATAGTTGCTCATCATCTTTTACTTCATTCAAACTAGTATCCGCAGCTGAGGTCTGTAATCTAGGTACCAAACCATCAGTCGCATAATAGACAACCCTTACTCCTCTATCGAGTAAATCATTTGTGAAAGGCTCACTATACTTAAAGGCTTCTTCAATGAAACTAGCAGGTCCAGCAACTATAACAAGACGAGCAAAACCTCTCAACTGGCTAATAGATACCACCCTCTTCCCATCTACTTCTAATTTCAAATTGGCAAGTGTTTCTTCTCTAGACAGTTTTGCCAGTTGCATATTCTGAGCCTTCAGATCCCTTGTATACAGAAATGCAAACAAAGAAACTGCGCCTAAATCGATTCCTAAGCCCATGAGTATCTCAGGAGTTGATCCCGCATTTGGAGCATTTCTCAATGCAGCAATCAAACGTGATAAAGCAATCAGACCTCCAAGACCACCACTCGCCATAAACGCAAGGTAGAAAAACATTCTTACAGACCGGAATGGAGACAGGACTTCACTTCTTATCTTTGCTGCAGACCTGGAAAAAACAAAAAAAATTGGAAATCAGATTGTGCCAAAGATCAGAAATGAAGTTTCGACAAACTAGCAATAATTTCTGCTATGTATTCAACCAGTTATCAATTTGCTGGTGCTTGATTTCTTGATTCAAAAATTTATACATGATCTAATCCAGAAATCAACCAGCAATAATTATGGATTGTGGAAATCTGATATCATTCAATTATCATTTTGTTAGTATACTTGACATTCATAAACAAAAATATTCTTGTCGCTCCAACTCTACCTCTTAACAAAACTACATTTCAACCTATAGTACCAATAAAAGGGTTATTACATTGATTTGTTTCTGGATTTGATTGTGTAAAGATTTTTACCATCAATGATCCGAATCACACTACGTGATCCATCGTCAATGTAATACAATGGATTGCGGAAATTTGATCTCTTTAAAAGGGTTATTGTTGAAACATGAGCATAGGGATGCAAGGGAGTACCCCCTTGTACGCTCCTATCTCTGACCAGCTGAGGGCAGTGACCCCAGCAAGGGTTTTTGGGGGCACCATCCCCAAAACAAAATTTCACATATAGTTTATCAATGTGAATTCTGACCATTACCATTAGCTCATCAGTCCAACAGTGGATATTTGTGCACCGTTTTTGGGTGGTTTTAGCACATAATTTTGTAATACTATTTGACAGTTTCATATTTTATATCCCCTATATATTAGATGTTAGCAATGTTTTGTGATATATTATAAAAGTTTGATAGCTGCTGAGTTACTTTCAGATCTCTAGATGGTGAAACTCTTGTGGAAACTTGTCCTACAAACATTCTAATTTGTTGTTGATTTCTGAATAATATATTGAGTGGCTTTTGGAGTGAGGTTTTTCCATTGTTACACCAGTACAGG
This sequence comes from Cupressus sempervirens, assembly GCA_028749045.1. Lineage (NCBI taxonomy): Eukaryota > Viridiplantae > Streptophyta > Pinopsida > Cupressales > Cupressaceae > Cupressus > Cupressus sempervirens. The sequence goes on along the minus strand of CM053788.1, from coordinate 511,808,576 downwards.
GGTACTTTGGGATGGCAGTACGCTGAGTTTCTGGCACGCAGGGAAAATGGGCCTCATTTTCAGGACGGCGGGGGGACGGCCAGGGGAAAGCATCAAGGGGAGGATGGGACAGAGAGGGGTGTTGTATAGTATACATATAGAACTTGAAATGCTAGTTATGAAATGATGTTTCAATAGTTCACTAGAACATACCAAATTAAAATACTTGAACATAGCAAAATTGCAACATAAATTAGAACCATTGACATTCAACATAGTAACGTATTACATACCCAATAGTAACATTCAAAAATCAAAATTCAAATAGAAATTCAAGTACACATCTCGGCAGTGGCATGGTTGCGAAATGACGGAGGTGGGGGTGCTTGGGTACTCAAGTACCTGGTGCAGGGACCTCTCAGGGACAGGTACTTAAAGGTTTGGGAGGGGGGTGCGAGTCTCCGGGTTACACTGGGTTTTTCTCCCAAAGGGATTTTGCTCAAGGTTGCATGGGGATGGGTAACAACTATTTTTCAAAATAGGGGACAAAGGTACTTGGGCACATCAATTTTTTTGTTTATAACTTAATATTTAAAGAAAATCTGAAAATATGAGTCATGACAATGGGTTTTCAAAACATGTATAGTGATAAGTTTGCAGATGTACTGTTTTCAGTTTCAGATTTGCAATATTGAGTTTGACACAAAATCATTCCCAGAAGTGTCTCAGCATTGTCATGGATTGTGGAAATTTTCATCTCTAACTCATGAAACTATTAACCTTAGTGTGAACTCACAAAACTTTTGTTTGATATGCGGTATAGGTAGCGTAAGGAAATTAAGGTAGCAGACAACTTTTTATACTAATCTTAAGAGGAGGGTTGTGTAAAAACTTTCTCTAACAATAATGGAAACTTAACAAAAATAATCACAAATAACATGCATACCACAACACAGTGATATATATAGGAAAACCAATGTTGTGTGGGTATGTGTACCCACAACCATGGGATGCGTACCCACGTACCCAAGTACTAGGTAGTTCATGGAGAGCATCATAACTAAGGACCTTGATTAAGATTTCTTATTTTTGTTTCAGATTTTTGTTTGCATATCAGCTTGTTGTTTATCAAATACATAATCAGTTTGAAGATTTGATACAATTTTGATTAACAATGAACTTTATCATTGTTCATGTTAGAAGTATACAACATATCATTGTTATATGATTTATGGTCTTCTTGTTCATGTTTAAAGTCTGCCTTCTCTGTTATGCATCTAAACGTTGATGATTAAAAATTGACACACATTCATTCCCAGAAGCATCTCAGCAGTTCCATAAGTGTTACACTAGGGTTTGTGCAAATTTGATTCATGTTCTTGGAGAAAGATTATCTTAGTGTTACACTTACCAAGGGGTTTGACATATATGCATGCTATTGGAGAAGGATTGTGTAATGCCCCGCCTGGAGATCCTTGCAACACAAGGATAAAACACGAACTAAATAATTTTTTTCTTAAGATAAGTTACTTAACAACAAGATAAAGTAACCAAGTGCAATAATGAAACATCAGAACAAGGTGATGAGAACAAGGAACATGGCTAAACTCATGTTCACCTACACTAGCAGAAGTCTTACAAACACTTCCAAAGATCTCCAAGCTCTAAATGGCAACTCAAAAACCAAGAACACACGAATCATGAGAATATACCGAGGGGATGTTCAATTTTGAACCCAAGGTAAAAGCTCCTAGCATGATTAGACATACAAGTCCATATCCACTAAACGTATCATAATCAAAACTCACAAGCAGAGACCAAGAACAGTCATGCAGAAGACAAGGGCGCAAAGTTACATCCACTCATCTACTGGACACCATGCTGAAAGATAATGCTGACTCCTGAAATTTAGCTAAGTTTGAAATCCAGAAGCCCTGAAATTTGGCTAAGTTTGAATTTCTAAAGCCCTGAAATTTCCTAGAATCTTTATCTTAATTCGGAGAGGTCTAGGACCTATCTCGAATGAATCGTCCCATATATTAAAATATATCTTAAGAAAATATATGTGAACTTATACTTAAACAATATATTTTAAACCCCATAGGACATTTGTTGAACTAGGAAGGAGTGCAACCCTACAGGGTACTCAAAACACCAATCAACTCTCAACCAAAAAGTCTAGAGATACCTATTGTTTGCCCAAGCAGGTTTTTGCAAGAAACCCAGGTGACACTTTACAACAACCAGGCGATATTTCTCACTATAGCCAGGTGATACGATATATTTTAAACCCCATAGAACATCTACTGAACTAGGAAGGAATGCAACCCTAAAGGGTACTCAAAACACCAATCAACTCTCAACCGAAAAGTCCAGAGATACTTGCTGTTTACCCGAGCAGGTTTTTGCAAGAAAATCAAGCGATACTTTACAATAGCCAAGCGATATTTCTCACTATAGCCAGGCAATACGATATATTTTAAACCCCATAGAACATCTACTGAACTAGGAAGGAGTGCAACCCTAAAGGGTACTCAAAACACCAATCAACTCTCAACTGAAAAGTCCAAAGATACCTATTGTTTGCCCGAGCAGGTTTTTGCAAAAAAACCAGGCAACACTTTACAACAGCCAGGCGATATTTCTCACTATAGCAAAGCGATACTTTTTGCCAAGGCGATACTTTTTGCCAAAGCCAGGCGATAGTTCTCACTATGACCAAGTATCGTACAATATTTCACACTACTATGGTGCGATACTTTCCAGTATCATACAATCTTTCTCCTTAAGGCATGCGATACTCTTCTAGTATCGCCCAGTGCTGAACCACTGTCGCCCAGGATTGAAAAGAAACAACCTGACAAACAATCAGAAGGGAAAAAGAGTTGGAACCTCCACACCGAGGAGTATCGGATCCACTATAATCGAGGCTTGGACACTTGAACACATGAAATACAAGACACCATGCAACAACAAGAAGAAAACATCTATCCATCCAAATTATAACAGCATATGAAAGAACATGCAGAAAGCAACATCGCAATGTACATACATGGTTCATAAACCAAACATCATATAAAGGAAAACATAAATATCTAAGCACCAACACAATAGAAATTCGTGTGCAATTCCTCCCAACCGTAATAGCATCATGAGACTTCAAAGGCCCTAGCCATCCCCCGCACGTAACATCCCAAACTACCAACTAGATAGTTGGAGATGTCATTATGAGGAAGTTACAACTACAAATGTAACTAACATCATAAGAACAAGAAGATCTAACATGCTAATCCATCAAAGCATAGATACTCCAACTAGTTAGTGAATCACATCATTTAACCATATGGTATAACATCATAATAAAGGAATGCGTGAAATGAAACTAACATCATCTCAACATGATATCCATACATTCCAATGAAAGCATAAATCACAAAAAAAATACTCCAAAAAACCCGAAATACCAAGTGAACATCAAGCAATGATCTCAACTAGAAATAGACCGTCTCTGTACACCAGTCACCAGTAGTGGTGAAAGTAGCTACGCCTCCCAACCACATGGAACTCGTAGGTCCACTCCTGTCGTGTTGATGGAGATAATGATCTAACCACAAACACACAAAAAGTAAACGCCAATGGCTAACACTCATGCCAGACAATAAAGAGAACTGAAACCAAGATCACGAGACAATGCAAGTACAACAGGTCCTGAATCAGACACTCTATCGGTCAACTATGTAGGGACTCACTTGGCATTGGGTAGCCCAAGCTAGTATTGGTAGCATCAACTCCCCAACGGAAGGCGCAAATCCTAGCAGCATCAACTCCCCAACGAGAGGTGCACGTATCCTTTTATTATCTTAAATTTATCACTCAGTAATTTATTTAGTTATCACTTAATTAAGCCTTCTTTATGCCAGCCTGGAAAATAGTCACCAAGGTTGCAGTAGAAGCCCCTCCATGGTGCTACCATGCCCTACCCATGCTCATCCAACGATGAGTGCCCGTAGGCATCCATATTCCCAACCCAAACCCAAATGAACATAACTCAACCAAAATACAATCGGGAGTTCGAGCCTCGCAAGTCACCCGACAAATGCACGTGCACGTGCTTGTATGTGGGCGCACCACCATCACGAAGATCATAAAACAAGGGCTAGATGAGAAAACAAGCAAAATATCACTCAACTGAATACAAGCTCAGAAGTATGGATTCTACATGAATCCCAATGCATAATAAATCACCAAGCATCATGAACTCACTCAACCGGCCTCAATCCGGGAGCACGGATTCTACACAAATCCCAGTGATGCAACAAAACCAAACATTATGAACTCACTCAATTGGCCTCAATCTGGGTGTATGGATTCTACACGAATCCCAACGTCCATGGAACATCAAGGGTTTGACCAATAACCAATAACACCAGATACAAAATCACTCATCCGAACACAAAGTCAAGAATACGGAGGTGGCACGCATCCCAATGCAAACATAAAGATGCAACAATGGTCAGATTGATATCCTACGGATAATCTAAACCCACGACCAACACCATGCTAAGAAAAACCTGAGAAAATTGGGCGGCATGCAAATCGAGGCAAAAACCTCCAAACTCAAAAACTTCAAAGTTAAAACCCATTTGGTCTTAGGGCACAAAAGCCACGAATATCAAATAAAATCTAGGTTTGGAGTCTGTATGAAAAAACGGCTAGCATAATGGTGCAAAACCCTAAACCCCCATCCCAGAAAATAGGGAAATGCTCATACCTGCCCAACCGAGTAGAGCTAGCATACAAAAACTGAGGGGAACACTAGTTCTCAACCTTCTAACAAATGGCTACCAACGATAGAAGCAGAAACAATAAAATGAGAGAGCCTTACCTCGCAGCCAAAAGGGCAAATACAAAAATCTGAACAATAAAATAAAAATCTTGCAGAAGTTGCCGAAAATCGCAGTAAACCAAGGTCTTCCGAGCTGAATCTAACGAGACCAATCTCATGACGATCCCACACTCGTAGCTCCCACAAGAAACATAACAACATTTCCTCATGAAGAGGATTTTGGGTTTTGTTCTCAAACTTCCTAATTCAAAAGTGAGAAGTGAGGAATAAAATTCCTTTTTGGATACTTATTCACTTTTCGAGTGAATAATGGATTAGGGAAAATAACCAGGTCACCTAGTTAAACCCTAATTCAAACCAAACGAATACAGGCTATTCCAGTCATTGGAATTCAACTACGGAAAAACTGCTGAGAATTAAATTATATAAGATAAAGCTCAAAATTCCCTTAAACCAAAATCACAGAAATCCTAAAATAACAGTGCAAAACCCTAAACCCCCATCCCAGAAAACAGGGAAATGCTCATCCTTGCCCAACCGGGTAGAGCTAGCATACAAAAACGAAGGGGAGCACTAGTTCTCAACCTTCTAACAAATGGCTACCAAAGACAGAAGCAGAAACGGAGCTAAAACAATAAAACGAGAGAGCCTTACCTCGCAGCCAAAAGGGAAAATACAAAAATCTGAACAAGAAAATAAAAATTCTGTGGAAGTTGCCGAAAATCGCGGTAAACCAAGGTCTCCCGAGCTGAATCCAACGAGACCAATCTCATGACAATCCCACGCTCGTAGCTCCCACAACAAACATAACAACATTTCCTCATGAAGAGGATTTTGGATTTTGTTCTCAAACTTTCTAATTCAGAAGTGAGAAGTGAGGAATAAAATTCCTTTTTGGATACTTATTCACTTTTCCAGTGAATAATGGATTAGGGAAAATAACCAAGTCACCTAGTTAAACCCTAATTCAAACCAAACAAATACAGGCTATTCCAGTCATTGGAATTCAACTATGGAAAAGCTGCCAAGAATTAAATTATATAAGATAAAGCTCAAAATTCCCTTAAATCAAAATCACAGAGCTCCTAAAAAACTTTCACGACAATTGCGAACCTCTAAATGCACAGACACACTCACGGGTCCAATCACATAATGCAAATGAGTCTAGATTTATTAAATCACCAGAAGATTTAATTTAAACAATTAAATAGGATACGTCGACCATACAAATACAACATTGGCTAGATATGAACAACTGAGTCACTAACTCCATATGCCACTGCCAGAGACATAAATCCTGCACAGTAAAACACACGATCAAGTGCAATTGCATATAATAACATAGCCGAAACAATAAATGCATTAAATAACCTAATTTAACAATTTATTTAATTATACTAAAATAATCCATTTACATCACTCACTTTCCCATAAAGCATCACAAAGCAAGAACGAAGTAAATAACCATAGCATTAAATCCAACATATAAACATAATCAAAGGATATGTCCAAATACCGGATAACCAGATATCATCATAAAACATATTGTCATCTCAAAAAAGGCATCATCATGCAGATATGATCAACTGAATAGTATAGTAATCTAACATGGACAATTCATTTCTAATTATTTAAGCATTTAATAATGATTGTTTAAACAACATGAAAAGACACTTAAAACACATAAGTGAACATGGTCAAATACATGACTAACCACTGCTACAAGAACCTAGTCCAATGTAGCAAGATAATAGTACGCAGTGCAATCTCTGTACACATCTCAAAGTAATCACGGAACAACATCATGATACCAAATTAATCCTGGTAACCATTGGCACAAACCTCGGTGAAACCATCTCGCACATCATAATCTCATAAATCAGCCATAAGCATAATCAAAGCAACTGGTACAATAACATAAATCTAATCACCTCAAGGGTGTAGACCACTTATGATCCCAATCACGATCACTTCACAACGAAAGATCAACAAGATTGCATCCATCAAGATGACTTACAAAAATCAAATGGGAGAGGCACTACAGATTGTCTTAGTCCTACGCTTACTGAGAGATCTGACATGAGTCAATCATTCTACACATATACATATACAAATACTTCACAACTCAAAGAGATATACACCCCCTCTCATTCTATTGGTGAATATATTGCTGGGATTGGCAATCAACCTATGAGTTCTATGCAACACAGTTATGAACAACCAAAGTAGGGATGAGGTCAATGAAGCCGTCAGCAAATTATCTTTTGCCAGTGAAATTCCATATAGTGCCACCTGATCTTTTTGTAAGTTCCTTTATGGAACTATTGCTGTGAGGCATTTTCAATGGGTAATTAGGCTCTGTAGTTTCAACTAATCATTATTCAATTTTAACTTGAATGAAACTCTGGGGCAATGTTTTAGCCACTGGCACAGTTTTGCTCAGATATTAGCTAAATGGTTTAGCACACTACCAGTGGACCAGATTTCAGTCTGCGGGTATTCTCACAACTCCCAACGGAAGAGAAGGTTTCATAGACAAGGTTTTCCGCTGCATTTGTTAAGCTTTTGGACATACAGTCTCGTCGACAACTGTTCCTTGGCAGAAGCAAGATCTGTATACACATCTTGTGGACTGTTGTTGGACAGGCCAGTCACTTGAGGGCACATAGAATGGGACAAACACTATAGATGATAAGTGCTATTTTTCAGGGAAAGGAGGTCCCCTGAACCCAATAATAGTTGCTAATTGCTATAGTATTATTTAGAATCTTTTCCTCAAACATATGAGCTCTTACTTTTTAGGGTTTAAGTGGGTATTTTTCCATACAAAATGGGTGCTTAAATTTTGGAGTTCAACTTTTTAAGTTGCACTGCACTACAAAACTCATAGGACCAACAGCTTTAAAATGTTCCTAAAAACTTTCAACAGTTTCAGCTCTGAAGCCCCCTCCATAAGACCCCAGCAAAAAATTGGAAATAATTGTACGTGTGAAACCCAAGTTCCAGTTGGGAGATCTTGATTACGCATCATATAACTCCAGGAAGCATGAAGTGAGGTTGTGGTGTAATAACTACGAGGAACATCTGAGTTGTAACTCAACTGCAACGAGACATACTTCAACTCTAGGTTACGTGCGATTAGGCTGTGATGCACTAATTATGGGGTACATACCAGTCCTAACCCTTGAATATAGTTCTCAGACACATGATCCAGGCACAGTCCACACGCAATAAGGACTGTTCATCAAGGGGTTTACGTGTAAGAGCATGACAAAGGGGTTGTGATGCGATCCAAATGGATATATTTATAGAAGTGTGACCCATGTTCCATTCCCCTACTACACTATAGAGCATCTTTCATATATTTGGTAAATTTGTGGGATAATGATTGTAGAGCACATATCCTAAGATTAAACAATTGAAATAGATCTTTTTCCATCAGGACAGTGTTTTCCCAGAAATGCAGATGATGATTCAAAATTCTAGTGAAGTTTAACTAGAAATCAAAATGCAGGAACACCGAACGCAGTATACAGTGAGAGTTTTATCATATGTTACAATCATTACAGGGCAAATTAAAAACTTGAATAAATACAAAACATATTTAAAATTGAACACACCCATACATGTAAAGGATGGCTAATTCGCTGTAAATTGTGAAAAAAACAATTTTCGTTGAATTTTGTAAAATATTACGTGATTTCTGCGGAAGTAGGGCGGTTCCCTGGACTGGCAGAGCAACGAACCACACCAGCTCCTGCTTCCTTTCCATTGCGTATGTTTTGAATGAATCCGAGAGATCTTAGAAGACATGGGTTTACTAGAACGTTTAATTTTAGACTTGATGAAGGTACATATGGGTTTTGGCGAAAAATAGACATAGAGAATGGCAGAGCCATCACTAAATCTTATGAACAAGAACTGCAAATCTCCGCGTTGGTTCTCTTTACTAAAATTCTATTATCAGCTGCCATTGACATCTGGCGTGTTGGTGAAAGCAGCACACGAAGAGCAACACCAGCCACGGATTGTGATGAAGGTGTTCTCATCTAATCTGCATGGCAAGGAAAGAGTTTTGGTCACATTATGTTCCAAAACCCAAATAAAAAATAAAAATAACTATGAGTTTGTATGTTTTTTTTACATGTAACCAGTGTGCCAATAGAAGATGAGATTTAAAGGAAAAATGTACAATGAACATTAAATAATATAAATATAAAGACTAGGCAAAAATGTTGAATTTCTATAAAAAATTAAAAATAAATAAAGACGCAAAAGGTCAAAGTTCATGTATAGTTTTTGCATATGACAAGTAGCAATTTAGATAGTGTTCTATATATTGGATGTGCAATAGGATAAAGCATGTGATGCAATTTCTCATTGTATTTTAATAATTGTTTACATTAGCAAAGCATCTACTTAATCATGTTATGCAACTTGATAGAGCAAAAGTATGTCTCATAGCATATCAATGCATATACATTATTTCATTATACATATATGACACATAGAGTGTACTTGGATATGAAACTCATGCATATACATGATTTGATTACACGTCTTACTTTATACTGACTAGTATCTTTTGTAACTAGCATTAATTATAGCGTGATATGTCATTATAGCTATCCATGATACATGCAAATTTCATTTTGTGCATGTTAGTATATTGTAATTACGTCTCATAATAACTTGCTTTTCATATTTTGAATAACTACTAATTTGTGACTAGTCATATTTACCTTTTGTTGTGAGCAATTGTTTAATCTCCATTTATCACGACATAATTGATGGCATTGTTGTGGTTCAATGTGAATTGACCTTTCAGAGCGAGATCTCGAAGGATAAAGATGAACTTTGATTTGTCCTGTGTGTAGTCCTCAATTTTTGTGTCTTTCAGGCTTGGTAGTAGTTGTTCAACAATGGACTTGTCTATTGAACACCAGATGATTTGTTTGTTTTCAGTTGTGATGATAGTCTTTAGGTATAATGAATATACATATGCAACCTCTTGATTGCATCTATTGCAACGAGTTGTTTTGTCTTCTAGCATTCCATTATCCTCAAATTTTAAGTTGCACTGGAAACAAAATGCATAAAATGGATTTGAGAATGAGTTGGCTACTTTGAGAACCCCATCAACCTACAAGATATGTTTTGATATTAATGTAGCTTGTGTATGAATTAATTAGTAGTTGAAGTGTTGAATTCTCTGAGTTTGCTTACTTATAGTGTTTTTTGTAGCAATGTATTCGAGGCATCCAATGTTCTCTTGTCTTTTAGAGTACAGATTTATGAAGCGACCCCTGTGCGAAATGTTTTGTCCATGTCATTCTATCGTACAATGTTTCTAAACAACATTGTAGGAGTTTCACCTCTCTGTAATTGGATTGCTATTTGCATGGATTCTTCTTGGAATGCAAAGTTGATTTGGAGCTAGTCATTGACAAGAGATTTTTATTTTCTACTTTTAAAACTCTGTACTCAATAGAAACATGACTATTGTACATGTTGCATAGAAAGAAGGGGTGTTTAATGTGTTTTTTACTTGTACTTTGTCATCATCATTGTTTTCGTCTTTTATGTCAACAACATATTGGGAGCCTGTCTATTGTCCTGCAACTACTAGTGCACCTATTGTACCAATGGCATAGGTACTTGTGCTCGTGAGTAGCTATTTGATTGTGGTGCTTGGTATGAATTTGTATTCTTGGCAAAGTCACGGTATAGTTTCAATTGTGCTTGAATCTTGGAGTGTCAAGATGCAATCAGAATCTCCGCGATCATAGGTTTTTTTGTTTCTTATTTGAAATCTAGACACTATAATGGATGTTCCTGGAACTATCTTGTTTTTGTACTCTTGTATGAGGTTCCCTGTCACATTTAAAGTTATTGTCATTTCTAATTTAAAGTTTGTCAAGTCTACACGTAGCACCTCTCGTGTTTTGTTGTCTCTATCCAATGTTGCTATATATACGACAAGTACATCTCCTTCAAAAGTGTTTCGTGCTTTTCTTGCATTCAAGTCCTCAATTGATATTGCATTGGAGTTTCCTAATTTAGACCTACACAAAGTATTATGGTGTTAGTTTAGTATTGTAGTGGGTTGATATTTAACATTTCTTTAAATACTAAAAATTCATGTATCGATTGATCATTTTTCATGGGATAATTCATGTTATTGGAAATGAGAAAAGCTCGGTACCTTTTTGTTATTCGCTCTTGCTTGACATGTGTTCCATTTCTTGTTCTTTTGCTTGCTTCCATTATTGTGCTACACATAAATGTAGAACATTGAAATATATACTATTAAATTAGAGTTATTGTTTTTTATACATAAAAACTCTTACGTGTAAGATGTATTTGCATTATTGTGTGTGTTGCTACTATTTAATTTTGTGTTTGGTTGTCTTTGTATTAGCAATCTAGAGTGGAGTATGGAACCTTATGAATGTAGCAAGTTGGTAAGTCTAGTATGCTTCTGCTTTGTAAAAACAACATATATTACGTGAGTTTTTCTAGATGTGATCAATTGATGGGTTGTATACATTTTGTGTTTTTTCTATAATGTAATTCATGTTGTGGTCTTGCATATACTTTTCAAGCTTTTCTTTCCTAGCATTTATCATTGACATATCAATAATGAAATCGACTGCAATGTATAGATTAACCATTGGTTTGACATATGCGATGACTTGTTGAACAATAGTGGCATATTCTTGAATGGGTGTGTTACATCTTGCATAAAAATTACATATATTTAGTTCATTGCTTTTGATTGAAGTTGTTATTGTAATAGATTCTATATTTGTTGTGTTGTATTGTTTTATCTTTGAAATGACTAGGTTTCTGTTGGCTAGTGTCATTATACCAGGTATGTGGTAGGCATTGAAGTTGTTGAAATGTTGGAATTGGTCATTTATTTTAGGGATTTGCATGTGTACTTCTTGAATGTAGATAATGTCAGATGACATTATATCATAGTCATTAGTTATGTCATTTACGTGAGGCTTTAAACTATGTGTGTTTAGTGTGTATAATAGCATGGATGGTGTGTTATGAGAACATGTATCGTCATTCTCGAATTTCTATTTTGCACTTGATTGTAGGTGAGACATTTCAAAATGTATTCTCTCTTTGATTTTAATTTTTTTTTATGTTAGAGATTTTAACAGGAATAATGAGTCAATTGTTTTAATTCATGATAATGTTGTATGTTAATCCATGTTGTCTCATGCCTGCCTGTGGGGTTCAAAGTCGTTGCCTCCATTGTAAGCCCTTGTAACATGTGTATTGTTCTTGCAAATGCTATCTGTATTGGGAATTTTTTTTTGTACAATAATTTTATTTATGATCGATACCTTTTGGATAGGTTGAATAATGCATAGTATCAGTACCCAGTCATTTTCAATTTTTTCTATATAGCATTGTACAAGTTTCTTGTGTTATTGATGTCTGATTGTATTGTCATTAAATATTATCCAAACTATGTCAAAATCATTATATTTTGTGTATGCTTTGAATATGTCATCTGATCCATTTACTAGACCATTTTTTGTGTTGTAGTTTCCTGCATATAGTTTTACTAGAATATTTGGTTTGAGATTTATTTGATGTGGGAGTGAAATTGTTCGTGTGTGTAGGCATAATGCACTATTATTTTTATCATGTTTGTTAGTGGCATTGAGAACAGCCATTTCACTAGGAACTATTGTAATTTTTGTATTATGAGAATCAACATCAATTCTTCTATAGAAAAGGAATGGTAGTGTTGGGTCCAATGGTGGTTTCCTCATGCATTGTTCATTAATATAGTGTAGATCTTCATTTGTTTGCATGTCATTTCATATTTTGTTGAGAAAATTAATGAATTTTTCATCCTTTTGCCTTACTATGCGTGTTAATGAATAACTTTTAACATTGTCTATCCAGAAATTGTAAGGCATCAATTCTAACATAGTTGCTTTATTTTTAAATACGACTGTGTCAAGTACTAGTTGTGCTTGGTACAAGTCTTCGCAAAAAATTATATCGACATTTTCGAAGTATACATTGGGCATTTGCATTATTTCACGCAATCATTTGTCAATGTAACATAGGAATGTGGCACCAACTAATGATATCTCATCAATGAGAAGTACACATAATTGATCACAGTGCTTTGACATTGCATCTAGTATGTCACTATTGAGTGGTAAGAAGTTAGATATGATAAAAGGTATGTGGAATGTTGAATGTAATGCGACTCCACTTACATTGTATGTTGTTTTTCCTATGTAAGTAGTTATTAGGCCCTTTGGTTTGTTGGGATCACTATCAATATACTTATTGTAGATCTGAAGGAGAGCTTGGTATATAACTTTTGCAATGAAAGTCTTTATAGTTCTGACGCCACCTGTCAAGAACAGATGCAATGGGTTCTTGTTTTTTTTAATTTTTTTTAACAATATCTTTGACTATTGCTTGTTGTTATGTATTTAACATTTGCCTCAATTTGTAGTACTCATTGTTGACTTCAAATGTGTTATAATGTATGTCGCTTTGTATCTTGTGTAATTTGTGTTGGATGTCTTTTTGTATGTCATATTGCTCAATTTGTTTGTGTTTGTTGATTGTGAGGGTTTGGCCATCCATGCCATCATTTTCAGTATCTAGATCCTTGACTATTTTTTCCATGTCACCCCATGTAAGAGTTGTGTTATGATTAAACTTTGCTTTGATTTGTTATGATTGTATGTTGATAGTATAAATGTGCTTGTTCCCATGATGCAAAACATTGTTTCAATATGCTCTCATTGACTGTAAATGACACATAGAATATTAGTTGTTCTCTACAATAGTTTTAAGTCCATGTGTTTTTTGAAGTTGATAAATCATATTATACTCGATTTTTCTTTTCATGTGTATTTTGTGCCCTTTTTGTTGTACTCAGAGACAAATTCTGCAAGGCATATGCTATGAATGATTGGTGGTCGAGTTAAATAATAGTCCACTGAGGATTTAGAGAGGACATTTTATGACTCATCAGGTTCTTTAAGTAATTCTTTGTTGTGTTTGAGTATAAATGTACAATTGTGATCATCTCTTGTGTCTATGAATATGCACTCTTTTGAGCTATGATTTAGTGGTAGTGATAGAACTATGTGTGTTGTTTGTAGCAATGACATTTGTTGTAAATTTAGTAGTGCATTTCCTAGCTTTTTTATCATTCGTATTGCATCAATACTATCTTGTTGTTGGTCATTGCGTATCCTTTTAAATGTCTTTGTCATTGTTTTGTCCACTTTTGTCATGTATGAGCTACAATGCATTTCTGCAGCATATGCATTCAGTACAAATTGTGCATTAGTATTGGCTTTCCATAGTTGTGGAATTTTCTTCGCAAAGCTATTGTTCTAAATTTCTAATGGCTTTCATTGCAAGAAGAGCATTGATCATTGCAGAGTTGATCTTAGAGCCAAGATATATTCTTCTTCATTGGTTCCAACTTCATCTAAGAACATTTTAAATGTGTATGATAGGTTATTGTTTGCCTTTTATAATTTTGCAAAGATACTTGTTGCTTTTGAACTTACTGCTCCATTCTTCTCTGACAACAGTTCAAATATTATTGTCCTTTGGAGTGATGAAAAAGGAAAATTGTATTTGCATGAAATCTTTCTTAGTCTTCTACATCGCTTTGTATGGTGGTGCTTTTGAATTGTATGAAGATTAGGCTCTATATGTTCGATTGTACAAGTAAAGTACTTATCAATAAAGTATGTGATGGATGTATTGCTATCCATTCCATGTGTTGGTGCATTTTTTACCTAGAGTAGGAAATGATCATGTTCATATCCTCAATTTTGGAATTTAGTTACTGAGAAGTAATCTACAACATTTCCAAAGAATGATTCATCATTTAAAATCAATTTTTTCATTGCATCTATTATGTGCCTATAGTATCGTGCACAAGTCACTGGTCTTTCTTTATTAGATTGAATTTGTCACCTTTTGTTTCATACTCTTGTTGTTGTTGAATTTTTGACTAATGCACATTGTGTAATTGTTTGAGTGCACTTAATAGTGGATTCCAATTTTGTTTGCACTCGTAAAAGTAAAAGAAAAAGTTGGAGGCCCTAGTTGGTGTATCATTGCAAAATATTCTTCTTAAGTTGGTGTACGTAGTCTGGAGATATTCTTATTCTTTTGAAGTCAACGTATTCAATGTCTGATTTGATAATTCTTTCCAAGTTGGGTTTTTCTTAACATCTTTCGCTTGCAATTTGTGTCCTTTCAATTGTCCCTTTTGTATTCTTATCCACATTGTGGAAAGTACCTGTTGCACCAATATCTTGATAGTCTCGAAGAAGATATTTGTTGTGTGGTATGCAAAGTACCTTTTTGATTGTAGGAATTCCAATCATGCAATCTTTTGGTAAGAAAATCTTTGAATGATGTCTTCTTCATGTGGTTTTCCAAAGAATAACGTCGGAAAAATCACTTCCTCTGCATATTTGTCTTTAAATATTCCAATTGGGTGGTGCTCTTGTGCAAGTGTGATGCCAATTATCTTGTCTTGCATTTTATGTATGAATCTAGATTCGCTGAATCCATGTACCAAAGTTTTTGAAGGCTCATTATGTTCTCTGTCATCGTCTAAATGTGTTGCATTTTCACTGACTAGAGATGATGTTTCATCTTCACAACTTGCATACATCATTTCATTATCAACATTAATCTTAAGAGCTTATTTCCAATCATCTTTTGTTTTAACATTTTTCATTATGTAAAGTGGTGTACTTGTGAGTTTTGAGAGTGCTTGCATCACTACATTTGGCCACACCATTCCTATTTGAAATGCACTTTTGTATTCCAGGTGCCTTTTGAAAGCAATGACAATAGTTGTTGTGCTATCAGTTTCTCGTGGTTGTGCATTTTGTATGATGTTCATGTTAGCAGGAACATTGATAATAAAACCTGTTAGTCCCACTTGTGATCTTTTGTATCCTAGTTCCCATATTTGAGCAAATGCAATTCTCACTGACACTAGTCACTTTTCTATTTGTGATAGGATTTGCACATCTTGTATTAGTTCATTAATTCTTATATTTTTTGGTGTACTATATGTTGGGAGCTTGAGTTGTTTCAATGCAAACAAGCATGTTTGACAGATGAAATTATTCGATGCTTCATATTTTAGTTGCATCAGGGTATAGTAGTTGTTAGTTTCCTTTTGTTTCATTAGTCTAATGTCTTTCCTAAAACACAATAGTTGAAAAATTGAACATGTGTGTTTTGGTGTATCCTGGATTGGTGTTTCAAATATCTCTATTGGTGACAATCCATTTTTTGTTTTTTTAGTAGACAACATTGTCCTACATCTTTTTTTTGCTCTTTGGATTCCACATGTGCATGGTGACTTATTTGAATTTTTTTGCTTCGATTTGCATCATCTGTTGTATTATTTTGTGTATCTCTAATAAATTTCTTAAGATGACATAGTCGAAGTGTATATGTTGTATTTTTTATAGTATCACTTAGAGAATCTCTGATAAATCTCTTGAGGTGACATAGTCAATGTGCATGATTTCTATTAGGGTTTTCTAGTTTGATATTTTTAATATGCACCTTGTCATGTTCTATATTATTTTTCTTTGCAACATCTACAATGTGTTGTGTGTTATGCTCTTTTATAAATCCCTTCAATTTGTTGTATTGCATATGTGCTCGATGAATGTCTTCTTTTGACTATAATCTTAGTAGTGGTTCAAAGTGACCAGCAATAGGATTTGTATCATGAAAGAGGACTGAGTATGCCTCTTCTTGTATTGATTCATTGAAGTGTAGGTACTTTTTTCCTGTTGTTGTTGGCCAAATGCATATTTGTATGTTTAACCACTTGGATAACCAATGAATGCAGAATATATCTCCCCATAGTCTGACTTCTCCATTGTGTATGTTTTTCTTTGCAAAAAGTTGCATTCTATGCAAATATGTTTTTGGATCATGTACTTGGTGAAGTTTGTATAGAGTTTGCGGATGAAGTTATGTACTATACAAATGCAATGCTTATGATTCACCTTCTTGTTTGCATTGTAAGAAGTAATCAATGGTCCCATTTCCTAGCTAAATTGATGTATATCTATAATTTATTAGGAATTCCAAGGAGTCAAATAAGCAGTCTCTTATGTTGTACTTGAATGTTGGTACTCTGCATAGTCCTTCATTCTCTAGTACAATGTCAATACTGCAAGTTCTATCTTGACCTATTCGCTTGTAATGCTCTAGGTCTATGATTTCTATTTCATTTTGTATCATTTTATGTTTCAAGAAGGACTAGTACCACCTTAGTTTTCTTGTCACTTGTATACTTGTGCAATGTTTCTTTTCTACATGGAGATATTTCTTGCCTGCATGAAAAGATGCATATTTTCAATATACTATTTTTAGTTATCTTGGATTATTTACTTTGATTTTTCTATTCTTTAAAATTACACATGCCATAAGAAACTATACTATACATTGCAATATTTAGTCCCATTTATTCACAAGTATCTAGTACGACATAATTCAACTTTCATAGAATGATTTAGATTTGGACTATGGTTATCATGACAAGAAAAGTGTACTTTCACATTGATATTGTTATAGAGGAATAATTGCATACACTATTTCATAATGATAAATGTTAACCTGAAGACATGTAAGTAGTACAAAAACTTATACTTCTTATCTCTTCTACTATCGCATATTAGAAAAAGATAGATTATGATACTAGACTAAAAAACACATAATATGTCACATCATTAGAATTCATTGATGAAATATTCAAAAAACAAAATGCTAATAGAAAACACAAGTAGCGAATACAAAAATTGATACTCCTCTTGTTCTTTGGTCATGTCTCCATATTATCTTTATGCTTTTTTCACCTTCCCTCTTCACATCACCACCACAATATTAGATAGTCATCGATGAAATATTCAAAAAAGAAAAATGCTAACACAAAACACAAGTAGCAAATACAAAAATTGCTACTATTCTTTTTTGTTTTTATCATGTCTCCATGTTATCTTTATGCGTTTTTCACCTTCTCTTGACATCTCCACATCAAATATGATATGTTGACTATGTCATCAAGGACTATAAATAATGTTGAGAATGCTTTATGTCTATACCATTTGAATCATAAATTCAATGGTGAAGCTCAATGACATTATTATCACTTAGACCATGACATTCAGGGCCTATATGTTTTGATGTCACATGGAAACTAGAGAAGTCAAATGTGTCATGGTTAACACCATGCATGTCTATATTGTTAGGATTGGTAGCAAGATTGTTTAGAAATGAAGGAACATTTTCATTGGGGACATTACTAGCATATTTTTCTATAATTGAATCCATGTTGAAAATTGCAGAATTTTATTTTTTGTGAGACAAGTGCATGGGGCAAACATCTTGTTGCAATAGTTGCAATGGGCATGAATTTATCAAATTTGAGGGATGTATATTTTGACAACTCAGTTCAAAATTGGGTGGTCCAATTACACTAGGATAAGTTGATTCAGATAATCGATAGTAAATTTTTGTGTCACTTTCTAAAGAATACATGTTATCTATGCTAGTAGCATATATAAAATTGATACATTCTTTCAATGAAATATCTTGTACTAGATTCCTATGAAAACTTTCAAGGATGTTAGGTTTCATGTGCATCATAGTTAGAAAGTGTTGGTTCTCAATGATAGGTTTTGTATGACCAAAATGATCATTTGTATAGACCATTGACAATGAACTATTTCTTTCTATTTCTATTGGACATCGTTCAACTTGAAGAGTCAATCCAAGTTGATCTTTCTCTAACTGAGAGATACTTTTTGTTTCATGTATCTTTGTACCTAGACACAATATTTGTAATGACTTTGTATCCTTTGAAGGACATTACAGCCATATCATATGTGATAGAAACTTCCTCTTTGGTATCAAATGTTCCTAGCCATTTTTTCTTTTGTTGTATAGGATTCTACACTTGTGCAACATAACAACCACTTGAACATTTTTGAACACCTTGATATGACTTTTCTTTTGTACAGATTTTAGATCCATTGCAAAATGACATATATCCTTTGCTTCCTTCAACTTTTTTAGTATGTTCTTGCAATTTAGACAACTTCATCGATTTAGTTTTCTCCATGTTTGATCTCATTACAGTTGAGATCTAAGTGCTTTGCACATTGCAAGGTTGATTATGAGGTGTACAATTGACATGGAAAAAGTTGGTGTATGCATTACTACCTCTCATTGACATGTTGGCCATGTCATATGCAAAGGCTACTTGTTTTGTTGTGTCAAATGTTCCTAGCCATTTTTGTCTTCGTAGCTTGGGCAATGTTATCTCTGCTAAAAATTGACCAGATGCTTTCTTGCAAACACCTCTATATGTCTTCTCCATTTCTTCTTTTGTGTTTCTATATCACAATTAAACTTTTGTTAAGACATTTTGCAATACACACATATTTAAATTACATTACAAATGACCAATCCTCTCAAACAACAATTTCAATTATAAAGAAATGAAAATGATATGCAATTCCAAAAAATAGTAGCTAAAAAATGACTATTGTCATATTCTTCATAATCATCTTTTGTCAATAGTTACTTGTAGCTTATCTCCATTATAAACATTATTTCCATACTATGATCAATCACAACACTACTAGCCAATAAATACTAAATGTCATTACTATTGTCATGACTAGTAACATTACTATCATTGTACATTGCTTGGTTACATACCAAATACATACAATATGACTACCGTACTCACTACAATTAACATTACAAATCATAGAGTATTCTCTGCTGTGAAGAATAGTGTATAATCTACCAATATTATCAAGATTAGTGTCATCCATGCCTTTGTTACAAGTTCATCATAGGTAGGCACATGCTCAGTTTTGTTCTTAGCCAACTTAGTCATCATGTTCTGTGGATATGCTCCATTCACTACAAGGGGGTCACCAATCCAAAGACATAGTTTAAAAAGTGGAAAACAAATTCTTAGATTGTGGGTGATCTCAACCTACAAATGTATATATGTGTTCTAATCTATTTTATGAGGTTCTAATTGTAGATTTTGTAAGCTTGTCAAGAAGACAATATAATTAGTAAGTTTACATTTATTAGATCTATTCAAGCACACCATTTCTTTGACTTTTTTGGTTAGCAATCATTACTTTGAACACAAAAACTTATGCCAATAGAGATCTTATGAAATGCTAACATGGATCTTAAGGAAATAATTCAAAAGGAAACAGTAGATTTTGGAAACTTTTAAGTTTGAAATTTCTATATTCTAATCAAATGTATAACTTTACTTAATATTTTGTTCTTCACTCAATTTCCAAGCTTGTGTATTTGATCCTTGTTGATTTTCCTAGTTTGCAATCAATGTATCATATTAAGAAAAGCATAATCAAACATTCACAACATTAGATGTAATTAATTAGGTCACTAGTTCTAATTTTACATATGCAAAAATAATCTATTGTGTAGCATAATCATTGTGCACACATTAAATGTAGTAGATCAAACTATTACTAGTTCTTAGCAAACTTTGCAAAAACATGGTTAGCTAAACACAATTATCTGCATGTTTGCAATAGTAAAATTTCAAAACAACTTCTAATATATTATAAAGTGAGATGGAGATTACTAGATACATATTGTAGTACATTTGTTGAAGCCTAAGGGGATACTTCACTAAGAAACAAATGACATAGAAATGACTAGATACATATTATACTATATCACAATGGAAAATATTATAGCTTTTATATGCAAGTTGTGAACTTTCATTCATAGTAAGCATAAGCTTATACATCATCACTATATTCTCATGGTGGTTGTGATCTTGTAATCATTATTAGTTCATCAGTAAAGAAGGCACCATCTCACAATATTTGCTACAAGATGAATGCAAAGTGGCATAAAATTATTCTCAAATACAAATAAAAAATAAAATGAGTAATGGTGTTTTATGGTCTTAGCTGCCAAGGCTCCTATATCATTATCATACCATTGCCCAAGAATCTTTGTGTTGTCATGTCTTATAATCCATTCAAGTGAAAAGGAAGGATATGTTACTACAAGGTTTATTATGGATAAAAGTTTTTCATCTTCAACAATTGTGCTAAATGGTGATAGTTCACAAGATAATTTCTGGCATGTTGGATTGAAAATGGTAGTCAATTCTTCTGTAGTGTGATTTCCAAGAAGGAAATGTCTTATGATATCTTGACAATGAACTATAATATGAGCTTTCCTATATTTCCACACCAAATTTTTTAGGTAAATTAATTCACAATTAGTCATGACTGGGGATAGAACACGAATTTGATTGGTGTTTGGTATTGGCTGAATGTCACCCCATCCATCATATTTGAACATAACAACATGCTTATCATAAAAATATCTTTCCAACATTTTTCTTTGGCCTTCATCTTGAAGTTCTAGAAGTTTTTCAAGCATACTAGATTCTAGACTTTCAGAGAGGTGATCTGTAATGCGATCTAACGAAACAAATGCATCAAGAAAATCCATACTTGTGTAATGTGGAGATGAAAAACCTATTTTCAATGAGGAACATTTCTTAGAATTTACCAAGCATCAGATAGTTCTAAGATATATCTTCAACTTAGTGTCATTCTTTCGTCAATATACTTTTTATGACAATAATCATACAAATATCATTAATATAAATAAATTTCATACATACTAGTCAATAAATGTGCAACAGATGACTATCACTACAATGTTTAATTTTGCATCAATGTATTTCTTAAATAATAATGCATTCCACTATTCATTGCATGTTAATAGTATAATTAGTATTCAAGTTCTAAAGTTCTCTATAGTAATTATAGTACCCTAAGTTTGCAACCAATTAGATTCATAGCAAAGCTAGAAGAGACATTACTTTTGTAATCTTTTTATTCATATATCGATATAATACTCATATTACTTGTACATACTTGTTCATTGATAGCATAAAGTGCCTAGATAAAGCACCTAGTCTCCATAGTATTCTCCATACTTTGTAGATACATGTAACAATAGGCAAATGACAATAGTCTCTGTGCTATTTTTCACACTTCATACATATATGTAACCATAGGAAAAGGACAATGTGATAATTGAACTAGGACATTAGTACTTTCAATTTATGAGTAGAAGTAAATTTATAGTACTACTAGAAAATCAAATAGTTCATGAAGAGCTTGTAGTTGAAGGAGTTGGAATAGTCAAATCTTTAGTTGGAGCAGTTAGATCTACTTCAGTTGGAAGTTGTTTCTTACTTGGATGCTTCTGTTCACATGGAACACTAGTTCCCTTGGGTAGATCTATGTACAAAGACATGAATGCATTGTAGACATTTTTCACTCTTATCACAAGACATTCACCCAAGTGAGCAACGTGTGCATTTAACATATGAACTAGAACAAGATCGCATTCATTAGTAATAGCTAGATGTACAACACTATAAAACACATTATGCAACCTCACACTCTTCAAGTGCTTTATGGGAAAAGAGGCCATCGACAATAGATGCATGTTGAGTTCCTTGATATGCACAAATTGCTTCATGGTATCTTGTCAGTGGCACAAAGTACTCTCATAGATAAACATTTGCTAGTTTCTCAACCACTGTTGCTTCTTGTACGAAGTCCATACAATTCGACGAGAATTGTGAAACAATATTAGCATATAAGATTGTTACTGAAGCATTTTTTAGAAAGTCTTCACCTATCAGTGTCCTTAGAGATTGATCGACACATGAATAGTCAAATATGAAGACATGTCGCATTGTAGTTGATTCAATTGGTCCTATAATGGGACAATCCCACTACGGCCTTGGAATACATACTTGCTTATCCATTTTCAAGTTGTAAAGTCTGTTATCAACTTTCCAATTGTCAGATTCTATAGTCTTTGAAATTTCTAAAGCTAGTTATATTAGTCACTAGTATAATTCTCCTAGTAGAGGAAGTAATTTCTCACAATTTTGAAAAGCATTTCGCAAGTATTGTCTATAGCACAAGTTTTCATGATTGATAAGAAAAATTAAGACGATGCACAATAATACTCTTTAGTTTTGTGTTGTTTTGCTATGTTTTATTTATTATAGCAATAAATTAACATTCAAGATGTAGTACATATTATCATTAACATGAAGTTATGGGCTTGTAGGTTTACTTTCAAAAAAAAAAATAGTCGACATTGAAATTTTCATTATTATTATTTTTAAAGAAATTTGGTGAAAGTTTGTGTTAATAAATAAATCAATTTTTTTTTTACCAATGAGATATTCTAATGATGTAAAATATAATAAGAAAGTTCTTAAGTGAGAAATGTTCTTTTATTGATAGATTGGTAGAAATGATTCTTACTAAAAATGCTTGGACGTCATATGGATACCACTTTACATGGTGCTATGAATTAAACTTTGCATGAGTATCTAAGGAAAAAATTGTCAGTGACATGAAATATGATTATGATCAACATCTTTATTTCAATTGTACCCTATGAATATATTGGTCCCACTCCCTATTCCCCCATCTTCTTCAACATTAAGACTTCTTTCTAAGTGAAATCTATGATGACTCTATTTTAAGTTAATCAATATCAAAATTGGTAATATTTTAGCTATGATATGCACATTAGATCTAGGGGTTGGTGACTTAAAAAAAAAAAAATTTAAAAGAAGAAAGTGAATTAATTTTGTTGGATCTTTGTGTAACATTTCTAAATGTGAATTAGGAACATACAAACTAATTGTAACATTTCAAAAAAATTGATATAAAAACCTAAAAATAATATCTGGAGAGGAAAACTTAATTTAATTTTCTTTTTTTTAGTGAAAATCATTTTTAAGACATCTTAAATAGGTATCATAATGAAATCTAGTTATGTATATAATTGTTTTTTCATCTTTTGAATGCTCCTTATAGTTCAAATGGTCTTGTTGTTGAACTTTCTACATGTACCTACTCACCTTCTCAAGATCCTATGTGAAAATTTTAAATTATTCTCAAATTTTTACAATGAATTTTAAGTGATAAAACCATTTCTTGAACCTATTTACCCCTATCAATTGATCTATTTGTATCCCCACCATGACACCTGAAATATGCAATAAACTATCTCAATCATAAACTACTGCAATACTTTGTCCACTTGGTACCACCCTACCATATCAATCAAATAACATGTCAACACCAAGCCCATGTGATCTTCATCACCCTCCCATATGCTTATGCTTCTACTCCCTTGTGCAACTTCCATCAACTCATTCAATACCTTTGATAATGTGAGTGTCCCAAGTGGCACAACTTATACTTCCATCACATCATCTTTTTGTACACATATTGGATTCTATAGTTATACCCACTTGAATTATTGAAATTTCTTCACACACTGTTATTATTATGTTCTCCAAGGCCCACACTAACATTGGTGTAGATGATACTATGCTTCACCCACTGTGTAAAAGACTAACTGTAGATCTTTACATAACTATGTCAACATTCTTCCTATCGTATAACATGACAACTATGTAGTATTCTAATCCCATTTGAAAGAAACTTCTAGTCTTTGTCAGATAGCAAAGGCATCACTTCAAATTATATAAGAAAAGAAAACTGGTTATATCAACTCAATTTCTCCACCTGTATTAAATATTCAATGTCCTAAAACAAGGGAGAATATTCACTAAAACCTCTAACAATTTCTTAATATTTGAGGGTGTGTAAGAATTAAACCCCATTATCAAACATCTCCAAAATATTTGGTTCTTCCATATTTTATCATAGAGACTCAATCTTAAAATGGAATTACATGGTGGAGAAATGGTCGAGAGTGGATTGATGGCTACAATATCTATGCCTTTACCTTTACTCTAAAAGGAGTGGGTATGTGTTCTTGGTGATGAGTAAATAGGTGGGGAATGTGTGAGTCTAGTTTGAGCATTGGCATTGCTGGGTCTTCAAATTAACATCTATAGGTTCCTCTGCTGCTGCATCTTAAAAAGAAGTAAATGATAAATATTAACTTCCAAATTTTCTTCAACATGCACTACTGCTCGGTTGCATTATTCATTGCTTGGGTATGACTATATTGTGACAACCTTTATGTAGATATTTCATTCTCCACTTGAACATAGGAGACACCATAATTGGTTGTGATTCCTATTATTGTCATGTCCCCTTTTCAAATAATTAAAAATAATAAACTTTGCTAAGGCAGGCAGGCTCCAAAAAGGTGAAGTTTCGACAAAAGGGGCTAATCTTTGGAAACCAATGGACTAATAAATAAAAATTATTATTAAATTATATTTTATTAACCCCTCTTGGACGTTAGTTAGGGTTATGCCCTCTTTTAAGGGGTTTGGAGGCATTTTGGGCTGATTCCAGAACTTGATTTTTGCTCATTTCTTTGTTGTTCTTCAGAGGCTGCCAAACCTGTGGAGAAGGAGACCCAAGAACGAGAGTTTTTAGGTTTCCAGGAAGGCTAAGGATGGGATTTTGAAGCCATTCCATGTGCATGCTCATGCAAAGTTTTCCTTTGTGCTAAACAGTGCAGATTTGTGAGTTTTTTGGGTGTGTTTTTGTAAGAGTTTGGTGTTTTCGGTTGAGTATTTCATATCAGTTTGGGTTGCTATTGTATATCAGACTTTTAAATGTTAAAATAGAGCTGAATATATGTATTTGGATATGATTATACTTCTATGATAGATTATTAAGTTTTTGTGGTGATTTCGGGCTATTTTGTGCTATTTTCGGGAGCCCGATGAGCATTGTTTTTGTCCTCCATTTGGGAGCTATTGTGTGCATGTTATACAGATCTGAAAATATCATTTTATAGGCTGTTATGCTGCTCAAATTTCTGTAAAAATGTCCACTTTCAGATTTATTAATAATAGGTGAAGCTGTGAAGCTTTTGGCACTATTTCTGGCATACCCGATTTGGGGTTTATTGAGAAATTGGTGGATTTTTGAAATATTGGTTGCTTGATTTTAAAGATCTGATTCAAGGCTTGAAATTTCATATAAAATCAGTAAAGGTACATTTCAATTATATATAACATAGAAATAATAGAAAGGAAAATAAGGTACTATTGAAATAACTAACAAGGAAATTTACATAATTTCATTGCATTAGTTCTTTCTAACTACACTCATATTGGGCATTAGTTTGAGCTCACGATGGAAGGGGGGAAAATCCTTTATATTGGGGACTATGACTATTGATTTTGTTTTGAGTTGTTGACTTTTGGGGCTTGATTGCTAATCCAAGCTTATGAAGTTACTAGAGTTCAAAGCTTGGTTGGAGAAATGGTTTTAACAAGACATACACACTCATCACTTAGGCTAGGTGACTCTGGTGATTAGTGAAGTATTCCTTCCTTGCTATAGTCGAAATCACCTTTGCTTTGACAGTAAAAACCTAATTGCTTTGTGAATTGGATGTGAGCTTATGCTAGAATAATTTGGGGCTTTCCTTGCCTCATGTTCAAATTACTTTCATGTGGAGCCTCTATTTCAAATGCACCATTACCACAACCATATTAACTTAAATTGGATTTCCTTTTCATCGCTTATGCAAGTGCTAATTTTATTGGACAATCAGATTTAACCTACATGGTAGAGTTTTTATGCTCTCTTAAAATAAAAAGTTTACTAGAAACTCTAAAGAAATGGGGGAAGGAATACTAATGTCAAGAGTCTATGCATGTTTTCCAAATTGAAATACAATCTTTCAACTAGTAGTCGCATCTCTTTAGTTTGTGTAAGCAATTGAATAGAAATAATGAATTGGTCAGTTGGAAAACTAATATACAAATTGATGTGTTAGGCATCAAAACAAAAAATTAAAAATAAATAAATCATCCAGACTTTTTTGTGGAATACTTGATAAATTTTCATTTATCAAGCAATTTGAGTTGATACTCTTAGTGATGACAATGCAATTTATATCTCAATAGGGAACTATGAGCATTCAAGGTATCTCTATATCCAGAGCAGACAAAAGTAACATAACATTTACAAAAAAATCCTTTGCACCCATGGCAAGTCTGCAATTGTTTTGGATTGATGGAGAACATGTTGATGGGGACTTCCTAAATTTACGTCTTGGTTTGAGATGGCTGCGTTGGAATTCATGTCCACTAAGATGTTTATCATCGAAATGGTTTGCAAAACATCTAACTATACTAGATTTGATTTTTGATATAAAGGGTTCTCCTAGTGAGTTGCGGGAATTTTGGTGTGAGAAACCTCTTTACAAGGTAGATTTTGTTTTTAACAAAATTAATTGGACCAAAATAATTAGACCACACTAATTTTAGGCATTGGTGATTCTGCTTCAACATCTCATAATATTGTGATTTAGTGTACTTTTGACAGGAATTCAAATATCCCAATGTGCTTCGACTGAGATCTGGTCAATATCTAGTGAGGCTTCTAGATTTCTCAATCTTCCCAACACTTATGGTGTTGGATCTAAAAAATTGTCCTAACTTGAAGAGTATATCAGACTCTATTGGTATCCTAAACAGACTCAATTGCTTAAATATTTCCTGGTGCATAAACTTAGCAGAAGTTCCATGTGGTATCTCTAAGCTCTCATCACTCGAAAAACTTTCACTCAGCCATTGCTCTTCACTTAAGAAGTTTCCACAGGCTATAGAAGAATTAATGACTCTAAAAGAACTAGATATAGAATTTTCAAGTTATATTGAGAATCTTCCTAATTTTGGCAAGCTTGTTAATATGGGAAAGTTGATTGTAGCTAGCTGCTTGTCCATTAGAGTTCTACCTAATGCAAGAAGGGTGATTTTTTGGAAGCTTTGGAACTTCTAGATGATCTTCGTGCCTTTCCTTACAATGCACTTATTGATGGGTTTTGTAGGAATGGAGAAATTGAAAGAGCAGAAAGCCTAAAAACTCAGATGATTAAAGATGGATTGGATCCAGATTCTACCACATATAATATCCTAATTGTAGGGCACGAGAAGAAAGGTAATATACAACAGGTCTTACATTTACTTTCAGAGGCAAAAGATAGAGGCTTTGTGCCAAATGAATTTAGTTATGACATAGTTATAAATGGCCTTTGCAAGGAAAGAAACACAAGAGAGGTGAGGCACCTCTTCAAGGAAATGCTTACTAGAGATTTAGCTCCCACTAATGGTACATGTTCTACAGTAGTTAGAATTTTGTCCAAAGGTGGCCATATGGTTGATGCTTTGGAAGTTCCTAATGCAATGTATGAAAACTGCTTGTCTATATTTGACACTTATAAAAAAGCTATTGCTAGGTTATATAGCAAGGAAGAAGAATTGTAGTAAGCAGACAACCTTCTAAGTAAAATGGAAAAACAAAGTTTTCTTCTTGATCTCAAATTTGAAAGATTTTAAAAACATACTATAAATACTACAAAGCCTTATCAAATTTTGAAGTGAGAAACAAACACACAAATATATTATAAAAATAAAATAGTTGACAGATTTGAAAAACATAATAGCAATACCATGAACTCTATCGAATTTTGAAACAAGAAAAAAAGCAACAATTATATTTTTAGAATAAACTAGATTTCGACCCTCGATCTGAATTTCAAACCAATTATCCATGCAAAAACTTGTTTTCATTTAAAATATATGCATAGGTCTAAAATTTGACAAATTTGAAAAACATAATAGAAATATTACAAAACCCTATCAAATTTTGAAACAAAAAACAAACCCACAATTATATTTTCAGAATAAAATAGATTTTCCAAACATAAATTTGAAAAGAAGCTTATGACTACAAAAAAAATGCAACAAAATATGTGATAAAAACAAAAATATTCAATACTAACATACCTTCTTGTACTGAAGGTAGAGATGAAAGCACTCAAGAGATGCAATTAGAAAATTGCCACACAATGCTATAAATCAAAAATAGATAATAGATGTCTACAAGAATTCATAATTAATCCTTGCATAGGACAAATGTTGACCTAAATTTGTGCCACAATTATATTAAAAAAGTCTCATTGAATCAAATTCCATGCAATAAGACACATAGTAGTGACAAACCAAGTTCCCACATGCACTTCAATAATGTGAAATGGTCGGTATATTTCATTAGTTGCTTGTCTTTTCCATTTGCATTATTTTTTCTTGTTATGGGAATATTTTATATCCCTATAGTTTGGGTGAAAATAAATGTCTATTAAAAATAAAAATAAAATATATCTCATTTAATTTGATTCAATGCAATACGACGAACATACAAGAAAAGCAAGGTCACCACCTACACTCAATAATGTCTTGCTTTTTTTGCTTTTTTTTTTTATGTGCTTGTTATAGAAATTTTTTACATGGCTCTATAGTTTAGGAGAAAATAATTTTTTAATGTACAATACAACTTGGAGAAATAAATTAAATAAATTCATTCTGTACACAACAAAACAAAAAATAAAAACCACCAAACTCATGACTGTAGCAACCAACCACCAATAAAATGCGATTTTTTTTTTAATATGAAATTGGAGAAAAATGTCATCACAAATAATGACTATAGTAGAAAATTTGTGCAAATAAATTAAAGCATATGATTGGACAAATAAATAAACTCATTCGCTTTTTAGGAATGCGATAGTTTCCTGCCATGGCAAGAACCAATAAAAATAAAAAAGTTGAAGATTAAAATATAGATATAAAATCTACAATATTTAAGAAATTTGAATATTACTTAAGAAAAATGTTTAATAATTTCAAGATTTTACAATTAAATTCAATTGATCAAATATGAAAAAAAAAACATTTAAAAAAAAAGCTCATCAAAAAATCTCTTACAAAAAATTAATAAGAGAAATACAAAAAAATAATATGAAAAAATAAGGATGTCTCTAACAAATATTAAATTGACTAAATAAATTATAGAAATTGAAAAATAATATTTAAATAAAAAATTAAACTAATATAAAAAATAATTTAAAAACTAAAACCTAAATCAATTTAAAAAATCAAAAGTTAAATAAATAGAGATGACAACATAAGCTAATGTGGAGATCACAAGTAATTATTTTTTAAATAAATAAGAAAAGAAAAACAATAGTTAAAAGTGGATTTTAAATTATAATATTATATTACTATAATTTAGCCGATAGGCTATTTGTGGGAACTTTGTTCCCTGAATTGAATTTTTGACAGAAAAGTTGTCACTTGGCGAGAAAATTGTAAATCATTCTCGTTAATTATTCACTAGCTAGTTTTTATGTCACTCTACTTTTAACTTTTGTTTTGATATTTATTAGTTGTTATCTCCAGTTTTAACTATTGTTTTTCTTATTTTAAAAAAAAAATTACTTGTGATCTCCACATTAGCTCTTGTTGTGAATATTGTGATATCTATTTATTTAACTTTTGATTTTTAAAATTGATTTTGATTTCAGTATTTAAATTTATTTTTAATATTAGTTTTAATTTTTCCTTTAAATATTATTTTTTAGTTAATTTATTTAGTCAATAGAATATTTGTTAGAGACGCTACTATTTTTTCATTTTATTTTATTTTTGTATTTCTCTTATTAATTTTTTTTAATAGATTTTGTTTGGATTTTTTTAAATGATTTTTTTTTCATATTTGATAAGTTGAAATTAAATAAATAAGATTTATTAATATATTTAAAAGATTTTAATAAATATTATGTTATTTAAATTGAAAATTATTAATTTGTTCACATAAGATTATATTTTAAATCTTCACTTTTAACTATTATTTTTCTTTTCCTATTTATTTAAAAAATAATTACTTGTGATCTCCACATTAGTTGATGTTGTGATCTATATTTATTTAACTTTTGATTTTTAAAATTGATTTAAGTTTTTAAATTATTTTAATTTATTTTTTATATTAGTTTAGTTTTTTCATTAAATATTGTTTTTTAGTTTCTACAATTTATTAGTCAATAGAATATAATATTTGTTAGAGACATCATTATTTTCTCATATTATTTTTTTGTATTTCTCTTATTAATTTTTCATAATAATTTTTTTATGGGTTTTTAAATTTTTTTTTCATATTTAATAAATTGAATGGAAATAAATAATATTTATTAATCTATTTAAAAGATTTTAGTAAGTATTATGTTATTTAAATAAAAAATATTAATAATCTAATTTGTCTGCATAAGATTATATTTTAAAAAATAATTTTATTATCGAGCACCTATCAACTTATTGTTGCAAGCACAAAAGCGTGCAACTGCTAGTATTATATTATTCTAATATACATTATTATTTCTTATATGTATTTACTTGTACATATATGATATTTAATTAGATTGATAAATATCATTTACTATTTATATTTATATTTATATTCATGCTTATGTTGAACAATTAATGTATTACAATATTGATAATTGTCTACTAATATCAAATTTTATTAAATATTTATTTTGATTTTCTTTATTTAAATTTTAATATTAAATTATTAAATTATTTATTTTTAAGCTAAACTTGAGTCTCACTTAAAAAATACATTCAATGTAATTATTAAAATATAGAGCAAATAAAATTAATATATTTAATACATTAAATAAATATTAAAATAAAATAAAGCTAAATTTACAAATAAAATCAAAACTTAAAATATTAAAGGCAAGTAATAGATAAGCCATTGAGTGGCACTTGTTATTTTATATGAGAAGAGTCAAAGATTGAGGAGTATCTATTTTATCAAAATTTTCAAGGTAGGATCTTGGTCTCATTTGTTTTTTCAATGTGGGAGTCTTGCACTCCACAAGACTCAATCCTTGACAGGCTCATTAAGAACCTGGCACCTTTACTAGTAGACCAAGGACCCATTGGCAATTATTAATCTTTTGTTAATAAACATCTTATATTATTTATACAAATTTATTTTTTAACACATTCAAAAAAATGATGGATAGGAAGAGTCACTCTGAAATCCAAACAAAGTCAAATTTTGAACAACAAATCTAGAAGGAAAAATGAGAAGCAAAGCCATTAAGTGCAAAAGATAAATCATAAGGAAGTGGGAAAGAATCATGTTCATCCAGCCTTTTCCTAGAAGTTAGGGATATCTTGACTTTAAAGATCAAGCTCTCATCTAATAATCATACAATGTTCATTTTCTTCTTTAGTAAGAGGTGGAGTGTCACAGACAAAATAAAAGGCCAAAGCAAGGTCATGGAAAATTTAACCATCTAGTCATTTAAAGGTACCTCGAGTCTCAAAAGAACTTGATGGCAATCAAAAAGGTTAAGACCAATCATAAGGAGATCAATCCCTGACTATTCTTGAAAGGGATAAGGGAGCATGTGAAATTTGTGTCTACCATGAGTATTTTGAATATGTTTATGTTGACATCCATGATAAGGGGGGTGAGAACCAAAGATTACATTTTTTATAACTATTTAAAATGTCAAAATATTTCCACCTTAAAAACATGACGAATATTGGAGAGCTTTGCTAGATTTCTAGGTCAATCTCTCAAGAGAATTTAATAGAATGAAAAGGGATCAAGCTTGAAAACCCTAAAGAAGTTAGGAATTTGATTTTAAGAAAACTTTAAGTTTTTGGTAAAAACAAGAAAGGTGATAAAAGGTCTTTTTGTTTTTCACAAAATGGGTAGTGAAGATTGGCAAGACACTTGACTATGATACTCAAGTACCAAAAAAAGGATCATGATAGAGAAAACACTAAACAAAGTAGGCAAGTTCTAGATTTTAAGGATAATTTAAGAAATAAAAATAAAATCTACATTTCTAAGTATCCAGAGAAGATTGAAGAAATCATTTATGATTTAAGGTTTCAAACCATATGCATACATGGAGAAAGCTGAGTGTGTCCCTTACAAAAATGTAATCATGAAATGGTATAATTTGGATACTATTTCTAGTTTCTTTGAAAAGATTTTAAAATTTTCTACTCAGTTCTATGATTACATGAAGAGGTAAAAAATCAAGAATGGTTTGAGATTACATGATATCTTAATTCGAAAGTGTGTACATCAATTTGGTCTCTAAACAAGAAAGAAAGTGCCTCATAGTCATAGAAAATAAATTAAGAAGGACCTTAATACCTTTGTGAAATATTTTCAAAAAATGAAGCTGAATTATCTAATAAAGGTCTAATCCAAGAAAAAAGTAATAGCATACCACTAAATAGAGTGTTAATTAATATATAGACCCTTACAAAAAATATTATTATACCGACAATGTTTATTATGTTAAGGGCTTAGGGTATAATCTTTTGAGTGATGGTCAATTGTGTGGAATTGGATATAAACTTGTTTTTCAAGATGGTGTTTGTGAAATAAGGAAATTGTTTCATATGATTACTACTGGAAAGAAGATAAATGAGAATTTTTATCAGTTAAAGACTGCTAATGGGTACTATCAGAATACTTACATAAATCAAAACTAGTTATCGCACTGCAGGATGTGTAATGCACTGCCAAGGAGCCCTCAGAACAAGAGGTTAAAGCATGGAAAAACAAATAATTCTTTAAAATTTTATAAGAATTAATAAAAAAATGCATCAACAATAACATTGCATAAGCAATAAAGAAACAAAATAGTCATCAATTGATGACCATGCATAGGCATAAGTCTTTTAACTTTTGAGGATCCCATGACACCCCAAATGCACATTTAGGAATAAAATACTCATGTTCACAAGATCATTTAATAGGATCTCAAAAAAATCCCAACAAGTCACAAGAGGATAAGATGGCACTAACTTGTAGCTACATAAAGAGGAGACTAAATCGATCCTCTAAGTCCATCTATACTGACATGCATTTTATTACCAAACGAAAGTGTTCCTAAGATGATTAAGCATATAAGTTCATTATCTTATAATCATAAAGAACCCACTAGAACCATCACAAAATCATAAACAAGCAACCCAACATTTAGGTCTAAATAGAAAGCCAAAACAAGTGTAGACCGTGACAAAGCAAGTAAAGGCACCAATCTATAGACCATAAATTTTTTGAGACAAAGAGTCTAAAACCATAGAGTTAGAAATGCTACTCCATAAGTGTAAATGTCATTCAACAAAAATGCCAATATAGACATGGATGTTGATTTGTAATTTTTCACCAAACTTTAAATATTAAAGAAAAATTCCTAAGATGAGACCAATGTGTGACTAGTAAGCATCTAGTTTCATACTAGGGAGTACCGAACACACAAGACACTCAATATGAAAATTATCACCACAAATGAACACTTATCTACTTAGGATAATATCAAAATTTAAAATTACTAAAGTAAATACAAAGGGATAGGAAAAAGCACATCATGCTCAACACTCTCCACTACTAGAAGTAGTTTTTCACCTTTATGTCAATCCCTAGTAGTGACATGAAATGTCACCTAACTATGTGGTACCCTTAGGCCCTCCCCACTATGCTCATAAAGATAGTCACATAAACCAAGCACACATAATGCACACATGCTATAAGTGTGTTGTCATCAAAAGATTGACCTATCAATGTTTGATAGAATCACAAGAGTTATAGAATCCATAAGAGGTGCTTAGTCCCTTATCATGAATCCTAGGGGAAGTGTTGACCATTTTTCAAAGAATATCCCCCTCAACATTACCTAAGAGATTCGAACCTGTGACCAAGATCTGATACCACTTATTACCAGTGTGGTTCTTGCTGCACCAAAAGATCAACCTGTCAATGCTTGATACAACCAATGGAGTTATAGAATCAACAAGAAGAAATTAGTCCCTTGTCACAAATCCAAAGGGAAGTAATAGCAATTATTCCAACAATTTTTAGAGAGTAGGCTAACACGTGATCTATATAAGTCCAAGACTTAATGGTACAATAATCCCAATGAAATCACTCAAATGTAGAATCCAAAATTTACAAGAACAATATGGATAATTGTTAGAAAGGCCAGAGTTGTCATTGCACCAAAAGATCAACCTATTAATGCCCCATACAACCAATAGTCTTCTAGAATCATAGGAGGAAATTAAGCCATGTCACAAACCCTATGAGGGACATTGGGCCACTACCAAAAATAACACTCTACATGAAGATGTCTAGAATATGTGTACACCAAGGTCATTACTCAGACTTAGGAAAAGTATGGTGATGGAACTCAAGAATCAAGTGTCATCACAAAACATGTGGAGGCTCGTGTAGCTTCAAGAAGGCATTTTATTATCAAGGAGGCTCTGCTATGTGAGTTTATGTATCCTAATAGACAATCCCTATTGTACTAGTTCACATCCTTAGACAACTATTTTTGTGTTATATCAACATCCATAGATATCCATGGTTATATTGATATACGCTGTTAGACAAATGCTCTACAAATACTAGTTTATCTTACTACCATGTCTTGACCCATTTATTTATTTATCACTTTATTAAGAACTCTACCAAGGAATGCTCTAGGACCCTTTTATGTCCCAACTTGCCTAGCCACTCCATTCCACTACTATGCACCAACTGGTCATAAAAATACAATGTCCAAGCAATAAAACATGTTATAATTAAAGACTCCAAGTCATACAACAAGAGCATACAAGTACACTCAATTAGACTCATGAAGAGAATGGGTCACTCAAACCTCAGCATAAAAGCATAGCTTAACTACATGTCTAGATGTGGTCTCAACACCATACATCTACAATAACAAATTGGTCTCAAAATAACATATACTAAGTCAATAAATGAGAAAATGCAAAGGATATCAAGCACAAGATATGAAATAAACAAGTCTTTAGCTTCACTCATGGGTTGATAAGCACTCAACTAGGCTCACCCAAGAGTATGGGTCTCTTGAGATCCCATCATAGTAGACATGAATCTCAATGTTAGTAATGTGGTCTCAAACACATGCGTCAATAAAATCAAGATGGCAAATCAACCAAGTAAGAAAATCCAAAGAACCAAGACAATAAAATAAAGCACAAGTATGCCCAATCAAACTCATTGCCAACAACATAAATCTTAATATGATTATACATATATCTTGCTAAAACATGAGGATGGATTTCAAAGCCCAAAATTGACAAAAGCACTAATTTTTGGTTATCAATGAGATATGATTTATGATCAATTCTCTAAAGCTCACTAACAATTTCCATAACATTGAGCCACATGATGAGTCCTCTATTGTCAAAATTTTATACTTTTCATTTAAATTGATATTTATCTGTAAAAGTTCTAGCCCATTATTTATGTAGATTTCAAACCATTGAATAAACCAATTTGGCACCTATTGCTTCATTCAATATCCTCTAGCTTTTGAGCCCTACACCCCCAACATCATTTGAATTACCAAATAAGCAATGTGATCTTGAATTGGTCTTGTTCAGAATTCCAAAGAAAACCTTCTCATTTGTTGTTCAATAATTTGAACCACTTTCAATGGGATTTTAAGGCATATGCCATTAAGAAGAGAAGAATTGCCAAAATTATCATTTTAAGCATGAGAATCCTCCCTGCCAACATAAGTCATTTATTTTTCCATCCCACTATTCTATTGATGCATTTTTCAATAATACTATTCCATATTGATGTCTTGTTTGGCATGTTGGCTCCTGAATTAACAACTTAAGAACATATACACCTAGGGGCGGCTAATTCCCATGTTCAATGTACCTATTCATACACTAGGGCTAACTATAAGGCTATTTATTCTCCTTCTTCTTTAGGCTTTCCAAGACCTAAGCAGGTGGACTCAGATTCTTTATATGGTACCAATATCAAAGAATATAATTGAATCTATATAACAGATAAAAACCCTGAATCTTCTATGTTTATGAAAATCATCATGGATATGAAAGAGCTAATGACATAACTCATGAATCTAATAAACTAAGTGAGGGTAACTCTTTTTAGCTCTTCTATAGAAAGGGAAAAGATATTCAATTAAAGATTGATATCAACAAAATCTGAATATGCAACAATAAGAACATGTTGATCTTACAACTGATCACTACCTTATCTATTAGGAAATTCCACAACTTACAAACACACATCCCTAGAGATCATTGACACATATCATGTACCAAGACCCCATATCTATCTTATCACCTTGTGAATTAGACATCAATATTCATGAAAACTCTCATACTTATGAAATATCCTTCTGATGAAACCTACAACCCTGTCAAGATAAGTAAGAATTTACTTGGCTTTTGGTTCCAATAGCAAAACCTAAAAAGACATGCAACTTTAAGAGGCTGCAAATGGGTTTAAACTCTTTGTTCCTAAACCACAAAACATTGTAGATAATAGAGGAAGGAGACGAGAATCAAAATGAAACTAAGAAATTGGGTGTTCATTGTATTCATCTCTTTGAAACAATACACTTAAGATGCATGTAAATAATAGAGAAACAACTCAATATACTAGGATTATACATAAAACTTTTTTACTGTTGTTCATATATAGAGAAAAACTGAAAAAATGGTAGCACAGTCATAAAATTGGAACCAACTATGGTATCATAGCAATGAGAAAATTTCTCTAGAACTAGAACCCTTACAATGAGGAAAGAAGAGAGATTTATAAACAAGGAAAAGGATCCCAAATTGGATCTGCTACTGCCAAGTGTACATCTGAAACTCTTCATCCTAATGCTGTAGAAATTGTCTCTTCCCTCATCTACCAACAATCAAATCTCATCAATATGGACAACTGACTTGCAAAAATATCTCCTTAGAATAATCAGAAAGCTCCCTTCTGAAGGAAAATCAAATATATATCAAAAGTATAGGAGCCTTCAATCTGATTTCACTTGTCTTCATTTGCCTTTGTCATGAATCTCCAATTGCCTCTACCAACAAAACATTCATTCTCTACAACTGCCCCTAAAAAAATCATTCCATTCTTTATGGCTATCAGTGCATCTAATCCTCCCAAAAGCTGGTTATAATCTGATTGTATTCCATTTGAAAACATCAAATCTGCATAAATATTGAGGATTCCCCAGAAATACAAAACTACTTATAGCTTCTGCCATTGAAGACTTGTGCAAAATATGATTGAAGAAATGAAAATTTCAGCTTCTCTTGGTTTTGGTGATATATTACACTATATATTTTGGATGAAAGTTACTCCTCTGGTGCTCATTCAAAAATTTAGGCCCCATTTCTTGCTTAGAGATTAAATGAAAATTTTAAAATAGTCTATAGTTGAAACTATAGAAAAACTTCAAAAAAATTTAAATTTTTCATTTTCGTTCAAATTTTTGAATGAACATCAATCGAAAACAATTTTGAAATAAAATAAATAAATAAATAATTTTTTTATTATTTCCTCCATTTTGCCTCCTTCCTAACTCTGGGTCAACCCTCTTTGACCACCATCCAAGTGCCATGTGTTAATATTTGATTGGCCAGCTCTTGCTACGTAATCACCACCTCACTAACCCTCACCACATGTTGCCTCCTCGCGAGTTTGTGAACTTAACTCCTAACTACAACTTAACTCTTATGACCAGGTGACTGGCCTCATTTTCACTTCGTAGCTCCATCCCCTTAACTGTAGTTAAGGCATTTGATTGGGCGAAATAAGGCATTTTGTGTGGTTTTGATATCTTTTTGGACCTAACACTTCATGTTGCGACTCGACGACCAATAGCTAATTGACCTTTTTCGTGTCATTTCGTAATTTTTTCCTAACCACATAGTTTTGGTGGTGAAGTAGTAACCAAGCGTCACCTATCACTTGTTTATGTCATCCTCCTTGTCATAAAAAACCATACAATTTTGGCAACAAAATAGCGATCGAGCACCACCTATCACTTGTTGATGTCATCATCCTTGTCATGCTAAGCTGTTGGTCAAAATTTTTCTCTGGGTACACCTAGCTAAGTCAACGAGCCCCACCACACATGAGTTGCATGTCTCAAAAGCTCATAGCCTTTAGATATTTTTGTATAGTGTGATGATGTTTATAAACACATAAAATCCTCAATGCCCAAGCGATGTGGGATTAATGTTTTACTATTTTCCTTATACAATGTAGAGAGTGTGTCTGGAGGAGGTTAAAAGAAAAATTTGAGGCACTACAACTATTTCTTTGTCCCCCACCCATGACTTGGCCTGGGGTATCCATTCATCTATATTTCTCCAAATCCTGTTGCTTCTACACACATCTCCCTTCTCCTAAACTATTGTTTTCCTACTGCATGACAACCTTCGATTGGTGTTTGAGTTCTCCACATGGGCAATGAGGAAGATACGAGGAAAGAAAGTGTTGTAGTTTGATTTTTGGTGGTCCTGGTCAAAGCAGACTTTTATTCTACCCGCGTTCACATCATCGAAGATTTTGAGAAGCCTGGTGGGAGTGCCGCTCTCTGCATATCACAAAATGGTAGGAAATGATTTCATCTATAATGGGGAGGGTAAGTTCACTTCATCCCATGTAAGACTATGTGCACAGTTAGGTATCCATATGTCTAAATGAAAACTACTTCTCATGTGTGTAAGCTCCCTTGTGGCATGTGGCTTTTCTTCCCTGTTGTACATGTTTCTCACATTTCCTCTGCAAATTAGACACCACACTCTGCATGTGCCCTCTGTAAGCATATTGTTGGCACCTCTCTCCAAAATGTGGCTCATAGCTAGGAAGAAAATGGGATGAAAAACCCCTATAGATCAAAACAAATTGCTGCCTTGGAATGATTTATGCTAGGACGTGCCTTGCCAATAGATTAACCCACACAGAGCTCCTGAATATTATAGAAAATGTTAGTAAATATAATATTTTTGTTCTCACTTTCATTTACTCCCTAGAGGGTAGCCATCTTAGCTTATGGTGGGTTTCTTTCCTAAATATCTTCTGAACATGCCATGACATTAAGACTTGTGGTATTTTGATTTTTTGATGCTAACTCAAAAACTTCATGACCATTCATCTTTCTATATATGTCATCAATAATTTTTTGCCACCTCATCCTTTCCAATGAGATTTTTTTTGTCCCATCCAATGGACACGATAGATGTCACAATAAAATTGGGATGGTGCCTCTAGTTAATAACCTTCAATAGGATTTTTTGGAATAATAACACATCCTAGATGCTGCCAAACTCATTGTCATTTCAAATCAAGATAGAAACGATTTGATCATTATGTTTTGACTCTAAGAAATTGCCACCTATTTTAAAACTAGTTTAGTGCTAATCAATTAATATCAAAAGTGATAAATTCAAGTTAATCCAAGGAGGGTCCCTATTGCTTTCATCTTATATACATTAAATTACTACTTCCACATTGTCTTAGATGATTTAGATTGTTTATCATAAATAATTCAAATGATTATGATTAATTGAATACCTCACCTTTTCTTAAATCATGTTCAACTTCATGATGTCATGTCATTTTTTTTTTAATGTACAGTATCTTTACTTGGTTGAACCCTTGTGTCTAGAGGTAGCAAAATCTTCTTAAACCTTTCTTCATCTTTCAAAGAAACTTTAGAAGCTGGGTTGACTTCTAGTAAAGATTCTGCAGTCCCATTGTTTTTTATGTCTGTGGAACATGTACTGTAAATGATTTTGAATCATTATAACATCCTTCAGACACTCCAAATCCCGAACATCTTATCATTTTGTAGCAATTAGTCAGACTCCCAGGGGGTCTGGCTAAAAAAAAAATTGAACTAAGACACCTGAACTGATATTTTGATCCATCAATTTCTTGGCACTAATTGAAACAAATTCAATCACTGATTGGTCATTTAAAACTGAGTTTACCCTGTTATTTGTAAACTGTGATTCGCTGACAGGAAAGCTTGTAGGTCAGGTTTAAAAAATGACCAAAACGCTTGACTAAGCCTTGAAAACTAACATGTTGATTCTTTGTTCTACATACTTGCACCCTATCAGATCTCGTATCATAATGACTTCAGGGTCAAAAGATATTGACTGTCAAAGTTGCTCAGTTAAAAACTCCCTGTAAATGAACATGTCAAAAAACCATAAAATGCATTTGATTTTGGCTTTGAAAATAGGTCTAACAGATACTTGAGGGCACGAAAACTGGGGCATTAGTTCATTGTCATGAGGGGAATATAAATTTGTGATTTTGGATCATGATGAATAATGAGGTACATTTGGCGAGTGATCAAAGTGGGGTACTAGGATTTGTAGGACTGAAAACACTGGTAGAAAAGTGATTTTCACAAATGGAATGGACCTGGGAAAGTGTGCAAATGGATTTGTCAAGATTTGCAAACTAACACATTTAAAGAAGTTCTAGAGTAGAACATAGCGATACAATCCATTTGGTTCAAAGAATCATGGATTCAAAGTTATGACATCCTGAATAGGGGTACTAATCAATCTACATTTCTTGACACTAGTAAAACATCCTAAATTGCATTTCGAATTGCATTTGAAAACTAATCAAATAGATTTTTCATAAGCTCAAATCTAAAATGTAGCAAGTGTTTGACCACTAGAAATCAACCGGGTCAAAGATATAATTGGTCAAACAAGGCCTCCCAGAATTCTGAGAAATATGCATTAACATGACAGGGATAAGTAACCAACTTTGAGGGACTCAAAACCTAGTCAAAACATGTTGAAACAACTTGAAAACTGAAACATAGGCTCTTAGATATGCATACTAAATATTCCCAAAGTGGTGAGTCATGTAACATAACCGGGTGCAAGATATTCAAATGCAGACTAAGCTTCTTGTCGCTATTTGACACAGGCAAAAATGCAAATTTGAACATTGCTCAAAACAAAACTTCACGAAATGACTTAGAATGACAATTTAGCATCACAGGATGAATGCATATACTAAATGAAAAGTGTTAGAAACATTAAAAATTTCATAGGCCTCAAAAGGATAGTTAGGTACATGTGAATTAAATGCGTTTATAAGGGCTAAAAATGACTCAAAAGCTTAAAATGGTACTCAAAATAGGAATGCAATTTTGAGTCCCAACATGGCCCACTCAAATAAGTGAATTCCAATGGATTTACTTGGAAGAGAACCTAGTCTCACCCTAAAAATGTTTAGAATCTCTCTTTGAATGGAAAGGTGGGTATTAAAGAACAATACTTCTGATTTATGCCAATTGATCTCCTACCTTAAAACAACACTATACTAATCTAAAACCTTCTTGTCATTCAAGCCTCTCTTAATGTTGCATCCCCAATTTAAATGTATTATTTGTCAACTGCAGGTGGAGGTAGTATCTACACCTCTTGCAATAGAGACTCATTTGCATTTCCCATCTTACCTACATATGGTGATCAATCTTCTAAGTAATTTTTCTATTATAATGTAAAAAAAATTAAAGATAATATTTTAGTGTCTTATCCCATGCAAAGTTTCAAATCATCCATGGGTGTTTTGATTAACTAAAATTGAGATCCTAGATTGCCAAAAAAATCTTTGATCCAACTAATCTATTTCTCACAAAAGCCAACCTCTCTAATACTTTAAATAAGAAAATCCTATCCACTTTATCATTAGCCTTCCTATCACCAAACTTGAAAAAAATCTTGCTTTATTTACATGTCTTAGTTGAATTTGTAATCTGGTATGCCATAATATGCCCTCCCTTTATTTTCCTATTAGGGGTGAACTCTCTTTTCCCATCCAATATAATGGAGCATATAACGTTCTTCAATCTATTCAATCTTGTTGAAGTTGATGAAAGATCAACCCAACAACTCCAAAGAATCACCTGCATGCAAACACCTATCACAAAAGAGAGAAGAAAAAAGATATGGAGGCTGGAATTGCTAGATCCATAGATGAAACATTCTTGATGAGAAAAAAGAGAGATTTCTTTTATCAAAAGTGAATTGTCTAATAATGAATAAGAGAGATCATCCTTAATAAGGAGATTGAAACCCTAAAAAGGTCTAACTTAGGTTGCATCATAATAATTACTAACAGAATGAATTATTAGATGCCTAAAGTTTAGCTTAAGTAGACTAGAGTTAATTAGGAAATATCTAATTACTCTAACACCCCCCTTAAGATAAACTTAGGGAGTAGCTAAAAACCTAGAAACTAATATTGAAAGTATAATTGGGTTTTGAAAAAACAAGGCCTAATGAGGTATCCAAGTACAACCCAATCTCTACAAAGAGGATAAATAGAGAAAACCACATGGGAAAATCCCTATTCCAAAAGGAGATGCAAAATATGTTGAAAGAAATTAGTGAAGGACTGAAGAAGCCTCCAAACTAGGAAATGTCCTAGAAGATAGGAACAAATGATCATGAAGAAAATCATTGAAGCATATAGTAGCTACAAAGCTATGTCAAAAGTAATCATTGGTATGAAGAACCTCCACTAAAATAGAACCTGACTAGGTAGAGAAGATTGTAATCTGCATCAAATTAGGAGGCACACAAAGGAAAAAAACTAAACTCAAAGATACAGATGACATGAAATACCAAAGTCTAAAGAGTTGATCAATCGAACCAAGGAAGCATGAGAAACAATAGAAGAACCTCCACTAATGCAGACAAAGGTGAGGTGATATGCAACTAGAAAAGTGGGCCAAAAGAACTGCATGTCAAGGAACCATGACCAAGATGCACAAAAGAGTACATATGTGTCTATTGAGGTGATCAATCTTAGACATGTCGTGAGGTTAATGTCATGGAAGGGACACTCACTGGATAAAAGAAGATGGAAAACAAAGGAAAAACATCAACCCCCCATGGCACTTTAATCATGAGTAGTCCATGTACAATAAGACACAAGATATGGTGAATCCTAAGAATATAATAATCTACATGAGTGTTCTCAGATGACACTACTCGAATCAGAAGGAAAAACAAGGCAAAACAACTAATATGAAAATACAGATGCAATATGGCACTTTATCTTAGTGCATTTGCAAGAATGCATACAAATTATGTCTAAATAGATCAGAAGAGACATAATACTAATACAATAGATAGTACAAGTAGTGATGAATCATCTGAAGCAATAAAATCAATCCTCAGACCTGAAACAACCAAGTTATCCACCAAAATGCAAAAATGCAGAAGATTGAATAGAATGTTCCTAGAGAAAAATCTGGGAAGACAACCAACATCACTGGAAAGAGCTCAGAAAGACCTTTCCAATTATATAAAGAATTCCCAAATCAGAGATCCGATGCTCAAGATATGTCTCCTAGAGTGCAAAACTATACCCCTGACTTTGACAACAGAAAAATCCATCAAAAAAGCATCAAAACTAAAAACTAACTGTACTACTATGACTCAATTTTCCTACTTTTGACAGATGGGCTAATACTTGCATTCAGAGGTTTGGTAGAAAAGTTAGTGACTACATATTAGGCCAAGAATGGAGAGACCTTCTTTTATCTCTGAGGATCTAAAACCTCTGATGACTATCCTCCACTCAATGATTTTGAATGATGATTAGGACCAGTTAGTGTGGGAGAATAATTCTAGTGGCATTTACTCGGTGGCTTTTGGGTACCAAGCTCTAATGAAGCAAGATTCCAAACCTTTATGGGTGAATTCTTGGTACCCTGACATTATTCCTAAAATCAACATCTTCTTTTGGCTTTTCTTCCAGAATAGGGTTCTAACTATTGATAATCTCAACAAAAGGGGACTCTATATTCTTTACAAATGCATTCTA
The DNA here is from genome assembly GCA_028749045.1 of Cupressus sempervirens. Taxonomy (NCBI): domain Eukaryota; kingdom Viridiplantae; phylum Streptophyta; class Pinopsida; order Cupressales; family Cupressaceae; genus Cupressus; species Cupressus sempervirens. The sequence continues at coordinate 511,764,071 of CM053788.1, read as the reverse complement.
TGTAAAAACCAGATTGAGTCTACAGACCACTTGTTTATTCGTTTCACTTTTACAAGAGAGGTGTGGTCTAGTTTCAGTCAAGGTTTTGGTTTGGACTAGTGTGCCCCTACCTCGACTACAACATTCTTTAGGCAATGAGATAATTCTTGGAAGGGTTTTGGTCTTTATGCCATCAACAAATGGGCTCTTCCTCACTTTTGTTGGGGAATATGGAAAAAACACAATAATCATATCTTCAGGGATGCCAACCTTCTTGCCAAGATTGTGTCAAATAAAATTCAAAATGCCCTTATGGAAAATTATCTTTTTTACAAAGGATCTAACCCATTTGCAGGAGACACTAGAAGAGGTAATGACACACAAAAAAGAAGAAAAGAATGCTAATGGTCGTTGTGCCCAGATGGGTGGCACAAAATGAATTTCAATGGGGTAGCAAAAGGTAATCCATGAGAAGCTGGAAGTGGTGGGGTGATTAGAAATTTCCTTGATTATGGCATGGCGACTGTCACTTCCCCTCTGGGGCACCAAACTAACCACTTTGTTGAGGTGTGTGTTGCCCTTCATACAACCAAGTTAGCAAAAGATATTGGAGTCAAATGCCTCTGGCTTGAGGGGGATTCTAATAACATCATAAAGTGCCTCAAAGATGAACATTCTCCTTTTTGGTCTATTAAGAATATGGTGGAAGAAACAAAACAAATCCTACTTACTTTTGAGAGGGTCTACATGTTACATGAATATAGAGAGGAAAATTTGGTAGCTGATTGGATGGATGATGTAGCAGTCAAGGGACACATCATATAGGTGGATTAATGGTGATGGGATCTTGATGACAGTTAAAAGCATGATTTAGATAGAAAAAATCCAAGGGAGGATGGGTAGTATAAAGAGTAATGATGAAAGGTAATGTTGTCAGTTCCATATATAACTTAATGAAAGCTAAGCATAGGCCGAACACAAGGAAACTTAATTTGGTGCCTTTTTGGCATGCTTTTTGGGTGTTTTGAAATCTTTATTTCTCTTGTATTCTCAAGGACAAAAGAAAGTTTAGTTTCAAAGAGATATACCAGAGGTTTTTTCTCAGCGCTCAGATTTTGCAGAGAATTTTCTCTACTCTTAACAACACTATGGTGGGAGAAAGGCATCATAGATAGCTAGAGGATGAAGCAGCAAAATGGAAAAGGAGGTCGAACGTTTGGAAAAAGTTGAGAGAGGGTGACATTTCAAATTACATTAAGAAATTGTATGGCTAGAACCCTAAGGTGATAGAACTTATGGTCATGTCTTGGAGAGAAGGGAAAGTTAAGATTGATGGATTTGATTTCCAAGTTAATGAAGGTGTTATTGTAGAGTCACTGACTCCCCTTCCGAGAGAATCAAATTATTTAGGGATAAGAAATTTTCCCTCAATGTTGTGAAAGACTTTACCAAGAATGCGAAGGAGATGAAGGATTTGGTGAAGATGGGAGCGTACTATGAACCAACTTCAATAAAAAAAAACTTTGGAGGTTTGTTATTAGGGAAATCATCTCCTACATTATGCTGGACACAAGGTATGATAGATTTTGTACCCATCACTTTATCATCCTTAACCAATTTAGGTATGGCATTAAGATCTCCATCCCCTATTACCTCTTCTTCTCTATAAATAACAATATCATGGAATATAACAAGAAATCTTATGCTAACTCAGCTTTCCATGAGGGCTTGTTGTTATTGATTTGTGAGCACTTTAAGGCTCAAACCCATGGCAGATCCATAGCCAAAAAAGTGGAATCCTTAATCTCCTATCTCTCGTATGATACAAGGATAGTGTTGGGCTTCATTTGGATGATGAAGAGGAGGTAGCCAAGATTATAAAGGATTTGGGTAAAAACAAGAAGAAAAGTGAACCTAAAAAGAATATAATCAAGGTTGGGAAAGGCTCGGTGGGTAAAATTATTAAGTTTGAGGTAATTCTGCTGAGGACTATAATGAAGAGGATGAGGGAATGGACATGAAGGAGAACAATAATTTGAAAGAAGAGGGTACCAACAAGGTCCTTGTTTATAGAAAGGTGGAAAGCCCAACCAAGAGGAGAAGGGGCAACTAAATGGATGCAGATCAGGATTCTAGGAAGGGACTGGAGACCCCTCTCTACACCTAGGAGGAGAGAAATGAGGATTATGGCACCAAAAAAACCCACCTATACTTTCAGCTCTAAGGGCAAGAAAATAGTCTGGAAAAACTCTAAAACTCAGACTACAAAAATGGGCATTGTGAGAGAAATTATCTAGCCCAAGGTCTTGGAGGGTAATGATGGCAGCATTCATTTGGAGGAACTTATTGATCTAGCCATGGTGATTCTTAGTGACAATGTCAGGGAGGTGGAGATGAATCTCCTCAACAATACTCGGAACAACATGGTGGACAACTTTTGGTCTATCAAGTGAATTTTTCATGAATCTGAGGAGATAGAGAACAGGTTGTAGGGTTTGGAAAGGAAGGAAGGGGAAGATGAGGTTGATAGAATCAACAAACTAGATAACAGGGTTACTGAGGTGGGAAAAAGAATGCAAAGAATGGAGAGCTCTCTCCACAACACTGCTAACCAAAGCTTTAATATTATCAAATCCTTAAATGATAATATCAAACAACTGCATACTATGATGGAGGTTAGCACAAGGGTGAAAGACAACATCAAAAATGAGGACAATAGGGTAAAAAAAGATGATGTCAATCCCCTTTTTGAGAGCCTGAGCAATAAAATGAGATTAAACAAGAAGAAGAGGGACAAGGATGACTCTCCTGATGACATATAGTTGATAAGTAAAGTGGAAGAGACAATGGAAATGTTGGAGCTCAAGGCTATAGAGTTGATAAAAAATAAGGTGCCCTAATTGGTCCCCTAACTTTTCTATTTTTCCTTTGGTTTTTCATTTGTTAGGCTTTCCTGCTCTTTCAAAGGAGAAGAATAATGTGAAAGAAGAGGGTACTAGCAAGGTCCTAGTTTGTAGGAAGGTGGAGAGCCCAGCCAAGAGGAGAAGGGGCAACTAAATGGATGCAAATCAAGGTTTTGGTAAGGGGTTGGAGACCCCTCTCCACATCTAGGATGAGAGAAATGAGGATTATGGCACAGAAAAAACCACCTATACTTTTAGCTCTAAGGGTAGGAAAATGGTCTGGAGAAACTTTGAAACTCAAACTGCAAAAATGGGCATTGTGAGAGAAATTATCCAGCCCAAGGTCTTGGAGAGCAATACTAGTAGAATTCATTTGGAGGAACTTACTGATCCGGCCATGGTGATTCTCAATGACAATGTTAGGGAGGTGGAGATAAATCTCCTCAATAATACCTGAAACAAAATGGTGGAAAACTTTCGATTGGAAAGGAAGGAAGGGGAAGATGAGGTTGACAAAATAAACAAACTAGATAACATGGTTACTGAGGTGGGAAGAAGAATGGAAATAATGGAGCGCTCTCTCCACAACACTACTAACCAAAGCTTCAATATTATCAAAGCCTTAAATGATAATATCAAACAACTAAATACTATGATGGAGGTTAGCATAGGGGTGAAAGAAAACATAGAAAATGAGGACAACAGGGTAACAACAGATGATGTCAATCCCCTTGTTGAGAGCTCGAGCAATAAAATGAGATCAAACAAGAAGAAGAGGGACAAGCTGTCTCTCTTGATGACATATACTTGATGAGTAAAGTGGAAGACTAATGAAAATGCTAGAGCTCAAGGTTTTAGAGTTGATAAAAAATAAGATGCCCTGATTGGTTCCCTTGACTTTTCTATTTTTCCTTTGGTTTTTCATTTGTTAGGCTTTCTTGCTCTTTCAAACGCTGTGTTTTATTTTGTCAAGTTCTCATGGCCTTCTATGGCCTGTTATTTCTTGTTGAATTTCTTCATGCTTTAGACTTCATGTTAGTTTCTTTTGTTTGTTATTAGGTTTCAAGCACCTGTTAAAACCTATTTTACTATAATAAAAATTGTACCAATATGGTAGGCTTGAAACTAGCTTTCCGGTGATATCTCATTTGAAAAAAAATAGAGTCTATATGCTTGAGATATGAGCAAAAATGTGAAGGTGGGTCCAAATGGATCTTGAAAAAGTGATAGAAGATGTTGATGCAATGTTGACATGGAATTGATGTCACTAGGTGATGAGCCCAAATTTGATAGTCAAATGATTGTCGAGGCAAAAAAATGCTAGAAAAAGATGACTCCTATCGGAAAAAAATCCGATCACCGAAAACAAGAAAGAGATGTGAAAAAACTATAGCTGATAAAAGAGTTAATGTTGGAATCTAGTAGCCAAATTTTGTACATGCGTTGTTTAAAAATGATGCCTTAAAATAAGCACAAACTGCTCACATGTCAAAGTAAATAGTGAGAAAACTACCAATCTAAACCTTCAAAAAAATTTATGAAGCCAAAAAATGAGACAATCAAGTGATAGACTTTTCCCATCGGTAAAATGATGCATATGCTCAAAACACCATAAAATATTATAAAACTTTGGGTTTAAAAACCAAATTCTTGCACGAAACAACGATAATTTACTGCCCATGTGGGAGGAATCATGAGCCCACGGGGGCTAACACAGATCTATGGTGGCCAAAAAACATGCCCAATTCCAAAGCAAAAAAGGAGAATTGCATGGGGACCACCAAAAGGACCTGCATGGAAATTACACTCTTGCATAACCAAGACATAGATCCCCAAAGAAGTTGCAGTTCCCTAAAGAAGCAATTGGTGGATGCCCAAAACAAATCACGGGTAGTAAAACCAAGAATGACCCATAAAAAATGGAGCCTTTAATAAAGGCACCGAATATGCATGTGGTGAAGGTTCACCTGTCAAACCTTTGACAAAGCTTTGTGGAGATTAGAATTTTGCCATATTGCACGCCAAGGTTGAGGAGATCGGATCTGTACCCAAAATATCTGCTTTTCTCCATTAAAATCAATGCCAATAAAGCACAAATGGTTTAGCATGGGCTCCAAAAATAGTGATGCCAATCAACAAGTGCATTCCAAGGCACACATCTCCCAAAAAATTATGAAAGTTCAAATTTCAGCACCAATCACGAAGAAAAATTCACACATTGAAAAGACCATATTGAGAGCGCATCAGTACTATGAAGGCGCCCTAAACGAGCTCTCATTTGAGAGCATGAGGGCTAGAGGTAGAACGTAGCATGTGATTGGAGCCCCCAATGAACTTCAACAATAACCAACACCAAAAAAGAGGCTTTCATATGCATGTGTTGGAAGAAATAGGCAAAATGTCAGAGCAAAATAACAGATGCCAAATTTTGTGCGACATTAAAAAAAAAATGCTCACTACCCAATAAAAAACTCTAGCTCCTTCTAACATTTGCAACGATCAACCAAGCCATGTGCGAGATCCTAAGCACATGAGATCTAAAGCATATCCACCAAAACTGGTGCAAGGGACAAAGAAAATTAAGGAGTCACTGAATTTAGAGAAAGGGTATTCACCAAGTTAGCGTGCATAGAAACTGAGATAAGTCGAGAAAGTATCTTCACCACCATAAAAACATAGGTGATGTGGGCTTGGAGAACTAGCGTAGTCATCTCTTCTCTTAAAGAACAAACACCATCTCCAAAAATAAATGTCAAACAGGTGATGCGGGCCGCTGCATGTGACAAGGGAAGCATACTCTTCCAAAGAAAATAACAAGTGGGGTCGCTCTTCTCAAAACCAACAGCCAAGCCAAAGTCTCGTAGAGACATGTAACCCAAAAGGGCATGCATTTCATAAAAATATTTAGAAACAAACATCTACACAATTTTTTGCAAAAGAGAAATTTGCAATAAATTTTTTGACAAAAAATTTAAAATATCATTGTCTTGATTTGTTTACCCAAGTCAATATAACGTAGGTTTAACTTTTTTTTTTTTTTTTTCAGATTTCAACATCATCCAAACTGGATGTATTTTATATAGAAATGGGGATTTTCAAGTTCTTTGAGCTCAACGGTGATGTCTGTTTGGGCTCACAGTGCTCTGAAAAATAGTGACCCAACATATCTAATAAAAAATGTTGAAAACTCATATCTAAAAACTAATGCCAAATCTCTCACAAAAAAAATAGGAGTATGAATATCTAGGGCTCTGATACCGTGTTAAAGTTTATGAAAGATCAACCCCACAACTCCCAAGAATTGCTTACATGCAAACACCTATCACAGAAGAGAGAAGCAAAGAGCTATGGAGGCTAGAATTGCCAGATCCATAGATGAGACATTCTTGATGAGAAAAATGAGAGATTTCTATAATCAAAAGTGAATTGTCTTATAATTACAAAGAAAGATCATCCTCATAAAGGAGATCGGAACCCTAAAAAGGTCTAACCTAGGTTGCATCATAATAATTAATAAAAGAATTAATTATTAAATGCCTAAAGTTTAGCTTAAATTTACTAGAGTTAATTAGGAATATCTAACTACTCTAGCAAATCTCACCTTAGAATTTTTTTTGTAGATGATGTAACAAAGAGATATAGGTTTGTAATCTTCAAAGGGTTGTAAATTCTCTTTTTTTGAAATCGTGGTGACCAATATATCAACAAAATATCTCAGAACAAAACCATTCTACCTTGACTCTTTAACCACCTTCAAAACCTCTATTTTGATTAATTCCCATGCTTTATGATGATAAAATAACTAGAATTCATCTAGTCCTAGTTCCTTGACACTTTCTAATCCAAATACCACTTCCTTGACTTTCTTCATAGTCACTATTTTTAGAAGAGCCTGATTTTTTACCTTTGAAAAAAGATTTGGGATAACTTTATGAACCTCGTCAAAATCTTCCACTCCATTTGAAGTGTCACAAGACCACAAGAAAAGAAAAGAAAAAAGGACACCATATGCTTATTAATGGATATCTCATCCAATAACCGTTGACCAACAAAATTTACAATAGTTATTGTTATGATTATTAACCTTGTCTTGACAGGGCATCAAAAATATTTTGTATTGTGATCACCCTCTTTCAACCAGTTCTCCATGGACTTATACCACTAGTATATCTCCTCTCTTTTAAAAATATTTACATATTTATATTGGAGGTCCCTCTCATTATAGAAATCAATTGAATCAGTTCCATCTTTGATAATTTTGGAGTTTAAACCTTCCAACTTCCCTCTAACGTCCTTTTTTCTTTAAAAATATCTTTGATTTTTTGTTCCAAACCTTGAAATTAAATTTAATAAACTATAATTTTTTTGAGGAAAATAAATTTTTTATTTCCCCTTAACAAGAGAGCATTGCTCTACCATTTGGTCACTAGCTACATGAAACCATCTTCCCTAAGCCACATTTTTTCCATTGTAAATTGTCCCTCTTTTAACCATTTTCCCCTAGGCTAATGTCACTAGTAGATCTCCTCTCTTTTAAAAATATTTTCATATTTTTCTTGGAGGTCCCTCACATTCTAGAGGTCAATTGAATCAATGTCATCTTTGATAACTTAGGAGTTTAAAGATTCCAGCTTCCCTCTAAAACATTTTTTCTTGAAAAATATCTTTGATTATTTGTTCCAAACCTTGAGATTAGCTTTAATAAACTTTAATTTTTTAAGGAAAAGAAAAGCTTTATTTTCCCTTAATGAAGGAGTGTTACTCCACCATTTCGCAACTAGCTACAAAAAATCATCTTCACTAAGCCACATTTTTTCCATCTTAAAAGGGCATTGGATAGTTACCAAATCATTATGCATTAAAATTGGTACTAGGAAGTGATTACCAAAGAATGCCATAATCAAAGACTCAAACACCATAAGCAAAGAGTCCCAAGATCTGGCCTTGAGACCGAGATCAAGTTTTTTGGCAATCCCTAGAAACACTTGAGACCTATTAGACCAAGTAAAGATCTCATTTCCCACAAAGAATTCTTAGGCACAAAGGATGTAATTCTTTCTATATGGAACTCAACACACCCTTTCCTCCCTTTTTTACAAGCATGGAAAATATGGCATGGAAATCCCCCTTGAGCAAAAAAAATTATTAATCTTGACTACTTAAAATCTTTGACAACTCATTCTAGAACCCTCATTTATTTGATTTTCTAGTTAGACCATACACATTGATTAAATATTTAACTTTGACCTTCCAGATCCTTCTAAAAATTTCACTGCTTAAACACATCTATAGATCTCAAATTCAATGAATTTAGACACTCAAAAAATAGAACTTCATTGAACTATTTTCTTATTTGTGTCTTGCTTAAATCTCCTTTGTTAGATCTTCATTGTATTTTTCTAATCATAGATCTTGTAATAAACTTTGAGTTTAGCCTTTGAACTTCTCAAACATTCCTTATTTTCATCACAAGTTGGCCTTTGATGTTATATTTCTTAACTTTTTCTTCGAGCTCAAACTCGATGAATATTACAACTTGACTTAGGTAACATTGTGCTCAGTTAACACTAGAATTACTCAATTAACACTAAACTCCATCTTTACTTTTCTAGGTGCTTTGTTAATTCTTTAGTAGCTTGGGCAATATTGTACTCCTTTTATCGTGTAAATTGATTAGTTAGTGTAACTTTTGTAGTTTAGTGAATACATGAGCGTCATCACAACATTATACAATTGTAAAATAATCAAAACAACATTACACTGTCAGGGTCCAATTCATTCAACTGTCCATTGAATACCAATACTTATCAACTATGTCATAATCATACTTTTTTCAAATCCTCTTCATCAATCAAATGATATGACACTCTATTTAATTAGCATAATATCTAACCAATCAAGGCTTGACATCAATAACAAATTAACAATTGATATGACTCTTTTACATACAATAATAGCATTCTCGATTACATTATGAGTTAAGGCTAACAATCTCCCCCTTTGGTATTGATGGAAACACATAGCATAAGATTTTACATTACAAAACATTACACATTAGATAACCAAATATATGCATTAACAAAAATACAACTTTTTAGCTCTCTGACATCATTTAGATCCTCTACAATAGATTTAGCATTAAAATCACTTGGTATGTATCTTCATCAGCTTCATTTTCAACATTTCTCCCCCTTTGGGTATACTTCACTTTTTTGATATTCTCTCATTTTGTCATTCTATCCCCTATGATTCATCATCTCATTGTCTACAGATTCTCTCTCCCTTTAGTCATTATCTCCCTCTTTAGTCACTCTCTCCCCCTTTGAAAACAATTCCAATGGTATCTATAAGTCCCAAATAAGAGACTTATAAAACCTTGTAGTTATACCTTGTACCTTTCATGTACTATTTACATTAGTTTCATCACAAAAAAAATCAAAACTTTGGAACTTCTTCTAATGTGTGAACACTTGCATCAACTCCACAAAGATGTATCTAATCATCCATGGATTGATACACCATGCATCTTCACTTAGTGAATCTTGGATAGGGGAAGCACCCCCTTACCTCTTAGATACTCAAAAAACTCCTTAGGAAATGGCTTGGTAAACATATCAGCAATTTATTCTTTAGACTTTACATATTCAAGCCTCACTTGCTTCTCTTGTACTTGCTCTCTCAAGCAATGATACTTGATAGATATATGCTTGGATTTTGCATGCATTACTGGATTCTTTGATATATTTATTGCACTAGCATTGTCACAATAGATAGTAATAGGACCATGGACTTCTTCTTACATCCCTTCCAACAAATTCTTGATCTACACAATATTGGAACGATTAATTGTAGCAGCAACATACTTAGCTTGGTAAACATATCAGCAATTTATTCTTTAGACTTTACATATTCAAGCCTCACTTGCTTCTCTTGTACTTGCTCTCTCAAGTAATGATACTTGATAGATATATGCTTGGATTTTGCATACATTACTGGATTCTTTGATATATTTATTGCACTAGTATTGTCACAATAGATAGTAATAGGACCATGGACTTCTTCTTACATCCCTTCCAACAAATTCTTGATCTACACAATATTGGAATGATTAATTGTAGCAGCAACATACTCAGCTTCGATGGTAGATTGTGAAACACAACTCTATTTCTTGCTCAACCATGTTATCAATCTTTCTCCTAAGAAGAAAGCTCCAACACTAGTACTCCTTTTCCATCCACATTACTATCCCAATCAACATCAGTGTAAAGATATAATTCAAAGTTACCATCTTATTTGTACCGTAATCCAAAATATACAATTCCTTATAAAATATCTGAATATCCTCTTGACAACAGTCATGTGTTTTTCCTTATGATTAGAGGAAAACCTTGCAATAATTCCAACTACATGTGCAATATCTGGTCTACTATGCACAACGTGTAATTTACCAATCATTGATCTCTATTTTGTCTCATTTACCTCATTTGTAGTATCCTCCTTTAATCATTTCACTCTAGTCACCCTAGATGTATCGGCTGGCCTTGACTCATCCATACCAAAAGTTTTCAAGATCTCCTTTATGTACTTAGACCGAGTCACAAATATTTAATTCTTTATTTGATGAGCTTGTAAGCCAATGAAAAATTCGATCTCACCAAACATAGACATTTCAAACTCTTTACTCATTTGATCAGAAAATGATTAACATAGTACGTCATTACCACCAAATTTAATATCATCAACAAAAATTTCAGCAATCAAAATCATATTTTTAGTTTCATTATTCAAGTACAAATTATTGTTTTCACTAGTTCTTGTAAATCCTATTTTAATAAAGTATGAATGTAACCTTTCATATTAGGCTCTCGATGCTTTCTTTAGAGCATACAATACTTTGATCAATTTGCAATCCATTTTTCTATGATCAGGTTCAACAAATCCTTCCAGTTGTTCTAAGTAGATTTCCTCTTCAAGTATTTCATTCAAGAATGTAGATTTAACATCTATTTGATACACTTTGAATCACTTGTAAGTAGCATAGGAAAATAATGTTTTGACTCCTTCCAATCTTATAATAGGGGAAAAAGTATCACCATAATCAATTCCCTCTTCTTCATCATATCCTTTGCAAACTAATCTTTCCTTGTTCCTCATGTTAGAAATAGGAATTACTGAGAGGGAGGGGTGGTGTGGGGGAGTGAATCAATAATCTACAAACTTTAGTTGCCAACTGGATATTATTTGTTACTTTAAACCATACATAACAAAGTAATAAAGTAATGCTAAATAGTATAGTAACCATGCACAATAACTCATAACACCATATTTTGGTAACTGGGGAAACCCTGGCCAAGGGAAAACTGCAGTGGGGATGATATCCACTAGATAATATACTGATATATAAGTTCCTTGTTAGAGGATGGACCCTGTTAAGATTCAATGACCAAATTCAGTATAGAGAGTCCCTATTAGGAGACTTTGAATCCTTGTTAGGAGATTCCAATCTTGTTAGGAGTTGTGCCAACCCTATTAGGAGTTGTAGTATAGTAGATGCAAGATGAGCCCACTGCCCAAAAATGCACTTCCTATTACAAGAAGAGCTCACTGCCCAAACAAGTAATCAAACTTCTAGAATGTAGGTACTATAACTTCTTCCTTAACTGATCTTTGATCTTTAGTTTGATCTCAAATCACAAAAATAGCTTTACAAAATTTTGCATATATCACTTTCACAAAAGTTTTCATATAATCGCTTAACACAACTACTAAACCTTTCATCATAAGATGTCCTTTGGATAAATGTCATGCCTTTACACAAATTGTTGCTAGGTTAACTAAGACCATAATACACTTTTCCAACTTATATTAAACATCTAGGATGTCGACTCTAATTCGTCAAATAATTATTTTGTGAACAAAATAATTCCTTTCTTTTAATTTTGCTATCCTATTTTGCTAGTGAAACATGAATATCTCTTTTTTGCATAGTTCGTACTAAATTTTGAGGTAATATATGTCATCATCAACATGTATACTATCTCCATCTAACTTTTCTAGTCATAATATGACACCGACAACAAGTTACATACAAAACAATACACTGATGTATACCAAATTCGTACTTAGGCAATTTATGAGTACCAAAAGCTAAGTATCTTTATTTATGAGGTTTCCTGTGAGCATTTAATCATGTGTTTCCATAAATGAAAATAATTACATATCTTCATTAGCTAGTTGTCAACAATCTCCCCCTTTGGCATTGATGGCAACAAAGTAGGGAAAATTGGCTAAGTATCAAAAACTCAAAATAAATAACACATTAACATTACATCTATTACAACTTGTCCATTTTACATAGGTTCCCCCTTACAATATGATTTCATACTTTACAATATTATTTTCTCCTCTTTACCTAATTTACAACTTTCTTATGTACTTCTCCCCCTTTGACATCAATTACAAAGGTTAAAATGTCAAAAACTATCCAAAAATTGTCCATCTGTTGTCAAAATCTCTATAAATATCTGCCTTAAATTGATAGTATCTTCATGAAGTCATCAAAACTTGCCTTAAGATTGCTCATACCTTTTTTCCATGTATCCTTGGTAGATTTAGTAGAGGTGACAGTTGCACATAGGGCATATGATGAAATCTCAACTACATTAAGGTTAGAGTGTAAAAAGTTAGAGTAAGTGTCCTTGGCCTTAACACATTCTTCCAACTATTTCTCAACAATAGATATTTTTAGAGCAATAGACTCTTTGAAATCTGATACTCTCTTTAAAATTTATTCCTTCTGAAGTTCTAGTTTCCTGATATCACTATGAATACTGGTCACTTGTCCTTCACAATCATCAATTTTACTAGAAGGATGCTGAATTTGGCTAGATAAAGCTTCTAGCTCACTCATCTTTCCTCCAATCTAACTATCAATATCCTTAGTCAACTTGTGCAATAGAGTACACTTGATGTACAATATCTTGCCATCCTATTGAAATTTTTGAAGTTCCTTGATACAAGTATCAAGACTTATCAAATCATTCTTAATATTCTGACAAATAGTGCTAAACAAGTTAGCATCATGTGAGATCTGTGCCTTTATTTCTGAACATTCAACAAATTTGTGAATTCTTCATCAAAATATTTTAGCACTGCCTATGCCCTCTGTTTAGGATCTACCTTTGTGTGTTGTATTGCTAGAGTACTATGTAATCTATTAGTAACCTCTATCAAGGTTCTTTGTAGGCTCTTCACTGTCTTGTCCTTTTGAATAAGCTTTGACAAAGATGAGATCAAGTTAGTTTGATCATCATCATCAGTTGTCATGCTAGTAAGTGAAAGTGGAGTGGATGAACTAGAAGGTTTAGTGTCATCTTCCCTTTGCTTCTTTTCAACTACCTCTTTGACTCTTCTTTCTTCTTCCTCTTTTTCTTCCCTTTCCTTTCTTTCTTTTTCTCTATTTTCTTCCTCTTCTAATATTTTCTTCTTATCTTCCTCTATTTTTCTTATCATTTCTTCTTCAACCAATCTTTTCTTTTCTTCCTCTACTTTTCTTTTCATCTCATCTTCAGGCAATTTCTTCTTGGCCTCTTCTATTTTCCTTTTCTCTTCCTCTATTAACCTCTTTTCTTCTTCAATTTTCTTTAATTGATCTTCAATATCTTCAGTGTGAGGTTCATTCTATTTGGAACTTTCAAATGGCCTTGTATCATCAATGTTAATGGTAACATTGGTCTAATATATCTTCATTGTGTCACCATTCACTAATGCTTCTAAGGTGCTGGGTGTTGCCTTGGACTCTATCATCATCTGACTTATATTTATTGTAGCTCCACTTCTTATCTTATCTTGCTCACCCACCATAAACAAAAATGGTCTTACTTTGTTTCTCAAGTAAGGTGCTAGATTGTTCAACAATCTCTTGACTTCTTCATCATCATCAGTCTTGCATATTGTTCTTAACATAGACTTTCAAAGTTCTATGTCCTCTTCTCAAGCTAGTGCCTTCTTTTCAATGAGTTTATCATAGATATTTTGGTTTATTGTGCCTTTAATATCCTTAAGTTTCATATTATTGGCTATTATTTATCTCAAAGTAGAGATATCAATCCAATCTTTCTCAAAATTATTATACAAATCATAAAATTTGTTCATATGAACAAAGGTGCCTTCATTAGCAATAGCTAAATTTATCTTCTTATCTTCAGCTTCCAGGGTTGCTGAGCTTTTCCTATTAACTACTTAGAAGTGGTCACCTTGTCTACCTATTTTCCTTCTTTGTCTTGTTCTTGTTCTTCTTCACTAGACTGAACAATTGTCAACAATGTCTTTTGTCTCTTTCTTGGTCTAGTGGCTTGTTGTTTGACCCATTTTGTCTTGGCAGTTATAGATTCCACTAATCTCTCTGATTTCCTCTTTGACTCACTTGGTTGAACATCTGATATTGCTGCATAGGGAATTCTCTAGTCTAAAGATGTCTCTATAATAGACACTAAAAAAGGTTGTGTATATGTTATGCCTTGCTTCATGGTTTGCCTAATTGCCTGTGACTCACTCTCAGTCATACCAACTTCTGTTAAGGCTTTCTTCATTATTTTTTCTATCTTCTTATGAGATGCCTTCTCCAAGGATACTTGATGAGCTGATTGGGTAATCTCATCATAGGTTCTAAATCTATAGTCAACTTGGTCCTTCTGTGATTTCAACAATAAATAAATATATCCAACTATTGTTTCATCATTCAATTCATAACCTGAGGGATCAAGAAATGTTTCCCAAGGTTCTACTACTTGAATATAAATAAAATATGTATCAACCGTAACACAAATATCTTCTTTAAATATTTCTACAATTGCAAGTGCAGTTCTAGATCTTTGCCTCATTTCATTCTAAAATATTTTCATTATCAAGTTTCCATTATCCGATATTTTGTCTACTGGATGTCTTCTACATACATCTATGATTTTCTCCAGTGTACACCTCTCACTATTCATAATCTCTGTAACTAACAAATATGGAAATCTCTTAAGTACATGAAAGAATATGTGATTGATTAGTGACTAAAATTTAAACACACCATTCTTAGTACTTTTGATCTTCTCTAGCTTCTCAAGAAGTTGCATTCTTAGAATTCCACTAAAGTTAATTTGTTCCTTTTCAACACATATCTTATATGCTGCATAGATGAATCCGGCTGACAATTCATCAATCTTGGAACTTGCACATATAGAGTAGGCAATGGTTCTACTCAGGAATCTTACATCATCTTGTTTAATGGTGTTGATCACCATGGCCTTTCCATTACAGTGCCTTTGTGTAGCTCTCAACTTTCTTCTTAACCAATTTCTCACCTATAGGCACACTACCTTGTTTACAAAGACTAGTTACCTCATGAATGAGGTCAAATGATATATCAACTACACTATCTTGCATCCATAGTTTTCCATCATGTATTCTACTTAGTATGATCTGTGTCCACTCATCTGTGTCCAATTCATGGTAGAAATGACATTTGAATAGTTCTAGTTCCTTCAAGTGTTCAAATTCGCATTTCACAATCACATCATAATTAAAGACTAATTCCATATCCTTGTTCATATACTCACTCCTAATAGTTTCAAACTTGCTGGTAAGATAACTTCCTATATCTTTCGAATAAACTACATTGTCCAGAGTAATGGATAATGCTGAGTTAGGGTTTCCTTCTATGGGTTTCATGGAAACAACCTTCAATTTCAATCTCTCCTCATTCTCAACATTATGAACTACTGACATATCCATGATTATATCAAATATGAACTTTTATTGAATAAATTATGTGAAAAAATGATAAAATATCTTTTTCCAAAAGTAGGGTTTGCTTCAAAATCGCCTTGTCAAGTTGCTTCTGAGTGCTCTATGCTTCTGATGTGATCATAATGAAGTGGTAATCAAGTTTATACTCCATTTATTCCTTCAACTTGAACTTGCATTAATTATGTACTTTTCAAACACAAAAATCTATCAATTGCATATTGAAATCAGATATCTGCTCAAGATCTTCTATCTATTCTTTAGATGCTACTCGAGGTTTACTATGGCTTCCTCCCATCATGAAAATGCTCCACAAAAATTCACTTTACAAAATTCTCTACAAAAACATAGTTTTCATCTTTTGCTACAGAATTAACTTTCTTTGTAATAATAACAACTCTTAATTCATTTGTAACTAGTTTATATAAGCTCCAAATTACAAGCAAGATTAGGTACCATCTAAACTTATCTTGATACATATTTTCCCAACTTCACTACCCATAATTTGATCTTTGAATGAAGATTTCAAATTATGGTGTTGTGAACAAGCTTAATTCAACTTAATTGAATCAAACTCAATTATTGACTTTGATCTTCATGTCTTACTGTCATCTAACTTATCTTTTGAGATGTCTAATCCTTTTACAAATGCCTCAATAATTTCTTCTCAAATTTCATTGAATACATTTCTTTGTTCCTCATTGTCTTTCTTAGTTTTGAAGTTCATTTCATGGTTCCTTCTGTCATTTTCGACATTTCTTCCATTATTCCTTCTATTTCTAAAATTTATTCCATTGTTCCTTCTATCTCTGAATTTTATGTCCATTATGCAATACTTTGTTGTATGTTTGAAGTTGTTGCATAACTAACATACTAGAGTTCTACTTCTAGGATTTTGTTGATCATTAGGTGCATGATAATTCAATGCTATGTGTCCAAAGTTGTTACACTTATAATGCACAGTCTGTCTTCTTTCTTCATAAGGTCTTCCTTCTCTCGATGTCCTTTCGTTAGATCTTCTTCTATCTATAGGATTAGTATTTCTAGACTTTCTACTATTCCTTCTATCATTATCATATTTAGGTTTTCTACAATTATTTTCTCTATGACCCATACCATGACAATTATGACAATAAAAATCTATAACATGATTAAATGACTTATTTTTACAATCTCTTTTCATATGACCTATTTCATTACATGAAAAACACTTACCTCTAAATTCATACCTGGTTTCCTTAAGAGATAACACTTGCTTTGGTTCATCCAAAATATCAACTTCCTTGTCTTATCCAACTTCTTTAGGTTTATTAGAAGATTAACTAGATTCAATCTTATCATTAGATTTATCTTTTTCTTCTGGATCTAATCTAATCTCAAGTTTCTTTGCAGACATGTTAAATAGATAACCAAGACTAGTCTTATCATAAGTAGGTCTTTGTATTGACATTGAATCATCAAGATTTTCTCGGCTAGAATAAAGCTTCTCAAGTTGTTTCTTGCACTAAGTTAATTCACCTTTCATAATAGTGTAGGGTCCATTTGTCATTG
Source organism: Cupressus sempervirens (assembly GCA_028749045.1). Taxonomy (NCBI): domain Eukaryota; kingdom Viridiplantae; phylum Streptophyta; class Pinopsida; order Cupressales; family Cupressaceae; genus Cupressus; species Cupressus sempervirens. The sequence goes on along the minus strand of CM053788.1, from coordinate 511,746,846 downwards.
CACCAAAAGCCATGATTGTTAGTGAACATGGAACACCACATAATTAACCACCTATGGGCAGGGGAGCGCGTCGCATCACCCAACAATCTCCCCCTCGACATGCATACTAGGTGCTTACACGGGTCGGGAAGGCACCGAGGAGATTTGAACCCATGACCAGGCCAAAACTAGGCTCTGATACCAATTGTAGGGCCCATTTGTTGTTGCACCAAAAGCCATGATTGTTAGTGAACATGGAACACCACATAATTAACCACCTGTGGGTAGGGGAGCGCGTCGCATCACCCAACAAATAGTATTGTACTTATGAAGTTCTTTGTGATCTTCTTTCAATATTTCAAGCTTAGATGTCTTCTTTGCGAGACTTTCTCTAAGATCTGCATTCTCAGTCTTTAAATTAGTTTCACACTTGCTAGGATCATTCCTCAATGTTAACTTTAGATTCATAATCTTTTATTCATGCCTCAAGATCTTATACTCTATCTTCGGCTTTGAATAATCATCATCACTAGTTTTAGATTCAGTAGAGTCAGGCTTGGATCTGAGATGTTCAATCTTTTCCTTCAATTGTCTGATGTATACTTTGGAGTCTTCATATCTATCCTTCATCTTATCTCTTTCTTTAGTAAGGAGATCAATCTGTTCAAGTTCCTCTTTAAGATTCTTCATCAACTGTTCCATATCCATAGGGATCTTACTCAAGTTGTTAAGCCTCTTCTAAGTAACTATGATCTGATACCAATTATTAGAAATAGGAATTATTGAGAGTTTGGGGGGGGGGGTGTTGGTGAATCATTAATCTACAAACTTTAGTCACCAGTTGGATATATTTGTTACTTTAAACCATACATAACAAAGTAATAAAATAATGCTAAATAGTAATAATAACCATGCACAAAGATAACTCATAACACCATTTTTTTTAACTAGGGAAACCCTGGCCAAGGGAAAACCCCAATGGGGATGATACCCACTAGATAATATACTGATATATAAGTTCCTTGTTAGAGGATGGACCCTATTAGGAGGCAATGAGTAAATTTAGTATAGAGTCCCTATTAGGAGACTTTGAATCCCTGTTAGGAGTTATAATAAAATAGATGCAAGATGAGCCCATTGCCCAAACATGCACTTCCAAATACAAGAAGAGCTCACAGCCCAAACAAGTAATCAAAATTTTGGAATTTAGGTACTATAACTTCTTCCTTAACTAATCTCTGATCTTCAACTTAATCTCAAATCAAAAAAATAGCTTTACAAAACTTCACATATAATCGCTCAACTTAACTACTACACCTTTCATTGCAAGATGTCCTTTGTATAAATATCATGCCTTTACACAAATTGTTGCTAGGTCGGCTAAGACCATAATACACTTTTCCAACTTACAGTAAACATCTGGGATGTTGAGCCTAATTGGTCAAGTAATTATTTTGTGAACAAAATAATTCCTTTCCTTTAATTATGTTGTCCTATTTCATTGGTGAAACACAAATATGTTTTTTCCATATAGTTTATACTAACTTTTGAGATTATACACATCATCATCAACATGTATACTATCTCCATCTAATTTTTTTAGTCATAATACGATATCAACAACAAGATACATACAAAACAATACACTGTTGTATACTAAATTCATACATAGACAATTTTTGAGTACCAAAAGCTAAGTATCTTTATTTCTGAGGTTTCCTGTAATCATGAACATCATGGATTGCCATAAATGACAATAATTACATATCTTCATTAGCCAATTGTCAACACCTCAAAACTTCACCATTTTCATTCAGTTTTTTTAATAAAAAATCACTTTGTTCCTATCACATTCTTATTAGTAGGCCTTGGTACCAAAGTCCATGTGTTATTTTTCTCAATCTGATCAATCTCTTCAAATCTTCTTTCTCAAGTGCAAATTTGATAGTTCTAGGTTCAAATTTAGAAATAAAACATGTAGAGTTCTTCAACTTACTTCTTTTCATGACTCCAACAGTTATATCTCCAATGATTTGTTTAGGTGAATGGTTCTTTCTCACATATTTTGCTAAAACATGTTAAGTTATCTGATCTCCAACATTATCTCCACTTGGTTGGGTGTCATCACTATGCTTGGGTTGTACTATTTGTGTCTCAGGTGGAATAGGTTGATGCTTGATAGCATTATACTGGTGTTTGGGTATTGGATGTTGTTGCTCAGTTACTACATCAAGTGTGTCATCATAAAAATAGATAACCTTATTGTAATCATCAGGTTCCTTTCTTCTATCCTCATCATTCTTGTCTACAAACTCATCGATTCTCACATTCACACTTTCAATCGTTGTGTTAGTAGTTTTTCTTAAACATTTATAAACTTTTTTCTTAGAGGAATAACCAAGAAAAACTCATTCATCACCTTTAGAAAAAAAACTACTATTCCTTGCATCACTGTGAATGTAGCATCTACTTCCAAATACTTTGAAATAACTCACATTAGGTGTATGGCTATACCAGAGTTCATAAGGTGTCTTATTTGTTACTTTCTTTAGTTGAACTTAGTTGAAAGTATAGATTTGTAGTACTAACAACTCTTCTCCAAAACATTCTAGCAATCCCTTTCTCAATCATCAATGTCTTTGCACAATCAATAATAGACATATTTATCCTTTCAAAAACTTCATTCTATTGTGGTGTCCTCAGTGCAGATAATTTTCTCTTGATTCCATTCTTAGCACAAAAGTTAGTAAAATCAATAGACATAAATTCACCACCTCTATCACATCTTAAACACTTCAATTATTGACTAGTCTCTTTTTCAACTCTAGCTTTGTACCATTTGAATATATCAAAAGCATGATTGTCCTAGAATAGTCATCAATATATAGTATGAAATATTTGTCACCAAAAATTTCCACTATCATTGGTCCACATAGATCAATATGCACAAGTTCTAAAATATCATTAGAAGTATGTGAGCTACTGCCAAAACTTGACTTTTTCATCTTACCAAGTTGAAATTCTTTGCACATATCATTCTCATGTTTTTGTAGATTTGGTAACTTTTCTTTCTATTGACCTTAACTATGTTCTCAAAGTTAACATGACATAACCTTTTGTACCACAACCATACATCCTCAAATCTTGCAAACAAGCATGTATCAATTGTAGGATGAAGGTAGAATAGATTACCTTATCATTCCTTTAACATTTCTAGAGAGTTTCCTTGTTTAAGGACTTACAAACATCACTAATTAGTGTACCATATAGGATTCCAAAAACTTGTTAGGTCCACCTAGTTAAGAGATTTTCTTCTAAAATGGTAAGAAAGTACCAGTGAAATGATATGTGCCCATCTAGCTTAGTTGGTAGAGTGCAAGGCTCTTAACCTTGTGATCATGAGTTCAAGCCCCACGGTGGGCGCAACTTGAAATTGTATGTCTTTTACAACCAAGGGTTAATAAATTTTAGTTGCAAACATTATGGAAAGTGGGAGTGAATAGGGGAGAGGATGGGGAAGTATGACTTTTCAAAATTCAAAACCTATCCTAGGCAAGAATCCTCTCAGAGGATGGGATCAGAAGCATGGATCACAAGGAGGGGAAGTAGAGAGTTAGGGGACTACAGAGATCAAAGATGCAATAGAGAATAGAGATGAGGACCCACATTTCAAGGGAAAAGGTCCAGACAAGTATTTTTTGCCATCAAAGGCAGATTGGTCTGGGGTACTTTTGGCAAAATGGTCATCTCTTTTTAGAGTCAAACCTACTGGTAAGTCTTCTTTTCCACCGGTTAAATTACTCTCTAGTTTGGAGAAGGGTTCTTGTGTGATTGCAATACTAGACGAGCTAGTAGATCATAGCATTGTTGCAATGGCTTCTACCCTAGTGGGTAAGTTTATTGGGCAAAGGTTGAATATAGATATTATTTGATTGTACACATAGAAAAAATGGATCCTCAAGGGATAGGTCACTGTAGCAGCGATGGCGAAAGGCTTCCTGTCTTTTGATTTTTTTATGTAGTGAGGATTTGTCAAGCATTTTGTGTGAAGGACCTTGGATTATAGATCTCTCAACCCTAGTTCTCCAAAAGTGGACTATGAAGCTAGATTTGAATGATTCTTTTTTTGTGCAAACTCTAGTCTTGGTTAGACTTCTAGAGTTGCCTCTATAGTTTTGGAATGAGGATGTGTTTGTGGGAATAGAAAACTCATTTGGTGAACTTCTGTCAATAGACTCGATAATTGCTTCTGGAAGAAGACTAATGTATGCTTGGATTTGTATTTGAGTTCGAGAAGGGGATGATATGCCAGAGGTTGTGTGCTTTCATTCTAAGCTTGGAATGCATATACAAAAGCTAGTCTATGAAAGTGTTCCCTTTTCTTGTTTACATTGTCTATATCAGGTCATAAGGAAAAAAAGTGTCCTAAGGTAAAAGCTGAAAAGAGAAGGAAATCCATAGTTTCCAAATCTAGAAAGGAGATAAAGATCTAGAAAGAAAAGGAATTTAAGGATGGACAAAAGATTCAGGAAACAATAGTGGGAGTTCCTATTAAAGGAGGGAATGAACCAAACTAAAATGGATCATAGGTTGATAAGGAAGTGGTTCTAGTTTTGTTTGGTCCTAAGATCACAGATGTGGGAGTCCTAGTTAAGATACCTAGATCTTCTGAGGACAAATAGGTGGATATCCCAGAAAAGTAGCCTGGTTCCTAGCTCATCAAGAAGGATATTTCAGCAAATTTAGAGATGGATGGACCAATTTTTCTTGGCTCTAAGACCATAGAGGTGGAAGTCCCAGTTAAGATATCTAGATTTTCTGAGGCCAAAGAGGTGGATATCCCAACAAAGCAGCCTAGTTCCCAGATCATCAAGAAGGATATTCTAGAAAATTTAGAGATGGATGGACCTTAATAAAATGGGCTACCAAGGGGTGATGTAGGTTTGAATAAGGAGAACTTAAAAGCTACAACTCATGAGGATAGGATTTAGAATGAAATTCAGCTATAGGAATCCAACAAGTTACCACTTCATTTGGAGAGAAAGGAGGAGCAAGTTTTGAATAAGAAAGTGGAGGTGGTGTGGGAAAATCAAGAGAAAATGGAGTCTAGGAAGTGTATTCAAAAGTAGTAAGGAGTCATGGTGATTCCTTCATCTCTTTGGAAGGATCGATCTATTTCTTGTAATTTGGAAGAGAGATTTAGGATTATGGTTAAATTTTTTTCTCTTGGTAAGAAGGTAAGGATAGATGAATGGTTGGAGGAAAATAAAGGAAGTCATTTAAAGACTAAAAAGAAGAATAGTAGGGACCCCTCCCTGGTATCACTAGCATAGACTAGGAGTCATGGAAAACTGGATGTGGGAGTTAGGCCAAAGACACCAGGCAGGAAGAATGCAAACCAAGTCTTGCAAGTGGAAGCCAGAAGGAATTTGATAGATGGGAGCCAACAAACCATCTTGGAGTGTTCTACTATTCAGAAATGAAGATAATATCTTGGAATATTAGAGGACTAAATGGGGTCCATAAATAGGAAGTTCTTAGAAATATGATAAGAGATCAAAGACTTGATATAATTCTGATTCAAGAGACAAAAATGAAGGAGGCCCTAGGTAAGATGTCCTTTAGTAATAATATGGCTCATGAAGCCACAAATTCTGAGGGGGTGTCGAGAGGTTTGCTTACTCTTTTTAATAATAAATAGTTTAAAGTAACTCCCTTGCATAATGAAGGCAATACTCTTTTATGAAAAGTGTTTCATATGAATACCAATGATTCTTGGTCTCTTTTTCAATGTCTATGCCCCAAATACTAAAAAGGAAAAGGAAGAATTATTGGACTAAGCTTGGTGCTATGGTCCAAAATAGTAATCTTAATAAAGGTATTATTATGGGGGATTTCAATACTCCACTCACTGATGAGGAAAAATTAGGAGGTTTGGCCCTAGATTTGGAAAATAAGTTGGATCTTTTTAATTTCATAAATAGCTTGGCTCTTTTGGATGTTGATCTCTTGGGTAGAGTCTACACTTGGTCCAATAAAAGAATTGGGAGTGAGTGTATTTAGGTTAGATTAGATAGAGCTCTCATCTCTCCAGATTGGTTGAAGCCTTTCTCTTGCAAGCTTTCCCTTCTCCCAAGAGTAGGGTCAGACCACTCCCCCATATCTCTCTTGGTTGTTTCTCTTAAGCTCAGGAGGAATTATCCTTTTCAATTTGAAAAGATGTGGATTTCTCATCCAGATCTATTGAACAAGATATCTTATTGGTGGATTATGGAAGTTGAAGGAACTGCTATGTTTAGAGTTTCTAAGAAGTTGAGTAATGTGAAACAAATGATTAAAATCTGGAAGAAGACAAATTTTGGCCATATCTTTCAGGAAAAAGAGGAGATTTCAGATAAACTTAGCTCAATTTAGGATTTAATACAATAGGATGGGTATACTAATTAGAATAGGAATATTGAGATGTCTATTATTACTGATTTGCATAATATTATAAGTAAAGAAGAGAATTTTTGGAAACAAAGATCAAGAATTAACTGGCTTAAAGAGGGTGATTAAAACACCAGGTTTTTTCACCTCTCCACTCTAAAGCATAGAGCCAATAATAGGATTTCAGGAATTAAAAAGGGCTAGGATTTTTTGACTAGCGAGAATGATATTTATGTTGAAGCTATTTCTTTTTTCTTTTCTCTTCTTTCCTGGGATCCCATGTTATTTGTGGTGGATTAGAATGAAATAGTGTCTTGTCTCCCTTATCTTATCCAACCTCATCACAATAAAATGTTGAGGGAAATTCCTAAAGCTCAGGAAGTGAAGCTTTGTTTTCTTATCTAGCTAATAAAGCCCCTAGGCCAGATGGCTTTCCAACTTTCTTTTTTCAGGTTTATTGGGAGGTGGTTATGGAAGATGTGGTTAAGCCTGTTTAGGAATTTTTGGGGGCTAGAAGCCTTCTTAAAGAAATTAATTCTACTTTCTTGGTTCTCATTCCCAAAGTTCCAGGGGTTGATTCTATGGATCAATTTAGGCCTATAAGTCTTTGCAATTCTTTTACAAGATCATTCTAAAGCTGTTAACAACCAAAATTCTAAATATTCTTCCTTTGATAATTTCTCAGCAATAGACGGGTTTTTATCTCTAGTAAATAGATTTTGGACTCTATCATGATGGTTCATGAAGTTATTCACTCCCTTGAAGCAGGAAAAAGAGAAGGTTTGCTTCTAAAGTTGGATCTTTCAAAGGCCTATGACTGGGTGGATTGGACTTTCCTTGGTTCTATTGTCTAGGCTTTTGGCTTTGATCAAGATGTTCGCAAGCTTATTTCTCAACTTATTTCTACTTCATCACTTGCCATTATGGTCAATGGGGCTCCCTTTGATTTCTTCAAACCTTCAAGATGTTTAAGGTAGGCTGACCCTCTCTCTCCTATTTTGTTCATTATTATGCCTGAGTGTATTGGTAGGTTGATTGAGAAGAAAAGACAGGAAGGAAGATTAAGAGGGATTAGACCCTCATCTGGGACTATTTCTTTTACTCATCAACAGTTTATGGATGACACTATTATGGGAGGGGAAGCTTCAGTTAAGGAGGCTAAAGTGATGAAGGATCTTCTAGATGTGTATATCAGAGGATCAGGCTAGCTAATTAACTAGGAGAAGAGTTCTATTTTCTTTATCAATACTCTTGTTTACAGACAAATGAAGATTGCTAGGATTCTTGGGTGTGGGATTGGTAAGATGCCTTCAAGCTATCTTGGTCTCCCAATGGGAACTAAGCCTCCTGATTCTTTCTGGAGTGGCATTCTTGATAGATTCAACAAGAAGTTGGTTGGGTGGAAAGGCTCCACACTAAGCCAAGTAGGTAAATGTCTTTTGGTTAAGTCCACTCTTCAGAATCTCCTAATGTATGCCCTGAGCCTCTTTGGGATACTGGCCAAATTTGCTAATAAAATGGAAAGATTCACAGATATTTTTTGTGGTATGGTCTTGAGGAATGTAAAAATATCCTCTAGTGGCTTGGGATAATGTTTGTCTCCCTAAGAGCTATGGTGGTCTTGGTATAAGGAAATTAAAACTTCTCAATAAAGCTCTCCTAGCCAAATAGATTTGGTGCATTTTCAATAGCATGAGGGAATGGAGAGGTATTTTAGTGGAGAAGTATATTAGAAGGCCTTCTCTAAAGTTCTTGCTCAATAATGTTGACATACCAAATGGTTCATTCATTTGGAATGGTATCCTTAAGGCAAGAGACTTGGCCAAAGCTAAGACTAAGTGGAAAGTGGGTAATGGTGATGACATTCTCTTCTAGCATGATAACTAGTTGATACAAGGTCCTCTAATTAATAATCCTATTTATGGTAATTGGGAAAATATTTGTATCAGGAAATTTGGATTAAAAGTTAGAGACTATAGAATTGACCAGGGATGGAGAGACCTGTCTTTTATCTTGAATGACCTCAAACCAATAATGATGATGTTGAACTCAATGATTCTAAATAATATGAGGATGAACTATTATGGGAAGATAATCCTAATAGTTGTTACTTAGTTTCTTTGGGATATAATTCTCTTTTGAGCTTGAAGGAGAAACCTCCTTAGGTCGAGGCCTGGGTGCTTGGCCTTACTCCTAAGATTAATATGTTTTTCCGGCTAGTTTTACAAGATAAAATTCTTAAGTTGGAAAATTTGATGAAGAGAGGCCAATATATACCAAATAGATTTATTTTGTGTAAGCATCAAGAGGAGTCAATTAATTATATGTCTATCCATTGTCCTTATTCTAGGGAGGTTTGGGACCTTATTACAAAGAATTTTGGTGTCAGTTGGTGCAAGCTAGGTAGTGTGCTAGATTTCTTTTGTCAATGGAATAACATGTATAAAGGCACAAATTTTTAGGATTTAAGCACTTGGTCTTTGCCTCACTTCTGTTGGGGAGTTTGGAAGGAAAGAAACAATATAATATTTAGAGATAGGGAGGAACCTGCTTATGTTCTAGTAGATAAAATCAATAGTCATATGAAGGAAAATTACCAAAATAGAAAGGAGGGAGACATTGAAGACGATGGTAAGAAAAAGGATAAGGAAAAGGATAGGAGATCTAAAAGATTGGAGGTTAAATGGAAGCTTCCACCTGAGGGATGGCATAAAGAAAACTTTGATGCTATGGTGTGGCAAATAGGGAATCTTGGTCCTTCGAGATGTGGAGGTATTATAAGAAAGTGCTATGGTGAAGGGATTGTTGCTCTCTCTTACCCATTGGAACATCAAACAAACCATTATGTCGAAGCCAGTGCATCTCTCCACATGGTGAAACTAACTTTGGATAAGGGAGTTAAAAATTTATGGTTGGAGGGGGACTCAAATAACATCATTAGATGTAACAAAGGGGCTCTCCAACAATCATGGACAGTAGCTAACATCATTGAACAAATCCATATAACACTTGGAAAATTTGATAGCATCCATGTTAGTCATGAATATAGGGAGGCAAACTCAGTGGCTGATTGGTTTGCCAATGATTCAGTAAAGAAAGATATGGCGATGATTTGGAATACTAGTGGGAATATTTTGGTAGGTGCGAAAAGCCTAATTGAGCTGGAAAAGATACAGGGACATATAGCTAAAATCCAAAGATAATTATGGATAGATATGAGAGTATGGGTGTAAGTAAATGCAATAATGGTAAATATGAGTGGAATAGGTGGATGATGTTATTAGTCTCAAATCGACATGTTTTATGGGTCGATTATTGTATGTACCATTTTAGTGGTATTGAAAGATAATTTGGCGAAAGTCAAAGTGGTTTCCATCAGAGTATATAGAAGGTTGTGAAAGGGAATTAGAAGATGGAGTTTATGAAAATAGTAAGTGCTAATATTATAGAGATGGGGGGGGAAAGAAGCAAGAAATAGCCAATAGGTGAGGTAGAAAAATGGAAGCAAAGAACTAAAGTATGGGAGAAGTTAGAAAAGGGAGGAATTGCCAACTACATAGCCAAACTCCATGGATATGACCTTGTGATTACTGATCTTATGGTAAATTCATGGAAGGATGGAAGGGTCAAAGTTGATGGGGTCTCATATCAGGTGACTCTGAACATCATTACTCATATAACTAAAATTTTGGATGAGGGATTGAACTTTTACAAAGATAAGAAGGTGTTTGCAAATGCTGTGAAGGATTTTGTAAAAAATATGAAAGAAAAGAAGGAACTAGTCAAAATAAAAACATATTACGAGATGAATTTGATAAAGAAACTATGGAGGCATGTTTTGAGGGCTATTATTGAGTATATATCTTTGGATCCAAGATTTGATAGGATTAGAACACATTATTTTGTTCTGCTCAATCATTTTCATTATGGGATTAAGGTTTCTTTCACTTTTTATTTATCCACTTTCATGCATAAGAATATTTCTATGCACAAGAAAAAGCCTACTTCTAATCCAAGCCTACATGAGGGTTTATTGCTTTTGAATTATGAGCATTTCAAGGCCCAATCTAGAAGCAAAACCCTCACCCAGGTAGTAACTGCATCCGAGGAGATGGGGAGCTCAAACTTCTCATTTGACACAGATGATGTTCAGAGTATAAGTTTGGAGGATGAAGATGTTAATCCTTCATCTAGAAAGAAGGTTAAGGTTTTTGAGAAGAAATCACCTTCGTCAACTAAAGCCCCATGTAGGAAAAGCCTCAAGGGGCTTGGGTTTGAAATTTTCAATCAAGGAGATGAGTAGTTTAATTAGGAAGGGGATGATATGGATAGTGATGAAGAGAATAAGGAGAAGGAGGATATTAAGAGGGAGGATCTAGTAGCTAAAAAATAGAGGAATTCTAAGGAGGAGAACATGCCCCCATAGGGGAAAATGAGTTCTGGGCCAGAGATCACTGTCATTCCTCTTTCCCCAATTCTTCGTTGGGAACATGATAAGGAGAAAATAGAGGATGAGAGTGGAGAGGTGGTTATAAAAGACAAGTGCATGGCTTGGAAAATTTTTAATGTTAGAACCTCAAAAATGCGAATTGTGAGAGAAGCCATGAACCCCTAAATCCTTGAGGGTAAAGAGGGAAAGCTTCAAATGGAGGAACTCATTGATCCAGCGCTGGTGGCTATTACTAATAATGCAAGGGAAATTGGCATGAATTTGATTAATAATGCTAGAGATAGTATGATTGACAATTTTTGGTCAATTAAATGGCTCTACCATGAATTGGAGGAGGTCAAAGAAAGAATGGGTAAGTTAGAACATGGAAATTTGAAAAATCAAGGGGATGGCCTTAGGTTGGTTTAAAAAATAATTTAGAATCTAGAAAATTACAATCATAATATGGCAAACCAAATGGTTTCAATTCTGACTTCTCTAAATGGTAACATCTCTTCTCTTGCTGGAAAGCTGAAAGCTAGGGGTTTCTGGGAGGATAATGAGGAAAAGGACAGAGCTAGAGATAGGATGGATGAGTACATGACTACGGACATTACCTTTAGCAACTTGGATCAGACGGGTCAGAAGAAGTAGGAGCATATGGCTGAGGAGATTCAGAAAGCCTATGAAGCGGCATAAATGATATTGAAGTTTGAAAGAAAGACAGAGGAGTAACAAAGGTTTTTCATTACCTATCTTTTGGACTATTTGGTTTTTTTCTTTTTGCTCGTCTATCATCTTGGCCTTTTGGTTGGCTGTAGTACTCTAGTTGGGCTTTTGTTGCTTATTTTCAGCCTTTTGGTATGTATTAACTTTTGGGTTTCAAGATCCCTGTAAAACCTATTTTTCTTATAAAAAATAGTCAAATGATATGTTTTGTAGCTTTACATTTTCACCAATTGGCACCTTAGGAATATTCTCCATAATATCTTCATAATCCTTTAAACATGCCTTTATTCTTTGAAAAAAAAATGTCTAAATGAAAACCCAAAAAACTAGGAGTAGTATCTCTAAAATCCAGCTTCCACTTGCTAATATCAATCTATTTCCTCCTCATTTCTACCACCATGTCCTCTCTTATATAAACTATCACAATGTATTATTGTATAAGAGGCTCATGACCCATTAGTGTATGAGATACCATTCTCTTTTTTAAAATTCTTCATAAAACCCTCAAGACCACACATCCTAGTCTTGGCAGGTGTCAATTTGGAATTCCTCAAAAACACATGCATGGGATCTAGCGAATTCTTACCTATTTTAAAATCTTCAATTGACTATAACCTAACCAACAAGGTTCCTTTCTTGTTCTTAGGGCCTAAATACTCCTTATCTACCATTGTTAGCTTCCAAATATACTCAATAATTACAACTCTTAAAGGAGCATATTGTGGGAGAATATGTGGGGGTTGAGGGCACACATAAACTCTAAAAGTAGTAAAATTCTCAAGTTATACAGCATCATACCAATTATATGTTACAGATCCTTCCCTATTCACATTAAAAGGCCTTAACAATGTTCTAATAGTCAAGGGAGTCCATTCCTTATTTATTCCAAGTATATCTGAAATGAGGGTTAACACCCAATTTTTGAAACAAATAGAATCTAAAGAAAATAGTTGTTAGCCCCACCTAACAATCTAACTAAGAATTTTTTTATTGTATGTAAAAGAGTCATATCAATTGTTATGTTGTCATTGATGTCAAAGCCTTAAATGGCTATACAGTACGCTTATTCAATAAAGTGCCATAGCATTTTATTGATGAAGAGGATTTGAAGAAAGTACGATGATCATAAAGTTGATAAGTGGTATTCAATGGGTACTTGAAGAACTAGACTATGATAGTGTAATTTTGGTTTTATTATTTTGTAATCATGTTATGCTATGATAAGTTCATAGTTGGTGAGTCAATGAAAGAAGGACCATAGTATTAAGCGAGTAATTATAGTTGTCATTGAGTGCTTGGAATACCAAAGTTAAAGTTCAGTAGTAATAGATTGATGTACTATCCAAGTGAAGAACAAAAGAAAAGATTAATTTGAGATTGGGAAATGATGAAAATTGAGAATGTTTGAGAAGAACAAGGGATAAAGATTAAGTTTTTATGAGGTCAATGACTGTAATAATTCAAAGATGATCATATGGAGAAGATTTTATATTTTTAGAATGAGCACAAACTTTGAGGTGAACTAGTATTAATCGAATAGACTAGATACAATAAATTTGAGATCTATGATTGTAATTAAGTGGAAAAATTTGGAAGGTAGAAGTTAACTATTCAAGGAGATGAATGAAACCATTTTTGGTTGTTGATTATTTGTTGATATTGTTGATGAAATGTGATAATTGAAGAAGAAAAAGACAAAGTGAATCGAGAAGAATAGTGGTGAATAGATCAAGTAAGGGAAGTGTTAAAGTGAAGAGACATTATGTGAATCAACCAAAAAGAGATCAGAAGGTAGAAACCAACTAAAGCAAAGATTTGAACAAGAAAGATAGTGATAAACCTAGCAGATTATTTGATTATTACTTTCTTACCATTATAGCAGATAAATCTCTTAATTGAGTGGACCAAACAAGTCTTTGAAATCCTATATGGTAAGATCAATTAGTGATGTTTGTAAGTCCTTTAGAGGGAGCCACTCTTTAGAAATGGCAAGGATTAATAAGGTCGAGATGATCTTTGTTTAAAATCCTCTAACTAGGTTATGCTACAAATGTATGTGTAAGCCTTTAACAAGGTTGGCTCCTAGCAAACCTCACTTTAGAAGAGTGAAATTTTTAAGTTGTCGGTTCCTAGCTGATTTTTCCCTTAAAAAGGTTTCAACATTAAATATCTGTATCAAAATATGTGAATTCTTATGTGTTGCAAAGTTGATTTTCATGTTATTTACTTTATGTTGCAACTCAATAAAAGTAAAGAATAGTGAAATAAAAATCTGAATTAAAATTTATATAGATTTGATATGAGATGTTGAATGTGGATACTGAGTTGTTGTTGTGAAATTTTATAAAGTTTAATTTGGTATTGAATTGTTTTAAAGGCATATAGGATAACCAGGATAACTAATTCACCCCCCACCTCTCTCAGTTATCTAACAATTGGCATCAAAGCTAAGTACTTGGAGGAAAAAGTTTGAAGGAGCTTGAGCTAAAAATCCAAAGATGTGTAAGAGAGAGGTACCAAAGCTGAACAAGGAGAACTTCTCCTATGGGAAAAATAGAATGAGGCTACATGTATATGGTATTGGAGACAATACTCTACACTGGCTAGAAAATGCATATGTTTCTCTTACCCCTCCCATGACCATGGAAGAGATGGAATAGAAGAAAGAGCAAAATAGTTTGATTATTGATATTGATCTGCCCTAAGTGATGTCGAGTTTCTTGATATCAAGAATTGTACTAATGCAAAATAAATGTGGGAAAAGTTGCACTTGTACATCATGGTAATGAGAATGTGCTAAGAGGAAGGGAAACAATTCTGAGAGGCAAATATGATGACATGAGAATGAAGGAAGGTGAAAATGTTTTGCAGTATGTGAACCAAATCAAGGAAGTTGTGACTACAATCAAAGTTGCTACAGGAGTCATCAGTGATACTAAATTTGTAAGTAAGGTTCTTAGGACTTTCTTATCTATCTATGCTATAAAATTTTATGAAATTCAATAAGTTAGAGCTATGCCCAGTAATTATATTACACTTGATGGTTTAGTTGGTCATTTGGCTACATTTGAGTCGAGTAATTTTGATAATAGTGTTTTTACAATTAGGAATTCTTTCAAGACTTCATTAACCCTTAGTATTTCAAAGAAAGAGAAGAGTAGTAAAGATTAAAGTGAGTCAGAATCAAAATATTAGATGGATGACCTTAAAGCATTACTTGCAAGGAGGTTAACAATAGGTAAAGGTAAAATCAAAGGTAAATTACCTCTGATATTTTTCTTTTAGAATAATTGGGAGGGGGGGGGAGGGGGGGGGGGGGGGGGTGAATCAGTTATTCAAGGTCTAGATTTACAAAATAAAAGTTTTTCACAATTTAGTGAACCCTTAAAACTTTCTCAACCATGCATGCATTCATTGTGTGTTAACCTAAACTAATATGTTACTGTAACCTTAACATGTAGAAATGTAAAGCATAAAACACAACATATCCATTAGTACACTTGATACAATGATTTAATGTGGAAACCTAATTTAGGAAAAACCACCAGTAACATGCTACTCCTTTTTCACTCTTCTAAAGTGATGCCCTATTAAAGGCCAACCCTATTAAAGGTTACAACATACACTGTTAAATGTGACCTGGTTAAGGGATTTCAATCACCCTATTAAAAGTGAACCTTGTTAGAGGACTTTAGGCCATTCACTTGGAATGCCACCCTATTAAAAGATTTTCCAATGACTGTTAAGTCAACCTTTCTCCAAAAGATTTACCCTAATCTGATACAATTGTTAGAAAGTAATAGTAGAGCTTTGATATGATACAACTTACAACCTTACTTGCAGATTACATATCACTATTTAGTCCTCAACTCTTCTTGGCTTCCAATCTTTGTAGCTCTAACAACTTGTTTACCCTTCAAGCATTCATCCTCTTCAAGCCTTCTTGCTTAGCTTACTGTTATAGACTTCTTCTCTTGGCTCACTTGATGAAGCAAACCCTCTTCCTTCTCCTTGTCAGATTTTTGCTTCCAAAACTTTCTAACCTATATCCAACATTGCTTCATGACCAGACATCCCTACATATAGGAAATTAGAACTATTCTCCCTACTCATTATCCATCTCAAAAATTAGAGTTTTCAATGGATTAGGTAAAATACAATATATCTACCCCATATCTTGTCATCTCTAGAAACTTCTCCTAGAATCCATTTTAATTTTCCTCCAAAATGGTTTACATAAGATTATGTGCCTCCAGCTCATCAATCTTATCTTCCTCCTAATTCACAAGTTCAAAGAAAAATAAACTTGTCGGCTTTTATTTTGTGAATCTTTGATCTTTTTCATAATGCAACAACTCAACATTATTAATTTATTGATGCTTGGAACATACTTTGTTACTCAACATCTACTATAAAATCACTCGGCATCAACTAAAAATCACTTGACATCTACTAACTTTCTTGGAACCTATTAGTTTGCTTGGAATCCACTAGAAACTACTTTCACTTGGCTCCAACTAAATTTTTGCTCGGCTTGTACTAACTTTTCTCAGCACCTTCTATCAACTTGGTCAAGCTTAGAAAATGAACTTTGTCCAACCTTTTTCTTCTAAACTTTCTAGGTGTAGCCAATCATTTTGCAACCTCAAAAGTAGATTATCAATACATTATGTTATCACTGTCTTAATTGATTCTTACACTTCAATAAATAATCATAACTCAACCTTTCCTCTAGGTACTTTTGTTACACCTTGTTGATCACATCCTCCTCATTAATCAACTAAATGATACTTCTTGAAACATATAAGCAATTGTCTTACCAACATGTAGCAGGTTTTCCATCAACAAAAAAACTATGATTGAAAACACTTCTTCAACAATTCTCTTATTCAAATGATCCTTTCAATCATATATCAACAACCTCCCTCTTTAGCATTGATGGCAAACCAAACTGATCAACCAATCAAACAAATGATGAACATCTTGTTTTATCAAACTAACTAGGTCAAAATAGTAAGGCAATACCAAAAAGAAAACTTGTGAATAAAACTTCTTTCAGCAACTCCTTCTTAGGTTACAAAATATATCTCAAGACTTCTCCCTCTAAGTTCCTTCTTATCTGATTCTCTTCTGTCATGCATCAATAGAATATCAAAATATCTCCCTCTTTATTGCTTTCCGTCTTCTAATCTTTTGATGATGTGCTCTTCTTTCATTACTCCTCTTTTGCATTGATTAGTTTACTGTACATTCTCCCTCTTTGAAAACAATGCCAAAACCATATATTCAACACTTGACATCTTGATATATGCAGATATAAGCTTTTACAGGCTCTTCAATTTTCTTTCTCTGTCACCTTGCTTGTGATTGATTTGAGATTCCAACTCTTGCGATTACTTTAGGCAATTTCCTAAAGTAAGATCCACTACATCAATTTGTATTAAATGAATATTAGCTTGTTTGATGTAGGATACTCTCTCTATCTTTTACATAGCCTTTGATAGGGGTATCACCCCTAATTTACCTATATGATACTCATAAACATCCTTAGGCAATGCTTTGGTGAAGATATCAACAATTTTCTCCTTTGTGTTAATATATTCCATCTTCACCTCTTTGTCTTGAACCAACTCCCTGACATAATGATACTTTATTGCAATGTTCTTTGTCTTTGTATGCATTACATGATTCTTTGATATATTTATAACACTTGTATTATCAGAATAAAGTGTCACTAGTTTAGTGATTTCTTCCTTCATTCCCTTTAGTAGCTGTTTGATCCATACAATGTTTGTGTAGTTGATAGTAGCAACGACATACTTTGCTTCAGCAGTAGATTGGGAAGTACAACTCTGCTTCTTGCTTGTCCATGCAACAAGTCTTACCTAAGAAAAATACTCCTCCACTAGTGCTCTTTCTGTCATCAATATTTCTAGCCCAATTAGCATTAGTGTAGGCTTTCAATTCAAAATTTTCATTCTTCTTATAGTATAAGCCATACTCTTCTATTCCTTTCAAGTATCTTGTTATTCTTTTCACAGCCATCAAATGATTCTCTATAGGATTAGCAGAGAATCTAGCAACTATCCCCACAACTAATGCAATATCAAGTCTACTATGTACTACATATTTCAATTTTCCAATCATGGATCTATATAATGTTTGATTGACCTCAACTAAATCATCATTCTTTGATAGCTTGAGTGTTGTTACCATAGGTGTACTTACTGGTTTTGAATCCTCAAGTCCAAATGTCTTAAATATCTCCTTGACATATTTTGATTGAGTGATATATACACCATACTTCATTTGATAGACTTGTAATCCCACAAGGAATTTGATCTCACCAAACATTGACCTTTCAAACTCCTGCTTCATTTGATTTGTAAAATCTGTACATGGAGCATCTTGTCCTCCAAATATTATGTCATCAACAAATATTTTAGATAATAGTATACCTTTTCTTTATCTGTCTTCATGTGCAAATTGATGTTGTCATCTATCCTTTCAAATCCAATCTTAACATGATAAGTATGAAGTCTCTCATGGCATGCTCTTGGTGCTTGTTTCGATCCATATAGGGTTTTGTGCAATTTACATACCATGTTCTTATTATTTTTATCTACAAATCCTTTTGGCTATTCTATGTAGACCTCTTCTTGTATTATGCCATTTAGAAATTCAGACTTAACATCCATCTGATAAACTTTAAAACCTTTGTATGTAGCATAAGCAAGAAAAATTCTTACTCCTTCCATTCTTGCAACAAGGGAAAATGTTTCACCATATTCAATTCCTTCTTGTGGATACCCTTTGCAAATTAGTGTTGCTTTATTTCTTCTCACTTCACCATTCTCATCTAGCTTGTTCCCAAATACCCATTTTGTGCCAATCACATTCTTGTCTTTTGGTCTAGGAACTAGGCTCCAAGTCTTGTTCTTTTCTATCTGCTGAATTTCCTCTTCCATAGCCTTGTACCAATCATCATCTTCCAATGCATCTCTCACTATCTTAGGTTCCTTCATGCTTAACAAACATGATTCACTTTTTAGCCTTTTTCTTGCCATTTGCCTTGCATCTTTGTCTCTAATGATTTGATATGTAGGATGGTGTCTTTTGAAATATTTGGACAGTCTTGGCTTAGTTCTTGTGGCTGCATTCTATCTCTCATCTTCACTATCACTATGTTCATCTCTATCAGGTGTTTCAACATCTCTTTCATGTGTGCTAATCTCAGAGTTAGATTGTTCATTATCCTCATTCTACAACTCGGCATCTGAATGCAACTCTACATTCACAGGATATGATTCAATAGTTGTTGAAACTTGCTATTGACTTGCTACATGATTTGTAGCATCTTCTTCATTAGGCATTCCTTCATAATAATATGCAAATGTCTTGTAATCTTATGGTTCTCTGGTAGCTTTAGCCTCATGTGCTTCTGTAAACTCATCAAAATTCACATTTGCACTTTCCACAATTTTTTTAGTGTTAGTAATTAAACACTTCTAAGCTTTGCTTCTTGTGGTGTAACCAAGGAATATACCTTATTCGCTCTTTGCATCAAACTTTCCACTCCTAACATCTTTAAGAATATAGCATTTTCTTCCAAATACTTTAAAATACTTCGCATTAGGTGGATGACCATACCATAGTTCAAAAGGTGTTGAGTGAGTACCTTTCTTTACTTGCACATGGTTCAATGTGTATACTGTAGTACTTATAGTTTCTCTTCAATATTTTAGAGCAACATTTTTCTCCATCATGAGTGTTTTGGCACAATCCATTATTGACCTATTTCTTCTTTCAACAATTCCATTTTGTGGAGGGGTCCTAGGGGCTGATGTCTATCTTTTAATTCCTCTATCATTGTAGAACATCTCAAATTCATGTGAAGTGAATTCACCTCCTCTATCTGATCTCAAGAATTTCAAGCTTTTACCTGTTTCTTTCTCAACTCTTTCCAAGTACCATTTAAACATCTGAAAAGCATCTATTTTTTGTTTTAGAAATATAAGTGTCATCATTCTAGAGTAATCATCAACAAGTAGCATTATATACATGTCTCCTTTCTATCTTTTCACTTCAATAGGTCCACACAATTAGTATGAACAATTTCAAGTATTTCCTTACAGGTATAAGCTTTACTTTTAAAGCTTGACTTTGTCATCTTGCCTAGCTGACATTGTTTGCACATTATGTTTTCTAGTTTTTTCAACTTAGGCAAACCTCTAACTCTTTTCATGTTGCTGATACTAATCATATTATCAAAGTTAACATGACATAATCTCATGTGCCAAAGCATACATCATCAAATTTTGCAATAAGACAAGTAGCATCTTCTATATCCAAATAGAACAGATTACTCCTAGTTTGATCACCTTTTGCAATCAAGTTTCGATTTGTGTCATATATCTTGGCTGATTTGTTTTCAAACTCAACTTTGCATCCCAAATTATTCAATTGTGACACACTTGACAATTTGTAATTCAATCCATCAACATAATAAGCATTGTCACATGAGATCTTGTATGAGAGTTTGATGGACCCTTTTCCTTGTATTAAACATGGTGCATCATTACCAAATCTTACACTATTTCCATCATAATAGGTTAAGGTAACAAACTTACTTTTGTCTCTAGTCATGTGATGTGAGCATCCATTATCAATGATCCATTTGTCATTTTTGTTCACACAAGTCATAAGTGCAGTAGCTTCATCCTCATCTGATTCATCCTTCATTACAACATTTACCACTTCATCATCATTTTCATCAGAGTTCTATTCATCAACAATGTAGCATGACTTCTTGCCTTTGTCTTTGTAATCTCTTCCATCATCTTCTCTTTTTTTTTGTGCTTATTCCCTTCTTTGAAGCTCTTCTTCTATGTACATCTTGCTAGAATATGACCAACTTCATTGCAATTGAAACAAATGATAGGCAACTTACCTTTGAATTTACCTTTTCCTCTATGAAATCTTCTGGCTAGCAATGCTTCCAACTATTCAATGTCTTCCGCATCTTTATTGTTGTCACTAGATGCATACTTTATCTTTCTTTTTTTCTTCTTTGGCTTCACTTCCTTAGTATCCTTCAATAGCAATTTTTCTTTGAAAGCTAATTCAATAATCTCTAGTTTGTAGTTGTCAAAATTTGATAACTCAAAAGTAGTGAGTCTTCCTACCAAACCTTCAAGGGTTAGATCATTTCCTAGCATACATCTTAACTCTTGGATTACAAATAATCTAATGGCATACATAGGCAACAATGTTCTCAAGACTTTACTTAGCACAGTATCATCATCTATTTTACCAGTAGCACCTTTTATTGCACTAACAACTTTTATTCTAGCAACATATTGAGAAATGTTTTCACCTTCTTTCAATCTTGAGGCTCTCTGAGTTGGCTCTTTGTACATTTTTGTCTCCTTCATAGATGGTATCTAGGCATCCGACATCTGCTTTGCACTTTTAAGGTCTTTGATATCATCAAACTCAGCATAGCTTAGGGCAAAGGCAATCTCCAACATCGCCTAATTGTGTTATTTCTTTTTCTTCAAATCTTTAGCAATTAGGGCTCCTACTGGATCAACATGTTCTATTGAAATACAAGATTGTGCATAATCTCCAAGACCTCCATGGTATAGTTTCATCAAGCTTTGCTATGCAGAGAAGTTATCTTTTTTGAGCTTGGGTACCTCTCTTTTTGACATCCTGATCTTTATGCTTTTAGTACTTAAAACTAATCCTCGTAAGCAACTATGCTCTGATACCAATTGTTGGAATTATTTTAGAATAACTAAGAGGGGGGCTGAATCAGTTATTCAAGGTCCAAATGTATAAAATAGAACTTTTTCATAGTTTAGTGAACCCTTAAAATTTCTCAACCATGCATGCATTCATTGTGTGTTAACCTGAATTGATATGTTATTGTAACCTTAACATGCAAAAATGTAAAGCATAAAATACAACATATCCATCTATACACTTGATACAATGATTTAACATAGAAACCCAATTTGGGAAAAACCACTAGTAACATGCTATTCCTTTTTCACTCTTCTAAAGTGATGGCCCAACCCTATTAAAGGTTACAACACACACTATTAAATGTGACTTGGTTAAGGGATTTCAATCACCTTGTTAAAAGTGAGCCTTGTTAGAGGACTTTAGGCCATTCACTTGGAATGCCACCCTATTAAAGGATTTTCCAATGACTGTTAAGTTGATCTTTCTCCAAAGTATTTACCCTAATCTGATACAATTTTTAGAATGTAATAGTAGAGCTTTGATCTGATACAACTTACCACCTTACTTGGAGATTACAGATCAGTATTCAATCCTCATCTCTGTTTGGCTTCCAATCTTTGTAGCTCTAATAGCTTGTTCACCCTTCAAGCATTCATCCTCTTCAAGCCTTCTTGCTTAGCTTGCCATTGCAAACTTCTTCTCTTGGGTCACTTGATGAAGAAAACCTTCTTCCTTCTCCTTGTTAGATTGTTGCTTCCAAAACTTTGTAATCTCTATCCAACATTTCTTCATGACCAGACATCCCTACATATAGGAAATTGGAGCTCTTTTCCTGCTCATTATCCATCTCAAAAATCAGGGTTTTCAATGGATTAGGTAAGTTACAATGTATCTACCCCATATATTGTCTTCTCTAGAAATTTCTCCTAGAATCCATTTGAATTCACCTCGAAGATAGTTTACATAAGATTCTATGCCTCCAACTCATCAATCTTATCTTCCTCTTGATTCACAAGTTCCAAGAAAAAAAAACTTGTCAGCCTTTATTTTGTGAATCTTTGATCTTTTTCATACTGCAACAGCTCAACATTATCAATTTACTGATGCTTAACACATACTGTGTTACTTGGCATCTACTATAAAATCACTGGGCATCAACTGGATTTTATTGGTGCTCAACATCAACTAAAAATCACTTGGCATCTACTAACTTGCTTGACACCTATTAGTTTGCTTGACATCCACTAGAAATTTCTTTCACTTGGCTCCAACTAACCTTTTACTTGGCTTGCACTAAATTTTCTCGACACCTTCTATCAACTTGGTCAAACTTAGCAAATGAACTTTATCTAACCTTTTTCTTCTAAAATTTCTAGGTGTAGCCAATCATTTTACAACCTCAAAGTAGATTATCAATACATTATGCTATCACTATCTTAACTAATTCTTACACGTCAATACATAATCATAACTCAACCTTTCCTCTCGATACTTTTATTACATCTTGTTGATCACATCCTACTCATCAATCAACTAAGTGATAGTGCTTGAAACATATAAGCAATTGTCTTACCAACATGTAGCAGGTTTGACATCATTGAAAAAAAAATGATTGAAAAGACTTTTTCAACAATTCTCTTATTCAATTGATCCATTCGATAAAGAGATTTACACAAGACTTTTAGGTCTACCTTGTTTAAAGGATTTGACTGATCCACATGTTAGGATGAAACAATAGCTAATCTCTAATCTGCAACTGTTGGAAATATTATGACAAGCTACGTTACTAAGAGTGGAAGGTTGAATTTTGATCTAACTGCATGCATGATAAACTAAAAACATGAAAGATAAACAACACTTTAACACAAGATTTGGTGACCCAAAAACCTTCCAAATAGAAATTAAAACTAGGGTGGGGATGGTACCCACAAGCTTTAGTATTGTAGTATAAAGTTGGCCTGTTAAGGCTTACAATGATCACTTGTGATGATCTAACCTGTTAGGAGCAATAAGGACTGCTAGGTCCACCTTGCAAAAGGATTTACAAACATACAATGAAGTATGCACTCGATAAAGAGATTTACATAAGACTGTTAGGTCTACCTTGTTAAAGGATTTGACTGATCCACCTATTAGGATGAAGTAGTAGCTAATCTCTATTTTGCAACTTGGTTTGCTAAATGAGATTCCTCTGAGTGTACAAATCACCTTGTTGTGATAGATGAATCTTTTTCTCCTTATATTGTTGTAGCCTTTGTAATTCACTCTTTTGCTCTTCTCTGATGATTACATTACTTATCCATGATTATTTGGATGTGATAAAATACATTACATATATATCAATCCAATTACATAATTACACAATCAACCACAATACAAGTTTACACAAATATTACAAAGTTGGCCAAAGTGTAGAAACTCAGGCTTTGAAGACTGACTAGGTGAGGTTCTAATACTTGGCATCCACTGTCAATGCCTAACATCATCATGCACTTGGTATACATAGAAACTTGGTCCATACTAATCACTTCCAAGTAGTCTTGAACTTGATCTACACTGGTGACTCAATGAATACTATGAAACTTGACATATAAATTGAATCACTTGATTCACATTGCATAGCTCAGTAAACATGATCACTTAGAGCTCGGTATAAACTAAGTCTCTTGGTTAACATTGAGTAGTTCAATCAACACTAGACTCACATTACATCAACTATGAAATTAGTAAGCACTGCACAACTTAGTTTGTACTGGCAAACTCAACATACACTGAGATGCTTTATTTACACTATTGTTCATCAACTCTATAGTAACTACTCAATTTAAAATGAAATCTGTCCATAGGACTTGGTAGCAAAAAAGGGCTAGGTTCTAGTTTCTAATGAAGAAGAGATAGTGAAGGAAGCTATTTGCTACTTCTCCTCTCTCCTCACAGCTGATCCCTGCCTCTTTGCATCTGATCAAGAGGATATCTTGGCAGCCATCCCCCCCCTTGCTGCAAGATCATCATAATTTCTTATTGAAAGCTATCCCCACCTTGGAGGAAATTTACCAGGCCCTCTTTTCCCTCCCAAGGGATAAAGCTCCTAGCCCAAATGGCTTCCCTACCTTCTTCTTTCAGACTTATTGGAATGTGGTTAAGGCGGTTCAAGAATTCTTTGGGGCTAGGAATCTGCTCAAAGAACTTAATGCTACTTTTCTAGTCCTCATCCCCAAGATTCTGGGAGCTGACTCTTTGGACAAATTTAGGCCCATTAGCCTCTACAATTCCTTCTACAAGATCATTTCCAAGGTTCTCACTTCCAAACTCCTCAGCATTCTTCCCCTGATCATCTCACCCCAGCAAACTAGCTTTGTCCTTGGCAGGCAGATCCTTGATTCCATCATCTCGGTTCACGAGGTCATCCACTCTCTTGAGGCAGACAATAAGGAAGGTTTCCTTCTCAAACTGGACTTGACTAAAGCTTACAATAGGGTTGACTGGAATTTCCTCTTTGCTATCCTATGGGCCTTTGGTCTCAATGCTCAGGTATGCAAGTTCATCTCTCAGCTCATGTCTTCTCCCTCTTTTTCTATTCTGGTTAATGGTCTCCCCTCTCCTTTCTTCTCCCCCTCAAGGGGTTTAAGGTAGGGTGACCCCATTTCTCCTATCCTTTTTGTTATCTTGGTGGAATGCTTGGGTAGACTCATCCAAAAGAAGATTCGAGACAGGAGTTTGAAAGGTCTAAGGCCTTCTTCGGGACCCTCTACTTCCACCCATCAGCAATTTGTGGATGATACTATCTTGGGGGGTGAAGCCTCTATCTGGGAGGCTAGGAATTTCAAAAGCATTTTGAACTCCTACACCAGGGGCTCAAGATAGGCTATCAATTTGGATAAGAGTTCAATTTTCTTCCTCAATAGCCCTTTGGAGAGGCAGAGGAAAATTGCTCGCATCTTGGGATGTGGCATCGAGTCCCTGCCAGCGACTTATCTTGGGCTACCTCTTGGAACTAAACCTTCAAATTCCTTTTGGATCAGCATTATAGAAAATTTCAACAGAAAACTTGCAGGTTGGAAAGGGGCCACCCTCAGTCAAGATGGAAAATGCTCTCTGGTTAACTCTATTCTCCAAAACCTCCCTACCTATGCCCTTAGTATTTTTGGGATTTCGGTTAAGTTTGTGAAAAGAATGGAGAGGATTTAGAGGGATTTTCTCTGGATAGGGACTGATGACCACAAGAGATACTACCTGGTTGCCTAGGACCTAGTCTGCCAACCCAAAAGCCAGGGAGGTCTTGGTATCAGAAAAATTTCTCACCTCAATCAATCCCTTTTAGCTAAACATCCTTGGCGCATCTTCCAAAGCACAGGTGTTTGGAGGGATATTTTGGCTGAGAAATACCTGGGTAGACTATCTCTTAACTCCATATTTCAAGGGGCTAAGCTGCTGACGGGATCCTACATTTGGATTGGGATTTGAAGGCTCTCCCCCTTGCTAAATCCAAGGCTAAATGGAAAGTTGGAATGGGAGACAAAATCTTTTTTTGGCAGGATAGTTGGCTATGTCAGGAACCCCTCATTAATCACCCCATATTTGGTAGGTGGGCTAATCAATGTATTGGCAGATACAGTTTGATGGTAAGGAACTATAGAAATGGTAATGAATGGCAGAATCTGGGTAAACTTTCACAGGACCTCAAGCCTTTAATGTCCTCTCTGAATGCCATCTTCATAAACTAGAATGGCGACTCTTTAGTTTGGGGAGATTCTTCAGGGGGCCTTTACTCTGTGGCCTCTGGCTATCTATCCCTTGTGAGTAAAGAGGAGAAACCTATCTAGGTCAAAGCTTGGATCCCTGGGCTTACGCCTAAGATAAAAATTTTCTTCTGGCTCCCCTTATAAGATAAAATCCTCATCCAGGATAATTTAGCCAAGAGAGGCCAAAACTTACCTAATAGATGTTGCCTCTGTAAGCAAGATCTAGAAACGGTTAATCATATGTTCATCCACTACCCCTTCTCCTCTAGGGTGTGGAGCCATCTGACTACTAACCTGGACTTCAACTGGTGCCCTCTAGCTTGCATCCAGGATTTCTTTAGTCACTGGAGAAGCCACCACCAAGGATTGAAATCTTAGTTATTGAGCTCCTAGATCCTCCCACACTTTTGTTGGGGAATTTGGAAGGAGTGCAACAACAAGATATTCAGAGACAGAGAAGCTCCTGAGGTTATAATAGCTGAGAAAATTGAAAGCTTTATGACAGAGAACTATGCCATAACCAGAGAAGGAGACATAAAGGTTGGAGGGAATAGTAAAGCCAGGAAATAAGATAGGATCAAAAGAAGACATGAGGCTATTTGGTCTTTTCCCCCTGAGAACTGGCATAAATCCAATTTTTATGGGGCGGCCAAGGGGAATCCTGGTTCATCTGGATGTAGAGGTATCATAAGAAATAGTTTGGGAGGTGGCATTGCTGTTATCTCTTCCCCTATCGGCCACCAAACCAATCATCTAGCTGAAGCCAGTGCTGCTAGGTTCACTGTTAAGTTGGCCCTGGCCTCAGGGATTAAGCAACTGTGGCTTGAAGGTAACTCCTTAAATATAATAAATTGTATTTTAGGAGTCACAAAACCCTCCTAGACCATCAAAAGCATTATTGAGGACCTAAAATCAAACTTAAGGAAATTTAAAAAACTACCATGTTAGCCACATTTATTGTGAAGCAAACACGATCGTTGACTAGTTTGCCAACAAAGTGGTTGCTAGCAACTCGATGATGATGTGGGGAAGCAACAATGATTTTTTGGTGGTGGTTGCTAAGCTAATCCAAAAGGAGAAAATCCACAGCACCAACATAACATCTTTTTAAAGGTCCAAAGGCTGGATTCTGTCCACCATATAATCACCAAACAGATAGTGGACACCCTTCACACCTTGAATGAGAATATTGTTAATCTGGGGGACTATCTGACTACAACTGGCCTTGATAGGGATGCAGAGCAGAACAAAAAGCAAGGATTCAACCGGGATGAATTTCAGAAAGAGGCCAGTGAGCAGGTGAATTAGGGGAACCAGATGAACACTCCTACTAGGATTCAGGAGGGCGTGGCTAGTTAGAAGGACATTGATGCTGTAGAAACCCTGCAGGCCATGGACAAGGATGGCCACTAGCCTGTTCACCTGGCTTTTCTTTTTTGTCTCTGGCCTTTGTTCTTTGGCTTCAGGCCTTCTTTTGTCTCCGACCTTTTGTGGCAGTTTTTTGTTTGTTTAGTCTATTTCATCTCGCTCTTTTTGCTATAAAACTTTGGGTTTCAGGATCCCTGTAAAACTTGTTTTACCTAATAAAAAACCATAGGACTCAATAACAACTAAAATGTTTGGATAAAATTGTTATTTGTACAATATGATTAGTATGAACTCATAATTTGAATAAGTGTATGACACTAATAATAAACATGACTGTAATGTCAACAATCTCCCCCTTTGGCATTATTGACAAAAACACTTATCAATCAAAACTGAATTATCCATCACCTTATAATCTCTAACTTGGTAGAGTATACTATTTTTGAGATTTTTCAAAATATTTTTTGTAAAGGATGCATTTCTATACATGGTAATGCTTCCTCCATAGTATAATATACAATATATTATACATACAATATACATTTGCTTTACACTTTTCTTACAATCTTCTCCCCCTATCTTCTTACATCTTTCTCCCCCATTTTTTTAAAGCTTCTCCTCCTTTATAGCTTAGCTTCCCCCTTTTTGACATTAATGCCAAATATTTATACTTATATTTACATAGAAATTCCAAAACGAGACAAGAAGTTTGAATGTACCTTTAGTATGAGCACCAAAGTCTTGTCCCAGTTCTCTTGCAAGACCTTGCATGTGTGAAATGCCACCTACACTTTTGTTGATAGTTCAATCATGTGGTCTAAAATAGAGAAATAGTTATCATGGATGAGGGTTTTTGAATATGAAATATGCTTCTGTAGTGCATCCATATTAGGGAGAATCATATTTTGGATAGCTCTGAAAGTTGATTTGATTCTAGCCTTTTTTGAGTAGTTCTGCCTACATATCTATTAGAAATCTGATTCTATTAAAATGAGTAGAGCTACAACTTGGGTCAAGCTACAACTTCTATGCTCTTTCCTTCAAATATTCATCAATTTTAGATAGTTCCTCTTTTATTTCTTTTGTGAAAATTGATGTGTCACATAATTTTCCAAAAAGTAATGATACATTAATACAAGAAGTTTCTAGAGAACTCAAAATAGTAGATAACTCTACTTAGTGAATGGAAATATTTTCAGCAATAAGTTCTAAGATCTTATTCTCAAACTTTTTCTCTACTCTCTATAATAATTTATCCTATCCATTCATATCTTCATTGCATTTCTGGACTGCCCCTTCCAACTAATACAAAATTGGTTGAGAAGTATCAACCTCTATGCCTATAGCCCTTGCTAGAATGTTCTTTGCATCCTCAATGATCTTGAACTCCTTATTTCTTTCTCCTCTCAGCCTTTGCTACTTGGCTTTCTTTTGTAGAATTTCACCAAAGGTTTGCATCTGATCTAGAGTTAGATTGGAGATGTCCCAATTTGGAATGACAATCTCCTCATCAAGATCTATGTCCTCTTCCTTTTCTTTACCTTTACCCAAAAATTTTGTTCTCAATTGAGGCTTGGTCTCAACTATCCTTGCACTTATTGCTTGTGTACTTGGAATCAAACTAATAGTTGAAATAGTAGGACTCACTACAAAAATTGATACTACACTAACTATAGAAATACTAGTGGAAATACCTATTGTAGCCAAAATGAATGTAGAGAGTAGAGCTTACCTATTGGTAGATGAATTACTTGGAACTTTAGTCAATGAAGTGTTGAACTAGACTAATGCAAAGATTTATTGAATGCTTGTGCTTGTAGTGCTAGACACAATCAATCCTACCGAGATTGTCTTCGTGCTTGTTGTTGTCAATATTTTTCTTGGAGAGTGAGGAAGTGAGGCAATAACCATTGCAACAATCTTAATTGGGTCAGTTTCCTCAACATCTTGTATACCTTCCTAGGTAGCCTCTTGCTCCTATTCCTCTTCATCATGGATATTTTCAAAATGAGTTACTTCTTCATCATCTTTCTCTTTATCTTTTTCTTGATCATCTTCATCCTTGTCACTTATACTAACTAGAAAATCACTCAATTTTTGAAGAAGATAGATAGTCTTCCATGTATTTGTTGCATTTTTCACCACATGCTCTATTTCATTCAACAAAATAAGACAAGTATTGAATCTTAAAGTTAAGTTTTCCTCATTTTTCTTTAAAGATTCTTTCACTTCTTTGTCATTCAGATTTGGCATACATTTCCTTAAGGTCTATTCATGAATATCCTTTATAGTTTTTATTTCTTATTCCCATCTTAGCTTGATTTTGTCCATTAAAGCATTGGAAATTTGCTGAGTGAGCTAATCAAGTGAGTACTTCCACTTACCCATCTTAGATATCAACATATCTTCAATCTACTTCTGCTCATCAGCTATTCTAGTTTTATATTTTAATGCCTTGAAGTTTGTTATTCCAGAACCTAATTTTTATACTTCCATCCTCTCTTCAAATGTGGGTGGAGACCTCTTGAAAATTATGTTTCCCCTTCTTTGTCTGCTTTCTTCCTGGAGGATCTCCTAGTGAATACTATAGTGGTTGTCTTGGCAAGCTTAGTAATTATTACCTTACCCTTTTTCTTTAGTGGCTCCTCTTCCTCTGATTCTTCATCCTCTGCTTCTTCATCTTCACCTTTTCCCTCGGTTAATAGGAGAGTAGAACTTGTTTTCAACTTGGCAATCCTTTCCTTGCCTTTGTTAACCACCTGAGGGAGCTTAATCTCTAGTTCTATCCTAGCCTTAGCCTCATCAAATGTGCCAAAATATGTAGCCTTGGGGTCAACTGGTTCATTTATCAATGCCTCAATTATATCTTTTGTTCCTTCAATATTTGCCTCATATCCTAGAGGTTTCACCCATGCAATTCTAGGCCTAACTACTTGAATATACACCTTATCACTATCCACCATAAAACATATATCATCCATATAATCCTCAACTAGTTTCTTGGGGATCCGGTATCTATTATTCATTTTCTCCTTGAATGTATCAAAATAATTGTCCATCATACTAGTATAATTTTCTCCCATCTCAGCAATGTATTCATTTATTTGATAAAGTACTAGCACATCTTTCCTCCAAACAATAGTACCTTTTGATGGAAAGAATTTTTGAATATAGGAAAATAAACATGTCAATAGAGAGCCAAACTTACATGGATTGTTCTTTGATGTCCTGATGCTCTCCATGTTCTTATTGAATTGATTCAATAGTAGCTCAACAAAGTCAAGAGAAAGGTTATTCTCAACTACCTTGTATGCCAAGTCAATAGCTTCACACGAGACACTATTCAACATACTCAAACCATAGATTTTGTGTGCAATGACATGAATACTAAACTTCAATTCCATGTCAGTAAGATTGCTTATTTTCATTCTCCTACCATCCCACTTGGCTAGGGTTTTCTTCTCCAGTTTGACCAGATCTAGAGTTTTAGTCATTTTAGCTTTCACCAACATTGGGAGTCTAGTGATCCTGTGGATCATTTCTTGGTAATCAAAATTAGTGGCTCCAACCAAAATTGGCCATTGTGCACATGATTGAGGATAAACCTAATCTATTTCACTTGGAAGTCTTGTGGCATATGAGGAATATGGGTTAAACCTTTTGCCTTGAGATGTTGATGCTCAAGTTTCAAAACACCATCAACACATAACTCCTTTAAACATTCATTCATTTCTAGTGTATTGATATCCCAAATTGCACATTTAAAATGAGAATGGATATTGTTGATCAATAGTAAATTGGGAGGGATTTGTGATTGTACTCCACTCGGATCTAGGGTTTCCATGATTGCAGGAGTGAGCTTGAAATTTGGTGCTTTTCATTCTACACCATGAACCAACATGTATGGTCCTCATTTTGTCTTGCTCCTGATAGCTACCATTTTCATTCAGTAGGGTTTGAGAGAATTCAAAAACTTTTGGTAACAATTTTCTTAAATCACTTGAATGCTCTTGAAGATCGCTCTGCACAATTTTCTCAAAAATTCATAGTTGAAAAATGACTTTGATTTCATTCCTTTTATCAAATCTTTCCATAAATTCCTGGTACACAATTAGATCAAATTGACAGACTATCATCCACTTTGCTTGCATTGATTACTCGGTAGAGTCTTCTATCATTCAGTAACCATATAAAACTTAGGTACTCCCAACCTCGCTTGGTAAAGTCTATGACCTCACCTCACTCAATAAGGAAGGTAACTCAGTAATAACTGGTGCCTCTTACTCAATGATCCCTTTGCATCTTGAATGCTAATATGGATCTTTTTTCCTATCAACTAGAACTAATTTAGATGTCTTCTTTAGTATCCTAGTTCTAGTTCTCCTTTCAAAAATCAAGTGGAAATGGTGGAGTCACCCAATTCTTGAGTGATTTGATCATCATTGCTTCAACTTGCATTCCTGGTAGACTTTGGAACCCTTTTTTGTCTCATTTATTTTCTAATGTTATAAGCTTTTTCCTTCTTTTCAACTTCTATTCTTCTAGTATACATACAGTTCTTGGCTAGATGACCAAGTTCTATACAGATAAAACATCTTTTGGTAGTATCTTTTTCTCTCAAGTGATGTTTTACACAATTCATTTCAATGTGTCCAAATTCTTCACAGTAATGACATCTACACCAAGTGTTATAGTCCCAACAAAATATAGCTTTCATATTTTTTTCTATTGGATTCAATATCTTGGTTTTGCATTTTGATGACTTGTGCCCATGCTTCTTATATTTGTGACATTTGCCTTCAAATCTTGGTTTCTCCTTGCATTCATTTGCTCTATGAACATGTTGATTACAATTGTAGCATTTTCCATTAAATTTTTCTTTCTTATTGCTCTAACAGTTGTTTGAAGTATGACCTATCTTACCACAATGACTACAAGTAGGTTTATTCTTTTGAGCTCCTTGCTTGGATGTTTCACCTTCTTCTATATATCCAATTCCTATGTTTCCTTTTTGTCTATAATGAATTTTCTCATTCAACTGATTCATGTTTTCTTGGGATTTCTTCATTCTTTCATTGATTTTCCTTTCAATGTTTAGATCATTTTTCAATCTTTCATTCTCTGATCTCAAGTTCATGATTTCTTCATTTACATTGGTGAGCTGATCAATGAAGTCTACTTGCTGAAGGGATAGGTGTTGAATTTCATTGTTCTTTCCTTCTATCTCTTCTCTTATCTTGTTTTTCTCTTCCATGACTTCACACAATCTCACTTACTAAATTTCTTGCTCTCTTCTTAGTTTTCTTACTTCTTCTTGAAGAGTACTATTCTTTTCCAATAGTTCTTTGATTGCTTCATTAGATTCATTTGAATTTCTTGAATGGATATCTTCAATTCTTTCTTCAATATAGAGTGAATCATTCATCTAGATTGCGAGATCTTTTCTTCTTTTTAGGGATTGAGAGAGTTTCTCTTTTGCTTTCTTGAGTTGTCTAATGGCCAATTCCAAATCTAGCTTCTCATTGTCAATCACTTTGTCAAGTCTAAATACCTCCATTGCCTTTGATCTTTGCTCAAGCTGTTAAACTTTTTCACTGAGAACCATAATTCTCTAATACTAATTTTTGAAAATATTATGACAAGCTAAGTTACTGAGAGGGGAGGGGTGAATCAGTAACTTCTAAAACTTTTATCTTAATTAGCTATTAATCCTTTATATGAATTTTGATCTAACTGCATGCATAATAAATTGAAAACATGAAAGCATACATAATACTTCAACACAAGATTTGGTGACCTAAAAACCTTCCAAATAGAAAGTAAAACTGAGGTGGGGATGGTACCCACAAGCTTAAGTACTGCAGTATGAAGTTGGCCTTTTAAGGCTTATAATGATTACTTCTGATGATCTACCCTATTAGGAGCAATAAGGACTACTAGGTCCACCTTGCAAAAAGATTTACAAACATACAATGAAGTATGCACTCGGTAAATAGATTTACATAAGACTATTAGGTCTACCTTGTTAAAGGATTTGACTAATCCACCAATTAGGATAAAGCAGTAGCTGATCTCTAATCTGCAACTTGGTTTGCTGAATGAGATTCCTCTGAGTGTACAAATCACTTTGCTATGATAGATGAATCTTTCTTGCTCCTTATACTATTGTAGCCTTTGTAATTTTCTCTTCTTCTCTTCTCTAATGATTACATTACTTATCCATGATTATTTGTATGTGATACAATACATTACATATATGTCAATCCAATTACAGAATTACAAAGTCAACCACAATACAAGTTTGAAAAAATATTACAAAGTTTGACAAAGTGTAGAAACTTGGGCTCTAAAGACCGACTCGGTGAGGTTCTGATACTCGACATCCATTTCCATTGCTCAACATCATCATGCACTCAGTAGACATAGAAACTTGATCCATATTGATCACTTCCAAGTAGTCTTGAACTTGATCTGTACTAGTGAATGAACAAATACTATGAAACTCGACATATAAATTGAATCACTTGATTCACACTACATAGCTTAGTAAACACTATCACCTCAAGCTTGGTATAAACTGAGTCTCATGGTTAACATTGAGTAGCTTGCTCAACACTAGACTCACATCACATCAACTACAAACTTGATAAGCACTACATAACTCGGTTTGCACTAGCAAACTCAACATACACTAAGATTCTCGGTTGACACTATTGTTCATTAACTCTATAGTAACTACTTGGTTCAAACTAAAATCTATCCATAGGACTCAGTAGCAATCATAGGACTTAGTAACAACTAAAATGATTGGTGAACACTATTATCTATACAATATTCTTAGTATGAACTCACAATCTAAATAAGTGTATGTCACTAATAACAAATATGACTAGAATGTCAACAAGAACTTGGTTTGTTGAATGAGATTCCTCCGAGTGTAGAAATCACCTTGTTGTGATAGATAAATCTTTGCTGCTCCTTATACTATTATAGCCTTTGTAATTTACTCTTCTATTTTCCTTTTCTTGTTACATTATATCATTCCATCTTGTTGCATCTCATCATATCATATTGGATGTGATACAATATGTTACATATATACCAATCCAATTTACAAATTACAAAGTTCATGATAATACAAGTTTACACAAAATACCCAAAGTTAGCCCAAATGAAGAAACTCGAGCTCTAAAGACTAGATCAGTGAGGTTCTGATACTTAACAGAGCTATAGCTCAGGCCAAGTTGCAACTACTGCGCACTTGCCTTCAGATCCTCATCAATCTTTAATAGTTTATCTTTTATTTCCTTAGAGGAAATTGATATTCACATAGTTTACTGAGTAGTAAAGATACATTGTTGCAGGAGGTCTCTAGTGAGCCTAGAATAGTAGATAATTTTGCTTGATGGATAACAATTTGTTGAGCAATAAGTTCTAAAACCTTATTCTCAAATTTCTTCTTAGCTCTCTACATCAATTTTTCTTGTCCATTCAAATTATTATTGACCTTTTGGACTACCTATGCTAACTGGTTCAAAATTGGTTAAGAAGTATCAAACTCTATGCTTAAAGCCTCTGCTAGGATATTCTTAGCATCCTCAATTATCTAGAATTCCTTATTTCTTTCTTCTCTAAGCCTTTGTTGCTTGGATTTCTTTTTAAGAATTTCTCCAAAAATATGCATTTGATCAAGATTGAGATTTGAGATATCCCAATTAGGAATAACAATCTCCTCATCAATATCTATGTCTTCTTCCTTCTCTTTTCCTTTACCCAAAAATCTTATGCTTGGTTGAGGCTTAGTCTCAACTATGTTTGCACTTATTAATTGCATACTAGGAATGGAAACAATTGTAGAAGTAGTAGGACTTAATAAAAATGTAGATACTACACTTATTGCCAAAATATTAATAGTAGAAATACTTGGAGTTAGAAAAACTAATGTAGACGGAAGTATTGACTGCTTGGTAGATGAAGTGCTTGTCACTTCTATCAATGGGGTGTTGAGCTAGATGGGTGCAGAAATTGATTGAGTGCTTGTGCCAACTATGTTTGTTGCAATCAATCCTGCTGAAGCTTTCTATAGGCTTGATGTTTTCAATGCTTTGCTTGGAGAATGAGGAAGTGAGGCTATGACTGTTGCAAAAATTTTCACTGGTCTAGCCTCCTCAGTATCTTATACATCTTCCTTAGTAGCTTCTTGCCCCTTTTCCTCTTCCTTGTCATCTACATTATCAAAATGTGTAACTTCTTCAACATCAATATGTTCATCCTTTTTTGATTCATCATTATCATCATCTTTGTCACTATTACTAACTACAAAATCACTTGTCTTGTGGAGAAGATAAACATTCTTCCATGTATTTGTAGCATTCTTCACTACATGCTCAATGTCTTTCAATAGTACAAGACAATTGTTGAATCTCAAAGTGAGTTTTTCTTCATTTTCCATTAGAGATTCCTTTATCTAATTGTCATCTAAATTTGGCATGAGTTGCCTTAAGGT
Source organism: Cupressus sempervirens (assembly GCA_028749045.1). Classification (NCBI taxonomy): domain Eukaryota; kingdom Viridiplantae; phylum Streptophyta; class Pinopsida; order Cupressales; family Cupressaceae; genus Cupressus; species Cupressus sempervirens. The sequence goes on along the minus strand of CM053788.1, from coordinate 511,710,914 downwards.
CTACTCATAGATGTCTTTTTCAATCTTCATGGAATTCTCCCATCCTAGCTTGGCTTGACTTTCTCCATTATAACATTTGGAATCTGCTAAGCAAGCTGGTCTGGGGAGTGTTTCCACTTACCCATTTTAGTTATTAATATATCTTCTATTTTCTTTTGCTCTTCTATAGTCCTAGATTCATACTTAAGTGCCTTGAATTTTTTTATATTAGATCCTAATTCTAATTGTTTCATCATTTCTTCAAAGTAGGTGGAGGCCTCTTGAAGATTGCATCTCCTCCTTCTTTATCTACTTTCTTCCTGGATGATCTTCTGGTAAACACAAAAATATATGTCTATTGGCATTAAGTCATGTTTGTTATTAGTGACAAAAATCATTTAGATTTTGTATGGTTATTGAGTTGTTCATTCAATCTCTAGTATTTGTAGAGAAATTCAGTGCTTACCAAGTTTCATAGTTCATACTGAGCATTCTAGTGGTTACCAAGTAAATACAGGCAATGCGAAGTCCAGTAGTTCAAAATTAGTTCAGTTCTTACTGAGCAGTCAATGGTTACTGAGCTTCATAGTGTCTACCAAATCATCAGTTCTTGTAATGTGAAACTAGTGTTAATCGAGTGATGGGATGAGTAGAGTTTACTGAGTGCAGGCATGGTAAACATGGAATTCAATTTCTACTGAGTGACAACATCTACCAAGTCTCTAGTGTATATCGAGTTTGAAACTATGTTGAGTGATTAGTATGGACCAAGCCTCTACTTTTACTAAGTGCATGACGATGCTAAGTAATGCAGTGGACGCCCAGTATCAGAAATTCACCGAGTCAGCTTTTAGAACCTAAGTTTCTACATTTGGGGTAACTCAGTAATATTGGTGTTAACTTGTGTTTTGGTTGACCTTGAAATTATGAGAATTGGGTTGGTATATATGTAATGTAGTGCATCATACCCAATCATAGTTGAAGATGTAGTAGCGGTAATGTTTTGATGCATGAGAATGTGAATGTAATTAGCAACAGAGAAAAGTGTTGTACAAGGTCAAATCAGGAGCAGTCAAGTTACATCTATCACAAAGAGGTGATCAGTACTTCAAGGATCTTAATCAGTAATTTAGCTGTAAGTCAGATCTGTTATTTCATCCTAATAGGTGAATCAACTTCAAATCCTTTAAAAAGGTAGACTTAACAATCTTTTCTTTAAATCTCTTTATTGAATGTATACTTGATTGTATGTTTGTAAAACCTCTAACAAGGTGGACCTAGTAGTCCTAATTACTCCTAACAAGGAAGATCATTGGAAGTGATCATTGTAAGCCTTAACAGACCAACTTTATACTATAGTATTGAAGTTTTGTGGGTATCATTCCCACCCCAGTTTTACTTTCTATTTGGAAAGTTTTTGGGTCACCAAATATTGTGTTCAAATGTTTTGTGCTTACATTTTCTCATGCATGCAGTAGATTAGATCAATTAATGATAAATGAATTATGTTGTTAAGTGTTAAATTTGTCAAAAGTTTTGAGGTTACTGATTCACCCCTCCCCTCTCAGTAGCCTAGCCAGTCTTGATTATTTCCAACAATTTGTATTAGAGCATTGTGGTTCTTAGGATAAAGTTTGATAGCTTGAGCAAAGATCAAGGACAATGGAGATATTCAGACTTGACAAAGCTATTGATAATGAAAAGCTAGATCTGGAGATGGCCATAGCTCAACTCAAAGAAGCAAAAGAACATCTTTCCCAATCCCTAAAAATAAGGAAGGAACTTGCAAAATGGATGAATGACCACCAATATGTTGAAGAGAAGATTGAAGAATTCTTCCCCTCAAGAAGTTTAGATTAAGCAAATGATGCAATCAAAGAATTCCTAGAAAAGAATGGTTCCTTGCAATAAGAGGTAAGAAAATTGAAAAGAGAATAGGAAATTTAGACAATAAGATTGTGTGAAATCTTAGAAAAAATAAATAATGCAAAAGAAGACTTGGAGGCAAGGAACAATGAAATTCAAAATCAATCCCTTCAGCAAGAAAGTATTATCAATTAGTTCTCCAATGCAAATGAAGAAATCATGAGTCTGAGATCTGAAAATGAAAGTTTAAAGAATGATTTAAGCACGGAAAAGCAAATCAATGAAAGATTGAAAGTTGGTCTAAATTCTAAGAAACAACTCAATGAAAGAATAATGTAATTCCAAGTAGACATGAATCAATTGAATCAATAAAATGAGCAAAATCTATATAGGCAAAAGGGCAAAGCAGGACTTGGATACAAAGAAGAAGGTGAATCCTCCAAACAAGGTGCTCAAAGGAATAAAAGACCTACTTGCAATAACTATGGTAAGATAGGTCATACATCAAAAAAATGTTGGAGTAATGGAAAGGCAAAATTCAATGGAAAATGCTACAATTGTAGGTAGCATGGTCATAAAGCTAATGAATGCAAGGAGAAAACAAAGTTTGAAGGCATATGCCACAAATGCAAGAAACAAGGTCACAAGGCATCTGAATGTAGACCTAAACCATTCAATCTAGTGGAACAATTTGTAAAGGCAATATTTGGTTGGAACTATAATACTTGGTGCAGATGTCATTATTGTGGAGAATATGGATACATTGGCATAAACTATGCTAGGCATCACTTGAGAAGAAAGGATACTATAGTAAGATGGTACACATTTACTAAACTTGGTCATATAGCTAAGAATTGCATGAATATAGGTAGAGTTGAAGATGAAAAGAAAGCAAAAGTTGATAGCATTAGGAAGCAGATTAGACAACAATGGATTCCTAAATCTATCGAGCAAGCTAGTTCAAGTGATGGTAGTCAAGTCACTCAAGAAGTGGTGACTCCACCATTTCCAATTAAGTTCTTAGGAAGAACTGGAACTGTATTCTCAAGATCACATGTTAAACAATTCCAATTGAAAGGAACCAAAAGATCCAAATTAGTATTCTAGATATAAAGGGATCACAAGAGTTCAACATCAGTTATCACTGAGCAAGGATGGGTCATAGTCTCTACCGAGCAAGGTTGGGAGTAATAAAGTTTTTTTTGGTTATTGAGTTACAAGATTCTACTGAGCAATCTATGTAGATATTGGATGATAGTCTATCAGACACTATGCCATTATAGCTCTCATCATACTGATCATTAATGGGAAATTTTCAACAAAAGGCAGGAATTTGACTTCATTTCCATTGTGATTTCAGTATATTCAAACCAGAGCAAATTGCAGAGCATTCCAGTGATCTTGAGCATAATTTTCAATGAAGTTTTTCAAAGAATTCTCAATCTACTGAGTAATCATGGCATCTAGCAACAACAACAACAAGGCAAAGAAAGGACCAAAGATGTTGGTGTAATGTGTTGAGTGGAAGGCTCTAAATTTCAAATTGGTACCAGCGATTGCAAAAACCCTCGACCCAAATGGAGCTCAGTTGCAAATCCCAAAAAAGGTACTCCTTATCAATGATATTCAAATTCATTTCAAATGTGTTGTACAAGAGATAGGAACCCTAGAAATGGATGGTGCCCTAGGAAAACTTTATGTGGATGGAACTCTTAAGCCCAAGCATAAACATCTAGAAGAGAAAGGCTTAACCCATATTCCTCACCCGCCACAAAATTTTCAAATTAAATGGATTACATATATCTTGAGCCAAGTCCATAATGATCAAATGTGGTTAGAGTAGCCAGTTTTGATTACAAAGAAAATGATTCATCACGTTACGAGTCTCCCTATGCTTACAAAAGCCAAAATCATGAAAACCTTAGGTCGAGATGAGCTTCAGAAAAAAAACCTAGCCAAGTGGGATGAAAAAGGATTAGAAATTAGCAATGTATCTGATGTGGAACTCAAATTTGGCATTCGTATTATTGCTTAGTCAACTCAATAGTGTGTCGTGTGAGGCATTTGACCTAGCATATAAGGTTGTTAAGAAGAATTTGGAATATGACCTAGTAGATTTAATGTTGTAGCAGCTGAATAAGAATATCGAAAGCATTAGAACCTTGAAGAATAACCCATGAAAATTTGGTTCTTTGTTGACATGTTTGTTCTTTTATGTTCAAATTTTTTTCCCTTCTAAAGGAACAATGGTATGGAGAAAAGAGACACCCATGTTATACCAGATTAATGAGTTTATTTCTGAAATGGGTGAAAATTTTCATAGTAACATGGACAATTAATTTGAAGTTTTCAAGGAAAAGATGAATAATAGGTTCTAGATTCCACAAAAATTGGTCGAAGATTATAAGGATGATGTCTATTTTATGATTGATTGTGACAAAGTATACATCCAGGTAGTAAGGCCTAGAATAGTATGGGTGAAACCTCTTCCTTATGAGGTTAATATTGATGAGACAAAAGAAATAATTGAAGCCATGGTTAATGATCCTATAGATCCAAAGGCACCTATCTTTGGAACTTATGATCAAGTCAAAACAAGAATAGAACTTAAGATCAAGCTTCCATAGGCAGTAAATAAAGATAAGAGGAGGATATCCATACTGAAAATAGAAAATGCCCTTCTTATGCTTACTGAGGAAAAAGGTGAAGATGAGGAGGAATCTGAGAATAAAGAAGAGGAATCTAAGAAGGAGGAAGAGCCTATAAGAAGGAAAGGCAAGGTGATTTTCACCAAGCCACCCAAGCCCTCTACAACTGTATTCACAAGAAGATCTAAGAAGAAATCAGGAAAAGATGAAAGTGATGTTGTATTTAATTGACCTCCTCCCACATTTTAGGAAAGATTGAATCAATTGAAAGGTGCTAGAATAAAGAACTTCAAGGAACTCAAATATGAAACTAGGACTCTAGCAGAATAGAAAGAAGTTGAAGATCTAAAAGTTAGGCAGATGGGAATTCTCTCCTGATCAGTTTGCATCTCAAATTCTTATAGTTTTGTTAGATAAGGCCAAGATTAGATGGGATAATACCATTTAGACTATCAAGGATATTTTTTCTCAAACTCTAAAGAAATTGGTGCCTAACTTGATAGATGCAGAGGTGAAGAAAGCATTAAAAGACAATGAAAGCAAAATGACTAAAATTCAATACTTGTCTTGTTCTAATGAAAGATGTTGAGTATGGTGTGAAGAATGCAACAAACTTATGGAAGAATGTGTTCCATCTTCACAAGACAAGTGAGAATCTAGTTGAGATCAATGATGATGATGATGATAGTGACAAGGATGAAGATAATGAAGAAGACAATACTCCTTGTGTCACCATTGATGCTTAAGATTATCAGGAATTGGTGAAGGAAGATGAAGAAGATAAAGAGGAAGACAAGCAAGAAGAAGAAGAAAGTGATCTAGTTAGGATAGCTAAGGAAGTCATAGCCTCCCTTCCTCACTCTCCAGTAAAACAACAATATCATCAAGCATGGAGACAGCTTCAACAAGTGTGATTGTGACCACAACAAATACATCGTTTATCCAATCAATCTTCACTCCCTCTCAACTCCAAGTATCTCTAATGGAAGTGTCTACCACTTCATCTACTGAGCTGGAGCCTTTTACTTCTTTAGTGCTCAAGTATGGTTCATCAGCAATAAGTATAGTTTCATGTTCTATAGTTTTGGATTCTTTAGTTATGACTACTTTAGGTGTACATGCTCCAGTAAGTTCTTCTATTGTAAATACTTCTATCAATATTCCACCTATAAATTTATCAATTTTGGGAAGTTTGTCTAGTACATCAGTTTTGAATTCTTTTAGTACTCCAGTAAGCATTCCTTTAGTAGGCACTATACAAGTTTTTACTATAAACCCTACTATTTCCACCATTGTTTCTATTTTAAAATCCAAAGCATTAGCATCAAAAGTTGAACCAAAGACACCACTAAAACTTCTGATTATTGGAAAAAAAATTGAGGAAGATATTGATCTAGACAAGGAGATTGAAATCCCCAAGTTAGATTTTGATAATGCTACTATAGAGAAAATGATATTAGTCAGTTAGCTACTTGAACAGAAAGCCAGGTAGAAGAAGCTAAGAGAAGAGAGAGAAAGGGAATTCAGAATCATAGAGAGTGCTAAGAATATTATGACATAGGCTATAGGTGTGGATGTTGATTCTTCTCAACATATTTTGTTGCAATTAGAAGAAGCAGTAAATAAATTCAATGAGGATTATACTGGCCAGAAAAGCTGATAGAGAAGGCAGAGAAGAAGTTTGATAATAAAGTGCTTGAGCACATTGCTCAACAAATTTCCATCCATCAGGTAGATCTTTCTTCAATTTTGGCAATCTTGAAGCATCCTACACAAATGTAACATCTCTTTGGCTAAGTTATGTGATGTTATAGAATATAGAAAAGAAATAAAGGGAAAATTGAGTAAGTTTGATAAGGATATGAAGGCTAGTGCTCAAAATTTGCAGCTTGACCCCAGTTTAAGATCTGCACACCACATGAGGATCATATTTTTATCAGATATGCAGGCAGAGTTATTGAGAGAGGAAGCAAGGATCTAGTCTACACTTCCAGAAATATAGAACATGATCCTTCCTATCATGGATACAATGCAGAAGCACATAGCCTATTTAAAAACATTGATCCATGAAAATAATTTTTCAATTGCAGATCATATGATTGAACTCTCTATAGAAGTCCAAGTTTCACTTCAAACCTGCAAAATTTTGCAAGAAAAATAGGACAAGACCTTAACTCTTATTCTTAAGGTACATTATGAGTTTCTTTCACATTTTGGTGTCTCTATATAAGTATATTGTGTATAAATCATTGGCATTATTGTCAAAAGGGGGAGAGACATGTGCATAATAAAAAGGGAGAGAGACATGTATATATTTAAGAAGGAAACATATTTGTATATACACTCTGTTAGAGCGTGTAATCTTGATCGTCACCTAACCAATTTTGGTCCCAAGTCATCCCTCTGAAGTTGAACTTGAAGTCGTAATTTACTTCAACTTTAGGTTCAAAGTCTTGTTGGTCTGGCATGTGATAAGCGCACTAGTTTTATCGAGTCAAACTTTGTAAGCTTGAAGTCCAAGTTGATGTTGAAGCCGATCACTCAAAACTTCAACTTCAATTTCAGTGTTGATTTTGTCCACTAACAATTTTTGTATGCAGATTAAAGATTGCCAAGCCATTCCAAGGTGGGTCCCAGCATAATACTTTCCCAAAGCACCTGAAGTCATATGCAAATAAATTTAAAGCACCATGTATTCAGTTTGAGCAATACTTAATGGAGTATTAATGGTGTCATTTCGTGATTACTTGTTATGGGAAGATGCGTGCGGATTTGACAGGGTATTTAAAACAAGAACACCCGCAATACCTTTTTCGATGAATGTCACATGAATGAGAAATCATGATTTTTACTTGCTAAATCCATCCTATGATCCTCTGTCCATGTCATTCCTTAAATGCATGCAATTACCCTTTCCCACTCATCTCATTTTCTCCAGAAAAATCTCGGCGCTTCTGGGTAAGAAAGGCAAATTTTGGGCTATGTCATTGTCAAACTGTAAGTGCATCTCCATTTCCCCTTTGCATTTTGGTTGTGCTTTGCTTCATTTTGAAAGTATTTTAAAACCTGGTCCGGTAGATTTGCTGTCATAATAATCATGACGCTTTTTCGGCCAAAAATGCCCAAATTGGAGAAGCCTCCATTACTCAGTTCCTTGCCTGAAATTCATGATAGATTTTGGTTAATAGAAGTTTGTCTGAAGTCGTTGAAAGAGCCAAAGATTCTCTGTCAAGTCCCATTTACCAGAGGGTAGTTGATAGGAGTTTATTAGAAGCCGCCGCTTTTCCTTCTGCAATCCCATGCCTAGAGCTCATCCTCGAATGTGCAAACCACTATGACCCTGTTTCAAGATGCATTAAGAAAGCCTCAAATAGTTGTCAAAATTAACAGGACCAGTGTCAATTCTGCCCTCAGGATTCCTCATAAAGAACCCTATGAGCCATGGATGTTTTAAGAATCTGAACACTTGTATGCTGCAAACAAAAATAGCTACGACACCAAGATTGCTTAGTCTTAGCTCTTGAAGCCTGCAGAAGGAGGTTCTAGGTTGCCTAAACCATTGAGCATCGAGCACTTCATCAAGGAGATTGTAGATATTGTATTCTTGCTGAATAGGATTATGGGAAATGAACATGCTTTCCATTGGGAGTCTTGGATGTACTTCTTCATACAGAAGATAGTTGAAGGTGTCAAATTCATCGATTGGTCAGACCTAATGGCATAAAACCTACATAAGGGCTTGATAGATGTTACCAATTGTGGCCCATTATTCTTATCCTCTTACTTGATTTACACCCTAGCCACATCCAAAGATTGGGATTATCTTCCACATATACCTTGGGTAGATGACATGCCTATCTACCAGTATTATAGAGATCTTCAAGAAGATATATCATGCAAAGAGTTCAAGAAGGTCAATTATGTTTTTCTAGGGAAACTAGTTTTTGAACTACAAGGTCGAGAAAATGATAGGATGTCAGAGGAGGTCATGTAGGTTGTGCAAATTTATGATTGTTATTTCATCCAATTTTCCAAATTTACCTATATCAGAGTAGGTGGTTTTCCTTGTGAACCTTTAAAATTACCGCGCTATTGCTTAGATTCTCTAGTGTTGTCAGAAATGTGTCGGCAGTTTGCTTCCCTTTTTGAGTCCTTTCAAATTTCCAAAAAATCCTCTTCAGTATTCTTCCCGATTGAAATTGGACATTATAGATGCCCCAATTTGAAAGAAGCCATATTGTCAGCTAAATATTTAAACCGCTTGTGTCTTAAATCTTTCACCTCTCGGTTAAATTTTGACTACACTGGCTATATTAGAAACAATGTAAAAAATGTAGCTTCTCTCTTTCATTCCCTGCAACTAGAGGATTTTTGGGCAAACTGTCATGATGAATTTGAAGTAAGGAAGAGACTATGGTCGCGCTTGACCATTAAACAAGTCACCATGTTCAATGTGGAATTAGACACCTATGGGCTGAAAGATGATGATTCTGAAGGTGTGCTTGATCAATTTTACATGGATCATATTGAATGCATGCCTATCCCTGAAATTGATTGGGAGAAAAGGGAGGAAAATGATGTATATGCTCGTACCAAGGATGTAATAGTAAGAACTACCAAATGGATAAAATCAAAAGCAGCAACTACTCCAAACTTTTCTGAGAAGTCTTCAAAAAGAAAGGATAAAAGAACTGCTCATAAGCGAACTAATCAAAGTGTCCCTGATTCTGTTGTAGGTCCACTTGAAGTTGAACTTGAAGCCGATCCAGAAACACTTCAACTTCAAGTTCAAGAAGAAACTCCGAAAGGAAGAAGAGTAACCCGCTCAAGCACCAAGAAGGCATTAGCCCTCAAAAGTAAAAGCACCATAACGGTGGGTTTGGAGATAGCAGAAGACCTACCTATGGTAGATAATATACCTAAATCCCAGAATTCTCCAATGGATACAGGAAATTAGGAAAGTAATCTCCCCTTAGTTAAATGTTCCCCTGCTGCTGCAAAGGATCAAACTACTCCTAAATGGCTTGAGAATTCAATGGAGAAGAAGAGAAGTATGGTCCCAATATCCATGCCTATTGACGACCTGATTAGCAAATGCCTTGGTAAAGTGCCCAAAGTAAAAAAAGCAAGGACCGAAGCAAGAATCAATTTTGACAAAAGTTCAGGTCGATGGGTAGCAAAGATAGCTACACTACCTAATGGGAGTTCTCGCGATTTTGTAGTGCCTCAAGATTTCCAAATAACAAAAGTCAATTTCAGAAAAGGAAACCGTGAGGTTGATATGAAATTCTTTGAGGTATCCAATAAGAAGATCGCAGAGAGAGTGTGGAAAGATGGGCAAGACAAACAAGAAATGAAGGAGACAATAAAGAACATGGTGCAGTATATTAATGCTATCTTACATCCTAAAGCCAAGTCGATCTGTGAGATGTCAGCCATTGTTGACGTATTCTCTGCAACCAACTAGCAATCGCTGGAGAATCTACACAAGTTCAAAGCAGTAGCCAAAGTAGCAAGTGAATAGGTACAAGATGTTTTGCTTAATACTGTAAAAGACATTGGACATTTAGATCATGCCTCAAAGGAGATATCAAATATTACTAAAAAGGTGGAGGTGAGTAATGATGGATATGAAAAAGAGAAGAATAACTGGGCAAAAGTGGTATTATCACTAGAAGATGTGCAAGAATTCAGGTTGCAAAAATTTCAAGCTGAATGCCCTGTAGCAGGTCTTGATGAAAAAACCCTGTATGTCATAAAAGATTGCATCGAATGGAAAAATTAAGCACTAGCACAAAGGGTATCTAAAATCAAAGAAGCATTGCAAGAACTTAAGGTTATAAATTAGATTATTTAGAATAACCTTAAGTGGTTTGTAAAACAGTTCATGGAAAGAGAAGATGACTCTGTTGCCTAATCAGATGAAATAATCAAAGAAGTCCAAAAGAAATTTCAGGAATGGTAGGACAAGAGGAGACTAGTCAAGTAGGATTTCTCCAACGTGGCTCACACTGAAGCTATCTTGATTATCAACCTGAAGCACTTGGAGATGCACGAGGAAAAGGTTGATAAATTGAAGAAGATGAAGGAAATTTGGAAACAACAGCTCGCCTACATTGGTCTTCCACATCAATCCATTATTTCTGCCTTTTCAGCTGCCTACGAAATGTGGAAGTTGGCAAGAGGAGCGGTTGGTGGCGACAATCCAAACTGATAAAGAACTACTTAGCTATAGTTTCTTTACCGTTTGGTTTTCTTGCAATTTCAGTTATCAGTTTTTCCAAAAGCCAATTAACTCCTGGTAGGGTCATTTTGGCTTAAGTCCAGCCCCATGCCTATAAATTTAATAATTAGTATTGTTTTAGGGGTTTCAATTTTCTCCAGCAGACTTGTAGACAGAACTACTATTGTTTAAAATTTTATTTCCAATTTAGAAGTAACATTTCAGAACTTTAGCAGATACTTGAAACTCTATAGTTTGATTTTGGGTTGAAAGCTTTGTAAGTGGGTACTATTGTCTACTTATTTTTGGTATTTCTATAGATACTATTTACGCTTTTAGCTGCACCTGTTATCGATTTTGAAATTGTGAACTCTGAATTTGGAAATTCTGTGGGAAATTAGTTCATGAAATTTGCCTGCTCGATAATTTAATTATTCAGCTATGTGGATCATTTTGATAATTAAAGTTGAGTGGTTCTTCTGCATTAAGGTTTGTTTCATATTGATGAGATAAAATAAGTTGTTTCAACATCTCCAGTAGATTACATTCTTAGAGAGTTATTCTGTTGAGTTTATTTAGTTAAAACTTTCAATGCAATAAAGGTAGCTACACCTGTTTCATTTGAAGAAATTTTAAGCAGAGAATTCCTAAATTATTCGAGTAGGAATTCAGTTGTTAGTTTACATTCTTTTCTTAATTTTGATGTATGAACATGCATGGGAAAAACTATTCACTAACAATTTTTGGCGACTCTGCTGGGGAATGATAAAATGGTGTTACCGCATCATGAAGTTTTCCTGGTACTTCAACTAGGTTTAGGGTTTGATAACACGTAAGAAGATATCATTTCTAACTTAAGTGCACTAGCCTGGAAACTCAGAACAAGCATAGAACAATTTACACAAGTTAATCAAGTGCTTGAAAGAGAGGAAGAAAGGGCCGAACTCATTAGGGGTTTACCTATTGCTAACGAGGAAGCAATAGTGGATAGACTAGTTCCAAGACAATTCTAAGTATTACATGTTAACCTATACAGTGATAAGCTGGCTAGCAAAAGGTATACTCAAAGCAAAGAAAGGAAGGGATTCATTGATGAGTCTTATGAGTTTGTAAAAAGTCTCAATTTTGCCCCTGATCTCTCTCAGAAGCGAAAGAAGTCCATCAAGAGTAAAAGTAGGCCAACTTCTCCTAGGAAACCTACTCCTGTAGCTGTAAACCTTCAAGCATTAATTCTACCTAGGACATTAATACCTTCTCATTTAAACATCTAGCCTTTGAACCTCATTTTCCCTATGATGGCTGCTAATCCTTGGGGCGCGCAAGTGGGCCCCTTAGCTCTTGGAGGTAACCTACACCCACTTCCTAAAGGTGCGAAAGATGTATTGCCTAAATTTTATGGTGATGGAAAGAAATCAACTGATGAGCACCTTAATGCCTTTAATACCTCATGTGCTATCCTTGTTGTGCCTCATGAAGATGTTGTTGTGAGATTATTTGTGCAGACTTTGATCGATGATGCGGCAAACTAGTTTCATCATCTACCTCTAGGTTCTATTACCGACTAGAATCATATGCGCACTGCTTTCAAAGATAGATTCAAATCCTCTGAAGATGAACATACCTTGCTACTTCAGCTGACTCAATTGAAAAAGGAGGTACAGGAACCCATGAGGGATTTTGTAGCAAAATTCAATAAAATAATTCATAAGATTCCTGCTACAAAGAGACCCAATGATGAAAACCGTAAAGGATTCTTTGTTAATGCAATGCCTCTAGACATTAGTTTTCATTTGAGGAGAAACAGAGTAGCAGATGTTGAGGCAGCTCAAAGACTAGCTATTGAACTAGAAGATGATCTTTTAGCTACAGGAAAATGGAAGAAAGAAATGCAAGGTTCTAAAACTCAATCGCCTTCCTTAGAAAAGTCAGACCCATTAGTTCAAAAGTTAATCAATGATGTGATGACTCTCAAGAAACAACTTCCTAAAATGAACACCCCATACCAAGATATCCCAAGAAAATATCCAGGCCAAATAGTTATCAGGGAAAACAATTTGCATTACCCTCAAGTCAACAAAGATTATAGATTGAAGCTCCACCCGGAAAAAACAACATGGGTGTCTTCCATCTTACAAATGACCATGAGGGAACTTCTTGCCCTGAAAATATCAGATATCAGCAACTAGAAGCAGAAAAGATGGCTTCTACTAATGTGATAATAGAAGAAGAATCTTCTGAGGAACCTGGCAACTCCGTAAATTATTACCTTGAGTACGAATCTGATTTTGACAGAGGTGATGATATCTTATTAACCTTAGAAGAAGCTTCATGTTCAGTCTTAACCCGAGGGAAACGAACTGTAGCAGTTGATATCCATGGAAAAGGTATTTCAATTCCAACTCAGGCTAAAGAGCAAATGGTAAAAGGGGGAAATGAAAGTAAGTCATCACCTATCTCTACAACTACTCCTCAAATCTTAAAAAAGGTATCTGATCCTGATTCCTCATTTGACATTGTTGAGTTTTGTAAGATATCCAAGATACAAATTTCTCCTACAGAATATTTGAGAATGAATCCCAGTGAACTTGATAAGTTGATTGAATGTGTTAACCAGTTATCCCCTAATAAAGAAGCCAAGAAAATCAATGAAGTCAAAGTCTCACAAGGTAGTGAAGTAGTTGCTGAACACAAAAAAGATCTCTCCAAGGGAAAGAAACTAGAGGCACAAAAGTCTCATGATCAAGAGGAGGTAATTCAACTAGACTCCATTAGTCCCGAACCTTCTTATAACCACAAGACTGATCCATTTTATGTTTCCCTCTTTCTACATGGATTTAAATTGAGTAACTGCATTATAGATTCAGGGGCTTCAGATAATATAATGCCAGCAAAAGTAGCAAAAGCTTTAGATCTTCCTTTAACCAAAACATTTGGCAAATGTTATTCCATGGGTTCCAAATAGGTACCATTGGTGGGTCAAATTAAAGATGCCCAAGTGGCATTAGTTGCTTACCCAAAGAAAAGGGTTAAACTCACCATCCTAGTACCGGATATCCTCACAAGCTATGGCATGCTTCCTAGTCAAACTTTCTGTTGAGACCTAGGAGGGGAAGTTAAGATGGATTGGTCTCAAGCTGTGGTACCTATTGGGAAAGAGAAAGTAATCCTATTACCTAAAGAAAATCTAAATATACAGTCTTCCCATCTGATGACCCCAAATCTCAAATCCTTTATCAGGAGACAGATTTTGCTAACTATTTAATTCTGTCTGAAGATGAGAAAATAGGTGAGAAGCCATTGGGTGAAGATTTGTTATGGACTCTCGAGTTTGATGGAAGTTGTTGTTTGAATGGATTTGGAGCTGGTATAGTTCTCATATCCCCTGATGATCAAAAATTTCCTTTTTCTTATAAGCTTGCCTTTGAGAATACTAATAACACAGTTGAGTATGAAGCCCTACTGCTCAGCATTGAAGAGGCCACAAGGAAGAACATGAAGCTGTTGAAAGCCAGAGGAGATGCGAAGCTAATTCTAAAACAAGTTAAAGGCATGTTTTCAGTCAAAAATCAGAAATTGAAACATTACAGAAACTGTGTGTGGGTTGAAATTGAAGGTTTTGATGCCTTCGAAATTGAAGCCATTCCTTGAGAACTAAATGACAAAGCAGACTCCTTAGTTGTTTCATCTTCCTTGTTAATTCCTCATCCTGATTTTATAGACCAGAAGTATTCAGTGGAGATTATTCATAGGCCAAGTGTTCCTGATAATAATAGCAATTGGCAAGTATTCAAAGATGATGCTCATATTAATGCCTTCTTGCAAAGTGTTGAATAATTTTCTATGAATTACTTTGAGGGTTCAGATGTAGGATGCAGAGAGTTTTGTCCTAATCCACCTGAAGAAGGTGACGTGGTGCAATTAAAAGGGAATGTTATACCTAAAGGCTTAGTCAAGCTTGAAAAGTTTTTTGATAGGAAAGATACCTTCCTAGCTCAGGATTTAACACCTAGAGTAGATCCAAATGCTGATTATGAAAAGGTGAATCTGGGTGATAAGCATAACCCCAAAATCATTAATCTAGGAACTTGTTGTGATGAAGGTGAGAAAGCTAGGTTCATAAAGCTCCTATCAGAATATATAGACATTTTTTCTTGGTCTTATGATGATTTGAAAACTTTTAGAAATGGTAAATACAAACACCATATTACCCTAAAACCAGGAACTTCTCCTTTTAGGCAAAAATTGAGAACATATAATCCAAAGGTTTTTGATGCCATATTCAGGAAAATAGATAAGATGCTTAAAGCTCAAATTATTTTTCCCATCCACCATTCCACATGGGGGGCGAACATAGTGCCAGTCAAAAAGAAAAATGGAGAAATAAGGATTTGTGTTGATTTCAGAAATCTTAATCAAGCTAGTTTGAAAGATAACTTCGCCTTACCAATAATGGATCAAGTTCTTCAAACAATTGCTAGTTCAGAAATGATGTCTTTCCTAGATGACTTCTCAGGTTATAACTAGATAGAAGTTGCCAAAGAAGATCAACACAAAATGGCATTTACAACACCATGGGGAACCTTTGCTTACAAAAGAATGCCTTTCGGCTTGATAAATGCTGGTGCCACTTTCCAATGAGCTATGAGTTCAACCTTTGGTAATTTATTGGATAGATGTATTATAGTATATCTAGATGATATGATAGTGTTTTCTAGGAGATGAAAGAAACACCTGAAAGACTTGAGGAAAGTGCTCCAGAAATGCAGAGATCATGGAATCTCATTAAACCCCAAGAAATCAATTTTTTTGTGACCGAAGGGAAGTTACTTGGACACATGGTCTCAAAAGAAGGAATCAAAATTGACCCAGAGAGAGAGAAAGCCATTCAGCAATTATGCCTCCCTGTCAATAGAAAGGGTATAAAATCCTTCTTCAGACAGATCAGTTTTTTGAGAAAATTCGTGCTGGATTTTACAGAAGTTGTCAAACCTATGGCTAAGTTACTCAGTGAGAAGCAAAATTTCAAGTGGGATGAACCAGCATCAAAAGCATTCAAAGATGTAAAAGAAGCTATTGTGAAAGCCCCAATACTATTTCATCCTGATATTAAAAGAGATTTTATAATATATTGTTATGCTTCTGAGAAAACACTGTCAGGCATGTTACTTCAGAAGAACGATAAAGGGGAAGAGACACCCATCTCTTTTATGAGCATACCCCTAAAGAAACACGAGCTCAACTACTCATTATCTGAAAAACAAGCATTCGCTATAGTAAAAGTAGTAAAGTACTTTAGATATTACATTTTGCACTCTCATTTTGTAGTATATGTGCCATCCACAACAGTCAAAAGCATTCTCACACAACAAGATGTAGCAGTCAACAATCAAGTGACATGGGTAGCAAAAGTCCAAGAATTTGACTTGGATATCCATCCAACTAAATTAGTCCGAGGACAAGGCCTGTGCAAACTTATTGCAGAAGGATAGAAAGAAGAAGCATATCCCTCTTTTTTGTTTATAGGTCTCAAGGATGAATGGTATTCAGATATTGCCTATTTCCTAGCATACAAAAGGTGTCTTGATCACCTCAAAGGGAAAGACCGGCACACACTTCAACTTAGAGCAGCTAATTTCATTATAATTGATGATACCTTATATAAGAGAGGGCTAGATGGCATATTTTTAAGATGCATTGACACTGATCAACAGGATAAGTTGTTGAGAACTTTCCATGATGGAGCTTGTGGAGGCCATTTTTCGTCAACAGTGACAGCATTCAAGATCCTAAGAAGTGGATATTATTGGCCAGGATGTTTAAGGTTGCTTATCATTGGCTTAGAAATTGTGAAAAGTGTCAATTGTTTACTAGGAAACCACAGTTAGCCGCCTTGCCTTTGAAACCAGTGATCATAGAAGAACCATTTCAACGGTGGGGGTTGGATTTTATAGGACCCATTAATCTAGATTCAAGTGTGGGACATACACACATACTCACTGCTACTGATTATTTTACAAAATGGGTAGAGGCCATTCCTGTTAAAGCAAAAACTTCACAAGTAGTGTGCAAATTTTTGATTGAAAATATTTTGACCCGTTTTGGCACTCCCAACAAAATAGTGACAGATAATGCACAAAATTTTTCATCCAGAGAGATCCAGTTATGCTTCTATGATCATGGAATCCATTTGTCACATTCTTCAAATTACTTTCCTCAAGGCAATGGACAAGCATAGTCCACAAATAAAAACCTGGTCAACATTATGAAGAAATTGGTGGATGAAAAAGGAAAAGACTGGCACAAGAAGTTGTATGAAGCAGTTTGGGCTGACAGAACCTCTCCTAAAAGAGCCATAGGTATGACACCTTTCGAAATGGTATATGGAGTTGAAGCACAACTATCCCTGCCTCTAGAATTAGCCACTTTGAATTTATAGAAGGCAATCGAAGGAGAAGTATTTCAGTCTTCCATTGAGAAGAGGATATTATATCTCCAAAAGATAGAAGAGGAGAGGAGGGAGCTAGTAGATCATATCACAAATCACCAAGCAAGAGTCAAAAAGATTTTCAATCAAAAAGAAAGACCTCGAAAACTCATGAAAGGAGATCAAGTCCTGCTATGGGATAAAAGGAAAGAACCTAAGGGAGCTCATTCTAAGTTCGAAAGCTTATGGAAAGGACCGTTTGAAATATCTGAGGAACTAGGTTCAAATGCCTTCAAGCTACAATATCCAAATGGTGATGAACTTCCCTTGTCCTTCAATGGGCAAGATCTCAAATTGTACCATCTTTAGGTCTTTGTCGCGTCTCATTGTAAATATCGTCCTTTGACTTTTTTTTCTTTTCTTGTTGAGTTTGGTGTGTTTTGTCATTGTCTTTTGAGTTGGTTTGCAAACCTTAGACCTTGGGTTCATTCATGATCCTTTCAATCTCATTCCCCAACAGGAGCCAATTGTTAGAGTTTGTAATCTTGGATGTCACCTAACCAATTTTGGTCCCAAGTCATCCCTCTGAAGTTGAACTTGAAGTCATAATTTACTTCAACTTCAGGTTCAAAGTCTTGTTGGTCTGGCATGTGATAAGCACACTAGTTTTATCGAGTCGACCTTTGTAAGCTTGAAGTGCAAGTTGATGTTGAAGCCGATCACTCAAAACTTCAACTTCAATTTCAGTGTTGATTTTGTCCGCTAACAATTTTTGTATGCAGATTAAAGATTGCCGAGCCATTCCAAGGTGGGTCCCAGCATAATATTTTCCCAAAGCACCTAAAGTCATATGCAATGAAATTTAAAGTAGCACGTATTCAGTTTGAGCAATACTTAATGGAGTATTAATGGTGTCATTTCATGATTACTTGTTATGGGAAGATGCATGTGGATTTGACAAGGTATTTAAAATAAGAACACCTGCGACACCTTTTTCGATGAATGTCACATGAATGAGCAATCATGATTTTTACTTGCTAAAGCCATCCTACGATCCTCTGTCCATGTCATTCCTTAAATGCATGTAATTACCCTTTCCCACTCATCTCATTTTCTCCAGAAAAATCTCAGCGCTTCTGGGTAAGAAAGCGAATTTCGGGCTGTGTCATTGTCAAACTGTAAGTGCATCTCCATTTCCCCTTTGCATTTTGGCTATGCTTTGCTTCATTTTGAAAGTATTTTAAAACCTGGTCCTATAGATTTGCTGTCATAATAATCATGATGCTTTTCGGCCAAAAATGCCCAAATTGGAGAAGCCTCCATTACTCAGTTCTTTGCCTGAAATTTGTGATAAATTTTTGGCTAATAGAAGTTTGTCTAAATTCGTTGAAAGAGCCAAAGCTTCTCTGTGAAGTCCCATTTACCAAAGGCTAGTTGATAGTATTTTATTAGAAGCCACCGCTTTTCCTACTGTAATCCCATGCCCAGAGCTCATCCTCGAATGTGCAAACCACTATGACCCTATTTCAAGATGCATTAAGAAAGCCTCAGGGGAAATAGTTGTCAAAACTAATAGGACCAGTGTCAATTCCACCCTCAGGATTCCTCATAAAGAACCCTATGAGCCATGGATGTTCGAAGAAGCTGAACACTTGTATGCTGCAAACAAAAATAGCTACGACACCAAGATTGCTTAGTCTTAGCTCTTGAAGCCTGCAGAAGGAGGTTCTAGGTTGCCTAAACCATTGAGCATCGAGCACTTCATCAAGGAGATTGCAGATATTGTATTCTTTCTGAATAGGATTAAGGGAAATGAACATGCTTTCCATTGGGAGTCTTGGATGTACTTCTTCATACAGAAGATAGTTGAAGGTGTCAAATTCATTGATTTGTTAGACCTAATGGCAGAAAACCTACATAAGGGCTTGATAGATGTTACAAGTGTGGCCCATTTTTCTTGTCCTCTTACTTGATTTACACCCTAGCCGCGTCCAAAGATTGGGATTATCTTCCACATATACCTTGGGTAGATGACATGCCCATCTACCAGTATTATAGAGATCTTCAAGAAGATATATCATGCAAAGAGTTCAAGAAGGTCAATGATGTTTTTCTAGGGAAACTGGTTTTTGAAATACAAGGTCGAGAAAATGATAGGATATCAGAGGAGGCCATGCAGGTTGTGCAAATTTATGGTTATTATTTCATCCAATTTCCCAGATTTACCTATATCAGAGTAGGTGGTTTTCTTGGTGAACCTTTAAAATTACCGTGCCATTGCTTAGATTCTCTAGTGTTGTCAGAAATGTGTTAGTAGTTTGCTTCCCTTGTTGAGTCCTTTCAAATTTCCAAAAAATCCTCTTCAGTATTCTTCCTGATTGAAATTGGACATTATAGATGCCCCAGTTTGAAAGAAGCCATATTGTCAGCTAAATCTTTAAAACCGCTTGTGTCTTAAATCTTTCACCTCTCGGTTAGATTTTGACTACACTGGCTATATTAGAAACAATGTCAAAAATGTAGCTTCTCTCTTTCATTCCTCGCAACTAGAGGATTTTTGGGCAAATTGTCATGATGAATTTGAAGTAAGGAAGAGACTATGGTCACGCTTGACCATTAAAAAAGTCACCATGTTCAATGTGGAATTAGACACATATGGGCTAAAAGATGATGATTTTGAAGGTTGCTTGATCAATTTTACATGGATTAGATTGAATGCATGCCTATCCCTAAAATTGATTGGGAGAAAAGGGAGGAAAATGATGTATATGCTCATACCAAGGATGTAATAGTAAGAACTGCCAAATGGATAAAATCAAAAGCAGCGGCTACTCCAAACTTTTTTGAGAAGTCTTCAAAAAGCAAGGATAAAAGAACTGCTCATAAGCGAACTAATTGAAGTGTCCCTGATTCTGTTGCAGGTCCACTTGAAGTTGAACTTGAAGCCGTTCCAGAAACACTTCAACTTCAAGTTCAAGAAGAAACTCTAAAAGGAAGAAGAGTAACCCGCTCAAGCACCAAGAAGGCATTAGCTGTCAAAAGTAAAAGCACCATAACGGTGGATTTGGAGATAGCAGAAGACCTACCTATGGCAGATAATATACTTGAATTCCAAAATTCTCCAATGGATACAAGAAGTTAGGAAAGTAATCTCCCCTTAGTTAAATGTTCCCCTGCTACTACAAAGGATCAAACTACTCCTAAATGGCTTGAGAATTCAATGGAGAAGAAGAGAAGTATGGTCCCAATATCCATGCCTATTGATGACCTGGTTAGCAAATGCCTTGGTAAAGCGCCCAAAGTAAAAAAGAAAGGATCGAAGCAAGAATCAATTTTGACAAAAGTTCAGGTCGATGGGCAGCAGAGATAGCTACAACACCTAATGGGAGTTCTTGCAATTCTGTAGTGCCTCAAGATTTCCAAATAACAAAAGTCCATTTGGGAAAAGGAAACCATGAGGTTGATATGAAATTCTTTGAGGTATCCAATAAGAAGATCGTGGAGAGAGTGTGGAAAGATGGGCAAGACAAACAAGAAATGAAGGAGACAATAAAGAACATGGCACAGTATATTAATGCTATCTTGCATCCTGAAGCCAAGCTGATTTGTGAGATGTCAGCCATTGTTGACGTATCCTCTGCAACCAACCAGCAATCGTTGGAGAATCTACACAAGTGCAAAGCAGTAGCCAAAGTAGCAGGTGAATGGGTACAAGATATTCTGCTTAATACTATAAAATACATTGGACATTTAGATCATGCCTCAAAGGAGATATCAAATATTACTAAAAAGGTGGAGGCGAGTAATGATGGATATGAAAAAGAGAAGAATAACTAGGCAAAAGTGGTATTATCGCTAGAAGATGTGCAAGAATACGGGTTGCAAAAATTTCAAGCTGAATGTCTTGTAGCGAATCTTGATGAAAAAACTCTGTATGTCATAAAAGATTGCATCGAATGGAAAAATGAAGCACTAGCACAAGGGGTATCTGAAATCAAAGAAGCATTGCAAGAACTTAAGGTTATACATGAAATTATTGAAAATGACCTTAAGTGGTTTGTAAAATAGTTAATGGAAAGAGAAGATGACTATGTTGCCCAATCAGATGAAATAAACAAAGAAGTCCAAAAGAAATTTTAGGAATGGCAGGACAAGAGGACACCAGTCAAGCAGGATTTCTCCAACGTGGCTCACACTGAAGCTATCTTGATTATCAACCTAAAGCACTTGGAGATGCACGAGGAAAACATTGCTGAATTGAAGAAGATGAAGGAAATTTGGAAACAATGGCTTGTCTACATTGGTCTTCCACATCAATCCATTATTTCTACCTTTTCAATTGCCTACGAAACATGGAAGTTGGCAAGAGGAGCGGTTGGTGGCGACAGTCCAAACTGATCAAGAACTGCTTAGCTGTAGTTTCTTTACCGTTTGGTTTTCTTGCAATTTCAGTTATCAATTTTTCCAAAAGACAATTAACTCTTGGTGGGGTAATTTTGGCTTAAGTCCAACCCCATGCCTATAAATGTAATAATTAGTATTGTTTTAGGGGGTTCAATTTTCTCCAGCAGATTGGTAGACAGAACTACTTTTGTTTACAGTTTTATTTCCAATTTAGAAGTAACATTTCAGAACTTCAACAGATACTTGAAACTCTATAGTTTAATTTTGGGTTGAAAGCTTTGTAAGTGGGTACTATTGTCTACTTATTTTTGGTATTTCTATAGATACTATTTAAGCTTTTAGCTGCACCTGTTATCGATTTTGAAACTGTGAACTCTGAATTTGGAAATTTTGTGGCAAATTAGTTCATGAAATTTGCCTGCTCAATAATTTAATTATTCAACTATGTGGATCATTTTGATAATTAAAGTCGAGTGGTTCTTCTGCATTAAGGTTTGTTTCATATTGATGAAATAAAATAAGTTGTTTCAACATCTCCAGCAGATTACAATCTTAGAGAGTTATTCTGTTGAGTTTATTTAGTTAAAACTTTCAATGCAATAAAGGTAGCTGCACCTATTTCATTTGAAGAAATTTTAAGCATAGAATTCCTAAGTTATTTGAGTAGGAATTCATTTGTTAGTTTACATTCTTTTCTCAGTTTTGATGTATGAACATGCATGGGAAAAACTATTCACTAACAGTTTTTGGCGACTCCGCTGGGGAATGATAAAATGGTGTTACCGCATCATGAAGTTTTCCCAGTACTTCAACCAGGTTTAGGGTTTGATAACACACAAGAAGATATCATTTTTGACTTAAGTGCACTAGCCTAGAAACTCAGAACAAGTGTAGAACAATTTACACAAGTTAATTAAGTGCTTGAAAGAGAGGAAGAAAGGGCCAAACTCATTAGGGGTGTACCTATTACTAACAAGGAAGCAATAGTGGATAGACTAGTTCCAAGATAATTCTGCGTATTACATGTTAACCTATACAGTGACAATCTGGCTAGCAAAAGGTATACTCAAAGCGAAGAAAGGAAGGGATTCATTGATGAGTCTTATGAGTTTGTAAAAAGTCTCAATTTTGCCCCTGATTTCTCTTAGAAGCAAAAGAAGTCCATCAAGAGTAAAAGTAGGCCAACTTCTCCTAGGAAACCTACTCCTGTAGCTGTAAATCTTCAAGCATTAATTCTACCTGGGACATTAATACCTTCTCATTTAAACATCCAGCCTTTGAACCTCATTTTCCCTATGATGGCTGCTAATCCTTGGGGTGCGCAAGTGGGCCCCTTAGCTCTTGGAGGTAACCTACACCCACTTCCTAAAGGTGCGAAAGATGTATTGCCTAAATTTTATGGTGATGGAAAGAAATCAACTGATGAGCACCTTAATGCCTTTAATACCTCATGTGATGTCCTTGTTGTGCCTCATGAAGATGTTGTTGTGATATTATTTGTGTAGACTCTGATCAATGATGCGGCAGACTGGTTTCATCATCTACCTCAAGGTTCTATTACCGACTGAAATCATATGCACACTGCTTTTGAAGATAGATTCAAATCCTCTAAAGATGAACATACCTTGCTACTTCAGCTGACTCAATTGAAAAAGGAGGTATAGGAACCCATGAAGGATTTTTTAGCGAAATTCAATAAAATAATTCATAAGATTCCTACTACCAAGAGACCTAATGATGAAAATTGTAAAGGATTCTTTGTTAATGCAATGCCTCCAGACATTAGTTTTCATTTGAGGAGAAACAGAGTAGCAGATGTTGAGGTAGGTCAAAGACTAGTTGTTGAACTAGAAGATGATCTTTTAGCTGTAGGAAAATGGAAGAAAAAAATGCAAGGTTCTAAAACTCAATCACCTTCCTCAGAAAAGTCAAACCCATTAGTTCAAAATTTAATCAACAATGTGATGACTCTCAAGAAACAACTTACTAAAATGAACACCCCATACCAAGATATCCCAAGAAAATATCCAGGCCAAAGTAGTTATTAGGGAAAACAATTTGCATTACCCTCAAGTCAACAAAGATTACAGATTGAAGCTCCACCCAGAAAAAACAACATGTGTGTCTTCCATCTTACAAATGACCATGAGGGAACTTCTTGCCCTGAAAATATCAGATATCAGCAACTAGAAGCAGAAAAGGTGGCTTCTACTAATGTGCTAATAGAAGAAGAATCTTCTGAGGAACCTGGTGACTTTGTAAATTTTACCTTGAGTACGAATCTGATTCTGACAGAGGTGATGATATCTTATTAACCTTAGAAGAAGCTTCATGTTCGGTCTTAACCCAAGGGCAACAAACTGCAGCAACTGATATTCATGGCAAAGGTATTTCAATTCCAACTTAGGCTAAAGAGCAAAAGGTAAAAGGGGGAAATGAAAGTAAGTCATCACCTATCTCTACAACTACTTCTCAAATCTTAAAAAAGGTATCTAATCCTGATTCCTCATTTGACATTGTTGAGTTTTGTAAGACATCCAAGATACAAATTTCTCCTACGAAATATTTGAGAATGAATCCCAGTGAACTTGATAAGTTGATTGAATATGTTAACCAATTATCCCCTGATAAAGCAGCCAAGAAAATCAATGAAGTCAAAGTCTCACAAGGTAGTGAAGTAGTTGCTGAACACAAAAAATATCTCTCTAAGGGAAAGAAACCAGAAGCACAAAAGTCTCATGATCAAGAGGAGGTAATTCAACCAGACTCCATTAGTCCTAAACCTTCTTATAACCGCAAGCCTAATCCATTTTATGTTTCCCTCTTTCTACATGGATTTAAATTGAGCAACTGCATTATAGATTAAGGGGCTTCAGATAATATAATGCCAGCAGCAGTAGAAAAAACTTTAGATCTTCCTTTAACCAAAACATTTGGCAAATGTTATTCCATGGATTCCAAACAGGTACCATTGGTGGGTCAAATTAAAGATGCCCAAGTGGCATTAGCTACTTACCCAAAGAAAAGGGTTAAACTCACCATCCTAGTAGCGGATATCCCCACAAGCTATGGCATGTTTCTTAGTCGAACTTTCTGGTTAGACCTAGGAGGGAAAGTTAAGATGGATTGGTCTCAAGCTGTGGTACCTATTGGGAAAGAGAAAGTAACCCTATTACCTAAAGAAAAATATAAATATACAGTCTTCCCATCTGATGACCCCAAATCTCAAATCCTTTATCAGGAGATAGATTTTGCTAACTATTTAATTCTGTTTGAAGATGAGAAAAAAAGTGAGAAGCCATTGGGTGAAGATTTGTTATAGACTCTTGAGTTTGATGGAAGTTGTTGTTTGAATGGATCTGGTGCTGGTATAGTTCTCATATCCCTTGATGATCAGAAATTCCCTTTTTCTTATAAGCTTGCCTTTGAGAATACTAATAACTCAGCTGAGTATGAAGCCCTACTCCTCAGCATCAAAGAGGCCAAAAGGAAGAACATCAAGCTATTGAAAGACAGAGGAGATGCGGAGCTAATTGTAAAACAAGTTAAAGGCATGTTTTTAGTCAAAAATCAAAGATTGAAACATTACAGAAATCACGTGTGGGATGAAATTGAAGGTTTTGATGCCTTCGGAATTGAAGCCATTCCTCAAGAACTAAATGACAAAGCAGACTCCTTAGCAGTTTCAACTTCCTTGTTAATTCCTCATCCTAATTTTATAGACCAGAAGTATTTAGTGGATATCATTCACAGGCCAAGTGTTCCTGATAATAATAGCAATTGGCAAGTATTCAAAGATGATGCTCATATTAATGCCTTCTTGCAAAGTGCTAAATTTTTTTCTATGAATTACTTTGAAGGTTCAGATGTAGGATGCAGAGAGTTTTGTCCTAATCCACCTGAAGAAGGTGACGTGGTGCAATTAAAAGGGAATGTTATACCTAAAGGCTTAGTCAAGCTTGAAAAGCTTTTCGATAGGAAAGATACCTTCCTAGCTCAGGATTTAACACCTACAAAAGATCCAAATGCTGATTATGAAAAGGTGAATATGAGTGATAAGCATAACCCCAAAATCATTAATCTGGGAACCTATTGTGATGAAGGTGAGAAAGCTAAGTTCATAAAGCTCCTATCGAAATATATTGACATTTTTTCCTGGTCTTATGATGATTTGAAAACTTTTAGAAACGGTAAATACAAACACCATATTACCCTAAAACCACAAACTTCTCCTTTTAGGTAAAAGTTGAGAACATATAATCCAAAGGTTTCTGATGCCATATTCAAGGAAATAGATAAGATGCTTAAAGCTCGAATTATTTTTCCCATCCACCATTCCAGATGGGTGGCAAACATAGTGCCAATCAGAAAGAAAAATGGAGAAATAAGGATTTGTGTTGATTTCAAAAATCTTAATCAAGCTAGTTTGAAAGACAACTTTGCCTTACCAATAATGGATCAAGTTCTTCAAATATTTGCTGGTTCAGAAATGATGTCTTTCCTAGATGGCTTCTCAAGTTATAACCAGATAGAAGTTGCTGAACAAGATCAACACAAAACAACATTTACAACACACTTACAAAAGAATGCCTTTCGACTTGATAAACGCTGGTGCCACTTTCCAACGAGCTATGAGTTCAACATTTGGTAATTTATTGGACAGATGTATTACAGTATATCTGGATGATATGACAGTGTTTTCTAGGAGAGGAAAGAAATACCTGAAAGACTTGAGGAAAGTGCTCCAGAAATGCAGAGATCATGGAATCTCATTAAACCCCAAGAAATCAATTTTTGCTGTGACCAAAGGGAAGTTACTTGGACACATGGTCTCAAAAGAAGGAATCAAAATTGACCCAAAGAGAGAGAAATCCATTCAACAATTATGCCTCCCTGTCAATACAAATGGTGTAAAATCCTTCTTTGGACATCAATTTTTTGAGAAAATTTGTGCCATATTTTGCAGAACTTGTCAAACCTATGGCTAAGTTACTCAGTGAGAAGCAAAATTTCAAGTGGGATGAACCAGCATCAAAAGCATTCAAAGATGTAAAAGAAGCTATTGCGAAGCTCCAATGCTATTTCATCTTGATTTTAAAAGATATTTTATAATATACTGTTATGCTTCTGAGCACACACTGTCAAGCATGTTACTTCAAAAGAGCGATAAAGGGGAAGAGACACCCATCTCTTTTATGAGCATACCCCTAAAGAAACACGAGCTCAACTACTCATTATCTAAAAAACAAGCATTCACTGTAGTAAAAGTAGTAAAGTACTTTAGATATTACATTTTGCACTCTCATTTTGTAGTATATGTGCCATCCACAGCAGTCAAAAGCATTCTCACACAACAAGATGTAGCAGTCAACAATCGAGTGACATGGGTAGCAAAAGTCCAAGAATTTGACTTGGATATCCGTTCAACTAAATTAGTCCGAGGACAAGGCCTGTGCAAACTTATTGCAGAAGGAGATAAAGAAGACTCATATCCCTCTTGTTTGTTTATAGATCTCGAGGATGAATGGTATTCAGATATTGCCTATTTCCTGGCATACAGAAGGTGTCCTGATCACCTCAAAGGTAAAGACCAGCACACACTTCAACTTAGAGTAGCTAAATTCATTATAATTGATGATACCTTATATAAGAGAGGGCTAGATGGCATGTTTTTAAGATGCGTTGAAACTGATCAACAGGATAAGTTGCTGAGAACTTTCCATGATGGAGCTTGTGGAGGCCATTTTTTGTCAACAGTGACAGCATTCAAGATCTTAAAAAGTGGATATTATTGGCCAGGTATGTTTAAGGCTACTTATCATTGGGTTAGAAATTGTGAAAAATGTCAATTTTTTATTGGGAAACCACAGTTAGCCGCCTTGCCTTTGAAACCAGTGATCATAGAAGAACCATTTCAGTAGTGGGGATTGGATTTTATAGGAACCATTAATCTAGCTTCAATTGCGAGACATACACACATACTTGAATGCTCAAATTGCTTGAATGCTTTAAAATTGCTCTACATTGATAGCTCTCAAAAATTTGCAGTGAGAAATGACTTTGATTTCACCCTTTTTCATCAATTTTTTCCATAAATTCTTGGTACAATTGTTCACTCAAATGATAGACTATCATCCACTTCACTTGCATTGAATTCTTGATAACCAAATAGAACTTAGTTACTCCCAATCTTGCTCGACAAGGTCTGCAACCTGACCTCGCTTGGTAAGATAGTAACTGGACCTCACTCGATAATGACTGGCATATTTTACTCGATGATCCCTTTGCATCTTGAATGCTAATATGGATCATTCAACCTACTAATTAGAACTAATGTGAGATGTTTTCTTTAGAATACTAGCTTTAGTTTTCCTTTGAGAGATCAAGTGGAAATGGTGGAGTCACCTAATTCTTGAGTGACATCTTCATTAGTGTTTGGACTTGTATTTTGAGAAGTTTTTGGAACCCATTGTTGTCTCATTTTCTTTCTAATGTTAGTAGATTTTGCCTTCTTTTCATCTTCAATATTTCTAGTATTCATTTAGTTCTTGGCAAGATGACCAAGTTCTATACAAATGAAACATCTTCTTGTAGTATCTCTTGTCCTTATATGATGTTTTACACAATTTATTCTAATGTGTCCAAATTCTTCACAATAATAAAATCTACACCAAGTGTATAGTCCCAACCAAATATAGCTTTTACAATTTTCTTTGCTGGGTTCAATATCTTAGTCTTGCATTCTGATGACTTGTGCCCATGCTTCTTACATTTGTGACATTTGCCTTCAAATTTAGGTTTCTCTTTGTATTCATTTTCCCTATGTCCATGCTGATTATAATTGTAGCATCCTCCATTAATTTTTTCTTTTTCATTGCTCCAACATTTGTTTGATGTTCGACCTATCTTACCACCATGACTGCAAGTAGGTCTTTGATTCTTTTGAGCTCCTTGCTTGGATGATCACCTTCTTTTGTATATCCAATTCTTGCTTTTCCCTTTTATCTATAATGACTTTGCTCAGTCAACTAATTCATGTTTTCTTGAGATTTCATCATCCTCTCATTGGTTTTCCTTTCAGTGTTAAGATCATTCTACAATCATTCATTCTTAGATCTCATATTCATGATTTATTCATTTGCATTGGTAAGCTAATCAATGAAGTTTGTCCATTGAAGGTATAGGTGCTAAATTGCGTTGTTCTTTCCTTCTATCTCTTATTTTATCTTATTTTTCTCTTCTATGACTTCACACAATCTTACTGACTAAATTTCTTGTTCTCTTCTTAATTTTCTTACTTCTTCTTGAAGAGTAGTGTTCTTTTCAAATAGTTATTTTATTGCTTCATTAGCTTCATCTAAATTGCTGAGTGGATGTCTTCAATTCTTTCTTCAATGTAGAGTTGATCATTCATCTGGATTGCAAGATCTTTTCTTCTTTTTAGGGATTGAGAGAGTTGCTCTTTTTCTTTCTTGAGTTGTCTAATAGCCAATTCTAAATCTAGCTTCTCATTTTCAATAGCCTTGTCAAGTTTGAATACCTCCACAGCCTTTGATCTTTGCTCAAGTTGTTAAACTTTTCTTTGAGAACCCCAAAGCTGTGATACCAATTGTTGGAAATATTATGATAGGCTAAGTTACTAAGAGGGGAGGGGTGAATCAGTAACCAATAAAACTTAATCCTTAATTAGCAATTAATCCTTCATGTATAGCTTGATCTAATTGCATGCATGAGAAATTGAAAACATTAAAACATGCATAACACTCTTAACACACATTTTGATGACCCAGAAAACTTCCAAATAGAAAGTAAAATTGGGGTGGGGATGATACCCACAAGCTGTAGTACTACAGTATAAAGTTGGCCTATTAAGACTTATAATGATCACTTCTGATGATCTACCCTGTTAGGAGCAATAAAGACTACCAGGTCAACCTTGAAAAAGGATTTACAAATGTACAATGAAGTATGCACTTGGTAAAGAGATTTACACAAGACTATTAGATCTACCTTGTTTAAAGGATTTGATTGATACACCTATCAGGATGAAACATTAGTTGATCTCTAATCTACAACTTAGTTTGTTGAATGAGATTCCTCTAAGTGTAGAAATCACCTTGCTATGATAGATAAATTTTGCTGCTTCTTATACTGTTGTAGCCTTTTTAATTTGCTCTTACATTTTCCTCTACTTGTTACATTATATCATTCCATCTCATCTCATCTCATCATATCATATTGGATGTGATACAATATATTACATATAGACCAAACTAATTTAAAAATTACAAGGTCAGCCACAATACAAGTTTACACAAAGTCAACCCAAATGAAGAAACTCAAGCTCTAAAGACTAGCTCGATGAGGTTTTGATACTTGGCATCCACTATCAATGCTTGGCATCATCATGCACTTGATAGACATAGAATTTTGGTCCATACTGATCAGTTTCAAGTAGTCTTGAACTTAGTCTGCACTTGTGACTTGGTGAATACTGTAAAACTTGACATATAAACTAAATCACTTGATTCACACTGCATAGATCGGTCAATGTTATCACTATGAGCTCGGTATAAACTGAGTCACTTGGTTAACTATAAGTAGCTCAGTCAACACTAGAATCACATCACATCAACTGTGAACTTGGTAAGCATTGCACAACCTAGATTGCATTGATAAACTCGGCATACTTTGCGATGCTTGGTTTACATTACTGGTCAATAAATTTGTAGTAACTGCTCGGTACAAACTGAATACTGTCCAAAGGACTTAGTAGCAACTGTAGAACTTGGTAGCAAGTTAAATGCTTGGTTAACACTATTAACTATACAATATGCTTTGTAGATACTTACAATTTGAATAAGTCTATGTCACTGATAACAAACATGACTGAAATGTCAACATGAGATTGATTAGATTGAGAAGAACAATACATGGGCATTAGTACTGAGACTATTTTATAAGAATTTGATTAGAATAAAGTGGATTTTTAGAAACAAATTGAATGAAAATGAAAAGGTTGAGAGGAACAAGGCAAGATTAGTTTGCAAAGGTTATGCCTAAAAAGAAGGAATTGACTATGGTGAGATAGTTGCCCCTATTGCAAGACTGGAAGGAGTTAGAACATTGTTGGCTTATGGTACCTACAAGAAATTCATTTTTTTTCAAATCAATGTTAGTTCAACATTTTTGAATAGAATACTTGAAGAAGAAGTCTACATAGAACAACTTGAAGGATTTTTTGAACTTGATTAGAGACACATGTTTTACAAATTGAAAAAAACTTTGTATGGACTGAAGCAAGAACAAAGAGCACAGTATGAAAGGTTCCATTCATATTTGATTAATATAGGATTTTTTAGAAAGAGTGGAAAAAATAATCTATATTTGAAAAGTGAAGCTGAAAACATGGTGTTGATTGCTGAAATTGTTGTGGATGATATTATATTTGGTGGAAATGATTTATTATTCAAGTCATTCACTGATCAAATGAGAAAAGAGTTTGAAATGCCTATGTTTGGTGAGATCAAATTTTTTTATTGGCTTGCAATTTCATCAAACAAAGTATTATATTTATGTGACCCAATCTAAGTATGTGGAGGAGATCCTAAAAATATTTTGAATGGATGAGTCAAGGCCAGTTGGTACACCTATGGTGACTGGATACAAATTATCAAATGAGGACACTCCTATAAGAGGTAAATGAGACATAATATAGATCAATGATTAGAAAGTTATAGTACATCATGTATAGCAGACCTAGTATTGCATATGTAGTTGGAATAGTTGCAAGAAAAAGCACAAGTGGTGGACCTTTCTTCTTAGGAGAAAGATTGATTACATGGTTGAGCAAGAAACAGAGTTGCATTTCATAATCTACTATTAAAGTTGAGTATGTTGTTGCTGCAATTAATTGTTCTAATATTCTTTTGATTAAGAAACTATTGGAAGAAATGCAAGAGGAGGTAACTAAGCCTATTACTATTTATTGTGATAATACTAGTGTAATAAATATATCAAGTACTCCAGTGATGCATGCAAAAACCAAACATATAACTATCAAGTATTGTTACTTGAGAGAGCATATGCAAGAGAAGCAAGTGAGACTTGAATATGTGAAATCTAAAGAACAAATTGAAAACATATTTACCAAGCCACTTCCTAAGGATTCTTTTGAGTATCTAAGAGGTAAACTAGGGGTGCTTCTCCTATCCAATTTTCACTAAGTGAGGATGCATGTTGCATCAATTCATTTATGATCAAATATATCTTTGTGGAGTTCATGCAAGAATTCACACATTAGGGATATTTCCTGAATATGTGTAAGTAATTGTAATGAAGTCAATTTAAATAGTACATGGAAGGTATAAGGTATTACTACAAGGTTTAATAAGTTTCACATTAGAACTTATATTTACCTTTGGCATTGTTTTCAAAGGGGGAGAGAAGTACATAAGGGATAGAAGTACATAAGGAAGAGAATGACTAAAGGGAGATTGATATACTATGGAGACACATGTTGAGGAAGTTGTTGTTTAATAGAGAAGTACATCCCAAGGGAGATAAATTGAGTAAATGTGAAGATGAAGTTCCTAAAGAAAAGATTGAGTGAACTTGATGGTTGAAATCTAATGTAGAGAACCAGAATAAAGTCAAGGAGTAGAATTTTACTATTATTGTTAATGCATACATTTGATTATATTATGTGTAACACTTTGTAATGTAAAATCTTATGTTTATGTGTTTCCATCAATGTAAAAGGGGGAGATTGTTAGTTGTAACTGAGAATGTTATTATTGTTTGTAAAAGATTCATGTCAGTTTTACAGTTTCATTGATGTCAAGCCTTGACATTATGCTAATTTGGTAGAGTACCATATCATTTGATTGATCAAGAGGATTTGAAGAAAGCATGATGATGACATAGTTGATAAGTATTGGTATTCAATGGGTACTTGAATGAATTGTACTATGATAGTATAATGGTAGTATGATAATTTTGAAATCATTGCTGCTTGTGATTAAGTTCATAACTAGTGAGCTAGTGAAAGAAAGACCACAATATTTGTTGGAATAATCAAATGGGAAGAATACTTCTGAGATGGGGAGGGCGGGTGAATCAGAAGTATCACACTTTTATCCTTAAAAACTTTTAACTAAAAATAAACATCATGCATGTAAACATATCAAATAAGCATACAGTAAATGAATGCATCAACAACAAATAACACCAAATTTGGTAACCTAGAAACCCTCCAAAATGAGAAGGTAAAACTAGGGTGGGGATGATACCCACAAAATTACTGCAGCAATAATGTTTGACCACTTCTGATGGTCTACCCTATGAAAGGCTTGCCCTAGTAAAGGCTTTACATTGTGTCAATAGTGACTTGGTTTAAGAATTTACAAACACTTTACATGAAGTGTCACCCTATTAAAGGATTTTATCACCTCTTCAAAGGATCTACAACCTAGCTGTTAAGCTAACCTATCAACATAGGATTTTCCTTTTCTAATACAATTGCTAGAGAGTATTAGATTCATAAACCTAATTCCTTACAATCTCAAATTGTTGATTTTAGGCACTGGTTCTACTCTTGATCTTGATCCTCTGAGATCTGATATCTATTTGTATCCCTTCCTTTGTTCTGATCAACTGGATATGCAATTATTGCTCTATTCCTCCAAGTCTTTCACACTTCACACTAAATTTTGCTATATTTTTTCTGTACACTATTCTCATCCCTCACATACAATGGGGCTTTCATCCTCCTTTTAAAGATTATGAAGACTTAGGGTTAGGTATGGATCTATGATCCATATTGAATCTTTAATTCCCACTCATTCCTTGCATTTTTCTTATTTGTTGCATGCCTTCTCCATTTTTCTTATTGGCTGCATGTTGATTGTATAGGAAATGTAAAAGATTCTTTCTTATCCTTATTATCCTTTGAGATTCTTCAATGTCATCTCAGAAAATGGTTTACATCTAAGTTTGTGAAGGCAGAAACTCATATTTTGATTCTATGTTACTCGAGACATACTGGATTACTGGTGCTTGACACACATATGATTCTAATTTTCTTGGCACCTATTGCATTCTATCTTGTTTAGCTTCAACTATGACTTGGCACCTATATATCACTCGGCTCATATGGTTCACTCAGCACTTGATCTTTACTCAACACCTGAAGATTGCTCAACACATGAAGATCACTCGGCACCTATTGGAATTCTGGCTTGGCACATATAGTGTACTAGGCTTCTATATGAAAATTGGTTAAGTGTGTTGACACTCAATTGTCAAAACCAACCTGAGACCAACAATCTCCCCCTTTGACATGAGTGTCAAAAACACTTAACTAAGCATTATTTATCTGACCTTATGATTACATTATCCAATCTGTTTGACATATATACAAAATTTCAAAAAATTGGTCAAAATTTTGTAAGGAACAATATACCTTAAAATTCTTATAACTCTCCTTGAGCTAATTGTGCCATTTCATTCCTGTGACCAAAATTCTTGTGCTAATGTATCTAATACTCTTTGACTATGCCCTATTTTTGTGTTCTGTACCTGTGTTCTATATTAGAGTTATCTTCCATTCTTATTTACAAACTCCTCAAAACATTAAAATTTTGTATATCTCCTTTTTGGCTATCTACAGTCTTTCCCTTTTATTCAATGAAAGAATGTAATCACTAAAATGCTTAGGATTCTCCCCCTTTGTTATATATCCCTTATTATATCTCCCTCTTTATTTTATTTCTCCCCCTTTTTGACACTTATGTCAAAGGGTGCTAAGGATTAATACCATATTTCACAAAAAATGTATTGTTTACCTCCATAATCATTTTTAGAGCTGCATCCCAATTCTCCAAAGCAATTTCTCATGACTTATGTTGGATGGTAGTCTCTATAGCAAGATGTACAAGTCCATCTAATGTAGAAAGATTAGAATCTTTCTTTAAGATAGTTTTAGCATAGACTTGCTCTTTATGGAGTACTTCCACATGTGGGTTTATGAAAGATTGAATCTGCATTAATTTGGCCTTTATATTTTCCTCTTTACTTGCTAGTGTAGCTAGTTCTTTTTGGGTGTGAAGTAATTGGGTAAAATGCTTCTCACTTTGAGTTGGATCTCTTGGTAGTTGCATGCTAGAAATCTTTAGATTTCTCTCCAAGCCTAGTATTCTTTGGCCTGTCTCTTATGTGAAATTTGAAAAATCACACAACTTGTTGTGCAATGAGAAGATATTCTCAAGTATAGTTTTGACCTTTTCAATATTCTTGGCCAATTCAACTTGTGATAGTGCTATTTCACTGGATATTTTTTCATTTACTTTCCCTTGAAACTTCCTTTCAGACCATTCCATGACTTTCACATTTGTCTCTCAGTCTTCACTTTTCACCTGGTCAGCAATATCTAAAAATTGTTCCATTATAGGCTTTGACTCATCTAGTGACTGCAAGTTGAAGGCATCCATAAAGATGTCCTTAATCTCATGCAATGTTTTCTTATGTTTATACTCCTTCCTGGGTATTTCTTGCCTCTTTCTCCTATTCAATGCATCCTGCATCTCTGTGATCTTCTCAATGTTGATTGTCTTGGAGTCATAGGTAGGTATGGCAATGTCTTCATCTAACTTAGGGTCTCCATAGTGAAGTGCCCTAGTCACTTTGGTTGAGCTTGAGCCTGGTGTAGATATTTGCAAAGGTATTGCATTAGTGCTCAGCTTCTAAAGAGTTTTTGTAGGAGTGCCTATTTTTGGTAACTCTACCAATGTGTGTATTGTGGCCTACTCCTCTTCTTTTGATTTATCCTCCTTCTCCTCATCTATTTTACCTTGATCAATCACAATTATCTGAAGTGTACCTATTGATTGTAATTTAGGATCAGATGTAGCAATCTATCCTATTTTCTCTATGTGTTTCACTACCTCTACACTTGGCTTTTGCACTATGGTATCAACTGTTATAGATGTATCAATTATTGCAATTGGTGGTGGAAGCATTAAAATTTGAGTACTAGTAGTTGTAGAGATGGGAGGTGGTTCTTGTGGTTTCACCTTGTCTCTTATAGGTTCTGCTACTACCTTTTTCAACTCATACACACTCACCAATACAGGATTTGTGCATAATTGTGCCTATAGAGTTGATTGGTGGAGGATCTTCTTGAGACCCTTTGTAGTTAGTGGATTGATGTTCTAACATGATTTTCTAGTAAAATCCTTTATAATCATAGTGTTTGCAGGTGTGATGGTTACATGAGGAGGGCTAGGGGGTGGCAGTTGTGTGTCTTGCACACTCTGGTCTTGTTGTTGTTCCTGCTTAGCTATTGCCATTTTTTCTCCCTTTTGTGTCTCTTCCTCCTCACCTTTTCCTTTCTCCTCTTCATCTTTCTTCCTTTCTTCTTTCTTTTCTTCTTCTCTTTTCTCTTTCTTTTCTTCTTCTCTCTTCTCTTTTTCTTTCTTTTTTGTTTCCTTTTCCTTCTCCTTCTTAATGGTCTTAGCCTTATTTGCTTATGCATCCTTCTCTTCTCCTTTTTCATCATTTTCATTAGTCAATTTATATATTGATTTCCATAATCTTATTGATTTTTGGACAACTTCTTCAATTTTGTTTTGTAGGATGCTAAAGGTTCTATACTTTGGTGCAAATTTGTCACCATGTTTCTTGTTAGTTTTAGTTATTTTACCTCTAGTCAAATCAGGAATCACTTGAGCCAGTGTTGATTCTCTTATTTCCTTCTCCATTTTAAAGAATAATGCCATTTGTTTTCAATAATCTCATACAAGTCCCTAGGTATAGTATTTTCCAACTCAAGAGGTGTATTCTTAAATTCTGCCATCATGGCATACACTGACTCCTCTACTTTATTCTAATCCTCTCTACTTAATTTCTTAAAATCAACATTTTTCAAACCAGAAAAATCTACATTCTTCCTAACATTATCACATATTTTATCAATGTTGGACTTAGAAACATTGCTTACCACTCTGAATCGGCTGATGTCTTCTAATTTTGTCCTTTCTTCATCATCAGAATCTAGTTGTGCTACATACTTTCTCCTTTACTTCTTCTACACTAGACTAGTCTCCTCAAGAGCCTTTTTCTTTTGTTTCACTTGCTCCTTGGCCTTTTGAATAGAGGCCCTTGTGGTAGCACTTGTTACTAGTGTTGGCTTGGCTTGAGTTGTTTTTATAGCCTTCTTTGTTTTAGGCTGGGTTGGAGGCTAAGTTTTAGCCTTTCTTTTCTTAGACTTGGCTTGTGTTGGTGCTTCCTCTACACCTTCCTCCTTATCTTCACTTAATCCTTGAGTTAATTCCATGGGGCCTTGCTCTTGTTCTTCTTCTTCACTCTTCATCACCTTCTGCCTCTTCTATTTCTACACGAAATTTCTTCTTTATTTTCTTCACTATTTTATCTTTCCTCTTAATTATAGAGGTTGTCTTCAACTCTGTCCCAAATTTAGATTTTACAACATCATATGTGCCAAAAGGCTTGGTAGTCTTGTCTATTTCTTCTGCAAGCAATGTTGTGATTGTTGTCGATGCTTCATCCACATCTAATTCATATCCCAATGGCCTTAGCCATCTCACTCTTGAAAATTCTACTTGGATATAAGTAAAATCAATATCAACTAAGAAGCAAATGTCATTGACATGTTGTTCCACTAAGGAAACTAGTATTCTCAATCTTTGTTTCATGGATTTTTTAAAATCCTCAAAGTAGCTTGTCATTTATGCTTTAAAGTTGTCACCCATTTGTTTGATATACTCATTAATTTGAGTAATTGAAGTTTTTTTTGAATTCTAGTTAACTTTCCCAATTGAAGTAAATTCTTCCAAAACATAGAAAAATATGCAGACAAGAACTGAACCAAACTTACACTGAGCACCTTTGGATCTTATGATTACTCCTAGGTTCTCCATGATTTGTTGCAACATCAATTCTGATAGATCATATGTATGATCTTTTTTGACAAGTTCATATGCCACATCCATAGCAATACATGGTACACTATTTAGTCTACTGGATTGATAGAACTTGTGAGAAATGATTCTCACAACAAAGTCTAGAAGGGGATATGTGATAGTGTCAATTTTCATGCCCCTTTTATTCCATTTAGCCCCTATGTTCTTTTCAATGGTTTCTTTAGAATTACTATGTAGAGTCTTGGGCCAATCTAGGGTTGGAAAGCCTATAACCCTATGCACTATCCTCTTTATTATTTTAACTAGTCCTCCTTCCAACCACAAACAACCATTGTGTATTCTGCTGAGAACAATTCTGATCCACTCAATTTTAAAACCTATGGGGTAAACTAGGGCATGGGTTAAACCCTTTTTCTCGACTATTTGAAATTCATCCTTCAAAATTATTTTATCACATAGTTTTTCATATGCTTGAAAAATCTCAAGGTCTCCAACGACACCTATCTTATAGTTGTAGCATTTCCTCACATCTTGTACCATAACAACTTTGGGCAAAATAATGGAGATTGCACCAACAGGGTCATTTTTATAGGTGACTTCAGAGATTGGCCTAAATTTAGGTTGTTTTACTTCATTACTGACTAACTAGACCACATGACCTTCCTTACCCTTTAGGTTCTTAGAACTAGAAGCCATTTTGTTGATCTAGGGTTTTTAAAAGATTTAAACTTTAATACTGCGTAACTCAACACTTGAAGAATACCTTAGATCGATGAATTATGTGCTTGATCACTATTGAAATCCATGCAAATAGATTTAATGCTATTCTTTAATCTCTTATAGGCTCTCCTCATCTTTTATCTACATTTGAATGGTGTGAAATGATAAAAAATTGACCTTATATCTTTTTAAACCTAGCATAAAATGCTTGGTGCATACAATAGTAAACTTGGCTCATGAAGATTTCAATCATGACTCAACTTCCATTGGTTTTCCATTACTTGACACTAACTAGATTTCCACTTCACTTAGCTTCCATTGACATTTCTCAACTTGACACTAACTATTAACTCGATCATAATTGACTACTCAGTATCCACTGGAGCTTTACTCTGCATTTAAGGATAGCTTAGCAACTCTTGCTGAAATTTTAAGTTTTGACTTTGCATCTTGGTTCATGCTATTCTCTTCTTTGCAGTGCTTATTTGTCTTGGGACTGATGCATGATATAACTATGTATATTAGTCCCATACTCCTATGCATGCTTAGTTGGATGAGGTGTGACCACTTGACCTCTTGGGTGAAGTGATCCCTTCATTTGATGTGCTATACTCATCTTTCTTCTTCCAAGTCTTATTCATTTGCCCTCTAATGTGTTCAAGATCTACCTTTTTTTTTCCTTTGTTGACTTCTAACTTGGGTGCCCTTGACTTTGTTGGGCAATTCCTACTGATATGACCAGCCTTCAAGCAACTGAAATATGTGGTTTGACTTAACCATTTACTGTAGTTCCCTCTGAAATGTGTCCTTATGCAATTTTTAGGAGTGTGTCCATATTCCTGACAGTAGTGATAGCTATACCTAGCATTATAGTCCCAATTATAGTGATGACCA
The DNA here is from genome assembly GCA_028749045.1 of Cupressus sempervirens. Classification (NCBI taxonomy): domain Eukaryota; kingdom Viridiplantae; phylum Streptophyta; class Pinopsida; order Cupressales; family Cupressaceae; genus Cupressus; species Cupressus sempervirens. The sequence continues at coordinate 511,671,815 of CM053788.1, read as the reverse complement.
TGGTTACCTTCTCTTGTTGCTTGATTTGATGTCCACATAGGTTTTGACCTACACTCAAAAGCTCTATGTCCATATTTCTTGCAATTGTAGCAATGACCATCAGATCTTGGTGTTCTTATAGTCCTAGTTTTGTATTCATGTGCTTGATGTCCTTGCTTCTTGCACTTATGACAATAGCTTACATTCTTAGGCTTATCATGCTGATGGGCATTCTTGCTCCTACATACATTAGAAGTATGTCTCTTTTTACCATAGAAATGAAAAGTAGGTTTAGTGTTCCTACCTTTGTTACTCCTTTCTTCTACATTCTTGGATGATTCTCCTTGTTCAATGCTGATGTAACCAAGTCTTGAAGTATCATTACTAGCCCTTGGTGATTTCAGTAGCTGATCAAAGTACTTGATAGCCTCATTGGGTTTGTTGAAACTTTTTTCAACTTCCTTCTCTCTTTTTAGGTCTTTTTTTAGTTATTCATTTTGTATCTTTAGTGTATAAATCTCAATGTCTTTCATATTCAACTCATGATGTGCATTCATCATTTGGCTTAAGGTGTCAAGCTACATGTTTGAGATTCTTTCAAACTCAATTGTCTTTTCCTTCAGTCTATTGGTAAGATTTCTTTTTTCATCTTCTGGCATAACCTTGTCTTCTGTTTAGTTACTTCATAGAGCATTATGGCTAGTGATTCTTGTTCAAGCTGGAGTATTCTAATTTCTTTTGTTTGAGTTTTGTTCTTCTCCATCAATTTTTCTATTATTCCATACTTCTCCATCAATTTTTCTATTATTCCATACTTCTCCATCAATTTTTCTATTATTGCATCAAACTCTTTGGAATTCCATTGGAAAACACTTTTGTGGTATCAATCTCCTTTTAGTGTATGTAATTTTTAGCTATGGCTATATCCTTCCTTCTTTTTAAGGATTTTCTCAATTCTTCTCTGGCTTCCTCCAAGTTGTGTAGAGCAAGTTGTACATTAATCACCTGATTCTCTATAATCTTCCCAAGTTTGAAGACTTCCATCTTCATATCTTTTCTCTAAGTTGTTAGGCTTCTCCTTGTGAGAACCATGCTCTGATACCAATTGTTGGAATAATCAAATGGGAAGAATACTTTTGAGAGGGGGTTGAATCAGAAGTATCACACTTTTATCCTTAAAAACTTTTAACTAAAAATAAACACCATGAATGTAAACATATCAAATAATCATAAAGTAAACACATGCATCAACAACACATAACACCAAATTTGGTAACCCAAAAACCCTCCAAAATGAGAAGGTAAAACTAGGGTGGGGATGATACCCACAAAATTACTGCAACAATAATGTTTGACCACTTCTGATGGTCTACCCTATGAAAGGTCTGTCTGTTAAAGGCTTTACACTGTGTCAATAGTGACATGGTTAAAGGATTTACAAAAACTTTACATGAAGTGTCACCCTATTAAAAGATTTTATCACCTCTTCAAAGGATCTACAACCTAGTTGTTAAGCTAACCTATCAACATAGAATTTCCTTTCTTAATACAATTGCTAGAGAGTATTAGATTCATAAACTTGATTGCTTACAATCTCAAATTTCTGATTTCAGGCATTGGTTCTACTCATTATGATCTTGATCCTCTGAGATCTAATATTTGTTCATATCCCTTCCTCTAAGTCTTTCACACTTCCCACTGAATTTTTCTATAGTTTTTCCATACATTGTTCTCATCCCTCGCATACAATGGGGTTTTCATCCTCCTTTTAAAGATTATGAAGACTTAGGGTTAGGTATGGATCTATGATCCATATTAAAATTTTAATTCCCACTCATTCCTTGCATTTTTCTTATTGGTTGCATGCCTTCTCCATTTTTCTTATTGGTTGCATGTTGATTATATAGGAAATATAAAAGATTCATTCTTATCCTTATTATCCTTCGAGATTCTTCTATGTCAGCTCAAAAAATGGTTTATATCTAAGTTTGTGAAGGAAAAAACTCATATGTTGATTCTGTGTTACTCGGCACATATTGGATTACTGGTGCTCGACACATGATTTTGCTTTGCTTGGTGCCTATTGTATTTTGTCTTGAGTGGCATTAACTATGACTCGGCACCTATATATCACTTGGATCATATGGTTCACTCAACACTTGATCTTTACTCAGCACCTAAAGATTTCTCAACACATGAAGATCACTCGACACCTATTAGAATTCTAGCTCGGCACATATAGTGTACCAGGCTTCTATACGCAAACTTGGTTAAGTGTGTTGACACTCAATTGTCAAAGCCAATCTGAGACCAACAATATTGACTGAGTAATTATAGTTGTCATCAAGTTTCCATTAAAGAAGATTTAAAGTTTAATGTTAACTGAGTAATTCTAGTGTTAATTGAGTGATGTATTACTTGAGTGAGGAATAAATGATACGATTAATTTGAGGTCATCAAATAATGAAAATTGAGAATGTTTCAGAAGAATAAAGGATAAGAATGAATTTTTCTATGAGATAAACAACTGGAATAATTCAAAGATGATTGTATAGAGAATATTTTATATTTTTGGAATGAGAAAAAACTTTGAGATGTACTAGTATTGACTAAATGACTAGATGCAATGAATCTAAGATTTACAATTGTATTTAAGCAAAAAAAAATATAGAAGGATCTAGAAGGAAGAAGTTAACTATTTAGGAAGATGAACAAAACCATATTTGGTTGTTTATTATATGTTGATATTGTTGATGAAGTGAAAGAATTAAAGAAGAAAATCAAGGTGAACCAAGCAGAATTGTGGTGAATAGATCAAGAAAGGGAAGTGTTAAAGTGAAGAGATAGTGTGTAAATTAACAAGAAAGAGATAAGAAGGTAGAAACCAAGTGAAGTAGAGATATGAACAAGAAAGGTATTATTAAACCTAGCAGATCATTTGACATTTATTTTCTTATCATTATAGTAGATAAAATCTCTTAAACAAGTTGACCTAACAAGTCTTTGAAATCCTATATGAAAACATTGACTAGTGATGTTTGTAAGTCCTTTAGAAGGCCAGTCTCTAGTAATGATAAGGAGTGACAAGGTCTAGATGATCTTTGGTTAAAATCCTCTAACCAAGTCAAACTAAAATGTGCATGTAAACCTTTAACAAGCTAGGATCTTAGTAGATCTTACTTCAGAAGAGTGAGAATTTTGAGTTGTCAATTCCTAGGTGGTTTTTCCCTTTATAGGGTTTCCACATTAAATATCTATGTCAAAATGTGTGAATGCTTATGTGTTGCAAAGTTGATATTTGTGTTATTTACTTAATGTTGCAACTTAGTATAAGCTAAGTTAATACTTTGATACTCGCTAAAAGTAAAGAAAAGTGAGATAATAGTTTGAATTAAAGTTGACATAAGTTTGATATGAGATGTTGAATGTGACTAATGAGTCATTGTTGTGAATTTTTATGAGGTTTAATTGGGTACTAAATTATTGTTAAGGCCTATAAAATAACTGGTGATAACTGATTCACCCCACCCTCCCCCCCTCTCAGTTATCTAACAATAATTAGCTATCCCAAAACTTTTTCCATAGTTGTACAAGGAGAACTACTCCCTTTTCTACTCTATATTAAATGAAACCCTTGTGCACACTGTCAATATTGTTATGCAAGATCAGGTGCATGAGGATACAATAATGCTTGAATTCAATCTTTATGATATATTCTCGAGTAGTCACAAAGGTTAAGTGTATGCTATAGACCAAGTATCCCTATATTTGGGTGTTGAATATCCATATACTATTAGAATGACTTAGAATAATTGAGAGGAGGGGAAAAATAGTTATCCTCATGTCCAAATGTACAAATTTAACTTTTAATCACTTCAAATACTTCAAATCTAAACATTCAATAGCTTGGTCTATTTAACAAATAATTAGTAACATAAACTTGCAATCCACTATCCTAATAGTAACAAACTTGTAGAATTTAAAACATCTCAAATGACATCCACACAAGTATGACACTAGGACTTAATGTGGAAACCCAATTTGAGAAAAATCATCAATAATATGTCATCAATTTTTCACTCTTTTAGATTGAGCTATGCTAGGAGCCAACCCTATTAAAAGTTACAAAACACATTGTTAAATGGACCTTGTTAAAGGATTTAAATGCCCTATTAAGAGTGGCCTTATTAAAGGGCCTAAGAACATTCTATTAGAACATCACCTTGATCAAAGGATCTACATATGACTATTTGGTCAACCTTGATTAAAGGATTTCAAAACTAATGCAATGGTCAGAAAGTAACAGTAGGTTGATTTGACAAATACAACTCCCTTTATAAATACAAATCACAATTTGATTCATATGTTGATCCACTTACTGACCTCCATTTTCATCTTTGTCTCTGATTTGCTTGGCAACCCTTCAAGCAATCATACTTCACCTCTTTACAGCTCTTCTCAACCTCCTACTCAAGTTCATAAATCAATAACATCAACAACGGCTCCAACCACATTAGGTAATTAGCCCTTACACCTTCTTAAATTGGTAATTCTGATCTTTTGTCTCTTAAACATCACTGTAGATCTTAGAGTTTGGTCAAGTTCATTGAATCATTCCATCATTTTGTCTCCTCTTTTCTCTTCTAGAAAATTCTCCAAACTTCTCCTTGAATTAATGCATAGAAGTGTTCAAACATGGTTTCCATTGAATTAAATGCTCAATATCATCCATCTTTATCTTCAACATGCTGTACATATTCCAAGAAATTACTATGTCAACTAGAAATCACAATTTCCTCATAATATATCAAGTGTTGTCCCTCGACCAACATTATGTTTTGACACTCACTCATCTCTAGATTACTCAGTCACTACTAATTATTCTATTTGGAACATATTTTGATGCTCAATCAATACTAATGCTTAGTTGACACTATATTTTCTTGGCTTATGCTATGACTCAGTCAACACTAGCATCACTCGACACAAACTTCAAGTTCCTTAATCATCTACTCTTTTGTTCAATCAATCCTACGCATTTGGTCTTTCATTGATCACTTCTTCTAGGGTTCAATACAATTATCTTCTTTACTTGTATTATGATTAAAAAAATCAAGTTATCTTGTCAAAGTCTAACTAATCAAATGCCCATTGTAATTCCTCACAACTCAACCTTTGCTCTAGGTCCATTTGGTATGTCCTCAAATCCTCTTCATCAATCATCTTGATATGGCACTCTACTTAGATAGAAATTTTCTTGCCAATAAGGTTTGATATCAATGACAATACAACAATTGTCTCAGTTGTAGTTTCCAAAAATCTCCCTCTTTGGCATTGATGGAAACACCTCTAGTTTCCATGCAATCCAAAACATGTAATCGCTTCAAGCATCTCCCTCTATGTTTAGTATTAGATATTCATTAATATCCATAATTTCATTCTAATTTGCATCTCAGTGTCTGTAATGCCTTGCTTGGAGATCCTTGGAAACAAGGATAGATATAACCTAAGATTTTTTTTACAAGTATGAAGGCACATGGCAACAACATACGAGGATCACAAAGATTGTAATGGAAGACTAACAAACATCCAAACACCAATGGATCTCCAAACGCCACTACTAACCAAAACTTAAACAAGAACAAAAAAGACCAACAAGGGCTCACACATGACGATGGAGCATAAGAGCCACTAGAAATCTATTGAACACCATGCTAAAAGACAAAAGCTAACTCCTAAAAAATAGGTTAAGTCTAAACAACTGAAGCCCTGAAATTTCCTAGAATCTTTATCTTAGCTCATAGAGGTCTAGAACCTATCTCGAATGAATCATTGCATATATTATAATATATCTTAAGTATAAGAAATTAAATATAAATCAACTTAAACAATATATTTTAAACCCCAAAGGACTGACTACAGAAGACACACAACCAAATTCAAAATGCAAAGCCAAGGGATTGAAGAACACCTAAGAGGGTACCCTAAACACTTCTCAAAAAGTTTAGGTCTTACTAAAAAGCGCCCATTGGCCACCCGGATAGGGTTTTTACAAAACCTAGGAAATACTTTAAATTAGCACTAGGCAATACTTTACAGTATCGTGTGACATTACTCAAGAAGCAGGGTGACACTTTCAAGGATTGGGCGATACTTCTCTCAAGGGTGTGTGATACTTTTCAAGTATTGTATGATACTTCTTCAAAGGGAGTGTGATACTGGAGAGTATTGCATGAAAAAACTCCAAGAGGCATGTGACATAATTAGGGAACACACGACAAAATCCTAATGGGCATGTGACACTTTATTGTATCGCACCACGCTGACACACAGTCACCCAAGAAATGCAAGAACTCCTAAGGATAGACAATAGGATAAAACTGAGTTCATGATCTCTACACTAGGAGTACTAGATCTAAAAATTGAGGGGTGAACACTCAAACACACTACTGAAAGATGGAAACTACCACTAACCATCCAAACAAGTAGTGAAGGGAAAATATGGAAGGAAACATCACAATGTACTAAAGCAACATCACAATAACAGAAATAACATCACAATGTATAGTACAAAAAAATTAAGTACGTGGTTCCTCCCAACCATAATAACATCATAAGGCCATCATGGACCCTATCCATCCCCCTGCGTAACATCCCAAGCTACTGACTAGATCGTTGGTACTATCACTTAAGGACGTTACTACTGAAACATGCTACAATCATAAGCATAAGGGAAATCTAAGATGCTAGAAGTAAAGCATAAGATATTCCTATAAAACCATATAACATCATCTATCATATGCTAATCATCATATATAAGGAAATCCATCAAATCTAACATCATCTAAACATGATATACAAGCATCCCCAATGAAAGCATAAATCACAAGAAAGTGTACTCTGGAACCTGAAGTACTAAGTGAAAACATCCAGCAATGGTCATGGTAGAACAATAGACCATCTCTATACACCAATCCCTAGTAGTGGTATGGGTAGCTACACCTCCCAACCATGTGGTATCTGTAGGTCCACACTTGCCATGCTAATGGAGCTAATGATCCAACCACAAACACACAAAAGTAAACATCCATGGCTAATACACACGCCAAGCAGTATCATGATTGAAACCAAGACATAAATAATGCATAAACTACAAGGCCTAGTCAAATACTCAATGGGCTACTAAGTAGGGGTTGACATCATGGAGAGTCACTTGGCATCGACAAGCCCAAGCTAGTATTGGTAGCTGAACTCCCCAACGGGAAACACACGCTTCGGGTGGTAGCTCTCCCCAACGAAAGGTGCACAAACCCAAACTTTTAATTATCTTATATTTTATTACCACCCAATTTTTTATTTAGTTATCACTTATATAAAACTTCCTCTACCAATAGGGAAATGGTCACCAGGCTACAAGATAGAAGCCCCTCCATATGCTACCCTACCTTACCCATGCTCATCCAACGATGAGTGCTCGTAGGCATGCAAATTCCCAACTTGACCCCAATGATCTTAACTTAAGAAGTACTATATAATATCAGGACTCATAAGTCACTCAATAAATGTACATGTACATACTCATGTGTGTCGCACCACCACACGAAGATCATAACACAAGGACTGGATGAGAAAATAATACAAAAAGTCACTCGATCGAAAATAGGATCAAGAGGACAGATGTAGCATGCATCCCAATGCAACATAAAAGTGTAACAATGGTCAGAATGACATCCAGATGGATCATCTAGGTCCACGAGCCACATTTTGCCAAGAAAACCCAAGAAAATATAATATGCAAAATGAGGTAAAATCCCCCAAAATGGGAAATTTTCAAAATTAAAACACATTTGAACTTTGGGTACAAAACCCCTGAAAATCCAATAATATTTGGGTTCAGACATCATGTGCAAAAATAGCGAGCATAATGGTGCAAAACCCCAAACCCCCATCCCAAAAATAGGGAAAATGTTCATACTCGACCAATCAGGCAGAACCAACAAATAGAAACGAAGCGGAAGACTAGTTCTCAGCCTCCTAACAAATGGCTACCAAAAAAAAAGCTAAAATGGAGAAAAAACCATAAAATGAAAAGGCCCTACTTGATGGCAAAAGGGGCAAAAACCAAAAATAGCTTGAAAAAATAAATAGCCCACTGAAACTACCAAAAGTGATGGAAAAGCAAGGTCTCCCCAAGCCGAATCTAACAAGACTGATCTCACAAAAAATCCATGCTCAAAACTCCCAGAATGAATAGAAATCAAATCCTTTAGAAGAGGATTTCAGAAAAGCTCTCCAAATTATAAAATCCAAAATAGAAAAAGTGAGGAATTAAATTCCTCTTTCAATACTTATTCACTTTTTGAGTGAATAGTCAATTATGGAAAATTGTGAGATAGACTAGCTAGACTCCGAATCAACCCAAATGAAAATAGGTTATTCCTCATAATGGGAATACACCTAGGGAAAAGCTGCTAGAAATTAAATCTAAGAAGTTTTTAAGCCCGAAAACCCAAAATCATAGAAAATCACTTAACACTTTCATGACAAAATGAACATCTATATGCATAGACACGCTCACTAGTCTAATCACATAATGCAGATGAGTTTGGATTTACTAATCACTAAAAGTTTTAATTTAAATAATGAAATAAGGATATTTTGACCATACAAGGATGACATTGGTAAAATATGAATAGCTAAATCACTAACTCCATGTGCCACTGGCAAGGATATAATTCCTGCACACTAAAACACATAATCAAGTGCAATTGCATATAATATCATAGCCAAAGAAAAATGCATTAAATACCTAATTAATCCATTTACATCACTCACATTCGCATAAAGCATAAATATACAAGCATAAAGTAAATCACCATAGCATAAAATCCATCTCATAACATAAACAAAAATATGTCCAACTGGCAGATAATGAGATACCCTCATAGATCTACTGTCATCTCAAAATGGCATCAAAATGCAAATATGATAAACTAAACAACATAGCAGTAAAGCATCTATGGTACTGAATCAAAGTATAACATTTGACCCTCAAGTCATCTTAAAGGAAATATAATAAGAGTACTAAGTATCTCTCAGATCAAAATAGACATGGTATAAACTACAAACATGAGAGGCACTACAGTTTCCAACAATCTCTCTTTTTACATTCATTTTGATTCTCATCCATGTAGCTCTAATATGAACTCCCTCTATGATATCAGATCATGAAATCAATTAGCTTCCTTTTGTATTGCTTGGAGCACCATATTCTTCTTCTTTGCAACATCTCTTTTAACTCTTCATGAGTAGCTCCATCTTGATATGTATCTCTTCTCCATATGGTAATTTTATATTATCTCCCTCTTTCTTGTATGACTTCTCTTCATCTTTCTTATTACTACATAGGTAACTACTTCACAATCTCCCTCTTTGACAACAATGCCAAAGACACTTCATCTATCTCATACATCGTTATCATGTAGATATCTTCATGCTAGTACTTCTAAATCTTGTTCATCATACTTCATCTATTCTGATGACTGATACAACATTATGTTCTTCTTTCTTCACTACTTTAGGGAACTCCTAAAATATGACTTTCTGTATCAGCTTGTAAGATATTCTGATCAACACATTTGATGTAGAGCTCAATATTATCTTAAGTATCTTTAGCAAGGGGAATCACCCCTATTTTACCTTTTAGATACTCATGTGAATCCTTAGGCAAAGACTTAGTAAAAATATCATCAATTTTCTCTTTGGTGTTCACATATTGCAATCTCACTTCTTTATTTTTAACCAACTCTCTCAAGTAATGATACTTGATAGTAATATTATTGGTCTCTATCTGCATCACAAGGTTCTTTGATATATTTATAGCACTTGTGTTGTCACAATAGATAACAACAAGATCAATAATCTCTATCTTTATACCTTTCAATAATTACTTGATCCATATGATATTAGAAGAATTCACTATTGCTGCCACATATTCAATGATAATTATTGATTATGAAATGCAATTCTACTTCTTACTTGTCCATGAGACTAATCTATTTCCTAGAAATAGATCTCCTCCACTTGTACTTTTTATATCATCAATATTTCCTGCCCAATCAGCATCTATGTACACTTCAAGTTCAAACTTGTCATTCTTCTTATAATATAAGCCATGCTCTTCTATTCCTTTTAGATATCTTGGTATCCTTTTTGCTTTCATCATATGATTCTCCTTAGGGTTTACATAAAATCTTGCAATAATTCCAACTTTCAGGGAAATATTAGGCCTTTTGTAGATAACATATTATAGTTTCTCAATCATTGATCTATATAATGTCTAGTCCACATCAGTAGAATCGTCACTCTTAGATAGCTTATGTCTTGTAGCCATAGATGTGTTGATTGGTCTTGAGTCTTACATCCAAAAAGTTTGCAGTATCTCCTGGATATATTTTGATTGAGTAATGTATATACCTTGATTCATCTAATATATTTGTAAACCAACAAAGAATTTGATCTCACCAAATATAGACATTTCAAATTCCTCTTGTATTGCATTGACAAATGATTGCATAATGCATCTTGTCCTCCAAATATGAAATCATCAACAAATATTTTAGATAACAGTTAGTTCTTGCAAATCTATTTTTTACCAAATAATTGTACAACCTTTCATACCATGCTCTAGGGGCTTATTTCAATCCATATAGAGCTTTGTGTAGTTTACATACCATGTTCTTTTTAGGATCAAAAAATCCTTATGGTCATTTAATGTAAACCTCTTCTTCCAATATTCTATTTAGAAAAGCAGGTTTGACATCCATTTGGTACACTTTAAATCTTTTATAAGTAGAATATGCAAGTAGTGTTGTAACTCCTTCCAATCTCACAACTATGGAAAATGTTTCCTTATAGTTTTAGATTAAGGTAAAAGCGGGTTTTGAAGGGGCCTCGAAACCCTTTACATCAAAAAGAAAGATATACTGTGAAGCTCTACCAGGTTTTAAAAGGACCTGAAACCAACAGTACAATAGAACTAGGCCAAACAAGGACCTGAAACCAATAGATAAGTTTAGAAAGAGAAACTAGAGAGAAACCTGGAACCTAGAAAGATAGACTGGAAAGAACTAGAGAAACCTCCCAGACCAGAAAAGCAAGGACTAAGATTTTGATTTCACTCCCTTTTTATGAGAGCGCAAATTCATATCAAATTAAGGAAGGGTCTTTTTAGATCTTTTTTTTTTCATAGGTATCCATCCCTCCTCAACCAACGCAGCCTTTATCTACCACTTTTGAGAATCCAAAATAGTTGGAAAATCATCCAAGCTATGGCAAGGACCATCTGCCATCACCACATCCTGCAATTTGAAATTGCAACCTTGTTTACCAATTCCAGAAATAACATCAAATGGACATCTTTTTAATGTTTCCTTATAGTTAGTACCTTCTTCTTGTGCATATATGTATTGATATAAGATTTTTTTGAAGTGAAGAACCTACAATTGAACAATCATTATTTTTTCAATGATGTCAAGCTAGCTACTTGTTGGTGAAACAATTGTTTTTTGGTTTGAAAGCTAACATTTAGTTGATTGATGAAGAGGATTTTAAAAGAGGAGACAACAATAGCATCTAGAGAAAGTTTAGGTTATTTGGTATGTAAAAGAAGCTCTAAGACCAAGTAAGACATTGACACTATAGTGTATTGTTTATCTACTTAAAGCCTGAAATTAAAGATTACTGAAGTTAAGACTAGAAGAAGATCAAGTAAGAAAAGTGTTTGCCAAGCCTTGCTGAGTAGTCAGTGCAAGCCGAGCATAAATCAAGGGATGATGAGTGAAAAACAAGAGGCGTCAAGCAAAGATGAAAAATAATGCAAGCCAAGTGATTGTTAGTATATGTCAAGTAAAGTTTAGTTGGTGTTGAGTATCAATAAACTTTAGTGTTTGCCAAGTGAACTAGTGTTGGCCAAGTGATAGAATAGTATAGATGTTAAGTGACAACAAATAGTGTAAAATCAAATATTTGATGAATCTAAGACAACTATTTTATTTTCTTGAATTGTGTGAAGCATGTGGAAGAAAACTATGATGAGTTGGTGGCACAAAATTCAATGTAAACCATTTTGAGGCAAATTCAAGAAAGATTATAGAAGAAGTTTCTAGAGGAACCAAATGTACAAGTGGATGGATACATTGTATCCTACCTAATCCTTCCTAACCCCAAAATGGACGATTGTGGTTAAGTAGAAAAAGATCTAAATTCTCTATTTATAGAGATACTTGATCAGAAGCAAAGGTTGTCATGTGCGAGAACCTAAGGAAGACAAGGAGTCTAGGGTATTGCTTCATTCAGTGGCCAAAGAAAGGTGATTGTAGTTGGCATGCAAAGCAAGAAGGATTAAGAGTATGAATTCTTGAAGGGTGAACAAGCTATTAGAGCTGAAGTGTGTGAATGCCAAGTGGAATGGATGACTAAAATAGAGATATGTAATCTACAAGTGAGTTGTAATTTGTTATCAGATCAAGCCTTATTGTTACTTTCTAATCATTGTATCATCCTAGGGAAAATCCTTTGGATTAAGGTTGACCTAACAGTGAATTGTAAATCCTTTAACTCGGTGGTGTTCTAATGGAATGGTCTAAAGTCCTCTAACAAGGCTCACTCCTAATAGTTTGATTGAAATCCTTTGACCAAGTCACATTTAACAGTGTGTATTATAACCTTTAATAGAGTTGGCCTTTCACGGGGAATCACTTCAAAAGAGTGAGAATTAGTAGCATATTACTGGTGGTTTTTTCCAAATTGGGTTTCCACATAAAATCTTTGTGTCAAATTGTGTGAATGTTCTTATGTTGTTTCATGTTTACATTTCTGCAAAGGTGTTTTGACCTAGGATAGTAACCTACAAAGTTTAAGTATTGTATGATCTAATGGATGCATACATTATAAGTTTTTATGGATATGGGTCTACTAAGAATTGAAAAATTTAATTTGTACATCTGGCACTTAAAATAACTGATTCACCCCCCTCTTAGTTATTCTAAATAATTCCAACAATAGTTTGCATACCAATCTAGCTTTTCTCCTTGTGACTTCTCCTTTCTCATTCAAGTTTGTTCCTAAGTACCCACTTGGTTCCAATAACATTCTTGTCCTTGGGTCTAAATACCAATGACCAGGTTTTGTTCTTCTCTATTTGTTTAATTTCTTTATTCATTGCTTGAATCCAATCTTCATTAACCAAAGCATCCTTTACTAATTTGGGCTCAAATTCACAAAGTAAAAATGTATCACTTCTAAGTCTTTTCCTTATCATAATTCTTGAGTCTTTTCTTCCAATTATTTGTTCAAGTGCATGGTGTCTTCTCAAATACTTTTCTAGTATAGGTTCATTACTTCTGTCTTCTTACACAAATTCATCTTAAAAATTGATTTCAAATTCATTTATCTTTCTTAGCATCATCTTCCTAATGTTTTGCATCTTCTTCATGTATCTTGAAATCATTCTATTGATGCTAAATACCTATAGTTTATTGCTTAGCACCCTACTATTGTGGCTTGACATTCACATTTCATTATTTCTCAGCAATCTTTATTCTCTTGCTCAGGTAAGGTGCAGGGAACATCTTTATTGACATATATGAATGTGTTGTAGTGTTTAGGTTTTGTTTTGCATTCAATTTCATTCTTTTATGCATATTCATAAACTTTCACATTTGCACTTCCCATAACTTTGTTAATGTTAGATTCCAAACATTTATAAGCATTTCTCTTAGTGGAATATCTTAGGAATATGCCTTCATCACTTTTAACATCAAGTTTTCCATTTCTATTATCCTTTAGTATATAACATTTTATTCCAAAAACTTTAAAATAATTCACATTAGGTGCATACCCATACCATAATTCAAAGGGTGTAACATTTGTACCTTTCTTGACTTGTACTCAGTTCAAAGTATAAACTTTTATATGTACAACTCCTCCCCATTATTATTGTGAGACATTCTTCTCTATCATCAATGTTCTAGCATAGTCCATGATTGACTTGTTCCTCCTTTCAACTATTCTATTTTGGGGAAGGTTCCTAGGTTCTAATATCTAACTTTTGATTCCTCTCTCATTATAGAATATGTTGAATTCATTAGAGATAAACTCTCCTCCTCTATCTCAAGCACTTCAGACTCTTACCTATTTCCTTTTTAACTATGGCCAAATACCACTTAAACAATTGAAAGGCATTAGATTTTTCTGTAAGAAATGTTACACTCATCATTTTAGAGTAATCATCAACAAATGGAATGAAATATTTGTCTTTGTGGTAGCTTTGCACTCCAATAGGTCCACAAAGGTCAGTATGAACCAATTCCAAAATATCATTAGATCTATAGGTTTTTCTCTTGAAATAAGACTATCATTTTTCCCAATTGACATTGTTTACACATAGCATTATCAGGTTTTGTCAATCTTGGTAATCCTCTTACTCTTTTCATCTTACTAATTCTTACCAAATTATCAAAGTTCACATGACATAACCTCTTATGCCATAACCATATATCTCTATTTTGTATAGACAAGCATGTCTCGTCAGATAAATCTAGATAGAAAAAGTTACCTCTTGTCTAGTCTCCACTTCCAATTAGTTCACCAGTAGCATCAAATATCTTGTCCTTTCTATGATTAAATTCAACTCTATATCATGATTTTTTCAAATGTGAAACACTCAAAAAATTATAGTAAAGTCCTTTTACCTAATAAACATTGTCATACTTGATCTTATCAGTCAATTGTATTGATCCTCTACCTTTTACAAGATATGGTGTGTCATTACCAAACTTAACACAACTACCTTTGTATGGGTCCATGGTTTCAAACTTACTTTTATCACCAGTCATTTGATGTGAGAAGCCACCATAAATTATCCATCCATCACCTTTACTCACATATGAAATTAATATAGTTTTCTCATCTTCATCATAATCCTCTTTTATAGCAACATAGAAAACTTCATCATTACTATCATACACATTGTCAATTTCTTCTACTCATTGTCAATTTCTTCTTCAGAAATATAATGATATTTCTTACATTTTTCTTTGTAGTCCTTGTTTCTTTTGTTGTCAATTTCATCCCTTCTACCTTTTTTCTTGCTTTCCCTTCTTTCATCCTTGTCTTTTTTTTTAGGACATCTAGCAGAAATATGACTAATTTTTTACATGAGAAACATATTATTGGATTTTTATCTTTTTATTTTTGTCTGCCTCTTGGAAGTCTTCTTGTCATAAATGCTTCAAGCTCATTAAGATCATCATTAAAGATATCACTGTCACTATTCACACACTTTCCTTTTCTTTTCTTACTAAGAAGAAATTAAGACTTAAAAGAAGATTCAATATTAGTACGACTGAAATCTTCAAAGTTTGACAATTCAAAAGAAGTAAGCCTACCAACTATACCTACCAAAGTCAGACTATTACTAGGGGTACATCTTAGTTCTTGTATTCTTAGAAACTATAATACCATAAATAGGAAGTAGGGTTCTAAGTACCTTGTTGATCATAGTTTCATCATCAATCTTTCCATTTGATCCTCTTATATCATTTACCAACTCTTTGATTCTTCCACATTATTGTACAATATATTCTCCTTCTACCATTCTTGTTTCATCACATTTGATTCTCAAGCTTTTTTATTTTTCTCTCAAAACATTTTTTTCTTCTCCATAGATAGTCTTCAATTTATCCTTCATTTTCATATTAGTAGTGCATTTTTTTATGTCATCAAACTTGGCATAGCTTAGGGCTGATGTAATCTCTAACATAACCTAGTTATGTTCTTCCTTCTTTTTCATCTAATGAGTTGTTAGAGGGCTTTCTATCACTACATATGCATGTTCTACATAGTGTATTGCACCATCTCCAATTCCTACCAAGTGTAACTTCATCAAACTCTAGCATGTAGGGAAGTTGTCTTTGATCAACCTTGGCACCTCCTTTTTGTACATCTTAATCTTTAGCTTCAAATACCTTCAAAATTTTCTCTAAAAGCACCAATGTCATAACACCAAATGTTAGAATAATTTAGAATAACTAAGAGGGGGGTTGAATCATTTATTCTCATGTCCATATGTACCAATTGAACTTCTAATCACTTTAAATACTTCACATCTAAACATTCAATAGCTTGGCCTATATAGCAAATAACCAGTAACATAAACTTGTAGTTCACTATCCTAATAGTAAAAAACTTGTTTAATGTAAAACATTAACAATAAAACATTTCAGATGACATCCACACAAGTATGACACTAGGATTTAAAGTGGAAACCCAATTTGGGAAAAACCACTAGTAAAATGTCACCAATTTTTCACTCTTCTAAAGTGAGATATGTTAGGAGTCAACTTGTTGAAGATTACAAAACACATTGTTAAATGTGACCTTGTTAAAGGATTTAATCACCCTATTAAGAGTGGCTTGTTAGAGGGCTTAAGAACATTTCATTAGAATGCCATCTTGATTGAAGGATTTATATATGACTATTAGGTCAACCTTGATTAAAGGATTTCAAAACTAATACAATGGTTAGAAAGTAATAGCAGGTTGATCTAAAAAATACAACTCACTTTGCAAACATAGATCATAGTTTGGTTCATAATATGATCCACTAACAAGCCTCCATTGTCATCTATGTCTTTTATCTTCTTCACAACCCTTCAAGCAATCATTCTTCACCTCTTCACA
The DNA here is from genome assembly GCA_028749045.1 of Cupressus sempervirens. NCBI lineage: Eukaryota > Viridiplantae > Streptophyta > Pinopsida > Cupressales > Cupressaceae > Cupressus > Cupressus sempervirens. Next base: position 511,655,093 of record CM053788.1, on the reverse strand, counting down.
ACTCTTCTAAGCCTCCTTCTCAAGTTCTCCAATCAATAACATCAAAAAATGCTCCAACCACATTAGTCTAGCCCTTACACCTCCTTAAATAGGTAATTCTAATCTTTTGTAGCTTAAGCATCACTGTAGATCTTAGGGTTTGGTCAGATCCATTGAATCTTTCCATAATTTCATCTCCTCTTTTCTCTTCTAGAAACTTCTCCTAGAATTTATGCATAGAAACACTCAAACATAGTTTCCCTTGAATTAAATGCTCTAGGTCATCCATCCTTATCTTCAACATGCTTTACATATTCCAATAAATTGACTATGTCAGCTAAAAGTCACAATTTCCTCATAATCTATCAAATATTGTTCCTCAGCCATCAGTGTATTTTGACACTCAGTCATCGCTGGATTAATTGACCACTACTAACTATTCTTTTTGACACATATGTTGGTGCTAGGTCAATACTGATGCTTGGTCAACAATATATTTTCTAGGCTTATATTGTCCCTTGGTTATCACTTGCATTACTCGACACAAACTTCAAATTCATTAATCTTATACTCTTTTGCTCAATCAAGCCTATGCATTTGGTCTTTCTTTGAGCACTTCTTCTAGGCTTTAGTATAATTATCTTCTTTACTTGTATTATTATTAAAAATTCAAATTATCTTGTCAAAGTCTAACTAATCAAGTGCCCATTATAGTTCATCATAACTTAATATTTCCTCTAGGTCCTTTTTTATGTCCTTCTCAAATCCTCTTCATCAATCATCTTGATATGACACTCTACTTAGATAAAAACTATCTTTCCAATAAGGTTTGACATCAATGACAACATTAAAATTGTCTCAATTGTAGTTTCTAACATATACTATTAGAAATTCTTTAAAATAAATGAGAGGGGATTTGAATCAGTTATTCAAGGTCCAAATGTCCAATTAAAACTTTTTCACTAAGAGTAGTGAGCCTATTAAACTGTTCATTCATCCAAGCTTAAACTTTTCCACCTAGCAAGTTACTATAAATCAACATGCAAGCATAACACATGAAAGATCAACACATAACACAATGATTTACATGGAAACCCAATTTGTGAAAAACCACCAGTAACATGCTACTCAATTCTCACTCTTCTGAAGTGATGCCCTGTGAAAGGCTTTCCCTGTTAAAGGGTACAACACAATGTTAAATGTGACCTAGTTAAAGGATTTATCCACCTTGTTAGAAGTGGGCCTGGTTAGAGGACTTTAAAACATTCACTTAGAATGTCACCCAATTAAAGGATTTACAAATGGTTGTTAAACCAACCTAAGTCCATAGGATTTTATCCTAGCTAATACAATTGTTAGAGAGTAACAATAAAGGGTTTTGACTTGATTACAAGTCACAACTTATCTTGAAAATTTCAGATCACTTTTTAGCTCTTCACAACTTGCATAGCTTTTAGTCTCTGCAGCTTTGACAACTTGTTCTCCTTTCAAACTTTGTCTTCTTGAGTCCTTATGCTCAATGTACTAGTGCAATCTTCTTTTTGACCACTTATTGAAGTCGAGTCTCTGTGCTCTATTCTTTCTTCACCCTTCAACCACTTCACAATTTTGGCACACCAACAACTCTTGCTTCTTGGCTTGTGACTCCTTAAATGAAAGTTTGGGAATTTCTTTTCCTGCTTGATTCTTCCCTCTTTTAATTTTTGTTTGAATGGATTAGGTAGGATTCAATGAATCTAACCCATATCTTGTTCCTTGAAACATCTTGAGGAATCCTCTTGAATTCACTTTAAAATAGTTTACTTAAAATTTTGTGCCTTCAGCTCATCATCCTTATCCTCCATCTGGTTCACAAAATTCAAGGTAACAAACTTGTTAACTCAGATTTGGAAAATCGTTGACTTTTTCAATAATGCAGTAGCTCGGCACTATTGAAATTTTGGTGCTTTGCACATAATGTGTTACTCGGCATCAACTATGTTTTATTGATGCTCGACACTTACTATGGATTTACTTGGCATCCACTAAGTTTTTTTGATGCTCGGCACCTATTACTTTTCTTGGCACCTAAACATGCTCGACTCCTTTTGTATCACTTAGCACACACTAGATTTTGCATTTTCTTGGCTCTAACTGAAAATTTGCTTGGCTCTAACTAGCTTGCTTGGCACTCATTAATGAACTTAGTTAAGCTTTGCAGTCAACCTTCTTACAACTTATTCTTCCATTGCTTCTAAGTGTGGCCAACCTCTGTATCTTCAAGTATATTATCAATACATCATTTTAACATTGTCTTACTTGATCCTTGTACTTCATTATAAAACCATAACTCAACCTTTCCTTAGGTGCTCTTGTTACATCTTATTGATTAAATCCTCTTCATCAACCAACTAAATGATAGTACTTGGATATTATAAGCAATTTTTATTCCAACAAATAATAGGTTTGACATCAATAGAAAAATAATGATTGAAAACATTCTTTATCAATCATCTTCCTTCTTTGAAACATTCTCCCTCTTTGACTATGATCTTTTCAATCATATTTCCAACAATCTCCCTCTTTGGCATTGATGGCAAACCAAACTGATCAACCAAGTTATCAAAATGCTAACTAGGTTAAAATAGTAAATCAAATGCCAAAAAGAAATTGTGTTACCATCAATTTTCAAAACTCCCTCTATAATCTGTATCATAATTACTTTACTTATGCTCCTCCCTCTTAGCTACTATTTCCTTTTTCTTTCCTTTTTGCTATATCTTTTTGAACATCCTTTTTCTCTCCTTTTTTGTGGCTTGCCATTGTTCACTGCTCCTTACTCCTTCTTACATTATTTATCCCTTCATGTTCTACTATTTTGGTATCAGCTACTTCTCCCTCTGTCCATTTGATCATGTAGATTTCATCAGTTTCTTGCTACTTCTTCACCTATCTCTTTGAATGTTGTTGATCAATTTTTTGCTACTTCTCCCTTTATCCAATTGAAATTTTGTTGATCAATTTCTTGCTACTTCTCCCTCTTTGACAACAATGCCAAAGACTTATTATCTCAGCATCTTAACATGCAAGAGTAGCATTTGTAGGTACTCCAATTTCTCCCTTTGTCACCTTGTTTGTGACTGATTTGAAACTTCAACATTTTGATTACTTTAGGCAAAAATCCTTAAGTAAGTGTCCTCTACATAAATGTGTAATAGTTCAACAATCAACTCATTTGATGTAGGGAAATCTTGCATTTTCTTCAAGTAGCCTTGGTTAGGGGTATCACCCCTAACTTACCTCTAAGATACTCAAAAGCATCTTTAGGTAACGCTTTTGTAAAGATGCTAGCAATCTATTCCTTTGAGCTGACATATTCCATCATTATTTGTTTGTCTTCCACCAATTCTCTTACATAGTGATACTTAATTGCAATATGCTTTATTTTGGCATGCATCACAGGATTATTTGATATATTTATGGCACTTGTGTTATCACAAAAGAGTATCACAGGTTCAATTACCTCTTCTTTCATGCCTTGCAACAAATGTTTGATCCATATAGTATTGGTGCAGTTAATAGTAGCTGCAACATATTTAGCTTCTGTTGTGGATTGTGAGGTACAACTTTTCTTTTTTCTAGTCCAAGTAATCAATCTTTTACCTAAGAAAAGTGCTCCTCCACTAGTACTTTTTCTATGATCAATATTACCTCCACAATCTACATCAGTGTAACCTTTCAACTCAAACTTTTCACTCCTCTTTTAATATAAACCAAAGTCATCAGTTGCTTTTAGGTACCTCAATATTCTTTTCACTACCATAAGATGATTTTCTCTTGGGTTAGGAGAAAATCTTGCCACTATTTCAATAGCTAATGCAATGTCTAGTCTACTATGTACAACATATTGCAATTTTTCAATCATTGATCTATACAATGTCTGATTCACTTTAGCTGACTCATCATTCTTGGATAACTTATGTCCTATTACCATTTGTGTGCTAATTGGTTTTGAATCTTCTTAGCCAAATGTCTTGAGTATCTTATTGATATATTTGGATTGGGTCACAAATATGCCATGCTTCAGTTGATGTACTTGCAATCCAACAAAGAATTTGATTTCTCCAAACATTGACATCTCAAACTCAAGTTTCATTTGATCAAAAAAATCTTTGCATAGGGCATCTTTTCCTCCAAATATTATATCATCAACAAAGATTTTAGATATCAAAATGTCTTTACCTTTTTCTACCTTGATATACAGGTTGTTTTTGTCATCTGTTCTCTCAAATCCTATCTTCACAAGATATTTGTGTAGTCTCTCATACCATGCTCTAGGTGCTTGCTTCAAACCATAAAGTGCTTTATGCAATTTGTAGACCATATCCTTGTTTTTGTCATCAACAAATCTCTCTAGTTGTTCTATGTAGACTTCCTCTTCCAGTATGCCATTCAGAAAAGAAGACTTTACATCCATCTGGTAGACCTTGAAACCTTTGTAAGTAGCATATGCAATTAATGTTCTAACTCCTTCCATCCTTGCAATAGGGGCAAATTTTTCTCCATAGTCTAGTCCTTCTTCTTGTGCATAACCTTTGCAAACTAGTCTAGCTTTGTTTCTTGTTATTTCACCATTCTCATCAAGTTTTTTCTTAAAAACCCATTTTGTACCAATTACATTTTTATTAGCTAGTCTTGGAACTAGAGTTTAGGTTTTTTTCTTTTCAATCTAATCTATCTCCTCTTCCATATCTTTATGCCAATTATCATCTTACAGTGAAACTTTCACTATTTTGGGCTCAATCTTGCTTAGCAGACATGATTCATTCCTCAATCTATTCCTTGTCATCGGTCTAGCATCCTTGTCACCAATGATTTTTTCTACAGGGTGATGTCTTCTCACATACTTAGATAGTTTTGGTTCTTTCCTTCTTTCCATGTTCGGTCTTTCATCTTTAGAGCTACTATGCACTTCACTATCTAGTATATCATCATCTCTTTCATGTGTACTACTTTCAAAATTAGAATGCACGTTACCTTCATTCTACAACTGGGCTTGTAAATGCAGCTCAGCATTCACTTGTTGTGACTTGACTAATACTAAAATTTGTTGTTGATTCCCAACTTGATTGGAAACATCATCTTCATTAGACATTCCTTCATAGAAGTATACAAAACAATTTTACTCTTCTGGTTTCTTAGATCCACCAACTTGAAATTCTGCATGCTCATCAAAATTTACATTTGCACTCTCCACAATCTTGTTAGTGTTTGTGTTCAAACACATATATGCTTTACTTCTATTGGAGTATCCAAGGAATATGCCTTCATCACTCTTTGCATCAAACTTGCCATTTCTAGTATCTTTGAGAATATAGCATTTACAACCAAATACTTTGAAATGTTTTACATAAGGTGAGTGACCATACCATAGTTCAAAAGGTGTTGCATGTGTACCTTTCTTGACTTGGACTTGATTCAGGGTGTAAACAATAGTACTTATAGCTTCTCTCAAGTACTTCAGAGCAACATTTTTCTCCATCATTAATGTTCTAGCACAGTCTATTACTGATCTATTCCTTCTTTCTACAATTCCATTTTGTGGTGGGGTTCTTGGTGATGATGTTTGTCTTTTGATTCATTTATCATTGAAAAATGTCTAAAATTCTTTTGATGTAAACTCTCCTCCTATGTCCAATCTTAGGCACTTCAAACTCTTTCCTGTTTCCTTCTCAACCCTGGCCAAATACCACTTAAACATTTGAAATGCATCAAATTTTTGCTTCAAGAACATAATAGTCATCATCCTGGTATAGTCATCCACAAGCAACATTTTATATATATATATATCTCCTTGGTAGGTTTGGACTTCTATTGGACCACATAAATTTGTATGGACTAGCTCTAGTACTTCTCTGGAGGTGGGTTTGGACTTCTATTGGACCACATAAATTTGTATGGACTAGCTCTAGTACTTCTCTGGAGGTGTACATTTTGCTTTTGAAAATTGACTTGGTCATATTTCCTAGTTGACATTGTTTGCACATTGTATTTTCAAGTTTCTTTAACTTAGGAAAACCTATGACTTTCTTCTTTTTGTTGATGTTAATCAAATTGTCAAAGTTAACATGACATAACCTTTTGTGTCATAGCCACACATCATCAAGTTTTACAATAAGACAAGTTGCATCTTCCATATCTAGGTAAAACAAGTTACTCCTAGTTTTTTCACCTTTTCCTATCAGATTTCCATTAGTATCATAGATTTTGGTAGTTTTGTTTCAAAATTCTACTTTGTAACCTATATTGCCTAGCTGTGATGCACTCAGCAGATTGTAGTTTAAACCTTCAATATAGTATGCATTATCACATGAATTTTCACTATAAGTTTGATGGAACCATTTCCTTTGATTTGATATGGAGCATCATTACCAAATCTAACACTATTACCATCATATTGAGTAAAGGTAATAAACTTATTTTTATCTCTTGTCATGTGATGTGAGCATCCACTGTCTATGATCCAATCATCATTCTTGTTCACACAGGTTACTTGTGCTATTGCCTCATCTTCATGTAATTCATCCTTCATGGCTACATAGACTACTTCATCATCATTTTGTTCAGAATCTTCTACAATAATGTAGCATCTTTTTCCTTTGTCCTTTTAATCTCTATTGTCATCTTCTCTTCTATTTTTGTACTTATTTCCTTCTTTGAAGTTCTTCTTCTGTGTACACCTTGCAGCAATATGTCCTAATTCATTACAATTAAAACAAATGATAGGAAGCTTACCTTTGAATTTGTCTTTGCCTCTGTGAAATCTTCTGGCCATTAATGCTTCCAATTGTTCCACATCTTCCTCATTTGTGTTGCTATCATTGGATATATGTTTTCCTTTTCCACTCTTCTTCTTTGATTTCACCTCCTTAGTGTCTTTCAATGTTAGCTTGGCCTTGAAAGTAGATTCAAGATTCTCAGATCTGTAGTTATCAAAATTGGACAACTCAAATGTAGTAAGTCTTCCCACTATACCTTCAAAGGTTAATGTGTTTCCTGGTACACATCTCAACTCCTGGATGGCTGAAACTCTAATAGCATAGATAAGGAGCAAGGTTCTTAAGTATTTTCTATTAACAATGTCATCTTCCAAATGACAACCTAAACTTCTTATTGCACTTAACACTTCTTTCATTCTAGAGGCATATTGAGCAGCATTCTCACCTTCCTCCATTTTCATGTCATCAAACTTTGCTCTGAGGCTTTCTCTCTTTTCTCTTTAAATATTTTGATCTCCTCCATAGATATTTGACAAGGCTTTCCACATCTTGAATGCAGAATCACATCCTTTGATGTCATCAAATTCAATATAGTTAAGGGCAGAGGCAATCTCCAACATTGCTTGATTGTGCTCCTTCCTTGTGTTCAAATCATCTATAGTAAGGGCTCTAGCTGGATCTACATGTTCCACTATAATTGAGGTTTTTGCATAGTCACCTATTGATCCAAGGTGCAGCTTCATTAGACTTTGCCATGCAGCAAAGTTATCTATGTTGAGCATGGGAACTTCTCTCTTAGACATCTTGATCTTCTTGCTTCTAGTACTTCTAAACTAAATTAGAAGATGGCTTTGATACCAATTGTTAGAAATGCTTTAAAATAACTAAGAGCGGGGGTGAATTAGTTATTTAAAGTCCAAATGTCCAATTGAAAATTTTTCGCTAAGAGTAGTGAGCCTATTAAACTTTTCATTCATCCAAGCTTAAACTTTTCTACCTAGCAAGTTTCTATAAATCAACATGCAAGCATAACACATGAAAGATCAACACAAGCATAACACATGAAAGATCAACACATAACACAATGATTTACATGGAAACCCAATTTGGGAAAAACCACCAGTAACATGCTAGTCAATTCTCACTCTTTTAAAGTGATGCCCTATGAAAGGTTTGCCCTATTAACGGCTACAACACACTATTATATGTGACTTGATTAAAGGATTTATCCACCCTATTAGAAGTGGGCCTGGTTAGAGGACTTTAGAACATTCACTTGGAATGTCACCTTGTTAAAGGATTTACAAATGGTTGTTGAACCAACCTAAGTCCATAGGATTTTACCCTAACTGATACAATTGTTAGAGAGTAACAATAAGGATTTTAGACCTAATTAAAACTCACAACTTATCTTGCAAATTTTAGATCACTTTTCAACTCTTGACAACTTGCCTAGCTTTCAATCTCTACAGCTCTAACAACTTGTTCTCCTTTCAAGCTTTGTCTTCTTGAGTCCTCATGATCGATGTACTAGTGCAATATTCTTTCTAACCACTTATTGAAGTAGAGTCTCTGTGCTCTATTCTTCCTTCACCTTGATGTCTTCCCCTTCACACCGTTTAACCACTTTGCAATTTTGGCACACCATCAACTCTTGGTTCTTGGCCTATGACTCCTTAAATAGAAGTCTAGAATTGCTTTTCCCACTCTATTCTTCCCTCCTTTAATTTCTATTCAAATGGATTAGGTAGGACTCAATAATATAACCCATATCTAATTCTTTCTAGAAACATCTTTGAGAATCCTCTTAAATTCACTTTAAAATGGTTTACTTAAAATTTTGTGCCTCTAGCTCATCATTTGTATCCTCCATCTGGTTCACAAAATTCAAGGTAACATACTTGTTGGCTTAGATTTGGTGAATCTTTGACTTTTCCAATAATGCAGCAGCTTGGCACTATTGAAATTTTGGTGCTCAGCACATATTGTGTTACTCAACATCAACTACATTTTACTGATGCTTGACACCTACTATGGATTTACTCGGCATCCACTAAGTTTTTCTAATGCTCGACACCTACTACTTTTCTCTACACCTAAACACGCTCAACTCCTTCTATATCACTCGGCACACACTAGATTTTGCATTTGCTCAACTCTAACTTAAAAATTTCTTAGCTCTAACTAGCTTGCTTAGTACTTACTAGTGAAATTAGTTAAGCTTTACAGTCAACCTTGTTACAACTTATTCTTCCATTGTTTCTAAGTTTGGCCAACCTCTGTATCTTCAAGTATATTATAAATACATTAGTTTACCATTGTCTTAATTGATCCTTGCACTTCATTACAAAACCATAACTCAACCTTTCCTTAGGTGTTTTTTGTTACATCTTGTTGATTAAATTCTCTTTATCAATCAACTAAGTGTTAGTACTTGGCTCTTATAAGCAATTGTCATTCTAGCAAATAGCAAGTTTGATATCAATGGCAAAACAATGATTGAAAACATTCTTTATCAATCATCTTCCTTCTTTGTAACATTCTCCCTCTTTGACTGTGATCTTTTCAATCATATTTCCAACATATACATCATCAAAAAAATTTCAATAACACTCAATCCTCCATCCATTCCATGCACTTTATAGAGTCCATAAAATTTTAAAATGAATTATGATCAAAAGGTGGATTCATATTCTTGGGAATTGGCACCATTATATTCTCATCCCTAGGCATGCATTTGGGAATCAAAGTCTTTTTGATAAATTCAATATTTCTTCCATATTTTACTATTTCCTCTTCTAGGTCAATGTGAACACTTATTGCCCCTACCTTTCCAAAAGTTTTTTTGAAGCTAACATAGTTGATCATGCATAGAATAGATTTGTCCTTTCTCTGGATGGCTCATGTACACAAGTCATAGTGTTTGACCAATTCCTACATCAATTATACATCTAAAAACACATCAAGGACTATCAATTTTTCCAAATTTGGAACCCATAGGTTGCAAAATGGAGTCTCTCACATCCTGTTATTGTAGAAGAACAAGATTAATTGTGTCACTATCTTGTCAGGTGTGATAACATTTTTGCATAAGGAAAACTTATATCTCTACGTCTGTTCTACTAGAGAAGTAGAATTCAATGACCTAGCAATAAATTTGACCCACTCCTCAACAAAAAATCTAGTACTCTTTCCCTTGGTTGATGTCTTTGTTTTTTCTGAAATGTTGGGCTCTTCCATTTTAACCTTCGTAGAACTTGAAGATTCTTCTACACATGATCTCTTTGTAATATTCACAACTCAAAAATATTTTTATTCTAAATTTTGGAAATGTTAATTCATTTAAGAGTGTTGATATAGTGACTTTTCCCTAATGTCCTCATAAATTTTGCATGCAAGATATTTCAAGTAATAGAAAATATCACTTGCATCTAGATTTTGGTTGCATAAAGTATTTTTGTGTTTTGAATTGGATACTAGCATGCCACCTTGCTATTTGTCAAACTTCTACTTTTTCTATTATAGCATCATAATTATTGTTACTAATAAATGTGTGTATCTATACATGTATATGTAACATGTTACATGTTATTGTTAGAACAAAAAGTGTACATCCAATTATAAATGGAGCTTTTTCTTTGTAAGTTTGTAACTTTTATGTAGATCATGTCTAGGCTTTATGCCTAGGAAATTGATTGACTTGTGTCATATGATTATTCTTATACTCACAAATCACATACTACAGAATTGTGCAAAACTTGAGCATCCAATACTCAATGGAGTAAAATTTGTCCAGCACAAAATTCAAAACTCCAATTTCTCATAACACAAAAATTATCACATCCTCTTGTTGTATGATTGACTTCTACATAAAAATTAGATTTCTAAATTTAAAACATTTGCAAGTCACCTTCTATTGTCAAAATTGGAGGAATATGCTTTGGTCAATCTGCATAAAACTTTACCAACCAATTTAACCCATTATTAAAAATATATAATTTTGTAGAATAATGCACAACTTGAAAAATTTTGCAACAATTTTCAAAATGGAACAATGAATAACATCATCCAAGTTTGGATGTTTGAGTAACATTTGTAAACATTCCACTGGAGGAGACTAGTTTTTTTTAAGCATCTCAATATGTGTGTGGCTTTGACATAAATCTCATTCCTTGTACTATGAAATTATTTATAATTATCCCAAACAAGTTTAGCAATGTCATAGATGTGGGTAATCATGTGGTCACATTGATTTGTAGTAAACACTAATGATTCATCTGTCACCAATATCTTATCTTCTCAAATTGGTACTTCATCACTTACTCTTATATTTTATCTTCTACTAAATCACTAAGTATCTTATCTTCACCATTATTTGAACTCTTTTCAACCACTCTGTTCTTTTCTAGCTCATCTTCCAACCTTGCTACTTCATCCTTGAGTTCCTTTCTCTCCTATGTCAAGTTATTATTTTCTTCAACCAAGTCACTCACTCTCTTTTCTGCAATATTATTGGAACTCTTCTCAACCACTTTTCTCCTTTTGAGCTCATATTGTTGTAATGCCCCAACTGAGAACCCATGAAAAATTAGCATGGCTAGAAATATATTTTTATCTATTTACATTTTACATAGTACAACATTATTCAAAGGCAAGGTAACTTATGATCAACTAGTTCATTATGAAAACATGACTATTAAATCAAATACTTCAATCCATATAACTCTCTCAAAGGTTCCCAGGAGAGGGTTACTTTAAACAACACTAATTAGACTACTAAGTTATCAATCATAATCACATAATGTAGCTTATACATAACTTTAAAATTCTCAATTATTAATTTGTACTAGTAAATTAATCAATGATATTTAAAATCACATTTTATCTACATAATCATGGATGAGGGGGTAAAAATATTATGCTTCTTAACATGTTGAACAAATAATTTCATACATAAGTATCACTTTCTCTTACATTACGGCTATTGTGTCCAATAGCTATAACTATACACAAGTCTCAAGAGATAGATACAGAAGTTAGATGCATTATCATAATAATTACTTAATTAACATGAATCATTAATTTAGAAGTAAGAGAGACACATTCAAAATAAAGGAAAAAAACCTAAGGGACTAGATCTAAGCCTTGAGTGCTCATCATTGATGACCTTGCCTATGTTCACACTCAGAGACTTCATTGTTCAACCCTTAAATATTTCATTATATAATGAAAATTCATCATATATTATTATTTTAAAATATACAAACTAGTACACAATCCCTTTCTAGGGTAGAGTACCTAGACGAGTTCATCATTATTTCCACCCATTGGGTGAAAAGAGAATGGACTTGATTAATAATTTGATACCATGGTCTAATATAAATCTAGGTTGTCAAATGTAGTCATTTAGTAATAATGTTTTCGATTATGCATATATGAATAGTAGAGAACATAAAATTAAGATAAGGATTTTAATTCCTCTTCTAGAAATATCTTATAGCAACAAATAATTAATCAGGTAATTTTCATATTGAGGCATGAACTGCACCATTGAATAATCTCCTCCAAGTAGTTAATGTGATATTTCTATTACCCTTATATGCCACAAATAGATTCACAATGCACCATGAATAATTTGGTACCATCAAATAGAAATGTACAAATATTATTGAAATTAATAATTCCTAATCTAAAGTGTCATCAATAATATATTATATACAAGATAAACTTAAATTGTTCTTTACTTATTTTTATTGTTATTCTATCATCATATCCCTTTATCTAAATTTCTATATGATAACCAAAACTATTGAAGAGAATTAGACTTCTTAAACAACTATTACTTAATATAAATTTTGTTTTGCTACCAATGTAAATTTTGTAATTGGACTTACCAACTCAACACTATTATAATATCCTATACCATTACATATGATATAAGTCATTAACTTTAGTCTAAGAGACAATAAATTTTACTTGGAAATATTAATACTATTGATCTAAATATGCACAAATATTTCTTAAGAACTTAAAATTAAAAATTAAATCTTTCTTTGACATAATTTGCCACTACTTAAGAAATCAAAATCGTTGTAGAAAAACAAATATTATAGTTACCATCTAAAGATTTATATGTATTGAAATTATCATGAAATAATAAACTACAATGGACTATTTTGTCATTCAAAAAAAAAAAATCAAAACTGAAATAGAAGTAGAAGCTTAGGGAATTGAGAATTAATAAGAAAGGTAAGTTTCAAAAGGAGAGAAATAATCTTCATCTATGATTGCAGATTTGAAATTAAAGGAAAAGACTATGACATATAATACTCCTCCATCCTCTTACTGTGTTTTTCTTTTAGTGATATTGAAGGCCCATGGATTCTTAGATCAAAACTGATTTAAAATCATGTAAAAACTCAATCAAATATCACAATTTTTATTCTGATATAAATTAATGCATACAAGTTTCATTGCGGATCCTTATTCTCTTCTTTGTTGATGAATATTTAAGTCCTATTTTCAAGCTTGAAGTGTTGTACACCAGGTTATGAGTTTTTCCTTCCCTTTCTTATTGTTCTCAAAAACATCATCAACTCCAACTATGAATTAATTCTTGTTAGTCCTATTGTAAGGCAAGTAACTTAAGTTTTTGGTATTAATTTATGTTTTGGAAATTGTGCAACAATTATTTAACCTAAGTTTCTTGTGCATTTTCTTATTAAAGTGGATTTTGATTGTTTTATTTCCATTTTCTCATTTCTTAAGTTCATTTTTTCTAATGGTATTTCTATTTTCTATACTGGGAGTTAAATAAAATCATACAAATGATAAACGTCTTAAAAGATTGGAATACTAAGCAATGTACAAGCACAAGTGATTTGAGTGTGTTGTGTCATCCATTTGACAATTTTAAAATGATATGCCTTTTATTTTTTCTTCATAAAACCTCCCTTTCTTACTTAAGACTGGGCATATAATTCTCTTGTTTTCAATCCCTAGTTAGCTAATTTATTTGTAGTCCTTTTCTCATTTCAAATAAGTTAAATGCATAGGAAATGATAGCAGCAATAACTGGAATTCTGGAGAAAGCAATACAATCATCACCAATAGTGAAATATTCTTATTCTTTGATCTAGTTATGTGTAAGAATTACCCCTACAAAACCAATGTCATATCAACAATCTCCATTAAATGTGAAAAATTTAACGAGAGTCAAAAGTCTTTTGAACATTGACTAATCAATCATTAATTGATTAACTATCATTAACTTTAACAAAAATAATGCATATACATATATGCTCAAATCTAAAAGAAACCATAATTTTTTTACCAAAATATTGAGTTGTACCAATTATGTCGACCATTTTGCCAGAAGCTCCAAAACCTATCTAAGAACAAAAAGGTGAGAATATTGTAGGAGTGTTTTACCACCCTACCACGAAGTTGTTAAGCTTCCCCAAAATCTTTCCTGATATGAGATATATTCAGACCAACATCAAGAAAACCTAAACATGTAAAACTTAGAATGGTAATGGAATCATGTGGTTAGAAGAAGTCATGTTCTAACACTATTCACAACCACTCAAACACCCACAGAACAACATAATTAGGTTCATCATATCATAATCAAAGAAATCTATCATCCATGTTTCCAATTCACAGCCTAACCTGCATATATGCATCTAATACATGTGAGACAAGAATTATAAGAAATTTTCTATGTGGCATCATCAAAATGTGTCATATACAACCATATGAAAATTGAATTCTACTCATATGCAGCAAGTAAAGTATGACATATCTACACATATGCTTATAATAAAATAGTTTGGCTAATCTTTTAAAGTAAACATATTAAAATTAAAGATGTAACAAAAACATAATCAAGACCATTCAATTAGTATTGGTGCTAGAGAGAAACAAAACATAATACATCCATCTCTAACCCTTCCCTTTTATAGCCATATTTCACCTAACCATAAGGGTACTAAAACCACACATGGAAATTAACTCAAAGAACATTTACACAAGATATAACTATGCCATGTTGGAACTAAAATTGTTTATCTTTAGCAGCATAAAGAAATACTCTCAATGAGAAGGCAATGAAAAATACACTTCTACAATATTTCATAACTAATCTGTCAATGAAAATCCTTCTCTAGTTTTGGCATACAATAAGTACTCATTATATGTTTATGTTCTATAGATATTGCTCAATTTAAAGTTTGTGGTAGTGACAATTGGTAAATAACTGAAGGAATCTTATCATAACAATGGGACACACAACAATTAGTAAAATATGAGATGCATTGTAAGGTGGCAATAATAACCTAAAACATGATTGTTGATTAAGTATACTACTCTCCCTTAACACAAAAATAAGACATTTAATTTCCTCGATAAGGTTTCCTCAATTGGATACAGGAGTTTCCTAATTCTCCTAAATCAATTCATTTGATAATAACACCCCAATTTCTATATCACAACTATTTATTTGCCTTGTGCAATACAAATAACCTATGTCATTCCTTAAGGAAGTATTCATGATTGAATGCTACAAAACATGCCACATAATTTTTAGTGAAGAACTGAAATAAGATCACATGCTTCATTTTATATATAATTAGTAGTAATTTAATTACAATCCCCTACCTTCACCAATATGAAAATTAAACATAAGAGTATTGATTACTAATCAGATATACAAGAATACATTACTTTTGGATGCACAAAGAGACGGTAAGGTAGACTTTGTATAGCAATGTCATGTGTTTCTAAGGTTACATCAAGAACTTCAATTACCTAGCAATATCAAGCAATATTTCCTTTACTTCTTCCTTGGTTGTGTTTGTTCTAGACACAGTAAACTCAAGAAAATTGCACAAGGGTTCATCACACTTACCATGATTATTATTTGGTTTGGAATGTGTAGCATGAAAGCCACCCAAATCCATGGGATTCTTTAAATGCACAGCCCCATTGTATGACACCATTTGGAATGTGCATAATGACCACTATGTTTAGTTACCATAAAGTGGTTTAACCCATCTATGGTAGAGTTTTTAAAATAAAAATGAAAACTTAAATGGTTGTAGAGTTCTCATGATATTAGGACTATATTAACATTCATGAAAATAAATCCAAAGCTTAGTGTGTATATGTATTTTAAGCAACATGCAATAATCAAATACTTATTGGATTTTAAGAAACATGCAATCCAACAATTTTACTAGTTCTGTTTAAAAAAACAAAATTTACAACACTAAGCATTAGACATGGAAAATATGATTCAGAAAAATAATTTAAGGAACCTAGTATGACTGTCGATCCCCAATTTCCTATTGATAGTTGCATCCCTTCCCCCAAAACCTCTTCCTTTTGCTGCCACCCTTGTTCCCTTCTCCCAGATTTGGTATTGTATAATATTTTCCCCTTGCAAATGTATTGGTGCCTAACTTTTCAATGAAGTTGTAATCTAATTACATGTTAGGGACAATGCGCATCACCCTAATGAAAATTGCAAAAAATGTCCTTCCTAGAGGCCTCCCTAAAATGCTCACCTTCATGCTAGTAGAAAGAAATTACAAGGGTTGTTCTCTCTTGTAGAACAATGATGTAAAATCCTACCTCAAATTCCATGTCCTCCAATTGAGCCACAATAGATTCCTCCAGCAGGCCTTTCATTTGGAAAATGTGTATCATCGTCTTCTTCTCACCATCCATTCCCATGGCAAAGAAAGATCACTTATTTAGTCCACCAAAATCAATTCAAATTCTTAGAGGGTTTCCTAAGAAAGAAGAAATAGAAGTGGCATAGAAGAAGATGGGTTTAGCAAGAATTTTCCCATCATACTAATCTCTCAAATTTGGAATGATTCTGACAACAAGTGGGCAGATACTGGGGTAATGATTGGAGGGGGTAGTGGAAAAAAAATCCTCGAGAGCTCAACAACCACTTCCCTTTATATTTGGGTAGATATAAAGATGGCAGCTCCATCTTGGCTCAAGGTGGTAGGTTCTTCTCAATGTTGATCTCAGATTGGTTTTGACAATTGAGTGTCACACACTTAAGCCATTTACTTAGTTAATGTCAAACTAGTAATGCATGCCAAGTACAACATGTAAATATAAGACCATGTTGAGTTGTAATGAGTGCCGAGTCACTCAGGTACCAAGTAGATAGACCATGCTGAGCAATTCAACTGTCAAGTAAATAGTAGATTACAAGCAGTTTAGATGCCAAGTCAAAAGAAAAATTATAGTTAATGTCAAGCATTAGTAACTTCATATGCCGAGTAACACAGATTGGACATATTTATTTTTAATGGCACAAACAACTATGTAAAATGTTTTTTAGCCAACCTAAGGATAGATTATGATCTTTTGAAGATAAGGATGAATATATATGAGGATTCCCTATGCAACTACATCCAACCAATTAGAAAATAGGAAGGTTTAGGTGGCAATATGGATGAATCACAGTCGTAGATTCATACCTAACCCTAAGCCACCAAAGTCTTTTTAAGAAGGATGAAGCCCTAAAATTTTAGTGAGTGTATAAGGGGTGAATGAAAGAATTGAAGAAGCGAACAAGGTAGTTTGTAAATTTTTTCAAGGTGACTTAGTAGTAAGAGTGTATTGCAGAATCAGTTAGAGAAGAATAGAGGATAGAGAAGGATACAACATTGTTATATCAGATCGTGAAGGATCAAGAAGGACATTGTGCAGAGTTGATCTTTTATCAGTTAAGTAAGTGCCAATCACAAGATCTATGCTAAGACATTTTAATAGGTGATTTCAATTAAATCTCCTAGGTAAAGTAGTCCTAATAGGCTTTATCAAATTCTTTAATAGGGTGACATTCTAAGTGAATGACCTAAAGTCCTCTAACCAAGCACACTTCTAATAGGGTATTGAAATCCTCTAACAAGGTGGGACTTAACAGTCTTTGTAAACCTTTAACAAGGCAGACCATGATTCATGGTCAAACCATTGTAACCTTAATTGGCTACACTTTATTACTGTAGGAGTAAAGATTTGTGGGTGTCATCCCCACCCTACTTTTACCTTCTCATTCAGAGGGTTCTTGGGTGACCATATATGGTGTTATGTGTGTTTGATTACTTGCATGTTTTAGATGGATTTACTTTACATGTTATTTCAATTTATATATTGAATGCATCTAATGAATGGTGGAAGTTTTATGGATAGAAGTTTAAAGTCCTAATCCCCCCCCCCCCCCCCCCCGAAGTTTGCTCCTTTCCTACTTGTAATTCCAACAATTGGTATCAGAGCTAAGTTCTCAGAAGGAAAAGCTTTGCAACTTAGAGAAAAGATGTTGAAATGGAAGTCTACAAGTTGGGAAAGACTATTGAAAACCAAGAGATTGAAATAGATCTTATACTATATCAACTGAATGAAGATAGAGATGCTTTGAAGAGTTCCCTAAAGAGAAGGAAAAAGATTGCTATAGTAGAAAATGACACACAATACAAAGAGATAGACACCACTAAGCTATTTGCAAATGGAGACTCCAATGAATTTGATGTAGCAATTACAGATCTAATAGAAAAGAATAGAGTGCAAGCTGAGGAAATCAGAAATCTCAAGCTAGAATAGGAATCTCAAGCCATGATGCTATGTGAGGTAACAGAACATAATAAGAAAGCCATGGAAGATAAGGCCATGATTGAAGAGGACAAGAGAATCTTGAACAATAGACTAGAAGAGAAGTCAACAGAGCTAACTAGGATCTCAAACATGCAATTGGATACCTTAAGCCAAATGATGAATGCTCATCATGAATTGAATTTCAAAGACATTGAGATAACCACATTGATGTTGCATAATGAACAACTACAGAATCATATAAAAAGAGAAAAAGTAATTGTTGAAAGTTTCAACAAGTCAAATGAAGCCATCAAATCCTTTGAACAATTATTGAAATCCCCTAGATCCAATAATGGTATAGCAGGATTAGGCTACACAAGCATTGAAGAAGGAGAATCACCAACAGTTGTTGAAGAAAGTAACATCAAAGGTAAGAACTCCAAACCTACTTGTTACTTTTTTGGTAAGAAAGGACATACTACTAATGTGTATAGGAGAAAGATTACAAATTAGAATGCTAAGCCTAAGAACATGACTCATTGTCATAAGTGCAACAAACAAGGTCATCAGGCACATGAATGCAGAACCAAAACCATGCATGCACCAAGATTTGAAGGATACTGCTACAATTGTCAAGAGTATGGACATAGAGCTTTTGAGTGTAGATCCAAATCTATGTGGTCATCAAACAAGTCGACAAATGTAAGAAGCCATGGACAGTTTTATAATTGGTATTACAATGCAAAACATAGCTATCATTATAGTCAAGAATATGGACACATCCCTGAGAATTGCATTAAGACACATTTCAAAGATAACTACAAAAGATGGTTGAGTCAAACCACATGTTTTAGTTGTTTAAAAGACTAGCCACATCAGTAAACATTGTCCAACTAGGTCAAAGGCACTAAGTTGTGAATTTGATAAAGGAAAAAGCAAGGCAGATGTTGAACACATTAGGAATGAGATGAACAAGACATGTAAGAAGAAAGATGGTTGCAATACATCAAATAGAGAGGGGATCACTTCACCCAATGGGTCAAGTGGTCACACCTCATCAAAATAAGTAAACAAAAGTTATGTGGGACCGACACTCAAATATAATATCACACATTAGTTCCAAAGGAAATAGTACTGAAAAGATTAAATTAGCATGAATAAAGATGAAAAATGTTGTTAAAAATCCAAGTTATTGTTGTCCAGCATGAAATGTTCTTTGTGTATGCCAAGTAAAATACTAGTTAGTGCCAAGCTGCTAGGCTAGCTAGTTGATGTCAAACTCATAGTAATTGTTGAGTGATGGTAATATCAATAGATGTTGAGTGAATTTAAAATTGTGTTGATATTGAGTTTACAGTTGTCCAAGCACCAAGCATTAAATGCAAGGGTTTTGAAGGGTATATGGTCATTTTTCACTCATTTTGAATTCAAGCAAGAAAAACAAAGTAGAAGGTGACTCAAAAACTTGTTTACAACATTCACAAATATCTCAGTGATGATTTCACACCAATCCTACAAGATATTCAAGATATTTATCATAAGCTGAGTTATGCAGTTTAAAATTTGCATAAACCCTAGTTTGAGAGAATGGCATCTAGCTCAAAGAATGTATAAGGGAAAGAAGTTTTGAATGTCCAACTAGTTAGTAACAAAGTAAAACAACCAATATTCAAGGTCATCCCTGACATAGCATATAAAAAAGTTCCCTCTGGTGCACTATCCATGATCCTGCCAAAATTTATTATGGTACAAGATGTTAGGAAGTGTTACAATTGAAAAATAGGAGGAATAAGAGACATGGAAATTAGATAAGCCTATGACAAACTATGTGAAAATGGTGCTCTAAAAGAAAAATTCAAAATTGTCAAAAGGAAGGGTTTGACACGTGCCCTAGACTTTCCTACTATTTTCAAAATTGAATGGATTAGGATTGTATTGAGCTAAATACATGATGGCTCCCTATGGTTGGAAGGAGGGCCAATAAAGATTACCAAACAAATAATCCATAGGGTTACTGGTTTCCCAACCCTAGATCGGACCATTACTCTGCACAATGACTCAAAAGAGGTAATAGAGATGAATACAGGAGAAAAATGGAATAAAAGAGGAATGACAATAGACACTATAACTGATCCTCTGGCAAACTTCATTGTTAGGGTAATCTCCCACAAATTCTATCAATCTAGTATATTGAATAGTGTACACTATACTATAGTAGATGTTGGCTACAAGATTGTGAAGAAAGATCATGCATATGATTTGGTAGAACTCCAGCTACAATAACTGATGGAGAACCTTGGAGCTATAAGGAAAACCAAAGGTGTAAAATGCAAATTTGGTTCACTCATTATCTGCATATTCTTCTATGTACAAAATACATTCCCCTCTTTTAGTAAAGTTGGATGGAAGACCAATAGGTTAATTTTAGTTCAAATAAATAAGTATATTAAAGAGATGGGAGAAAATTTTGAGACATTAATGACTAGCTACTTTGTAGATTTTAAGAAGTCAATGAAGTAAAGGATGAGGATACCTATTTCACTGGTTGAGAAACACTACAATGATATATACTTTCTTGTTGATGTTGATTATACCTTTATACAGGTTGCTACACTAAGGGTCAGATGGTTAAGACCACTTGGATATGAGATCAATGTTGATGAAGCATCAGCAACAATAACTGCACTTCTAGCAGACGAAGTTCACAAGACTACAAGAATCTTTGAAAATTATGATGTGATGAAATCAAAGATTGAAATGGAGTTGAAAACCACCTCCACACTTAAAAAGAAAGATAAACTGATAAAGAAGCTAAAGCCAAAAATTGGTAAAGGTGTAGGTGAGGAAGAAGAGGAATAAGGTGAAGAGGATGAAGCAGAAGATTAAGAACAAACACAAGGACCTCTTGCATTAACCCAAGGCATGGGAGAGGACAAGGAAGAAGAAGAAATAGAAGGTGTTGAGGGAAAAGAAGCCAAGGAAGCACCAACACATGTCAAGCCAAAAAGGAGAAAGGCTAAGGCACAACCTATGACTAAGGCAAAGAAAATTGCAAAGCCAACAACACCTATCACTAGAGCCAGTACATGTGCCACAACATAGAAGCAAAGGAGAAGTCCAAACAAGTAGAACAAGGCAACCAAGTGCAAAAGAAATAGAGAAGAAAATATGTTGCACATCCTAATTTAGATGAAGAAAAGATTGAATCAAATGATTTGAGTCAATTCAAAGTGGTAAGTCACAAACCACTTTCTGATACTAAAAATGTGTGG
This sequence comes from Cupressus sempervirens, assembly GCA_028749045.1. Lineage (NCBI taxonomy): Eukaryota > Viridiplantae > Streptophyta > Pinopsida > Cupressales > Cupressaceae > Cupressus > Cupressus sempervirens. The sequence continues at coordinate 511,633,468 of CM053788.1, read as the reverse complement.
GATAATGTCAGAGATAATGTAAATTTCTCTAGTTTAAAGAATATTGATTTTGAAAAACTTGAAAGAGAGGAGAAGAATCTAGTAGAAGAGGCACTATATGAAATCATGTATAAACTTAAGAACACTCCACTTGAATTTGATAACACTATAACAAAGAGCCTATATGACATTACTAAACAAAAGTGGCATTATTGTTTAAATTTGGAAAAATAGATTAGAGAATCAACACTAGCCCAGGTAATGCTAGAATTAACAAAAGGGTAGATTGCCAAGGAAAACAAGAAATATGGAGGAAGGTTTGCACCAAAGTATAGAGCCTTTAGCATTCTTCAAAATAATATTAAAGATGTTGCAAAGAAATCCACACAAATGTGGAAATTGATCTATGGATTAACTACTGTGAAACAAGGAGAAGAGGACCCCTTTGAGGGTAATAATGATGAAAAAGAAGAGGATGACAAAGAAGATAGTAAGGAGGAAGGAAATACAGTTAAGGAGACTGAAAAGATAGATACTAACATGGCCATAGCTAAACAACAGCAAGAGGAACAAAGTGTGCGAGACACACAAATGTTGAGTTCCAGTCCCCCTCATAACACAAGTATAATTGTAGAAACCATAATTGTCAAAGATGTCTCCGATGCATCAGCTCAGAACATCAATCCATTAACTGTAGATGATTTGAAGAATATTCTAGAGCAATCTACACTACAAGCACAATTATATGTAAATCCTATTATGGTTAGTGTAGAAGAACTTCAAAAGGCAGTAACTAAGGTCACAAGGGATAAGGTCAGTCCATAAGAACCACCTTCTACCATCCCTTCAGTTACTCAAGTACAACCTTTAACACAAATAATAGTAGACACGTCTATTAAGGTTGATATCAATATTAAAGTTGATACAAATGAACAAAAATAAATTGTAGAAGAAGGAAAAGGGACAACAATAGAGCAAATAGGATAGATAGATTCATCTGTACCTAAAGCAAAAACACAAGGTGCTAGTCAAGTCATTGTCATAGATCAAAAGAAACATGAAGAACATGAGCAATCACCTAAGGTAAAGGAGTAGGAGGCCATCCAAGCATTGTTAACACTGCCAATATCTAGCACTTCTCCTACAAAAATTCTTCAAAAGAAAAGCATGGAAGCTATACCATTGCATATCTCAGTGCCAAGCTCAAGCTCTTCAAAAGTTGATAAGGTAACTCACTATGGTGATATCACCTTAGATGAAGATATAGTTATTCCTAAGTTTGATTATGATACAATGACACTTGAGCAAATAAGCATTTTGCAACAAGCTTTGGAAAAGAAGAATCATCAAGAAATGCTTAGGAAAGACTATAAGCAAAAGCAAGCACTACAAGAAATCCAAAAAATCTTTTTAGATGCATTCATCTTGCCTACTCCTGAAGAAACAAAGCCAATATAGAACAATTTTTAGACATAGTGGAAAAGGTCAACAATGAAGATACTGATACAAGTGCAAAACTCTTAGAGTGGTTAGAAAATAAATTCTAGAGTAAGGTTAATGAGAAAATATCTGGTGAGATAGCACTGACTCAAGTTGCACTAGCAACAAAGGTTGAGGATTATTCTCATTGTGCACAAAATTGTGTGATCCCACACTCTTCCCAAGAGACTAGACATAGAATTATGAGACTGCAGAGGAATCTAAACATATTAGGTACGCAACTACCTCAGAACCTAGCTTAGAGTGAGAAGCATTTTCATACATTGCTTCAATCACAGAGTCAACTAGCTATGTTAACAATAGAAGAGGCTAGTTATGAGAGCCAAATTGACAAATATTCAAGCCTCCCTCACCCCACACATGGAAATCCTCCACAAGGAACTAGGTTATGTAGAAACTCTACTAAAGAAAGATCTCAATCTTTCTATTCTAGATGGCCTAGTACACCTTGCAGTAGAGCTAGCTATCCAAATCAAGTCATTGGATGTTGCATGTGACAACTGGGATGTAGCTCTTAAAATCATCATGGAAATCCATAATTCATTTTTGGACAAATACACTATAAGTGTATAGCCCATTTGACATAAGTGTCAAAAAGGGGGAGTAAGTAAGCAAGGGGGAGAATATCCTATGGGGGAGACAGTAAAAGTAGAATGAGACAGCAAAAAGGGAGAGCAAAAAAATGTAGAGATAGAAACAAAGTAGCATAAATAGTATAAGTGCATTGAAGTCAAAGAGTATCAGCAGAGACAAAGCTACTCAAAATGGAGAACCAATTTTGGATATAGAATTTTGGATACAAAATAGATAAATTAACTCAGGGGGAGTTATACATTTTAAGGTATATAGGTTGTTACAAAATTTTGAAAATTTTTAAGTTTTGTATATAAGCTGAGTCATGGATATGTTATACTCGAGAAGATTAGATTGATTATGTATATTCAACTATTTTTGACACTCATGTCAAAGGGGGAGATTGTTGATCTTAGATTGGTTTTGACAATTGAGTGTTAGCACACTTAAGTCATTTACATAGTTCATTTCAAACTAGTAATGCATGTCGAGTACAACATGTAAATATAAGACCATGCCAAGTTGCAATGAGCATTGAGTCACTCATATGTCAAGTAGTCACTCAAGTGTCAAGAAAATAGACCATGTCAAGTGATTCAAGTGTCAAGTAAATAGTAGATGCCGAGTAGTTCAAGTGTCGAGTCAGAAGTAGAATTGCAATGTATGTGTAGCATCAATAACTTCATATGTCGAGTAATATAGATTGGACATATTTGTTTTTAATGGCACAAACAACTATGTAAAACATTTTTCAGTAGACCTAAGGATAGATTATGATCTTTTGAAGATAAGGATGAATCTATATGTGAATTCCCTATGCAATTACATGTAACCAATCATAAAATAGGAATGTTTAAGTGGCAATATGGATGAATCAAAATCATAGATTCATACCTAACCCTGAGCCACCAAAGTAATTTTAAGAAGGACGAAAGCCTAAACTTTTAGTGAGTGTATAAGGGGTGAATGAAATAATTGAAGAAGTGAACAAGGTAGTTTGCAGAGTTTTTCAAGGTGACTTAGTAGTAAGAGTGTATTGCAAAATCAATTAGAGAAGAATAGAGGATAGAGAAGGATACAACATTGTTATATCAGATCATGAAGGATCAAGAAGTACATTGTGCAAAGTTGATCTATTATCAGGCAAGCAAGTACCAATCACAAGATCTATGTTGAGATATTTTAACAGGTGATTTCAGTTAAATCTCCTAGGCAGTGTAGTTCTAACAAATTTTATCAAATCCTTTAGCAAGATGACATTCCAAGTGAATGACCTAAAGTCCTCTAACTAGGCACACTTCTAACAGGGTGTTGAAATCCTCTAACAAGGTGGGACTTAATAGTCTTTGTAAGCCTTTAATAGGGCAGACCATTATTCATGGTCAAACCATTGTAACCTTAATTGGCTACACTTTATTGCTGCAGGAGTAAAGATTTGTGGGTGTCATCCCCACCCTAGTGTTACCTTCTCATTCGGAGGGTTTCTGGGTGACCATATATGGTGTTATGTGTGTTTGATTACTTACATGTTTTAGATGCATTTACTTTACATGTTATTTCAGTTTATATATTGAATGCATCTAATGAATGGTGGAAGTTTTATCTATAGAAGTTTAATCTCCTAATTCACCCCCCCTCCCAGAAGTTTTCTCCTTTCTGACTTGTAATTCCAACACTCAAATCGTTGCTCAAGATAAAATGCTCATAACTAATGAATATAGTTTTTAGAGGTAAACTAAAAAATAGTTTTCAAAGGTAAAATAAAAAATAGTTTATTATCCAAGTGGCATCTAAATACTGAAATCTTTGCTAACTAGTGGAGTGGGTTGTGACATTATGGGGGTTGATATGCCTACAAACTCAACAGAGTAACAAAGGGTTATGGAACTCAAATTTTGCATAAGATGGAGATGATGCAATTGTGTTGTTGTGTTAAGGATTGATAGGAGATACATTCTCTTAATTTTTTGGGTTGGAGGATTAAAATAATTCATCACCTGTCTAGAAATAGTGATTAGTGTATGGAAACATTTGAATAATACTATAGATGTGAGTGTATAAAGGGAAAAAAATTACACAATTTAACCGAAAACTTCGCAAGTTCAATTTTAATTTGACTTATAACATACTCATACTAATTTTTTTTTATTTTTTTATACGTATGAATAAGATATAATAAAAATTGATTACTTTGTTCCTGGTAGGGTTGGCTATGCCATAATTAAAGATGTAGAGGACAAAGGACTTATTTCATGAGGCAAGGTATAAGTAGGATTAAGCTTAATTTTCTATGGACAAATTTTCCTTAAAAATCACAAAATATATGTTCATTACTTTTATAAAATTATTTAACCCTATTTACAAAGAGAATTATTTATGTAAAACATTCACAGAGATCCCTATTTTGAATAATTTTTGTACAATAATCGTTATTTCCTTTTCAAGGTTTCATTAAATTTGTCTGACAAGGACTGGTTTATTCCATTCTATTTGAAAATAAGTTATTTCCCTTTAATGTATGGCCAGTGTGTCTTCTATTTAATGTTGTTCCAATTCATTATGATGGACTATAAACGTAATGTTGCTTCTACAAATTGGTTTTTAAAAAAATTAATCATATTTACCAAGTAATCATGTAATAAAACTATACAAATTTATCTACCAAAATTTTATGCAACTTTCTTACAATCTTATAATATTCTGCTATTTTCCCAACTCTAGGGTTGATTGATTCCATTATATATACTCCTTTAAGGCTGAATGTGTGGTGAATGTATCCTCTAAATTTTGCTCCAAATTCTAAATTTTTTTATCTATTCAGATTAAATGTGTGGTCAGTGCATCTTGTAATATTTTCCCAAATTTGCCACTACATATTGTAAATCAATGTTAGTTCTACAAATTATCAAATATAAAGGAAATAGAAATGAAAGTATTTATTGTTATTATAAAAATGTTTAAAACCTATCCTATAGATTTTTCCCATAAAAATTTAAGAATTGTTTTAATAGAATCTTTTTTTCCCTTATGCTCTGTTAAATTCACCTTGTTGTGAACCATTGATTTCATTATGTTTGGAAATAAGTTAACATCTTTTTTTTTTTTGCATCAAAATCTATCGTAAATACAACTTCCCCATTTCTTCCTAGATGGTGAGTATTGTTGAAATATCTCATGAGTGAGTGGTTGCCCCTTAAGCCAAATGCCCACCTACCACCTTGACAACCTGCACAATAGTCAAAAACATTAAATGCAATTAGGTGAGTTCAAATTTTGAAATGAGAGGGAAAACATATTTGAAGGAAGACAAAAGGAATGAATCTGATTCATTCAATCAATTGAAGAGAGCATAGCAGAAGAGTTCGATCAGTTAAACAGCAGAGCATAGAGCAAAGAAGGAAGTCAATCAACAAATCAAGTCAGAGTTTAGTAGATAGAAGGAAGTTTTAGTTTCATGTTTACAGTTGCATGTGTTAGATTCTTTTATTATTCTGTAAGTTCATTTTTTTAAAATTTAGATTCTTTTATTATTCTATAAGTTCATTTTATTTTTATTTGTCCTATGAAGCAGTGATTGCTCTAGGCATTGATGTATGCAACCATTAGTGTTGTAAGTTTGAAGTTTTAAAAGTTTTATTAGTTTAAAGTTTTAGGGTTTGTTTGGTTAAAGCCAAATGCTCCCAGATTTTGTACTAGTTTTATCTTATTTGAATAGAAAGCAAGCAAGCAAGTAGGCAAACAAATATGTGTTGTTCCCTTCTTCTATTCATCATTTCATGATATTTTACATTTGATAAATTCATAGTTGAAAGCTTCATCCTTTGGCTCTCTAAATTTTAATGGTGGAAAAAGTTCGGATAGGAGGTCTGTGAAAAGGTCACTCAGTTTGTACAAGACATGTTGTCTTTACCAAGTCCACCATGTCTCCCTCTCCATCCTCACCGAGATCACTTAATTTCATTTTGTTTACCAAGCTCACTTGGCATCCTCTATTGTTGAGCATCACCTTGCAACAGTGATTGAGCTCACTCAGCATCTTCACTACCAAGTTTACTAGGCATACACTATGTCGAGTTGCCCTTAGTGTTGAGCTACTTGGCTCCTTCTTGTGCTGAGCTTACTCGGCACCATCTTCCTATCACTTAGCATCTTCCCATGCCAAGTGAAATTATTAAAGTTTGTGATTAATTTTTCACAAGTATATCATTTGCCACTTTAAATAATGAACATAATGTTTTTTTGAGTGGCACAGAAAATACCATGTTGTTGTTGGAGCTTGCACAACCCACTTTGAGCTAGTAGAAATTGTGGTCTATGTTGATCTTTTCCAAACACAAGGAATTAGGTACTAGATATCATTATGAATACAACTTTTGACACATGAGCTAAAATGGAGTAATTACAAAATGTGTAGTTTAGGCACTAATATGTTTAGCAAAAAGTGAAGGAAATATATCAACTTAAATTTATGTTGATATTCAATACTTTTTTTGTAGAGAAATGTCATTTGATAGCTATATATTGTATTGACCTTGAGAATTTATGTGCAATAATGTTGGGTTATCTGGAATCTCTTGCTGTCATTTTTACATTGTTTGTAATATACTTATTATAGAAAGAATATCAGTTATTATTTATGTTTTAGTTATCATTTATGAATTTTGTTAATTTTGATAGAAGGATAGTAGTAGTTTGACTAATCTGCAATTTTAATGTTATGGAGAGTGCATAATTAATGGAGTATTTTTTCATAGAATTGGATCAATTGTGCTAGTTTGTTTTGTTGTTAATGTCAAGTAGTAATGATCTATTAAGGAATATATTTCCCTTCAATACTTTTGATCACACCTTAATAAATTCCACAATGTTCATCCTTACAATCTAAAAGCCACTATAAATAATTAAGTCAAAATCTAATGTAAGATTCAAAAAATTAAGATAGATCAATTAATGACAACTAGTATTGATCATGCTATTCCCCTAATTGAAAATAACTTTACTTGTTTCTTTTTTTGACATTTGAAATAAATTTTCCAATTCAAATATAGAAAATAATTATTTAATAAAATCTTATATTTTTTTTTTTTTAAATTTCTCTAATGCCAAAATACTTAGCAAAATATGATATTATTTCCTTCCTACAATAAATAATACAATTTATTTCAAATCAATGTCATTTTCATTGAACTAACTAGTTGCATCATTTTCTCTTTATATAGCCACAAAATAGTTAAAAAATATAAAGGAAGTTTGAAAAAAAAATCCCTTACTAATATATGTGTTTTAGTTTGTAGGTTAGACACAACTCTTTATATATAGGTGAATCCTAGGACAATGTAAGGTGTAGATTCAACTTTATTTAATTGGGTAGTTTCAAAAATTTGTCAACTCAAAGATTGAATGCGTAGATTCCATTTCTCGACTAGTTTCTCATGGCATGGGGTTGTAGGATGACCAATCAATCAATCTCTTCCAAAATTAAGAATAGAAAAGGCTCACCAAATGGATCAACAATACTCTTTTTACCACTAGATCTTGTAGCAGGTTGCAAAGATTTTTGACAAAAGAAATGGAGGATAAGAACTAGGTAGATGATCACTATCAACATTTGTTAATGTTGCTTCTATTGATACTTATGAACAACTATTTCAATCAACTTTTGTTCTCTTAAAAGAACCATTTTTGAATATTCTCTTTTAATATTGTTTAATTCTTTCCTTGCACAAGAGGGACTCAAGCTAAGTAGAGCAATTGTTAATAGCAAGCAAAATTCCCAAATGCTTGATTGGGGATGATCTACAATGGCAACTGTCTAGTTCCCTCATGCTCTTGTTGCCTCTTCCCCTCTCTATTCTCCCATATTTGGATAAATATATAATGATTATCAAGAGGATAGTTACCAAAAAAAATTGCTTAATGATCCACATTCCATAATATTAAATCCTATTACCATATGTAGCTTTAGTTTTAAGCGAGCAAGATTAAGTTTCTAAAATCAAAGAGATGTTTTCTTTTAAAAGAGAATTTCATGAATCTCTTTGTATACTTATTAAATTAAATTAAATGGTAATCAACCTACTACTTTTCTAAAAAGGAAATATTATTCTCTATCTTTTAATTCATTCAATAGGAAATTATGATTTTTGTTTATAGATTTATTGTTATATATTAGATATTCAATATAACTGTAATAATTAAAAACATTTACTACATAATTAAAATATTTATAATATTTGATAATTTCTAATATGCTATTTTAATATAGAATAAAATTATATTTTAATTAATATCATGCGATATAGTGATTTTTTATTTATTCATTTGTTTATTAATAATTTAATATATTTATCAAAATAATTAAATCTAAATTAATAATTATCTTAACATTACATTTTCCAAAATAATATATTTATTTATCAACTATAAAATAGAAATGGCATCGATAAAATTAAATAATATAATTTACATGAATGTGCATCACCACTATTAGAAAATATCAAGGAATTACTTGTATTTATTCCAACACTGTATTACTTCCCAATATAATTCTTCAATAAATTAGATTTGGAGAGTGGTGCAAGGAACCTAAAGTAAAAGAATACAATGAGGTTAATATTCCTTATATGAGATATTAAAATTAAATTGAGTCATTTATGATGTATTTGAGTTCATTAAGTCAAGATGTAAAGGCTAGAGGAGCCATTTGTAACAAGTTGTTGAAATTGTGCAAGGAGGTCTTAATGTGGTCAATAATGTCAAAATGATTATTTTATATGTGAATAGACCTATTTATATTTATATATATTAATTTGAGTCATAGATTTGGTCTAGGTTAGGTTTATACATAAGTTGTAATGCAAAAAAGCATAAAATACTTTGTCAAAACAAATGCATAATATTGTAAAGGGTTAAAAGAATGTAATGAGTTATTTTAAAAGGTGGTTAATAAGTTATAAACTACTAAAAACATTATAAAATTATTTTATTGGTCATTCCAAATCAATTAATCAGAAGCAGACATTTTGGATCTATTTTGAAGATTTTCTATATTGTTGTTTTGATTAGTTTTTTTATTTTCTGTGTTATTTCCAGGTCTTATATGACCATTTACGGCCTAGAAACTATGTATAATCTTTATATTTGGATATTAGGATGGATAATCTTCCTTCTCTTTTTTTTGGAGTAATTTCATTTAGTTTTAAAGAAGTTATGACCATTTTGGTAAAAATTGTTGTTTGTAGATTTGAGAATCCTTAACAACACTTACATTGCAAAGTTTTGTATAAATACATGTGGAAGAATTATGACCTCTAAATAGATTCATTGGAAATATATTTGAATCATCTTTTCTTTTTTCTTTTTTTTGAGTCATGTTTATAGATATTTACAAAAGTTGTGATTCATTTACTAAAAATGGTTTTTTGAATACATTCAATGGAAATGTAGGGGATGGTTTGTACTCATATAATTTTTATGTATTGAAAAAATTAATGGATTATAGTATTTGAAAATAGAATAAAAAATGGGAAATGTGAAATTGTTTTAGTTTCACTTAGTTTTTTTTTGAGAAAGATATTGAATAGCTTGGGCAGGGTTACAGATTTTATTTTTGGTTTATGACAGTAAAAATGGGTCTCGATAAACAGACCATAACTTGTCATTTATTTGTTGGATTGGGCTTAGATTTGGATATGTTTTAGCAGGCCCAATTTTTTAAAAAAATCCAAAAGGTTTGGAAATAAAATGTTAGAAATGAAAGTTATGAATAATATACATGGGAATAGAAGTCAGATCATGTGAATGGTGAAGTATTGATAAATATGTGTTGAAAAGTGTTTTATTTACCTCATGAGATGTGTCTAACAATAGAATTGTTTAATGGATGTTGAAGGGATCAGAATGCATCCCACTAATTATTTGGTTTATAGGATTCTCTACATCAGAGAGACACTACAATTGCAACTTTGCTTCTTCATCTGTGAGCATCTTTGTCTCCCAAAGTGAACTTGAATCATTTGGCATTGCTCAATGGAAAGAAGCATAAGTAGCAAGAGTTGAACTAGGATTTGGAAAAGGTAGGAGTGACACAAACTTATTATAATATTGTTAGAATTTTTCATTTTTAGTCTTAAATTACTCATCTGTTCTAGAATCTTGTTAATATCTATCTGATAATTAGTTGTCTCTTTCATTAAGATAATTGCAGATCTACCAACAAATTTCAGTTGCATAGCAATCAAGTTATCGATAAGATTTCATACCCTCTTCTCAATCTAGGTATTATGAATGTCAATATCATGAAGTATTGTAACATTGCAAATGCATGATATTGAGGGCCATGATAGGACCTAAAATACAACTCCTAAGTCTACTCTTCAATTGGTATGGCTAAAAAGTCTAAATCTTCCCTTCTTATGGTATCCAATATAATTGAAGAGGAGAGGTCCCATCCTTCAAGTAACATACAACCGCCATGCCTTACAAATTATCTTGCATCCTCTAGGGCCATCTCTGATACAAAATTATTAATCTCCTCTAAAACTTCAACTATAGATATATCGATATCATTGTGTGCAAGAATCCTTGATCCTAGCCTTTATCTACATATATTAGAAAATTCTCCCGTTTACTATATAGGAAAAAGTGTATGAACTCTAGGTACTTCAAAAACTTATCATTTGAGACAAATTTAGAGCATGTCAATGATCTAATATTATCTCCTATATCTATTCTTATAAAAGTTATGATAATTAACTCCTCAATTTTAGTCTCTGCCACTTTGTGTGTTGGGTCATTCGTTTTCCTATTTTCTTCTATCATTTACATATTCTCACTTGAACTTTAAAATTAGAAGAAGTATTTCTATTTAAGTCCTCAAAATAATTAGACTCATGATCTAAGGCCATCTAAACCCAATCTTGATGCCATGAATATTTTTTTCTAGATCACAATATTTGAATTTTAGAAATGTCATCTTCTATTGAAGTAACTTGGAATGTAATAGGTCCAATGCTCCTTTTCCAAATATCAAAAAATTACATAAAATATTGTCTTTGGGAAGGAGGAGCCCTTCTTTACTTTTTTATTTCTTAAATTAAGCTTGTCAAGCTCATTCAATTGGAAAATGATTTCAAAAAAAGTAATTCTATCTGTCCAAGCATATTTAGACAAAATATGGGGTTTAAATGGTGCAGTAAACTTGGATAATAGTATGCATTGGGTAGATAAACCACTCTAACCTATTGTGTTTGATTCCTAGCATAAGCTAAAGCTTAATATGCCTAATGAATATCCTCATTCTATCTAATAATCTCTAATTGATTAGGTACCCCAAATATTGGAGCACAATTTTGACAAAGCATTCCTTAAACATGACATAATTTGAGTTGATACAATGCATGTCCCATAAACACATAAATTATTAAATAGGAAACCTCAAGTATTGTTCATCTACATTTCTCAAAATCACTTTTAGGCCCCAAGGGCAAGGAGAAATATTACTTCCACCATACAGAAGAATGTGGCACAATAGAGAATACCACCTAAGTCAAACAATGGGGTTACCCTTTGTATATCAACTAGGGCTTCATGAAAAGAATTAAAAATGAATGAGGCAAAGTCAAAGAACATGTTTGTGTATGTATGCTAGAATTTGATGACTAGGATCATAAGATGTACAAGCATCTTGGATTGTGCATCAATCACCAACACTTGACAAAGTGCAAAGTACGTGTATAAGAAGTAATCCTCACAAATTTCATAGTCAGTGGGCTCGACATCATTTTTGCATAATGCAATAAGCTTCATGTTATTCTTCACTTTCAATGAAATGGAAGCCATTTAACCTTGAAGCTACATTTTTCCATGTCATATTGCTTCTATATAGATATAAAATCAATAGGAACATGGACATTACAATTTAGAGTAAATGTTACACAAATTGATTCCTTGTTGAACCTGGCAAATTGATGCAAGTGCATCCTGGGTTTAAGAGAAATCTTGCATCACCCAAAAAAAAACATCCTTTTTGTTTCTTGAATAAGGGTTGTCACGGTGTAGAGTTCTTTTTTATGTGAAGGATTGCTACTCAGTAATTTAATCATGCAAGCTCAAAATGTCCTAATTTCAGAGGTGGATGTTCATCTTGGATATATCAACCTACTAGTTGAGGCTCAATGTCATATCATGAGTATTCATGGATGTATTACAATTTTTTGGTGTGCAATTTTGGTATAAAAACTTCAAGCTCACTGTTGAAGACTTTGGAGGCCCTGAATGGGCTCCAAAAGTGGGTTAACAAGAGCTTGCGTGAGTTAAGCTATGTAGATCAAAAGTTTCAAATTTTGAAAAGGCATCATAATAGCCAACTGGAGCAATAGTTCAAAAATTATGGCCTTCCAAAGTTGGGCCAATCAAAATTTCCAAAATAATTGTCAAAGGTGTATTTGGTTGACTCTATATGTAATTTTAGAGATAGTCCGTCGTAAGGGTTCAGGTTTGATGGCTAGAAGCTTCTCGGGTGGTGGAAAAATGTCTATTTAAGGAATTCATGTGCATTGTCTAGGACATCTTTGGGTGATCGTTTGAAGCTCTATGTTGCAAATTATTGTAAGGAAGGCACCCATGTGGGTTTGTATATTGTATTTCAAAATTCTATAATTCTCCATTTGTGGTGAGAATAGGAAGCCCATATTTTGTTCTCACAAATTGATGTTCTTTATTTTTTTTTGTTATATGTTTGTGGTATTAAGGGGAGCACCCTTCATCTAGTGGTATCAAAGCAGGAGTTCCTGAGTTTGTAAATAGATTGCCAACTATGAGGCATTTGCACCAAGATTGTGATTTGGAAGTATTGAGAGATAGATAATGGTGAGGCAATTTGCACTAGGATTTCAACAGAATCACGAAGATGCCTACATTATCAAGATTTTTATGTGTATTGAGAGATAGATAATGGTGAGGAAATGTGCATAGATTTTTGGGCTATCAACAAGATCACAATCAAGTATAGATTTCCATTGCCAAGGAAGGATGATATTATGGACTATTTGAGTGGAGTTGTGTATTTCAAAAAGACAGATTTGAAGAGTGGGTACCATCAGATTCGCATCAGAGGAGGAGATGAGTGGAAAATTACATTCAAGACAAGGGAAGGGTTGTACGAGTGGTTATTCATGCCTTTTGGGCTAACAAATGCACCAAGAACTTTCATGAGGCTCATGAATGAGGTACCAAAGGAGTTTCTAGGTAAGTTTTTCATTGTTTACCGAGATGATATTTTGATCTTTAGCAAGATGTTGGAGGAGAATTTGATGCATATTTGTAAGGTGTTTGATAAGTTAAGGGAAGAAAATTTGCTGATAAATGTAAAGAGGTGTATTTTTGTGAAGAAGGAGTTGGTTTACTTAGGATTTTTAGTATTAATAGATGGTTTGAAAATAGACCATGAGAAAGTGAAGGCTATTCTTGAATAACTTATTCCAAGGAGTGCAACCAAGGTACGATCTTTCCATGGACTCAATAGTTTTTATAGAAAGTTTATCAGAGGTTTTAGCAATATTTGTGGGCCATTGACTGAAATAATGAGAGGGGATAGGAAAGAATTTAAGTTGATTATAGAAGCATATAAGAATTTTAATCTGTTGAAATAGAAAGTTATTGACCTGTCTATTTCAGCACTTCCAAATTTTAATAAGGTGTTTCATGTAGATTGTGATGTTAGTGGTACTACAATAGAAGTTGTTTTTAGCCAAGAAGGTAGACCTGTTGCTTATTTCAATGAGATGTTGAGTGATGCCAAAAAAAAAATATTATGTTTATGATCAGGAATTTTATGCTATAGTTTAGGAATTGAAGAAGTGGAGACACTATCTTCTTCCTAAGTAGGTTGTTTTGTATATTGATCATCAAGCTTTGAAATATTTGAATAATCAAGGAAAATTGAACCAAAGGCATTTGAAGTGGGTTGAGTTTTTTTAGAGTTATACACTTGTTTTGAAACACAGGAGTGGGAAGTCTAACAAAGTTGTAGATGCTCTTAGTATAAGATAGTTTTTTTTGATAGAGATGCAAATTGAAGTGGCTGGGTTCAAGGAACTCAAGAATTTGTATCAAGAGGATCATAATTTTGGTAAAGCTTGGAAGCCTTGTATTGAACCTATTATACTAGACAGAACAAAGTGGTTGGGTTTCATAATCCAAGATGGTATGTTGTTCAAAGGAAATCAATTGTGCATTCCCAAAAGTTCTATGAGAGAGAAAGTCATCAAGGAGAAACATAGTGGAGGGTTGGCTAGACACTTTGTTAGAGATAAGACCATTTCTTTTATTACTAAGAATTATTACTAGTCATAGTTACAACAAGATATGAAGAAGTTTGTGCAGAGTTATAGAGAATGTAAGATGGAAAAAGGCATAAAGAATAATACTAGGTTGTATTAGCCATTACCTATACCAAAGAATTCATGGGAGGATGTCATCATAGATTTTATCATTGATTTACCAAGGACACAATGTGGGCATGATCCCATAGTTTAGGTGGTTGACAAATTTTCAAAAATGGAAGATTTCATTCCCTATTTGAACACTAGTGATGTTGTTCATGTGGTAGAGTTTTTTTTTAGAGAAGTGGTGAGACCACATGGTTTTCCAAAGAGTATAATTTTAGATAGGGATACCAAGTCTATTATGTATTTCTAGCATACATTGTGGATGAAATTGAAGACATATTTGTAGTTTAGTTTATCGCATCATCCATAGACTGATGGACAAACTAAAGTTGTGAATTGGATTTTGGTGAATTTATTGAGATGCTTGGTTGGAGATAAACCAAAGGGTTGGGATATGATTTTACCACAAGCATAATTTGCATACAATAATTTTTTCAATAGCAGTACTGGTAAATCACCATTCTAGATTGTATATGGGAACAGTCCCAGAAATGCTTCTGAATTGAGGCAATTGGATAAAGGAGAAATACATAGTATTCAAGTAGAAGATTTTGTTGGACATTTGAAGAACATCCATGAGGAGGTGAGGAAGCACATTACAAAGATGAATATGTAGTATAAGGCTATGGTAGATGTGAAAAGGAGGTATAAGGAATTTCACATTGGAGATGAAGTCATGGTTCATCTGAGACATATAATAAGCTAAAAATAAAGAAGTTTGGACTATGCAAGATTATGATGAGGCATGATTCTGGAAATGCCTATGAAGTGGAGTTTCCTGCATAATTGAATAGTTCACTTATATTTAACATTTCATATTTGATAGAGTATTATGAAGGAGGTGATGAAGATGAAGTTGCAGAAGTGTAGTGGAGTATTTAGCTAGTTCAGCTACAAAGGAGATTGAGGAGATTGTTGGAAAAATAATAAGGAACAAAACTTATGAAGAGTACCTAGTCAAATGGAAATGGAGGTTAGTAGAAGATTCATCATGGCTAGCAAGGGAGGATGTTAACCATCTTGGTTTCCCTCTGAACATGAGAGACATGATGGGGTCACTTCTCAAGTCGCCCTGAGTGTCTAATGTAGGAGCATCTTGGGTGTAAGAGCAATCTTGTGTCACCCAAAAATAATTTCCTTTTTGTTTCTTGAATAATGGTTTTCATAGTGTAGAGTTGTCTATGAAGGCCTGCTACTTAGTAAGTTAGTCATATGAGCTCAAAATGTCTAATTCCAAAGGTGAATGTTCATCTTGGATATATCAGCCTACCAGTTGAGGCTTAGTGCCATATCATGGGTATTTATGGATTTATTGTGGATTTTTGGTATACAATTTTGGTATAAAAACTTTAGGCTCACCATTGAAGACCTTAGAGGCCCCAGATGGGATTTAAAATGTGGTCAACTAGAGCTTGCGCAAATCAAGCCCTATAGATTAGAAGCTATGGATTCCAAAAAGGGGTTATAATAACCAATCAAAGCAATGGTTCAAAAGTTATGGCCTTCTAAAATTGGGACAACAAAAAATTCCAAAATAATTGTTAAAGGTGTATCTAGCCGACTCTATATGCAATTTTAGAGTTAGTTGGTGTCAAGGGTTAGGGTTTGATGCCTAGAAACTTCCCAAGTAGTGTAAAAATTCTTATTTAAGGAATGCTCATACATTGTCTAGGACAACTTTGTTTGATAGTTCACAGCTCCATGTTAAGGAAGGTGCCCATGTCAGTTTACATATTGTATTCCAAAATTTTGTAATTCTACATTTATGGTGAGAATAAGAAGCCCATATTTTATTCTCACAAATTGTTGTGCTTTCTTTGTTTGTGGTATTAAGGGGAGCACCCTTCATCATGAACAAAACACCATTTCCTATGGAGACATACGTATTATTTGGACTATAGATTTTTTCCACAACTCTAATTAGCTTTATATTGACAAAAACCATTTGGGAAAACAAGCCTTTGCAAATCCAATTTCAATGCACTGTTTATTGAAATAAGGGCTTTTCTATTTTTGTAAAAGTACACGAACAAATCCCTTTCTCTAAACTAGGTGTTAGGATCCCCAAAAAATGCTACCTTGTCCACAATTATATCAAATAGAACATGTGTACCCTTTACATTTTTTTCCCTTTTCAAAGAACCATGAAATTGAGCAATAATAGCTTCATCAAGGAACCTCTTACCTAGATTTGAACCTCTAATTGGATCTCTACTCATGTTGAAACAATATTCCAAAAGGATATTGAATATCCAATATTTACGTTCTCAAATGTTTGTAATCAGAGTACTTGTTTTATAATATTAGGATCTAATTTAATATTGAGAAAACCCTTTCATAGATGGAGGCAATTTAACAAAAAAACATAACAACAACTAAGAACTTGCTTTACTAGGTACAAGTTGTTGATTTATGGAGATGTAAACTAAATATTGAGAGGGAGAGGGGGTGAGTCAAAATCTATAGCAATTTATACCTTTTCATAGATTCATCCACATCTATCAATAACTTGTGTATGTAAAACTATTAATGTAAATTGGTTGCAACATGTAGATCAGTTCAATCACATGCATGAAAGTAAAAACACATAACACAATATTTGTTACCCATAAACCCTCCAAGGTGAAGGTAAAATTGGGGTGGGGATGACACCCACAAATATTAACTACTACAATAATAAATTTAACCATTTAAGGTTATAATGTTTGATTATAAAATATGATCTACCCTGTGAGGAGTCTATCCTATTAAAAACTTAAGAAACTATTAGGTTTCACCTTGTTAAAGGATTTGACACTTACAACTAAGTAAGGACTTTTTTAGGAGATTTATAGGGATCTATTAAGACCACTCTATTAAAAGATTTACCTTGATTCAAGTCTATTAAAATTGATTCAATACCTAAGTCTCGATTTGCTCTGCAACTTGATTTCAAGTCTTCTCCTTACAAATTGATCCTTTCTGATATTTCCCTTTCACTTCACTACATATGAATAGGTCACTAGCTCTATTAGATGATAATAGACCTCTTAAATGTCTTCTAATCTTCTCAATCCTTCATTGTATAATGCTCCATGTTTGCACATGTACTCTTCTCTTCTAGGACCATATGATCTAGGTTAGATCATCACTTTTTAAAGATTTTCATAAAGAGTTTTCTAGATGGTTCCATTTTTTGCATCTTCATCTTGATTGTTGAACATCCCAAAACTATTTTCCATTCCTTACTTTTATGTAAACTTTGCATTGCTCGGTCTTTATTATTTATGATACTCAATATTTTTGTTTCTTAGCCTTTGTTAACCTTCTAATGCTTGACACATACTATATCAATCAATACTTGTATACTTGGAATTCACTCAATTGCTAATGACTGCTCAGTCACTAATGAGCTTAGTGCATGTAGAGAATTACTTTATGACCATATATTTACTTAGTTTCTATAGAACTACTTGGTACATACTAGCTTATGTACATGACTTGGTCTATGTAGAGTAGCTTGGTCATAGTGATGACCATCTAACTCTATCTTGTAAATAACTAAGTGATTGACACTAATATACAACAATGGTTAGAGATACCAACAATCCTCCCCTTTGATATTAGTGGGAAAAATACTTTGTCATATCAATACAATTTGATAACAAGAATGAGCTCTCCCCCTAAGTCTTATGACTTATGAATAATGAATAACAAATCCATTTCAACCTTTATACTTTACCTATATACACTTTTTCTTTCCTTCTTCAATACACTCCCCCTTCAGTCTATATTTCTCCCTTGTATACATTTCCCCTTGTTTTTGAACACTCTATGTCATTTTTGTTGGGGTTGAAAGGGTTGAAGTAATCCATATGTTTCAATGAATTCCTTGTGAACTCTAGTAATCATGGTTAGTGCATGATTCTATATGGCTCTTTTTGTCTTTAAAATTTGATTATACAGCTCTAGTCTTGTAGCTAAATCAATTAAGCTCTCAGCCACTAATAAGTTATGATATTTTGTGATAAGATCTTGGGCTATTTTCAGTTCTCTCTACAATACCTACAAATGAGGTATCATTATTACTTGAATTGAGATCAATTTGGATCTCATATTATTGAGAAGCTCGACCAATGTGCCTTGAGCATTCAGTAGAGTATTGTAGTGATCAATACTAGATCCTGTTGGCTCTAAAATAATATTGTTGGATGCTTTCATCTCAGCTTGAGTCTTATTTATTTGTCCCTAAATATCTCAATAAACCTTGGCACATTTGATAAAATTGTGTATAATTTGTGTACTCTCTATATAAGTTCCATCATCACCTATGCTTTCTCTTGCAATAACACTTTCTGGTCAGCTATAGTTATGGAAGCTTTGTCCACAACCTTGGTTTCAAATATTCTTGCTAGCCAATCCATTCACTTTTCATTGGATTCAAAAAATTTAGCATTTACTTGATCAATTATATTTACAATTTGTTCAATGATTTGTGCCCCTTCATCTAAAATTTGAATGTCAAAAGCATCAAAAAAAATATGATATACATCATGTTATACTTGTTTCTACTTTTTCTCTCTCCTTAGCTCTTTGTATCTCTTCTTTGACAAAATTTCTTGTAGAAATATTGTTTTCACCAAGGTGAGATTTTCCAGATCAAATTGTGGCATCTCAATAATTTCATCCAAACTAACTTCACTATTAGGTGAAATATCTTTTATTATTTTTCTCTTCTTGCTCAGTGATGGAGTGACATTGCTCGCCACTACCTTAGGAGTTGGTGAGGGAGTATCATCACTTGGTCTTGCTAGTGTATCTATGCTCGAGACAATAATAGTTGCACTCAGTTCAACTTAATTTGATTCTTTGACTTCCTCAATAAGAGGCACTAAAACAATCTTATCATTTTCATTTTTTTCTCTTTATTCACCATCTTCCTCTTCATTTGTAATCTTGACTGCTCAACTTCAGGAGTGTCAGGGGTGTTGAAATGTATAGTAGACATGTTGCCTTGAGGACTTGGTACACCTAATCTTTCTCCACTATTGTATTCATCGTCAATGTTTACAAGCTCTTCTTTCTTTGTAGTTAGTCCAAAAATACTTTTCCAAAGTAGCTCATCTTGATTTTGTACAATTTCCTCTTTATTTTATAATATTAAAAACATTTTGTACTTAGGAAAAAATTTGCTCCTATATTGCTCCAAAAATGTGTGCATTTGATCTTATGATAGATCAAGCATGACTCTGAATAATGTGTTAGTTTTATATTTTTTTCTACTTCATCTACCTACTACTACCTTCTCTTTAGTCTTTCAAAAATATCTTGAGGTATCCTATCCTCTATTTCACTAGGGTCTACTTTATTATTTGCAATCTTTTCCACCATAGCCTCCTCTATCTTATTTCTATCAGAACATCTAATGTGTCATAGAATCTAAACAATCATGTTGATCTTTTCAAATCTAAGCATACCTCATCAATTATCTTAGCCTTCCTAGTATGTGGTCCTTTGACCAATCTCCTTCTTTTGGTTTTAGGTGCACCAGGCCCGATAGATTCTTTTACTCTTTGTTTTGCAGATTGCTTAGCACTAGCAGTTGCCCTAGTCCTTGGCTTATTTGGTGATGGAGATGTCACTACCAATTTCTTCTTTTTTCCTTGAGCCTTCATGCTCAATGGCATGACAACAACTAGGGATTTTCCCTTTTTACCTTATTCTTCATATTCCTCATCACCATTGTCTTTTTCTATATCTTCACCAAGACCTTGTGCTATTTGCAATGGCCCTTTTCCTTTGTCTAGGGTGCCCAGTCTAGCTTCTAAGTCTTCAATCATTTTATTCATTTTCTTCTCCTTGGAAGCTATCTTGATGTTCACAACTATTCTTGCTTTGGCTTCTTCATATCTTCCAAAAGGTTCAGCCTCACGATCTATTTGTTCCTTGAGCATTGCATCAATGTTTGTACTTACAACATCAATATATATCTCAAATTCAAAGTTTTGTAACCAAGCCTTCCTTGGCTTAACTTCTTGCACAAATGTGTTGTCAGTGTCCATAGCAAAACATATGTCACTATAATATTTCATGACCAATTCTTCTAGAATTTTCATTCTCATTTTCATCCTTTTCTTGAATTCATCAAAATAAGCATTCATTGCATTTTCAAATTTGTCTCCCAATTGAGTAATAAACTCAATTATTTTCCTTATCACTAGTTTATCTTGTTCCTATACAACATTACATGTACCAAGAAAATACTTCTAGAAATAAAAGAATGTACAAACAATTAGGAAACCAAACTTACACATTGAATTCTTTGCCTTTCTTATTGATGACAAGTTTTTTTCTAGTTGTAACTTGTGTAGCTTAACAAGATCATCCTCATGATCTTTCATCATAATCTTCCATGCTTGGTCCATAGTCATACACAACACACTATTCAATCTTCTCGATTGATAGAATTTTTGAGCAATGACTCTCACTAAAAATTCTATGAGTGGCTCAAAGATGTTTGTAATGGACATACCACATCCATTCCACCTGGCTCCTATATTTTCCTCAATTTCTTCTTAGCTCAAACATCACATGGTCTTCTTTTTTTATCTAGGGTTGGATAACCTATAACCTTTTGTATCATCTTCTTTGTGATTTCCATTGGTCCATTCTATAACAAGTACTTCATATCATGAATTATTCTCAGAATAAATTCAATCCATTCAATTTTGAGATCTCTTAAAAATTATAGGGCACGAGTTAACCCTTTCTTCTCAACAATCTGAAACTTGTCCTTCAAAATTCCTTCATTACATAGCTTCTCATAAGCTTCCCTAATTTTGTAATCTCTAACTTCTCCAATTTTGCACATATAACAGTTTTTAACATCATGAATCATAATGACTTTAAGTGGTATCAAGGATAATGCACCCATTGGGTCTCCTTTTATAGCAATCTCTAGAATAGCATGAAATTTAGGTGAAGGACATGCATCACTCTTCACCAGATGAATCTTACTAACCTCTTGGCTAATTCCAGTGGTTGATGAAGCTTCCATGATCATAACAAGGGTTTTTTGTCCTTCCTTCTCTAGATACTTGGCACTTCATTCACACTCTTTTATTTGTTCAAACTTCTTAATTGAATCACTTTGAAATCTTTGCTAGATGCTTGAATTGCTAAATCACTCTAATCTCTTCAAAAATCTAGATGCAAGGTATGATATAATGTCTTCAAAAAAATTATATATCTTATTTTTGATCAATTAGGGTTTCCATTTTTTTTTGTACTTTTTTGAGTGAAATCTAACTATCTTGATTGATACTAACATAATAGCTCAATCTCTTCCATAACCTTCAGTCTCTATCTTATCATTTAGTCTTTATTGGAGTGCTCAGTCTATGTTTCAATTCTCAGTCAACATAGACAAATTTTTTGATACTCAACAAACTTTCACAAATATGTTCTTATACATCTTGTATATGTAGATATGAACTTTTGGCACATTTTATGTAAGGAACTAATGTATGATATATCAATTAAGTATACAGTTCCATACATCCCTCTCTTAGTTAGAGATGACATGATCACCTTCTCTACTGGATTGGGTGACCTTAGCTCCATTAGCTCTACTATTTCCATTTTGTTTTCTTTTTCCATGTCTATTTCATTTCATTCCTCACGTTCTCAATGTCCACTTTGTCTTTTCCTTTATCCTTTATCTGATTTTCTGAATGTACTTGAGTCCTACAATTCTTGCTTTGATTTCTAAACTTGTGACTCTTGGAATATGTGTTTTTAGGTGTATAATTATTCTTCCTCAAATTTTGCTAATAACTTTTTGTCTCTAATCTACATTCAAATGCTCTATGTCCATATTTTTTACAATTGTAGCAGTATCCTTCAAATCCCGACGTAGTAGGTGTATTCCTCAATCTTGACCTACACTCATGTATTTTATGTCCTTATTTCTTGTAGTAAAAATAGTAACCAATAAATTAATGTTTTGAATTTTGCATATCAAATTTTCTTCCGCAGATATTTGAAGCATGACCGAGTTTTCTACAGTGATAACATGTTGGTTTGTTCATAATCATTGCATTTCTCATTTCTTTAGTCCTAGATGATTCTCCTTTCTTAGTGCATGAATTTCTTGACCCATTAGAACAAGTTGATTGCTTCATAAGTTCTTCAAAATACTTCATTTCTTCCTTTGGTTTGTTGAATTTCTCCACAGATTCATTCTCTTTCTTCAATTCATTCTTTAGTATCTCATTGTGTGATTTGAGATTTGTAATTTCCACATCCTTGTGATTTAGATTTTAATTCGCAAGCATTAGTTGATTCATCAAACCCATTTGTGTATTTATGAGCTTTTGCACATCTAATATCATTTCTTTGAGTCTAGTAGTAATTTCCCTTTTGTCTTCTTCCTCCATATTCTTGTCTTATTCAGCTTTCTTTCTTTGTTCAATCACTACACATAGTCTCACTGATTGGATTTCATGTTCTCTTTTCAGTGCTCTTATTTCTTCATTCAAGAGTTTTTTCCTATCTAGTAGATCAGTAGATGCTTTTCCATTTGGATTGATAGGTTCAAATAGTCCTTCAGTCTCAACTTCTTCATAAGAGTATTTCTTTATCTAGATGACAATTTCATTTCTCCTTTTTAGGGAATCCTTTAGATCTTTTCTTGCCTTCTCAATTTTTTGCAGTATAAGTTAAATTTCAATAGTCTTGTCTAGTTTGAGAGCCTCCATCTTCAAGATCTAATCTCCAAGCCTTTAAGCTTATTTTAGAGAACTAGCTATCTAATACCAATTGTTGATTTATGGAGGTGTAAACTAGATACTAAGAGGAGGGGTGAATTAGAATCAATAACAATTTATTATTTTTCACAAATTCATCCATATCTATCAATAACTTGTGCATGTAAAACTATTAATGTAAACTTGTTGCGACATGTAAATTAGTTCAATAATATGCATGAAACTAAAAACACATAACACAATATTGGTTATCCAAAAGCCCTCCGAGGTTAAGGTAAAACTGGGGTACAAATAACACCCATAAATCTTCACTACTATAGTAATAAAGTTAACCAATTAAGGTTACAATGTTTTACCATAAAATATGATCTACCCTATGAGGAGTATGTCCTATTAAATACTTAAGAAACTATTAGGTTTAAATTTGTTAAAGGATTTTACACTTACAACTAAGTATAGACTCTAGTAGGAGATTTACAAGGATCTGTTAAGACCACTCGATTAAGAGATTTACCCTAATTCAATTCTATTAAACCTAATTCAGTACCTAACTCTTGGTTTTCTCAGCAAGCTAATTTTGAGTCTTCTCCTTACTAACTAATCATCTCCTCTCTGATCTGATAACATTTGTCTTTCCCTTTCACTTCACTACTTATGAATAGGTTACTAGCTCTATTAGATGATAATAGACCTCTTGAATGTCTTATGATCTTCTTAATCCTTCATTGTATAATGCTCCATATTTGCACATGTACTCTTCTCTTCACTAACCATATGATCTAGGTTAAGATGATCACTATTTAAATATTTCTATAAAGAGTTTTCAAGATGGTTCCATGTTTTGCCTCTTCATCTTGATTGTTGAACATACACATAGGGATATGCAATCCACGTCATCTAAATATTTTTTAATAACCTCTTCCAGTATTAAATGTTTTGTAACAACCTCTTCAAAACTTAAATAAACCTTCCAAGTCATCCTGATAATCATTTGTCCTAATACTTTGTTTCATTCCTGATTTTTGTCTAAACTCCACATTGCTCAGTCTTCATTGTTTTTGACACTCGACATTGCCATTTCTTGGCTCTGTTAACCTTATGATGCTTGGCATATATTGTACTTGACACATACTATAACACTTGGTACTTGTATACTTGGAATTCACTTACTCATTGATGGCTTTCTTAGTTGTTGATGAGCTCGGTACATATAGAGAATTACTCTATGACCATACATTTCCTCAGCTTCTATAGAACTACTCAATACATACTATCTTATGTACATGACTTAGCCTATGTAGAGTATCTCGATCACAGTGATAACCATCTGGATCTACCTTGTAAATGAGTAAGTTATTGATACTAATAGACAATAATGGTTAGAGATACCAACACAAGTAACTTAAGTGTTCACTTGAAAAAGATCTTCTTAAAGTTGAAACCCTTTCCATTTTGTTAAATATTGATGCTTCAACTATCTAAAATACACAAATTCATCAATTAGGTCTCTTCATAGATATTGAAAGCAATTATGAACTGATAGAGTACCCATAATAGGAGAATTAGTGGAAACACACACACACACACAACAAGTTTATAACATAATGATAAAAGAAACCCTACACCATAGTTTTGAACTTTAGTCATTCATATTCATAGGTTGAGAAGATCCTCAATGGCGTTAAATTAATTATTTTTTGTATATTTCTAAATAAAAAATGCAACACTTGGCATTATTTTTCATAATCATATATTAGAGGTAGGACCCACAATTAATGAACAAATAATATTTACCTTCATCATCGCAATTTTTTGGTAGACCAGTCTTTCACAAAATGTGATATTAAGAAATACTAAAATGATTTGATATTAGAATAGTTTAAGCATTTGATACAATCACTTCTGTTGATGATATCCAACAAATAAGTTCAAAAGTAATGTACTTCTTTGAGTATCTAGAAAGCTAGAGTATAAGCAACTATAAATAATTTCTATCCTTCCCATAGTAATAAAATAGAAAACAAAAAGTAACAAGATGAGATAATGGTACTTACCAATTGATGAACTTAAGGGGCTTTCTAATGAATGGTTAATAAGGCACAAATCTTGGTGAATGTTTTGCAAATGGGGTTGTAAGTAGAGAAGGTTTAACTATGAAGGAAACTCTGTAGTTAAGTGTGCTAAAGTTAGAGTAGTACTCATATGGGTGACCTCCTAGAAAGTCTCGGTACGATCACCTCTGTGAGCATCACCTAGATCGAATGAGTGCTAAGTGTTCTATTTATTCTCATTAGAGATGGATTTTTGTGAATCACTACTCATGAAACATGAGTCAATGATTTTGACTAAGAAACTACACAATTAAATCCTAATAAAAATATCATAATTTGACTTGTTGTGGAAGAATATGCCATACTTATCAATTGATGAGCTTTAGGGGATTTTCAATGAATGGTTCATAAGGCACAATACTTGGTGAAGGTTTTGAAAATGTGGTTGCAAGTAAAGTGGGTTTAACTATGGAGGAGGCTTTGTAGTTAAGTGCACTTGAGATGGAGTAGTACTGGGATGGTAACCTCCCAAGAATTATTGATGCTTCACCTCTATGAGAATCACCTAGATCCAATGTGTTGGCTCCTAATTTTATAGAATATTAACTACTTTTTATGATGCCAGAAAACCTAGGAATTAGCTAAAAAACATTATGGGCATTCTACAAATCAAAATAAAAGGGTCAACTAACAAGACCTTAAAGTCTTCTTCACTTTGAATCCTACAAGATCCAGGTGGGTTTACCTTAGGAATTCAATATTATCAATTTTTAAATCAATATTCTTAACATGAACTCCCAAAATAATAGATTTTTGAGCCTTCTTTCTTCTAACTCAACGGTCATACAAAGATGATAATTAGCTATTTCACCAAACCCTAGACACCATGAATGAAGTACAGGATGACATTTCACACATAGATAACAGAATATTAAAGATTGATTAATTATAAATTTTCTAAATTATGCAAAGCATTCTAATAAAATTAATTCACAATGATGGTCAGTGCCTTATCCATTGGGCTATAACTCATAGAGATCACATACCTACTTCTGGATCTTATCTTAACACTTTGTGCAAATATTTATCTATATTCATTTCCATATCTCATGCTTATCATATATTTTCTTAAAACATAGAATTCTTTCAATTTACACTAAATGTTTACATAATACATTAGATTATCAACAAAAGCAAACTAAAAAATAATTCAAAATGAATTACAATTGAAACTTAATAACTTTGTTATCAAATCTCAAAGAACAAAATAGAGACAAGATATGGGATGAAATCAAATCTCAATATTTGTATTTATTTGAAACTATATACAGTTCAATGATCATCTTTATCAGAAAATAACACAATAGACTAGTAACTATAACTTTTGTATTTAATTTTGGAATTTATTTACAATATGCATGGACTAACTCAAAATTTGCATAGACTCATGTAAATAAATTTGGATCCTCCTCTAGCCTTGGGAACTCACTTATATAGTGTAATTTTCAAAAAGCTTTAGGCCTAGAGGGAAACAAAATTTGCCCTTAAACAAAAAGATTACAAAAGGACAAAATAGTCATCATCAAAATTCTGCATGAGAAGAAACAAATTGTTGGTCTTTTTCCTTGTAATAGAATGGTCCCTTTATTGATCGCTTTGTGGTGGGCCCGATTCTGTTGTGGTAGTTTCTAGAACATCCATTGCACCTAATGATTGATCTTGCTCATTTTGTTCTTCTTCAAGTTGTAGGACCACTTGTTTTTCATCTATTGTGCTAGGCTCTGATATCTAGATATTTATTGTAACTAGTTGGTTATCTGCCAAATCATCAGTTTCGGTGGTAATAACCACTATTGCAGTTTGTTGATCTTTATCTCTATCATCTATTTGAACTACTTCATCAACCAACTATACTTCTTATGTGGAAATTTCTTTGTACATGCCTTTCTATTTAGCTACCATATGCAACAATTGTGTTGTTGGAGTGTAGTCTATGATCTACTTGTTGAAAAGTGTGTCATCTGGCCAGTTGAAACTCAATATCTCTTTCTTCTCTTCAAAATATATTTTCCCAATTTCTTTATTTCAATAAAATCTCATTTGAAAGAATCAAAGAATAATTGGGCCTACACAAATTCTTCAGTGTTCCTTGAAAACCAAATGTAATTCTATGTATTTGCTACTTTATTCATTCTTATACTCATTTATTCCTTCAATTCATTTTCCCATTCCTCTTTCTCTTTTATAATGAGTACATGGGGGAAAAGATCAAAGAGTTTGCTGAGATATTTTAAGAAACATATCTTTAGTTCTCTCTATAGCAAGTCCCTTTTCTGATCAAAAATAAAAAGACCTTTAGCTTGATCAAAAGTATTCTCTATCTGGTCATTAGAATTATCAATGACAGAACAACATAAAGCAGTGATGGAATCATCTCTATTCATCCATTTATCCAAATTTTTCCTTAGGATGGCTTCATTATTATTTAATTTTTTCCACATTTCCACCAACCTTGACAATTCTAAGTAGAAAAGGGGCCATCCTACCCTATCCACTAAACAAAAAATTGTGTCTTTGATCAAATATTCATGTTGGATGCCTAATTCCACATGTAGTGACTATATTTTGGCTTTTTCCTCATCTAGCTCATTAGTTGTATAAAATTATAGTTGCTAAGGTGTGCTTGGAATTTCCACAATATTACCATGATCAAAAGGTGGCAATGGAATAGGAGTAGCTACAATTCTATGTTGGCTGGATTGCTTACTCACTTTCCTCTTCCAAAACTATTTTTCCATATTTGTAATTTTGTTCTCCAATTGGTAGATTTTCCTACCCCTTTCATCATAGGCCTCCAAAACCTTCTCAAATTTCTCATTCAATTAAATTAATTTATTCTTATCCTTAGTAGCCACAACCACCCCAAAATCTTCTACTTCCTTATTCATTCGAGCTACTCACTCACTATCCACCTCATCTACTCTTTAAATAATGAGACTACCTATATGCTTGGAATCTGAGACTTCTTGAATTCTAGCCTTGTCTCTCTTTTGAATAGACCATATGACCAAGGATTTATTATCATCATTGTATTTAACCCCTTTATGGGCTTCTATTACCTCTTCTTTCATCCTGAATTTGATCTCATTTTCCTTCCTCACTGTGTTAAAAACCATTGGATTAGCAATGTCCCACTCTAGCAGTATCAGGATTCCTGAATCTTTCAATAATTATCTTCCCTTTATAGGGGTTATTTGATTGAACTCTTCCATGAGGTTAGCTCTAACCTCCTCTTCAATATCAAATTCATGTTTGGTTGGGTGCTCTACCTTTATTTTCATGCATTTAGCCTAAAAAAATTCAATGTTATTTCTCCTCAAAAATTGAATGAAAGCCCTATACTTGAAAAAAATTTCATCCTCCAAAAACTTTTTTGATGCCTATTATACAACATAATCAATATCCTTCCCTCTAAAATCCTCTACCGTGAGGGTTAGGAGTGGTATTGGGGGCTATGTAGGTGCTCCCTCTTCCACCTCTAATGTGGTTATCACAATGTCATCTTGACCTCCCATCTATTTCAATTGTTCCTTTAAGGAGTCTTCATCATCAATTTGAATGGGGGTCTATGAGGGGGAGTACTCCTTAGCTCTAGATGAATATCCTTGCTCAATTTTCTACCTTTTAGTAGTAGGTGTTGAATGAGGACTTTCCAAAAGTTGTCTCTTATATAGAGGAACAGGATGTATGTTTACACTCTTTTCCACAACATATGTTTCCTTCTTATGTAAGGTATATTCTCTTAGGCTTATGATGGCTCTATTTGGTAGCCTCTTCTCAATTTCTATGACCTAGCCTAGGTAGGCTTGTATCAAAAATGCCTTTTCTCATTTAGGGTTTGCATGAATCTAGTAAAATTGTTCCTAAGTTTATTAATTTTATCTCCCCAATATTTGATATTAGCAAGGGGGTCATATTTCTTATCTAATGCATTCATAAACTCTAGAATTATAGTATAAAATTTCCATTTTTCTTTTCATACATCCTATTCTTGTAATGAAAACTCATTTCTAATTATATCCTTAGGAAAGTAAACAAAATTCTCATAAGATCTAGCCTTAGTTCTATCTTTGAACATATCATAAAAACTTTCAGGATCAGTGAAACATGAATGAGATTGGGCCATCTAGTGTCTATCCAAAAACTTACCTAAATGCCTCCAACCTCCTTTCATAAGCACAAAATTTTGGATGACGGTGAAGTTTTAGAAAATTGTACTTCTTGACCTACCCACCAGCTCCTTTTCTTCTTTTCCTCCTATTTGCCATAAGAATTATGCAATTCTAACCTTTAGTGGCACTTGATATGGCAAGACATGGGGCTTTCCCTAGAAACCATACACTCTAAAGATAGTAGAAAAAAAGTATGGGATGATGTCCCCCAAATTGTTGCTCACTTTCAATCCCTTGGCATGATTTTTAGGTCTGATCAACTCCAATAAGGGCAAGGGTATTCTAGGATTATCTCCTATTAGAAAAATCCTCAGCTTTGAGGAAAAATATTGATCAAACCTAACAAAATTGGCATCAGTGACCTCCCAGATCATGTCAGCACTCCATATTTGGATTGGTGGTTTTTCTCCATCCTTCTCCAACTCTAGTGTCATCTCCTTAGAGAAAGCAGAAACCAATTTGTAAAGACACATGTACATCAAAATTGAATACCAATAGAAGGGCTTCTCAAATTTGGCCTTACTTATAACAATTAATCCATTATGGATTTCTTCTACTAGATATGAGGCAAAATATAAAAAGGAACTCATACCATATTGTAAGGTTTGGGCAATAATGAAAACTATGGATCCCTGGATGTGATCTTTTTAATCCATCCCAAAAAGTCTACAAAGGGAGAAGTAAAGTCCCTATGCCCTTGGGTTAAAGTATTTCTTTAACAATGGCTTTGGGGTATTAGCTATCACTAATGGCAGATGCCCTATCTTCACAAAATGCTCTTGCAGTGGCCCTCTCCTTAGGTAACCCTCTGAGCATCATATATGCCTATAAATCATCTAGGTTGATCTATTCATGCAATGTATGGTTAGATTTCAACATGAAGACCTCCCTAATTACCTTATGTGTGACCTTAAAGAGGTTATTTCCCATAAGATTCTTGACAATCATTAGCACTTGATCATATCTCTTTGCTATCATTATCAATAAATCATCGTCAAAGAATATGCAAGGAGCAATCAATTTTTGAATCTCAAACTACCAAACATTGCTCAAAGGAGTTCCATGCTTCCTCTTACAAAACCATGTTCAGAATAGCTCCAAACCACTAGTAGATGTTTGGGTGTCCCTCAACCAATTTTCCTTATCATAAAAACCCTCACTAACTAGCACTTTAGGGTTTATGGGGACTAATTATTTTCCCTTAGCTATTTCATTAGTTGAAAGAGGAAATTGTTCCAAAAAATCATCATGCACATTCTTTTGTTGGTAATTAACTTTCCCAAAAAAATCCCTTCATAGAGACATCTTATGAGTTTGACACAATTGATACTAGAAATTCTTAGCTAATCAAAAGTTTCAAGTACTTACCCACAAATTCCTTTCTTCAATTAAGCACTATGTTCACAATAATTCATTGTGTGAGGAAATCAAATTTTGAGATTTGGTTCTTTATGCTTCAAATTTATTTTCTTGGTAACTGATTATGAATCAAATTGCAATTTTTATGCATTTTTTTCTTGCACAAATTGGTTTTAATACACCATTAATTCTCTAATAATTAGATTGTGTGTTGTACCAAAAAAATTAATCTAGCCATTGATCTAGGCACAATCGGATGATGTTGTTTTAAACTTTTAATAACTGCATCAACTTCTGGCAAGTTGGACATGTGTCACATTCTTGTATTCTCATGTTGGCTAAACAACAACACTTTCATAATGTGAGAATATGACTATCATCAATCCATTCACATCCTAGAATCATGAAATATCTTAGCCTTTTCTACATTTCTTTTAAGCTAAACCAAGTGTCATCTCATCACTTTCTCGCTTTAGTTAAGACCATGCATCTTCATTTTATGAGAAAGTGTCATCCATTGATCTGCATCAGATGGACAGTTAATATCTCTGCCCATGATTGTATGTAAAGTGTGACCCACATGAACACATGTCGAGCTATCACATTCTTGCTTTATGTAAACATGAAGCAACTTAAAAATACAAGGATGTGACAATTGTCGATCACCTAATTATCTAATGATTATGAGAAATTAATACCTTTTTTTATACTCAGTATTCATAGAAAATTAGAGAACTCCACCTGGAACTCTATGCTGATAGCCTCCTTTTGTAACTTATAAAATGAGTTGGCCCTACCATCTCCAAATGTCAACATGTTGCAACCTCTCTTTGGCTAAAGATTGATCACTTCTATTTTGTGAGGTTACAAAAACCTTTGATCTTCTGAAGATCTATGACTATAAAGATGTGTTGTCTTCTAGATTATTTGGGTCATTGCATGGGCCCACATTGACACAGTTAATACATCGCATCTTTGTACTTTTTAAATACCTTGCATCCTGAATCTATGAAAATATGAGAACCCTTGATCTGCATTCCAATCAATGGTTGGGAATCATTCATCTCATTACATATTTTGGGGACCCACAAGGACAAGTGTCTTTCTATTTTATTTTTGCACTTTTTATTTAGTGAGAAACTTTAATATGTGATTATATGACAACCTTTGATCATGATCTAGATCAAAGATCAGGAAGAAGGATGCATTTTAGCTTTAGAACCAATCTGTATATGACAACTAGTATATTATAGTAGACATTTCAAAGCAATACTTTATGGCCCCCACTAGGACACGCATCTAGATGTCGCATCTTTGCACTTTCTAAACAACGAATAGCTTCACTTTGTGAGGATGCAATAGTCATTGATCTGAAAGGAGATCAACAATTGTCATGAAATAAAGAATTTCTATATTTCCTTGGGTCCCACTGGACAGGTGTTATGTTGTCACTTTCTCGCTTTTGTTAAAAACTTTGCATCTCTATTTTCAAAGAAAGAAACATCTATAGATCTAGGAAGGGATCAATGGTTTAGAAAGTAACTCATCTAATGGTCTTCAAACAAGAAAAAACAACACATAGGCTAACTAGAACATGACCTTGAGTTAAGAGATGGGTTATGAGCTAGGGAAAAATGGAAGTTCAGAGAGAAATTTCAAAAATATTGTAAAGAAAACCTTAAAATAAGGAAATTTGGGGATCTATCAAGGCTTTTTTAATTATTCTGCATAAAAATTTGAAAATTTAATCAATGTTAACAACTTTTTAAAGAAACTAGGGCATAATTGATATTAGGGATTAACAATTAGGGATTTTCTAAGGTACAATTAGTCAAAAGACATACAAAACCTAATCACAAAAGGAAAACTAGATTTTTCACAAAAAAATTTAAGGGTTTCTTTATCAAGTGAGAAACCAGGCCAACAGTGGCTCTAACTAGGGATGATTAATGAAATGAATTCATATGAGGGCTTAGAATCTCTGGTAGAAGTAGACCACACACTTGACAAAATTAATAACTTTTTCAAAGAGCAACGAACAAATCAAGGAACACAACAAATATATACAAAGAGATAAACACATATATACAAGGATTTACAAAATATAGAGAACTAACTATTGTTCATTGAAAGAAAAGTACCTTTAGCAAAAGTACTTCTTCAAGAATTGTCCATGAATTGGAAAATCAATAATGTCACCTGATAATTCCTTTAAAATATAAGAATCTTCACCCCATGTAGATTCAATCAAATAGGGGCCTAGCCAAATAGGATCAAATTTTCCATGTTTTTCTTTATCTTTAGTTCTTGCATTCCACATTAAAACTAGGTTTCAAGTTCAAATTTCCTTGCCAATGCTTTCTTCTCATATAAATGCTTTGCTTGCAACTGTAATTTTACATTCCTAACAGAGGATTCTTTCCTGGTTTCTCTTAGTCCTACCAATTCATCCATTATTTCTTGCATATCAACTATGATATCATCATCATACATCTGGATATAATTGTATAGGCCAATCAACTTGTTTCTAGGCATTCTAGCTTAAATTCCATACACTAAGTCAAAGGGTGACACACCTATTGCCTTCTTAATAGTTACTCTATCAACCCATACTGCTAAATGCAACTTGGAATCCCATGCTTTTTTATTATCATCCAAAGTCCTTTTAATGACTTTCAACAAGCTTTTATTTGTGGATTTAGCTAGTCCATTTCCTTGTGGATGATAAGGGGATGATGTTGATCTTATAATACAATATTTGTTACAAAACTTGATAAATTCTTCTAACCTAAAGTACATGGTATTATCAATCACAATCCTCCCAAGACACCCAAATCTGGTTATTATGTTATTCAACGAAAAATGATTTACCACTTTAGTAGTAGCATTCCTAGTAGGAATACACTCGACCCACTTTGTGAAGTAGTTTGTTGCCACCAATATCCATGAGTAACTAGTACTGGACTTGGTTGAAATTTCACCTATGAAATCCATTCCCCATTTTGGGAAAGGTTTTTCTACTTCCACTAATTTCAAAGGAGTATTCCCAGAGATTTTTAGCTTTCCAAAAAATCTCTGGTGAGAATCACATTTTCTAACCAAAATCTATACATCTCTGAACAAACTAGGCCACCAAAAACTAGCTATCATTACTTTGTGTGTAGTCATCTTTTCCATATAATGACCTCCACATATTCCTAAATGAATATCATTTAGTACCTTTGTTGATTCCTTGTGATCAATGCATTTTAAAAGAACCCCCTCAAAATTCCTCCACCACAGACTTCCATTAACAATAATATATCTAATTGAATGTAATTTTACAGACCTATTTTCATCATCTATCAAATGGGATATGGCTTTCATATGTTGTAAATAGTGTATCACATTTTTACACCAATCACACTAATCCATATCACATGTATCTAACTTGAGGTCACATACAACATTTATCTGATTAGCATCCAGATTTGATTGAGCGATCAGTTTTGCTAATCCTTGGCCTCTTACCAATTTTGTGATTTGGATCTCAATGTTAAACTCTTGGATCCTATTTATCCACCTACACCTTCTTCCAAATACCTCTTGTTGAGAGAATATATCTTTAACTATTGCACTAGGCACAAAGGCAATAACAATAGCACTAACTAAATAACATTTGAAAGTGTTAATAGCTTTGACAAGAGCATAGGCCTACTTTTCATTGATATCATATTTTAACGTTGTAGGCTCGAGTGATTTGCTAAAGAATGCAACAGGTTGTGCATAGCCTTATTCATTCTTTTGAAACAAAACTTCTACTATTGTATGAAAAGAAGCAAAGGAAAATAGATTCATGGGCTTTTTATAATCTAGTGTCCTCAGAACTGGTGCATTTTTTATGGCATCTTTAATTTCTTGAAAAGTAACGGTGGGCTCAACTTCCCAATTAATTTTTTCTCCTTTCTTGAGCATCTTGGAGATGGGTCTACTAATATCAGCAAAATGTGGTACAAATCTCCTCAAGAAATTGACTTGACCGAAGAAAGATTGGATTCTTTTAACATTCTTGGGATTTGGAACCTTATCTATTGCTACCACTCTTTTAGGATCAATCTTCACTCCATCTTTGGATACAATATGGCCTAGCAAATTTATTTTGGTCACTCCAAAAGTGCATTTTTTGAATTTAATGAAACTCCATACACCAAGGCTTTTGCAAAAATATTTTCTAAATGCTTACAATGGTCCATAGCCTTCTTTGAGTGTGTTGTTAGGTCATCCTAATAAACAACCATAAAATTATTGTTATATTCTTTAAATGCAACATCCATGGCTCTCTGAAATGTAGCTCCTACATTTATCAATCCAAAAAGCATCCTAACATATACATAGGTTCCCCAAGGAGTTTTGAAAGTTGTCTTAAAATGTTCTTTCTCATCCACCAACACTTGGTTTTATCTAGAGAAACCATACATCATGGACATTAATTCTAACCCAATGACTTGCTACAACATAACCTCCATATTGGGCAATCCATAATTATCTTCTAAGGAGGCAATATTGAGATTCCTAAAATCAACACACATCCTAATGTCCCCATTTTTCTTTCTAATTGGTACTAGGTTAGACACCCATGAAGAATGTCTAATTATTTTTTTTATCCCCTCATCCCTTAGCTTCATGAGCTCTTCCTACATTTTAGAGGCTAAAGTGGGGTTGAGAGGCCTTTGCTTTTATCTAAAAGGCTTAACATTCTCTTTAAGGGGCATTACATGCTGAAAAAAATCTTCCTTGTAAGCCTTAAGGTCATCATATGACTATACAAAAACATGCCTATATTTTCTTAGCAAATCAATCAATGACTTCCTAATTATAGGGGACAAATTCTTGCCAATGTATACCTTCTTGGGTGATTGAGTTGTTCCAAGGTTCACTTCTTCAAGCTCCTATGGCTTCTTGTCCTTAACATCTGATTATACTTTATCCTGATTATCAAAGACACTATACCACTAACCCTTTAGGTGCCTTTTTTTTTAGTTTCAAGATTTCTTGACCAAAAGTTTTTTTTTTCCATCTACTATCTCAACCAACGTACTGCAATCCAACTCTTAGCCATTAAATTTATCTTCACTGAGGAGAAAAATTAGAATGTTCTTAGCATCCTAAAACATTTGCCAATTCTCAATGTTATCAGGAATGGATGGTTTGTTCTACATCTCAATTTTAGACACACCAACAAATTATATGTCATTTGGTTTAATTTCTACATTAACCAACAGGTCATCCATCTTATTGTTGCTTCCATCTATCCAAGAAATACCAAATGCATCAAATGCTTCAATCTGGTCCCAAACAACATTCATATACTATTTTATTTTTATTTTTTCTTGGATGCATATGTCTCCTTAATTTGTGACACAACCAATTCTAAGTCACCAATAACATGCAGTTTTCTGATACCATGATTTGCTACCACTTTTAATCCAAGTAAAAGTGCCTCATATTCTACAATATTACTAGTACATGTAAAATTCAAGGTAAATGAATACATAAAATTATTCTTATCTAGATATATGAAAACTACCATAGCCCCTAACCCTTCTTTAGAATTAGACCCATCAAAATACATAGTCCAAAGATTGTGGGAATCTAGGCATTTTTTTGTTTCTTGTGATATTAATAAAGTTGGCTTCTCAATTTATTGAATGGTGATTTCAGCTCGAAAAGCATTTACCTCAATCTCAAGAAAACATTTAGCTTCAGTGTCAATATTATCTTCAATCATATGGATGACCCTTGGTTCTCTATCAACCTTAATGGATTTGTCTCTTATGTGAAATATAGCATAAGACAAATCACATTTTAGGCTACCTCCCATTGTAGCACTCCACTTTCTTGAGAGCAACATTCCATACTATGGAGGAATATCAACTACTAAGACAACCATTTTCAAGTCAACATAAGTGGATGACCCCAGAGCAAGGAAGATATGAAATTAACTCTACAATAATTTCCATAAGATAAAAGACTTGTAAGAGTGTGAGAGTAAGATGCCAAGGTCGAAGAAACCAATGGTATTTGAGCACGAAGAACTACCAGTGAAGACACCTGTGTTTGTCCCAATTATTAGCAAATGGGTAAACCCTCCCAATCTTGAAGAAGGAGACATAAAGTCTTCATTAGATTCATTTGATGAAGAAAATCTTAGTTCAAGCAAAGATAGTTACCATTCTATTCCAAAGCATCCATCCCATCTAGGAGGTGAGACAATGGTAATCAAGAAGGTGAGAAAAGAGAAGCCTGGTCAGTACAAGGAAGAGCCTCTTCATGAGACCATTTTCCATCCTAATACAACTTCTCATTTTGGAAATTTCATCTCTGACTACAATACCCTTACCTCTGATGATGATGAAGAACAAGTCCTAAATGAAAAAGGGAATGTAGATGACATAGAAAGAGAAATTTCTCCCTTTTGGTCATCTCCTATTGAGAAATTCTCACCTGATGAAGAGGGACTTGTTGAAGAGGGCTTAAGGGTGGATGTACTATTTGTGAGCTTGTTGAATGTTCGTAAGCCCTCTGAAGAAACAATGAAGTGGACACATAAATCTCTCACAACAACTCGATTATGATGGATCTAGTTATTGAAGATGAGTTATTTGATGTTCTTCCTTCTCATCCTTATGAACTAGACATTGTTAATCTAAAGTTTGAAACTATTATTAGGAAAACTATTGACACACTAAAGGATCTAAGGAAAGAAGAATCTTGCATGACCCAAGATTTTTTTGTTCCACATGGCAACAAGGTTGGTGACTATCCTAAAGAGTACCCTATGATGAAGGAGATGTTATTTCCTTCTCCAAATTATAAAATTAAGGTCTACTGATGACCTAGAAAACACTAACTATGAGAGTCTGGCCACTTCTATCAAGAAAAGGTTTACCTAGCTACGTTTTAGTGTTGAAATTCATATGTAGAACAACATGAAGAGCCCTGAAGAAGAAGAGGTGGTCTATGATCAGGCATGGTTGTTTGGACGTAAATGGATATATAGCCAGCTAGTGCATATAATCAAAGAATCATGTAGAGTTGCCATGATGTTGTTGTTGATATAAGTAGGAATCTTTCTTAGAGAGAAAAATCAATTATGGAGGAAGGGATCTTACTTCATTCAATCAATAAGTGGATTCATATAATGCCTCGCCAAGGAACCCAAAAGAAATTAACTTGAAGTTTTCACTAAGTTTGCCAAATTTTCTTTTATTTTAAGATAATAACTTTACAAAAATAGATATAATATAGCAAAAGCAATAACATACACATAAACACATACCATAAAATAGATTACATTCCTTAAGGGTCCTATAATGTTGAATTACATTTAAGTTTAATTAATAGTAAAACCAATATATAACACATCCACATTAAAGAATAACTATAAGTGTGAATCTATTTAAATAAAATACAATTATCTTGAATGCCACTTTGCAATAATCAGAATGCACAATAAGAAAAATTATTTTATCAATTCTCTACCTAGAAAAAATGACAAAAGCATCAAAAAAAGTAGAGCACCTGGTAAATTTTTTCGATATAAAGAAAAAACAAACAAGTGCCCCCATGAATATTTCTAGACTCAAGATTCTTCCAAAAAAATTGTCAAATCAACATTAAATGGCAGGGGGGAGCTCTCTACCAATTAAAAATCATTTTTATGTTCTCTTTGCTATCCAGGAAGAATGATGAAGTTGCAAAACATCTGAAAGGACTAGTGGTTTTGAAATCCTAATCAAGCTTCATGCAAATCAGAGTGTACGTATTGTCAATAACCAGAAGAGAAACGAAGAAGATGGTTGGAAGCTAGTTAAAAATAAAAAATACAGAAAGCATGGCTATGAAAATTCAATCTCAAAACCCAGCACTAGTAAAGACGTCTTGGATTAGCGACTAAATAACCAAGAAGCCTTTTTCAAGAAAAGCAAATATATCAATAATAGAGGTAAACAAGAAAATTTTACCCCTAGTTTTAATAATCTGAGCACTTATATGTTATCTTGGCCCATAAAGATTTTAAAACCTAATAATATACCTATAGGAACCACTAAACTCTATCCAATCTAGTCTAAAGCCCTAGAAAAGAAGAAAATACCTCTTTCATCCTTACTGAAAAACCCTATAGATAGATCAACTAAGAATATAATAAAGATATTTCATTCACAAATAATT
Source organism: Cupressus sempervirens (assembly GCA_028749045.1). Classification (NCBI taxonomy): domain Eukaryota; kingdom Viridiplantae; phylum Streptophyta; class Pinopsida; order Cupressales; family Cupressaceae; genus Cupressus; species Cupressus sempervirens. The sequence goes on along the minus strand of CM053788.1, from coordinate 511,594,367 downwards.
CTTCATAAATTTTCTATGATAGAAAACTTCCTCTTACAACAAACTTATCCTTCTTTGGAATGACAAAGAAAATTCTATGAGATATGATAGTAAAATTCTCCCTTTTTGACAACACATACCAAAGACAACTCTATTAATATCAATGTACCTTAAGTACTAATTCATTTTCAATATGCCCTTGTCAATTTTGCACAAATTGATCTTCACGTTGCTCTAGTTGATGCATCACTAAAGTTTATTTAGTGAGCTTCAAATAGGGGAGTGACCCCTAGCTTACCTCTTAGATATAGAAATGCATCCTTAGGTAATGGCTTGGTGAATATGTATGCAATCTATTCTTTTGTATTTACATATTCCAATCTAAGTTCTTTATCCTACACCACCTCTCTTAAGAAGTGATATTTTACAGCAATTTTCTTTTTTTTGGTATGTATTACTAGATTCTTTGATATATTGATTGCATTGGTATTATCACAGTATATGACTATTGGATCCTTGATCTCTATCTTCATTCCTTCCAACAATTGTTTAAACCAAACAATGTTAGGACAATTGATTGTTGCTACCACATATTCTACCTCTGTTGTGGATTGAGAGATGCAATTTTGTTTCTTACTTGTCCAAGACACTAGTCTTTTACCATGAAAGAATGCTCCACCACTAGTTCTTTTTTTTTCATCAAGACTTCCTGCTCAATCAGCATTAGTAAACACCTTCAAGTCTAAATTGCCTCCAAGTTTGTACCATAAGCCATAGTCTCTAGTACCTTTCAGATATCTCATGATTCTCTTGATTTCCATCATGTGATTTTCTCTAGGATTTGTTGAGAATCTTGCTACCATTCTAACTACTAGTGCAATATCAAGCCTTGTATGTACTACATACTACAAATTTCTAATTATTGATTTGTATGTGGTCTAATCTACTTCTTTGGAATCATCATTCTTGGAAATATTCTATCCAGTAGACATAGGGGCTCCATCTACTCTTGAATCTTCCATTCCAAACTTCTTCAGTATCTCCTTGATATATTTAGATTGAGTGATGTAGATACCATTTTTGTTCTATTGTATCTGCAACCCAAAAAAGAATTTTATCTCTCCAAACATGGACATCTCAAATTCTTTACTCATTTCTTTTGAAAATTCTTTGCACAAATCATCATTTCTTGTGAATAAAGTATCATCAACAAATATTTTTTCCACCACAATCTTCTTGTCCGGTCCTTCTTTGATACATAGACTATTGTTATCATTTTTTCTTTGAAAGCCAATCTGTACCAAGTAATTATGAAGTCTTTCATACCAAACTCTAGGAGCTTGCTTGAGACCATATAATGCTTTGTGTAACTTGAAAACCATGTCTCTTTTTCTAGGATCTACAAAAGCTTCTGGTTGTTCAATATAGACTTCCTCATCAAGAATTTCATTTAAGAATGTAGATTTAACATCCATTTGATATACTTTAAATCTTTTATGTGTTGCATATGCTAGTAAAGTTCTAACACCTTCTAATCTTGCAACTAGAGAAAAAGTCTCACTGTAATCAATACCTTCTTCTTGAGAATAACCTTTATATACTAGTATTGCCTTGTTTTTGGAAACTTTGTGATCTTCATTCAGCTTATTTCTAAACACTCACTTCATGCCAATTACATTTTTATCCTTAGGTCTAGGAACAAGATTCCAAGTTTTGTTCTTTTCTATCTATTCTATCTCTTCATTCATTGCTTCAACTCAACTTTCATTTTCTAAATCATCTTTAACATTTCTAGGTTCAAATTCAGCAAGTAAACATGTAACTTTTAATTTTCTTCTTGTCATTGTTCCATTAGATTTGTCTCCAATGATCTGATCAGGTGCATGATGCCTTTTGACATATCTTTCTAACATAGGTTCTTTGGCTTTTGAATGAGTTCCACTATTTCCATCATGAATTTTAGTATCAAGATCTGGTCCCACTATCTATGACTCTAGTCCATTAGACTTGGTTTGAACTAGCTTGGTAGCCTCTAATTGTGACTTGAGTCCTTCAAATTGTGACTCGGATTGCACTATCTATAGCTCAAAAACTATTGGAGATTTTGGGGACTCAAGAGATGAAGCCTCCTTTCTTTCAAATAGGTTTGTCATGGTATCAAGTTCATAGTAAACAAATCTTCTGTAATCCTCTGGCTCTTTGTTGCTTTCTTCTTCACTCTTTTCTAAAAACTCATCAATTGTAACATGTACACTTTCTATTATTTTATGAGTAGACAAATTCAAACATTTTTATGCTTTGCTTCTATAGGAGTATCCTAGAAATATGCCTTCATCACCTTTTACATCAAATTTTCTTTTTCTAGACTCTTTCAAGATATAACATTTTCTACCAAATATTTTCAAGTAACTTACATTAGATCTATAGCCATACCATAGTTGATAAGGAGTTTTGTTTGAATCTTTATTCAATTGTACTCTATTCAAGTTATGAACTATAGTGTTGATAACTTCGTTCCAATATTTGATTGCAACATTCTTTTCAATCATCAAGGTTCTTGCATAATCCATGATGGATCTATTTCTTCTTTCAGCTATATCATTCTATTGTGGTGTACCAAGGGTTGATACTTGTTTTTTAATTCCTCTTTTAATACAAAAATTATTGAATTCATTGGAGATGAATTCACCACCTCTATTTGATCTTAAACATTTCAATCTCTTTCCAGTTTCTTTTTCTACTCTTGCCAGATACCATTTGAGCTTTTGAAAGGCTTTTGATTTTTCTTTTAGATACACTACAGTCATCATTCTAGAATAGTCATAAAAAAAAAGAATGAAAAAATTTTCTCCACAGTAACATTCTATTCCAATAGGTCCACATAAGTCTGTATGAACAATTTCTAAGACTTCTTCTGACTAATAGTTTTTGCTTTTGAAACTAGTCTTTCACATCTTACCAATTTGGAAATTCTTGCATAAACCCATATCAAGTTTCTTCAAACTAGGAATACCTCTTACTCTTCAATGTTTGTTTTTCTTAACTAGATTATCAAAGTTTACATGACATAGTCTTTTGTGCCATAACCAATTTTTTTCTACTTGAGAAATAAAACATGAACATTCACTGAGATCAAGATAAAATAGAATATTATCTTTTGTTTGCTTACCAGATCCAACTAGATTTCCTTTTCTGTCTAGCAGCTTGGCCTGTCCATCCATGAATTCTACCTTGAATCCAATGTTATTCGACTATGCCACACTTAGTAGATTATGCTTTAGTCCTTCAACCCAACAAACATTTTTGCATACAAGTTATTTAGTCAATGAAATACATCCTTTTATGTTACAAGGTTCATTATGTCCAAATCTCACACTACCTCCATCATAATATTCCATGTGCTCAAATTTTGTTTTATCTCCAATCATATGATGTGAATAGCCACTATCAATAATCTATATATCATTTTTGCTAACATGAGAGATAAGTGCCATCTTATCTCTTTCATCATCAAATTCATCTTTTATAGCAATATATGCCATTTCATCTTCACTGTTATCAGAATCTTTAGCTATAAAAGAAGATTTCTTACCTTTGTCCTTGTAGTTCTTCTAGTTCTTGGAATCCTTCTTGCCTTTGTGCTTATTGCTTTTCTTTTCATCTTTGATTTCTTTGTTTGGACACCTTGCACCAATGTGACCAATTTCTTCACAGGAAAAACAGATCAGAGGAACTTTACATTTTCCTCTGCCTTTGGAATACTTTCTTGCAAGTAGGGCTTCAACAACTTCAAGATCATTGTCTGAAATTTCTTCTATTTCTTCTTCTTCACTTCCTAATTGATTGGACTTTGATTTCTTAGCCTTTTCTTTGAGTGAGAGTTTGGCTTTAAAAGAATATTTAATAACCTTTGAGCTAGGAACATAGTTATCAAAGTTATCTAACTCAAAAGCTATCAATCTTCCAACTAGAGAATCCAAAGATATTTTATTATTTGGATCACATATCAACTCTTGAATAGTAGACACTCTAATTGCATAAATAAGAAGAAAATTTCTAAGTACCTTGCTTACAACTATTTTCTCTTCAATGTCTCCTCCAGATGCTTTGATTGCACTTACACTTGCTTTGATTCTTTCCACATATTTTGCAATATTCTCATCTTCTCTAATTTTTATTTGATCAAAATGACCTCTAAGACTTTCAAACTTAGCTCTTCTTATATTGTCATCTCCTCCATATATGTATTTTAGTTTGGTCCACATCTCATGAGTTGTTTTGCAGTCTTTAACTTCATCAAATTCAACATAACTAAGAGCAGATGCAATATCAATCATCATGATGTTATGATTCTTCTTTTCAGTAATATCCTCAACTGATAATGTTCCAGTGGGAGTCTTGTATCTAGCATCAATATGTTTGCATCTTAAATCACTGATAGTAGCCAAATGTAACCTCATAAATCCTTTCCATGCTACAAAATTGTCTCTGTTCAACTTGGGAATTTCCCTTCTATAAGACATCCTGATCTTTAGCTTAGGTCCTTGAAACCTTCTCTGCAAGCACCAAAAGCTCTGATACCAATTGTTGGAAATATAAGAGGAGTAACTAAGAGGGGATAGGTGAATCACTTACTAGTAAAATAAATCTCAGATCCCTTAGATATCAATACAAAATAAAGTCTGAAAATTGAATACTGTTGATGATCGGTAAACACACATAAAATGATGTAACTCGATATGTACTGATTGTAGTGCCTTCTCCTAATTTACATTTTGTTGTCATTGTTGAACTCTTTTAGGCCAGTTTTATGCTTGATTACTAGTAGTATTTTTTTGAGACTATCAAATATTATTTTATATTCAGTTGATTATATGATGAGATTACTAGGTACTCTATACTTCATGTATGTATGATGATTATTCAGTGATTTTAGTTATTGATGATGATTAGTTAGATGGATTATCATATGTGTTTTCTTATGGATACTTACCCCATATTGCATGTGTATGGTGTGTGTGTATGTTTTCTTTATGTATGGCATTTCTAATGTGGTCAAGGAAGGGAGTTGTAGTCACCTGCTAGTCGAGATCTACACTATGCCCCACTTCCTACCATTGCTTGTTTAGTTTAGAATATTATGTCTATACGTGCATGGATTTTATACAAATTGCAAGTACTAGGTATCGACTTCCCTGAATTGCCAGGATGAGTGTACCCTATCGCATTATCTCAATGGTAAGAGAAGGGAGATAAATTTTTAAGTCCAAATCCTAAACATTTAATCCATTTGTCCTAGAAAATTAGGACAAGTATCTGAGTTTTCTACCTTTTGAATGTGTCGAATGACGTTAATTCGTGATTATAATCTTTTAGTTTGATTTTGTATGTGTTTTATTATGATGGGTTTTCGTATTTTGTTTTTTGAGTCCTTGGTGATTTTTCTATTAATTAAGTCAAATTAAAGTTATTAAGTTAATAATTTAATTTAATGAAAAATTATTATGGTATTTTAATATCTAATTATATTTAATTAATTAGAAAATTAATTAAATAAAAAGAATTAAATTTAAAGATTAAAGTTAAAAGAATAATTTTAGAATAAGATAATATTTATTTAATTTAATAATAATATATTTAGAGTTCATTTTTAAATAAATGCTAAACAATAATATTATTCAAGTTAATAAATATTTTATGAATTAAATGTTCAAAAATAAATTAAGTGGTGAAAAAGAAATTAATTTAGTAAAAGTTCATGATTGCATGATGCATGCATGAGATTAAATTTAATAAATTAATTTAAAAAGAAGTCAAGTGAAAATTTAATTTAATAATTTAATAATTCAATAAATGTGCATGGAAAAAAAAAAAAAGAAAGAGGAAAGATAAAGATAAAGATAATAAAGAGTTAAAGTCTAGGGAGCAAGGAGTCCTCTCAAGTGAATGCACAATTAGTGCCCCGATTTTAGGAGAGAACTCCTTATCACCAATTGAGGGTTCATTTTCAACGAACAGAAGTTTTGGGAAGGACCACAAATTTGGGAAGAGGAAGGAATTTTTGGAAAGAAGAAGGTTCTAGGAGGAGGAATTTCTCTGCAATCTTCTTGGGCGAAGTGATTAGCATTAGTGTCTAGGTAGACGCTCATGATTATTCACTAAACTTATTATGCTCTTTCTTTCTTGTCTTCATCATGTCTATTGAATGTTTTTATGAAGAATTCTTGTGACGAATGTTTTCAGTAATATGCATCCCTTGTATGAATATTAAATCTTCTATTTATTGGAAAATCAAAAGATCTATATAATCCTCTTTCAATAGATTAAAGAAATTAGAATTTAATTTGGGAAGGGTTTGAATTTGAAAATGAAAATTCTCAATTTGAAAATCGAATGGTTGTTTATTTTTCTCCTATTAGATTAAAATGGCAATTGTTTATTAAAAAATACGCTTTTAAAGTGTAATAGGGAGGGGGTATTGTTTTAACAAAGCTTAAATAAAATAAATTTTAAAACCATAAAAATAAAAATTAAAAATTAAAAAATATATATATATAATAATATTTTGTGGGGGAGGGAGGGCCACCACATCCCCACCTCCCACTACCCTCAGTCGGTGGCTGGCGGTAGTTGTACCTGCTACCACAAGTACTGCGACAGCCGTCGTAGGCCCTGCGATAGTAGGGAGGGCCACACAGCTTGCCTTTAAAGCTGGAGGGCTTTTAAAAGATACATTTTTTTTATTTTTTAAACAATTATTATTAATTTTATTTATTAATAAATTTAATATTATTTTTATTGTTAATTAATAATATTTATTATTGCATTTTTTTTGGAAAAAGGGGTAAAAATTTATTCAATCAAAGCCAAATTACAAAGGCCTCAGGCCCAGAAGAACAAGAAAAAACCTAAGAATAGTTAGATTCTATCCTTTTCCACTACCTGCTCAAAAGTCCCAATATAATCAATAGGAAGGTCACCCCTTCCTAGAATATCCCAACCATCTCCTTTCTCTGACACCCATTTTGCCAAGACATCAGCCACACTATTCCATTCCCTAGGAATATGATGAAAGGATATCCAGTCCAAAGAGTTGCTCAAATGAAGAATCTCTCTAAAAAAAGAGGCTATTTTCCCGTTAGAATCATCCACACTCTAGTTATTTATCATGTCCACAACAATCTAAGAATCTGACTCACACACCATTTTCCTCCAACCTAAAGAGCATCCCCACTCAATAGCTATCTTAATGGCCAAGGCCTCCATCATGTTATTGGAGTGAACTCCTTTATAAATAGAAAACATAAAAATAACATTACCATCTATACCTCTCCCAATCCCCCCCACACCAACCTGCCCAGGGTTCCAACAGGAAGAACCATCTGTGTTGATTTTAAGGATATCCATCGGTGGAGGATGTCATCTCCCCTCTAGAAAAACCTTTCTCTTGAGTGGCTGAAATCTCTTACCACTTATGCATCCTTGCCCTTTGTCCACCGGTCCCAAATTCCTAACTATACTGTAGTCCCAAGGATCCATGGGTTAGTCATGTCACACTTGGCATAGATAGTTTCCTGAAGTCAGCTCAAAATCATCTGCCATATTTTAGTAACTCCCAAACTAGAGTTACAAAAAATCCTACGATTACATTCCAGCCAAAGATTCCAAAGAATAAAAGTAGGTCCAACAACCCAAGCCACCTAGAGTAACATAGTTTTTGCCAAGGTCTCCCAAGGCTATCCCAAAACTCAATAAGAGATTCAGCATGAATGCATCCATGACACCACGCATCCCACCACTTATACCAAATTTCTCTAGAGAGAAGATACAAGAAGAATATGTGAGAAACATTCTCTCCATTCAACATACAAAGAGAACATATAGAGGGACCTTGAAACCCTCTTCTCTGGAGGTTATCCTAAGTAAGACACTTCTTTTGAGCAACCAACCACAAAAAAAAGTTACATTTCAGCCAAGAGAATCTATTCCAAATCTTCTTCCACCAGGGAACTTCATTAATGCCATGACATTGATTATCTAGCCAAGCATAGCCTTGGGCTACACTGAACTTACTTTTAGGAGAAAGACCCCAGGCAAGGATATCCTTGTCCCTAGAAGAGATGCACAGCTGAATAGAGAGGAGATTAGCTAGCTCAGGCAGCATCTCTAAGGAACCTCCCAGAGGCCAATCACAAGGATCCTTCCAACAAGCCACATCCATCGAGCCACACCTTTTTACAGTCTTGAAGTGAATAACCTTAGTCGATCCTACAACCATAAAGATCTGACACAGAGGTTGGAAGTGGGGGTAGCTAGAGAGAATGGGAGGATGGTCATCCCAAGAGTCCTACCAGAACAGTGCACTCGATCCTTCATTACAAATCTAGAAAAGGCCTTCTTTGATAAGGGGAGCTCCCCTTTTAAGAGTATCACAAATAAAGTAGCCCTTGCTATCTAGAGTTAGTCTAGGAATATCTTGATACTCCACTCCCATAAAGTGCTTTTGGGCTAGAATCTTAGCCCAATCCCGATCTTAATTCTTGCAACATCTCTAGTATAACTTAGCAGTAAGAGCTTTGACTCCAAGAGCCATGCATTTAAGGCCTAGACCCCCAAAAAACTTAGGTAGGCACACAGTGTCCCTGTTGACTAAGCTCCATTTAGAAGAGAGAAGATTACTGGACCAAAGGAATTATTGTGACAAAGCATCAAATTCTTTCATAACCCCAATGGGAGGAGCTTACACAAGACACCTGTAAATGGGAAGAGCCTAAATCACAGTCTTGAGGAGTATAACTCTCCCAACAGAAGAGAGCCACCTATGAGTCCGGTGGCTCACCCCACTATGAAATTTTTCCAAAAGACCTTGCCAATATTCCTTCAGCTGAGTCCCCAAAGTTAAGGGTACTCCAAGATATATCAATGGAAGAGAACCAATTTGAAACCTGAGAATCCTAGCAATCCTCAGCTGGATCGACTATGGAGTATTAAAGAAATAAATAGATGACTTACCTTCATTAATTTACTTCCCATAAGCTTTTAAATAAGTGTCAAAAATCATTCTAAAGTTGCTTGCCTCATTAATAGTAGCCAAGCCCATCAGCCCAGTATCATCCACAAATTGGAGGTGCATGTACGCTGGAATATTATTGTGCCACTTCCACCCTTGGACAAACCCCTACTCAGATTGAAAATTTATAAATCTACCTAAGCCTTATGCCATAATGATAAAGAGATATGGAGAGAGAGAATCCCTCTATCAAAGTCCCTAAGAAGTAGAGAATAGCTTAGTGGGTTCTCCATTAATAAGAACCAAAAAAGATGGGGAAGTCACACAACTGAGAAACCAATCAACCCATTCCATATCAAATCCAAAAGCCAGAAGAACCTGATCCAAGAACTCCCAGTTGACATAGTCATATGCTTTTGCTAAAACCAATTTAATAAACATAGCCTTTTCCTTAGACGTGGCCATAGAGTGGATAGCATCTAAAGCAATAACCACCCCATCCAAAATCTGTCTGCCACCCACAAAGCCTCCCTACTCCTCGGATATCAAAGTGGCCAAATAAGGCTTGAGCCTTTTAGTAATCAATTTAGTGATAATTTTATAAGTGACATTGCATAAAACAATAGGTCCAACTGATCCAAACTGTTAGCCCCATCAATTTTGGGGATGAGAGCCAGGAAGGTAGCATTCAAATACTTGAGCATCTATTTGTTCTGATAAGATTCCTGGACTACTTCAAGAAGATCAAATTTAATAATCTCCCAAAATTCTTGGAAAAATTCAATGGGAAAACCATTCTGGCCCAAGGCTTTACCTTTCTTCATACCAAAAACCACCTTCTCTAGTTCTTCAAGCACAATAGGTCTTAACAGATTCCTATTCATATTACTAAACACAAGTTGGGGAATGCAATCTAAAATAGTCCTTGTCTCCACTACTAAATAAGGTTCCTGTATAGAGAAAAGATGAGAAAAGTATCTAATGGCCTCAAGAGAAATCACCTCTTTGGAGTAGAGTTGATCTTCAGAAGCAGAAATGAGAGAAGTGATAGAATTACTTGACCTACGAGCCTTAACTGTGTTATGGAAGAAAGTAGTGTTTCTATCACCCTCCTATAGCCAATCCATCTGAGACTTTTGCTTCCAAAATATTTCCTCTCGAAGCTCCCATTCCTCTATCATCTTTAGAGCTAAGGACTCTTCAAAAATTAAATTTGGAGTCATTCTGTGGTCCTTGATCTGGGGGGTGACACTATCCAGCCTGGCCTAGGCCACCCTCAAATGGTCTTGGAGGTTCCCAAAACACTATTTGTTCCACCTTTTAAGCTTTAATTTCACATGTTGAAGCCTCTTCTCAAAGGTGAACATGGAGGTTCCATGAGGAGGCCTACCCTCATACCACCAAGTTATCATAAGATCTTGTAGAGAGGGATCCCTCAACCACATCAGCTAAAACTTGAAAGAAGGATTCTTAGAAGTCTTAAAAGGAGTGACAAAGAGCATAATAGGCCAGTGGTCAGAGCCTCTTCAATCTAGAATTTCTGATCTAGTAGACCATCTAATATCCATCCAAAAACAAGAAATAAGTAACCTATCTAGCCTTTCTGAAATAGCCTATGTTCCACTCCTTCTATTATTCTAGGTGAAAGTACTAGAGCCAGGTTTAACATTAGTGAGATTCAAATAACCAGTGTTATCTCTAAGCATACTAGAAGAAGGGCCCAAATGAGTAATCGCACCTCTCTTTTCCTCTAAACTAGTAATAGCATTAAATTCTCCAACCACAATCCAAGGAAGGAAAGGAACTAAAGAGTGAACAAATGTAATACGTGACCACATAAGATATTTACCCATCAAATCATTAGGAGCATAAATGTTAGAAAATAAGCACCTTTCTCCTATCTCAAAGTGAGAAGCCATCAAAGAGATAGAGGACCTAATTGAAACCCACCACAGAGGAGTCACCTTCCTAGGATTCTAGAGACAAGCAAGTCCACCCGAGCTACCTTGAGCACCCACTCCCTGCCAACTACCATGGAGCCACAACTTTGGTCCATGGCTATCCAAATCATCAACTATAAGCTTAGTTTCCTGAATGAAAATAATATTTGGAGAATGAGAATCAATCAATATACGAATAGCCTTTTGTCTAGGGATGTTATTCAACCCCCTCATGTTCCAAGAGAGAATAATCATTTGGAAGATTGCAAGAAGTGAGAGTCAATGGGTTTCACAAACCCTGCCTCAACTAAAGTCTCTCCCATCATCTTAACCTTCTCCTGATCAGTCTTCCTTCCACTCTTAGCAGACTTCTTTGTGGTTCCTTTTTTAAAGGGCTTTTGTTGTAAGCCTAAAGAGGATGTAGCTTTAGAGCCTTCTTTGGTGTCAAGAAACCCTTTTTGGCTAGAGAGAGAAGAAGCTATGATATTTGAGGCATCTCTAGGATGAGATCCACCAGGAACATCATATCTTTTCTCCTGATCCAATCCTTCCAAAATAACTGGTTGATCTTGATCCACATCAGGTACTTGGTCACAATTCCTAACCTCCTCCACCTGAGGCCCTTGAGAAGAACCATTACCCAATGACAACTCAACTGGTATGCTTTCCTCTTGAACCAAATTATCCAGAACATTAAACCTATTAAAAGTGCCATCATTTTGTCTATCCATCCAAGTTCTCTTATGTGCCTTTCCTTTATTACCTAGCTTAATTGGGATGAAACCCTCCTTATCTATAGTACCTTCTAGCATAGAGGCCTTACCCTTATCATCCTTAAGAGTTGATACAGAGGACTTCAATGATTAAGAAAAATTATTCTAAGGGCACTTCCATTGTAAGTGCTCATACTCACAGCATATCCTGCACCTAAAAGGTAAAGTCCCATAATCCAACTATTGAATCCATGAGGTAGGGCCCAAGAAAATTTCCATAGAATTGAGTAGGGGATTATTAAGATCAACCTCTACACAAATTCATGCATATGAAATTACCTTTCAATTTTGGGTTTGTGTGGCCAACCCAATCGACTTCCCAAGAAAGAGTGAGATTGAATGAAGAATATCCTCTCTCCAAAATTTCAAAGGCAATTGTGGAAGATGAACCCACACTAGGACCCAAGATAGGATTTCCTCAGCAGAATTGAACATGATGTGCCAGGGTTTGATAAAAAGCCCAACTTGATTAAAGAAGTATGGACCACCTTCAAATACCTTGTTCCTATCTACCATATTTGAAAAAATAACCATAAAATTGTTGTTTTCTGCTAGAAGAATCTCCATATTGGCTTTTGGATTCCAAATTTGATACACCCATGATTCCAACACAAGAAGAGAAAGTTGGAGACCTAAAAAATTACAAATGAATGCATGCTTACCCCAATACTCTACATCCTCTAAAATTTGCTCTGGTTAAATAATCAATACTGGTTGATCATCTGATCACTCCAAACACCCATTCATCTTCTTAATATAGACAGAACCCTTTGACGATGAAGCGTTCACTCCAGATGGGAGGTTATCAACCTGGCCCTTAGCCCCAACCCACATCAAAATGGAGGAATAGGCCATCTCCAAATCATCCAATAAAGTCTAAGACATAGGAGGCTCCGGTTGCCCCATGTCCATAATCCAAGACTCTAACCCCAAGCCAAACACAAAAACCCACAAACACCACCCTGCCCTGCACCAAAAACTATCTCAGATCAGAGACCACACTGCCTAAGACTAGCACCTACTGGTCCCAACCCCACACGTCTACCCCAAAAACCCCACCCAGCCGCAATAACTCCATGCCACTACCTTTCGCAACACCCACCCTCGTTGGCAACCAAATTCACAACCAGACATAGGAAAATGCCACTGAAAAACATCGCCAATAACCAAGCTTAAGGTACACGAGCCCTAGCCACATAGGTCACCATGAAACACAGCAAAGCCATCAATTCTCAACTAATCTTCTATTATTGGATGTTTTAATAATAATTATATTATTATTTAATAATCATTATTAATAAGGTTTTATTATTAATTATTACTAATTTTAATTATTATTTAAATAAATTTTATGAACTATTTTTAATATTTAATATTTATTTAAAATATATAATATAATAATTAGTTAATCTAATCAAATTTAATTTATTTAATTTATTTAATAATGGAAGTTATTTTAATAGAAATGGAGATTTATTTAATTATTAATAATCCTTACTTTTAATAAAATTGTAAGTTGTTTTGTTTTAAGTTAGTGGAATTATTTTAATAATTTAAATGAATAAATAATTATTCTTCAATTATTTTTAGAAATTGATTCAAAATAATGGGGAGGGTGGGTAATTCTATATTTGACTCGAATAAATGATTGGGTTGACTTGTAGGGTAAACTTAAAATTCTTATATAGTTGGAATATACATTGAAACAAAAATGAAACCTTATATTTAACTCAACTGTAAGTTTTCCAAATCAAACCAAACTGTGGGACTATCATGTTTTCTATATGTTGTCTATGTTTTGGGGTTTCACCTAGCCTTGACTAGTCTTAGGTTGTTACCAGAGGCTCGGGGGTTATGTGTTTGTGATGTCATGTTAATGTTTTGATCTTGATTTTTTTTTAAAAACCCAACCATGGTAATGTGATGGTATGCTTTATGATATGTTTGTATTTGATGTTCGTTATTGCTTTCCAGTGTTCTTGTGTGAAGGTGAGGTGATTGTTATGAGATATTTGACTTAACCATTTTGAGTCTTCGATCAGTATTTTTGGGATGCTTTCCAGTTGCTCGTAGAGAACTGATGTGATTATTGTTAATTATTTTTTGATGCTTTATAGTCACTTGTATAGGACTAAGGTGATTTTTATATGATTATTAATTTGTGCTTTTATGAGCTTAGGGTAGGTAATCTATATGTAATGTTGGGAAGTAGCTTGCAATGGGGGTTGGGGCCCTAAGTAGTTGCCAGGGTAATCCATTGTAAGTTGTTTAATAAGTGAAAACACTACACTAAATGGGAATAAAATGAACCTAATAAGAGTCTTTATATGTTCTCTCTCTCATGCCTCAAGTGCTAGTACAGACTAGGATGGGAGTATAGAGAACGCTTGGTTGTGACCTTGCATTTGTAGTATGCCTTATCAGTGCAAGAGGATACTAGTGGCCACATAGGGATCACTAGGGGGTCAGGGTCCTGAGAGACTACCACGGTAACTCTAGCATGATTCATGCGATGACACTTCCCTACTTATATAGTAGGTTTCTTACGTATCTTTGTGTGCCTCTGGATATAGATGTCGATCTATCTTAGAACCTTTGAGTTAGATTTCTTTTAGGATTTCCTAGACTTAGAGAGTATTTTTGATGTTTGGATTGATATCCTATTTGGGGCTTGAGACTATCTCCTCAGCACGGTGGGAGTGGGCCATTTAGCTTCCATACAGTTGGGTAGTAGTGCTTTTTACTCTTACCATTAAGATCCGTCTGTGGTCATTATGGCTGGAGCTTCCTTATCTGCATTTCCTTTCTATTCTATCTATGTATCATTATGATGGATGGTTATGTTTTATGATGGATGTTTATATCTTTTATGATGGATGGATATATCATGTATGGTGGATGGTTTCATTTATTTTATTGTACTTGTATCATGGATCTGAGGAGGAGGATGTATTTCTATTTCTACATATGTATATTCTTTTAGCCTTGCATACCCTGTGACATGTACAATGGATGATAGAGCATTTCGAATTTTATTTCCAAGAGGCATTCGAAACAAATGTATATTATTTAAATGGACATTGGACTTTTTAATTATTCTTTCATTTAGATGTGGTATTTGATGGACTTAGTATTAATTAAAAAAATTAATGTGACTCAACGTCATGGGATCCTTAAGAAAAGTAACTTGTCATGTATGCTTAGAGATGATTGTATGTTATTTCTTCAACTACTTTATGTTTGATGTTTATGTTATTCTTCTTTTTCAAAAAAAAAAATGTTTGGCAAACTTAGAAAAACTTTAGGTTAATTCTTTTGGATCCCTTGGTGGGGCATTACACTAATTGTGCAAATCTTCAAATGTTATTTGTGATTACCCTTACTTTAGCTTAGTTGCAAACACATAAAAGAAAAAAACATGAATACATTTGACACCAAGATTTAACGTGGAAACCCAATTTGGAAAAACCACCAATTGCAACTAGTTATTGTTTTCACTCTTCTGAAGTGAGCCCTATTAGAAGCCAACCCTGTTAAAGGTTACAAAACACACTATTAGGTGTGACCCTGTTAAAGGATTCAATCACCC
Organism: Cupressus sempervirens; assembly: GCA_028749045.1. Lineage (NCBI taxonomy): Eukaryota > Viridiplantae > Streptophyta > Pinopsida > Cupressales > Cupressaceae > Cupressus > Cupressus sempervirens. Next base: position 511,579,076 of record CM053788.1, on the reverse strand, counting down.
TATTAGGAGTGGCCTTGTTAGAGGTCTTAAGACAATTTAATATAACTAACACCTTGTTAGAGTATTTACAAATAGTTGTTAAGCCAACTCTGTGAAGAGATTTAGATCATTGCTACAATGGTTAGAGAGTAACAATGAGATGACTTGATTTGAATACAACTAAATTGCTCATTACAGATCTTTGTTCTAGCTTTTACTTGATCCTTCATGATTGAATATATCTTTTCTACTCCACAAGGATATTCTTTTTATTCTTAAAATTCACTTCCTCTCTTCATCATTAAATCTTCAATTCATTCATAAAATCTTACATGTTATTGAATCCACAATTTGACCTTATATTTATATCTTTTATATTGTCAATTCAGCTCATATACAACTTAGAATAATTAAATTCATCATCTCAATCGGCTAGAACTAATAGATAAATCAATTAAGCTTAATATGCCAAAACAAGAAAATCTTTCATTAGCCAACCTAGCTCGATAGACACTAACTCAGAAATGATTTCTTATGTTAACTAATTGAAGCTTGGTTAACACTACATATTTTGTGAAGATCCTTTAGAAATCATGTGAACTTGGTTAATGCTAGTTCCATCCAACTTTTCTTCATTAACTAAGTGAGTTCAATTAACACTCATCTTCTATAGACTATCCTTCGACACCCGAGTGAACTCAGTAGATACTACCTACTAAACTAGGCAAACACAGGAACACTCAGTAGATACAAAAAATTATCTTCACTACTCGAGTGAGCTTGGCATACACTGATTGATAAGAGGGAAAACATAAGAAATGTAGAAGATATAGAGTATAGAAGGAAGAAAAACATGGATTATCAAATTTCAATTGATAAATATCGAAACTACAAAATCTGCAAAATAGAAAAGGAAACACTAAAAGAAATAGAGCTCAATATGAAAAAATTGAGCATGCTTTCCCATGAGATGTTTCTCCTACATAATGATCTCAAAGATCAATTTACCATAGCAGATAGCAACCGCATAGAACATAAAGAAAAGACAGTCACAAGGTCTGAATTAGAAAAGAATATAGAAAGAGAAAGCAATACAAAGACAAAATTACTAGAAGAAGAGACAGATATGGATCAGAATGCAATATAACAACATAAAAATGGGAATAGAGGAAAATATCAATCAAGAACAAAGCCCTATAGAAAAGGGAGAAGTATCAAGAGAAAAAGAAAATCAAAACCCTTGCATCTCATAGCTAAATCAACACAATGGAGTAATGTTACCATCAGGAAAAAAATCAAAGAAAAAAAGTTTTAAGTTCTAGTAGACACCTTGTGGGATGGATATGTTTGATCTAGATAAGGAAGAGATATACAGGATAAATGATAAGAGAGTGACAGAGCTATTAATACCAATAGAGAAAGAAACTATAATTAAAGAAGTAGAATAGAGCAGGAGTCAAATAAGCAAATCAAGAGAAGAACAAGAATACTAGATAGAAGACAATTCACCCTAGGAAGAATTTGGACTCTTAGGGGAAAAAACCCTCAAGGAAGAAGGATTAGAAAAATTCATAATTGAGGGGGAGGGTAAGGCTATAGAAGTAGAAGAAAACCCATTAAACAATCAATTGATTAAAGAACTTTTATCATAGGATTAATAGGAAGCAAAAGAATCATAAATCACAACAAAGGTCAAAAATAAATTAAATTTGGAAAATCTGGCAATATCCATTAATCAACAAGAGCTGAAAATACCTAATCATGGAAAACAAAAATTGAAATGAGGATGGAAATCACTTAAAGAGCTTAGGGAGGCAACAAGGCAAGTAAAAGATCAAGCTAAGATAAGAGAAATATTACAAGGTGGGAAGGGGAAGAACCTTCCCAAGGTTCAATGAGAATAACAACATCGAATGCTAGGGGTTTAAATGCCCCTAGAAAGAAACACTTGCTAGAGTGTAATCTCACATTGCTTGAAGCAGAAATTTTATTAAATCAAGAAACAAAATTAAACAAAGAAGAAGAAACAAAGTGAGGACAAAAGTCAAGAATTTGGAAATCTAAATTCAAAGAATTATATGGAGCTTCAAGTGGATTGGGAATAGTATGGAATCAACAGAAAATCAATCTAGAAATAATAACTAGTAATCCTAATTAGATGGGATGCAAAGTTTCAAGTACAAAAAATAATCTCTAGATCATAGTTATAAATGTCTATGGGCCTACCCTAACAAAAGACAAATTAGTAGTATGGAATGAGATCAAGACATTCTTAAATAATCTATAGAATGAGAACATTATCATTGGAGGTGATTTCAATGCACTATTAAAAAGGGAAGAAAAATATGGGGGGATTTAGACAATCCCGTGAGCAACAAAGGATTTCAAAGAATGGCAAGAATAATTCATTCATAGATATTTCAACAAAAAATAGAATATATACATGGAATAATAGAAGAAAATATTTTAGCTACATAGTAGAAAGGTTGGATAGATTCTTTTTTAAAGGATACTTAAGCAACCTAGAAAGAGAAATCATGGCAAAAATCCTACCAATGGCAGGTTCAGATCATTTTTCTATAAAAATAGAAATGAAAGAATCATCCAAACCTACTAGAAACCTGTTTAAATGTGAAAAAATGTGGTTCCTTGACAAAAACTTCATGAATAATAAAAAAAATTGGTGGCAAGAAGGACAAGTACATGGCTTAAAAATGTTCTTCTTTGTATCCAAACTAAAAATGATAAAAGAAAAAATTCTAAAATGGAATAAAGTACAATTCAAAAATATATTTAAAGAAAAATTAGATATAGAAGAAAAATTGGAAATTTTAAATAAAGAAGTTATCAAAAAGGGAATGAATAAGGAAACTTATTTGCAAGAAAAAGAATAACTATTAAAATAAGAAGAAATTTTAGCTAAAGAAGAAGTGTTTTGGAAACAAAAGTCTAGGGAGAAATGGTTGGCAGAAGGAGATCGCAATACTAAATACTTCCACATGAGTACCCTACAACATAGAGCTTCTAATAATATATCAAAAATAAAAGATTCACAAGGTAATTCAATAGACAATCCAACTGAAATAGTAGGAACTTTTGTAGATTACTTCGAAGCTATTCTTAATAATTACGAAACTTCTAACCGAGTAGAACAAGAGGAAATGCTGAAAGAAATTCCTAAGGTTATCACAACAAAAGATAATAAATCCCTCAATAAGCCTTTCACACTACAAGAGATTAAAACAACTCTCTTTAATATAAATCTAGATAAATCACCAAGACCAGATGGATTCCAAGCTTTCTTCTTCCAAAAATGTAAGGAAATCATAGGAGTAGATTTGTGGAAAGCAATAGAAGCATCAAGAAATGGGGGGAAACTAATCACACATTAAACTAGTGGAAATTAATCCCACATTCCTAACTCTAATTTCAAAGAAAATAAGGTTGAAGAACCAGGAGACTTCAGACCTATCACCCTCTGCAATACTATTTATAAAATTTTCTTGAAAGCCTTAGCAAATTGACCAAAAGAATATCTCCCTAAATTCATATCAAAAGAACAGACAGGGTTTGTACCTATGAGATCTATTCTAGATGGAATCTCAATCATTCAAGAAATAATACATTTAGCAACAAAGAATAAAGAAGCATGCATGTTGTTAAAACTAGATATAAAAAAAGCATATGATAAAGTAGATTGGAGATTCCTATGTAAAATATTCAAAGCATTTGGATTTTCATATCAATGGATCAACATCAATTTTCAGCGCATGTCTACCCAAAAAAATCTTGCTCCTTATAAATAGAACTCCAAAAGGATTCTTCAGTATATCTAGGGGGACCTGACAAGGTGACCCTATCTCTCCTTCCTATTCATCATTATGGCTGAAACCTTTGGGAGATCAATTAAGATAGCACAAACTCAAAAAAAAATTAAAGGAATTAAGGTCACTAAAAATGTGGCTACTACCACACATCAGCAATTTGTTGATGACACAATACTAGCTAGAGCCAATACTAAAAGAGAATCAAACTACATTAAAATGATCCTAAACAACTACACAAAAGCATCAGGACAAAAAATTTGAAATCTTTTTTTTAAATACAACATTAGATAGAGAAGAATATATCTGCAATGAATTAGGATATAAGAAAGGTACCTTCCCTTGTAAATATCTAGTAATATACCTAGATAAAGGGGCTAAAAAGAATCAAGGTTGGGAGAAAACTTTGGAAAGAATAGATAATTAGATAGAAGCATGGAAAGGAAAATGGTTAACCAAAGCTAGGAAAGGAAAAAAACTCAAAGCAGTCGTATTAGCTATACCTACTTATCAACTAACATGTTCATAATTACCAAAGAATATCAACCAGAAAATAGAAAAGAAATTAATAAATTTCTTTTGGAAAGGTATAGAGGATAAGAAGGTAGCTCTAATAAGATGGGAAAAAATTTGTCAGCCAAAAGAAGTAGGGGGGCTCATAATAAAAAATTTAGATTAGCAGAATGAAGCATTAGGTGCAAAACAAGTCTGGAGAATGTATCAAGATAAAGACAATAAATGGGCTAGAATTTTGTATAATAAATATCTAAATGCATCAGATAGCACATCGTTGTTAAGAACTAGGAACCCCCTTAGAGGCTCTGTAGCATAGAATTTTATGCTAAATTTTTGTCCCTTAATTAGAAAATATACTACATCGGATATAGGTAGAGGAGTCAAAGCCCTATTCTGGGAAGATTCTTGGAACGGGTATCCCCCTCTTAATCAATATGACATAATCAACAATGCAAAAATTTGATTAAGAACAATATGGGGAACCAAGGTAGAAGATTATATCCAACTTGATCCATCTAATGAAGAAAGCCCCTGGAAATGGAAATCCTTAGAAAATAGAGGTCTCAACCCTGCAGACCAAGAGATCTTAGAAACTATTCCTAGAGTGTTCCCAATCAACTATTACAATAGGGAGGACAAGCTTATCTAGGCTGGTGCTAAAGATGGAATTTACAAGGTAAAGGAGGGATATAATAAAATTATAAATTCACAAAGATGGGAAGCAATAAATATTCATGTAAATATTTGTTGGGATCCAGTAGGTCTACCCAAAGAAGGTATCTTTGTTTGGGCAACCTCCCAAAACTAAGTCCTAACAGTAGATAGAATAAGAAAAATAGGATTTGAAGGCCCATCAAGATACGTACTCTACAAAGAGGAATTAGAAACTACAAAGCATCTCTTATACCAATGCAAATATGCTAAGGAATGTTGGAAATGACTCAAATTCAAACTGATCTGGAGAGCCCCCCTCCCAAAAAAATGGCAAGATCACCCTTTAGGGTGGCCAAAAAAATTAAATAATAAAGCATATGGAAAACTCTGGAATATCACTCCAACAATCCTAGCATGGGAGATATGGAAGGAAAGAAATAGATGGATCTTCAATAATGAAGAACTCAATCTAACATCTCTCCTCAACAAGATTGAAGTTAGTATTATAGAAGTCATAAACTGCAACCTTAGGAAAACATCAAAAGAAGAAGGTTCCTTCTCAGATTGAGATACCAAAATTAAAAAGAATTGGAAACATATAATTGATCCACCCCTCATCAAAAAAATTAAAAATAGCACCACCAGAAAAGAATGAAAATGGGAACCCCCACCTAAAGGTTGGAAGAAACTTAACTTTGATGGAGCCTCTACAGGTAATCTAGGAGTAGTAGGAATAGGGTGTATAATTAGGGAGGAATCTAGAAATTGGCTCATGAAATAAGCTAAGCCCTTGGGAATAGTCTCTAACAATATGGCAGAATTAGAAGCAGTACATGAAGGTCTAAAATAGAACATGAAGAAGTAAGGTTTACACATATATTCAGAGAAGGTAAGGTTTACACATATATTCAGAGAAGGTAACATAGAAGCACACCTTTTAGCAAATAAAGGAATGGATGGAGAAAACATTCAATTGATTAACCATATTTAGTTAGCGGTGGTAATCATGAATTTCAATTCTCTATTGAAATCCCCCATGGCACTAGGTCCCATTATTATCTAAAATGGTGTGAATTTGGCTCACTTTTTTCAGCTTATGTGGTTACATCATTATGAGATCTTGTGATCTTTGACATTTCTTTTATTATGATTTTGAGTTGTATGAATAGTTACCCAGTTGTATTATGATTACATCATCACCTGAATTTTTCTAGATCCTTCTCGACTCTACTATTGTTCTATAAATCTGAGTTGGGTCCCCTCCTCTCTACATTTTTTCCCATTACATCTAAAATTTTCTAGGGTGGATGTCTTCATGGATAGTAACACCTGTTTATGTCATGTCTCTGAAGTCTAAAGTATGGATTTTTGAGGAATAGTAAAACCTGAGAGATGGAATCACTTGCTCAGACCCATAGACAACATGAGCAAGGTTTCCATTAGTAGGTTTTTGGGTGAAGGCATCTTCAATTATGATTTCTCATGGCATACCAATAGTGACATTCTAGGTACCTAGATTGGATGCCTAGCTAGGGCCAAAGTAGAGAAATGGGATATAATCAGGCTCTATTATAACTTATTTGACCCTATCTGGTTGGTAGGTCTTGAACAAGTGGTCTTTAGTATTGATGAGAAACTTAAAATCCCTTTATCGAAAGCCTACATGGCTCATCAACTGGGTAGCTTCAAGATTGCAATTGTACCTAGGCACCCTAGTTTGGTTATCTGAGATAATATCCTCTTTTTCCAAGAGTGGCCTAGAATGGAAGCCAGTGTTCAATTTCTCCTACTATGGAGAGACATTATAGAGGACCCTACGATGGAATGGCTATTGATATACCTAAAGGCCTTTGATGCATATATTCACTAGGGTGTGGACTTTTCAGACTTGGATGTCGTGGTATTCTGCCTTCCTAATTTTGATAAGTCTAGCAAAACTAGAAATGCTTATGAGTTTCCTCCTAGGTCAAAGGCCAAAAACATTAGGGAACCATCTAAAATCATCATGGTCTTTGGTAAGGAGGATTTTGGAGCATAGCCAAGTTTGAGGGCCTAGTTGTGGTGGCTTTTTTATGGAACTATTGCTCTAAATAGATGTGGTGGCTCTTTTTCCCTCTCTTGGTTGGGCTTTTGGGTGTTGCTCTATATGTCTGCTTTTTGGGTTATATACTAATTAGGCATTTTGTCTAGCCATTGGTGTCCTTTCTTTGTATCTTCTTGGTTGTTAGGTTTGCTTCATTTCCCTAAGCAGCATTTAGATTACTTCTATTAGGGTAGATTTTGAGCATAGCAGGTAATAGTTATCTCACTAATGGATATATATCTTACATGAATATATCTTTCATTTTCCCTACTTTAATTTTGCTCTATTCATTCTATGAGTGCTTTTGGGCTTGGCCCCTTTGGGTGATGTATCCTTTTGCTACAATTTTTGGGTTTTTGTACTACTCCACTGATTATAGTAGGATTAAATGCTCAATCTACTATTTCTTCAAGGAATGTGTTAGCTAAGCTAGCTTTAATTTGGATTTCTAGGTCTCGTTTCAACTAAGTAGGTAGAAGATTAATAGTCTTAAAATTGTTCTGATATATCTTTTATGAAAAGGTTGATTAAGCAACAGCTATATTCATTAATCATCTTGTAATTATTAATCTTAATCATTAAACATGCATAGGAATTCTAAGGATCTTAAGGGATATCAAATTCTGGGTAATCTAAACATAATGTCCAATAATAGTTAAAAGTTATTCATCAAAATAATCAAATATAACTTAATTATTAGTAAAGAAAATAGTATGGTAATAGTATAACAAAGCAAATTCAAAATAAGGATATATTTAAAAATAAGCTAACACATATTACAGATATATCAGTGCAAAGAAGAATTTTTATTATTATCTCTTTGGCTTAATATTTTTTAGGTTTGTAACTAATAATTAAGATTAATATGGAGCATTGTTATATGATAAAATAGTACATGAAGGAAATGGCAATAGTCATTAAGGGCTTTGTTCAGAGCCTTCCAAGTATATTGATTGTTTTTTTTTACTCCTTCCTTGGTTTTAATCTCATTAGCTCTTGTTACTTATCCCCATTTGGAAGTTAGAATTTTTTGATGTAGTTCAAATCTCTTCCTCTAGCTGGTCATTCAATTCTTTTAGTTGTTTTCTCATCTTCTCTCGAGCTCATTGTTCCCCTCCCCTTGGCAATTACTCTCTCATTTTTTGATTTGTCAAATGTGTATTATTTGTAAACTAGAACTTAAATTCACACTAGGGTATGCCCCTTTTAAATTATACATAATATAGGACTTCAGTCTCAGGAAAGACTGAAGGTTTTCTTACTCCATTCTTTCCTACAATATCACCTCAGTCCTATACAAGCAACTGGAAAGCATCCAAAAGATAACTGATTGAAGGCTCAAAGGTTACACTAGAAAAATTACTCTATTCACCTCAGTTCTACACAAGAAAACTGGAAAGCAATAACAAATCAATGATCAAAACTCATCATAGACAACAGGTGACACATTACCATGGTCAGGTATAAAAGATCATATACATAACATCATCTCATAACAAAACCTCCAAGCCTCTAGTAAACATCTCAAAACTAGTCAACACTCTAAATCAACCCCAAACCCAACACACAAGAAAACATAGAACTGGTAGTGTAGTTTCATAGTTTCTGATTGGTTATGAAAACATACAATTGATTTAACAGTAAGGTTCATGTTTACATTTCATTGTAAATTTTTGACTTGATAAAATTTACAATTTCCCATATAATTGAACCTGTTTAAAAAGTTCAATGTTTATTTAATCAAATCAATATTAAATCTAAAATAAATAATTCAAATAAAATCTTGTTGGTCTAAACCATAAAACCATTTCCCAAGCTTGTATTTAAATAATGATCATTAATAATATAATAAAATTTATTAATTAACAATTAATATTGATTTAATAACTAACAATAATTAACAAACAATATTAATTTAATTTAATTAATATTAAACTAAAAACTAAATTTAATTATTTATCAAATAATTTTGAAAAATTATTAATTTTAAAACATTTTTTAAAAAGTATTAAAACCTGCGATTTAAAGGCCCACTAGCCTACACATCTACAGACTGTCATAGCAATCTATTGCAATCATAGCAGTCTGTTGTGATCGCAGCAGCAATATCTATGTGTGCACAATAGCTCTGTTGTTGGCTGCCATAGGAAATGAACAAGGAGAAGTGGGTGGCCCCGCCCACCACTTCGTCATTTTTAAAAAAAATTGTTTCTTGTTTAAATAAAACAAACAATTCCCTCTCCCCTCCCCCATAATATGCAATTTAACATTTTTTTTATAAACTATTATATGTGATAAAAAATATCACACTAAAAATTTTGTTGTGGTAATTTTTATTAACATATTTTATTTTTGTTTTATTTTTTTCTATAAAATTACAAAGAAGATTTGATAGGGAAAAACCTGAATAACCAATCAAATTTTTCATTTTAAAAATTGATTTCTTTTCCAAACCCTACTTGATTATAATACCATTATATTAAATTAACAGAACAAGGGTTTCTAAATTCTCAATGCTCATATACAGATGGATAGCAATTAGAATTTACAACAAGGGTTTCGATTTAATTAATTTGTTCATAGACGTATTCAAGAATAGAGAAGAGTAAATTTCAACACAAGGGTTTCAACCAAATTTAAAAATTTGGAAATAGATTTATCTAGACACAAAGAATATAAGAGTTCGAAGAACAAAAAGCTACTGTGCAAATAATCCACAAGATTCTACTTGAATCTAATGCTAATACGACAACTCATAGAGCACACAAGTAGTTCACTTTCTTCTAAAACCCTTCTTCTCATAAAATTGCTCCTCCAAACCTCATGTGTGGAGAAATGAGCTCTAAATCTCTAATAAAGAGTTTTTCCCCAATTTAGAGCCTCGACCATGCAATCATGCAAAACTCCCTTTTCTAATTACTTTATTATATTATTTTAATTTCATGCACAAGCTTTATGCAATTAACTAAAATAAACTTTATTAAATTAATGCTTTCTCTCTCTTATTAAATCATGAGACGCTTTTAATATCATATTTATTAATTAAACTAATAATATTATTTAGAGTTTATTATTAAAATAAAACTCCTAAATAAATTATTATTAAATTAAATAAATATAAAATGCCAAAATTAGACTTTAATAAAATCTTTAAATTTAATTCCTTTATTTAATTAATTCTTCTATTAATTAAATATAATCAAACATTGAATTTTCTTTATAAAATTTCCATTAAATTATATCATTGAATATTCTTTTAATTTGATTTAATTATAACAGAAATCACAATAGGCCCACAAGACTAAAAATAACAACTCAACCGAAGACAAAGAACATGATCAAACTCCTGGGTCAAAATCACAAATTCACTTTGCTTGACAAATTCAGACGGGTAAACAATTCAAATAATTGTCCTATTTTCTAGGACAATTGGCTTAGGTTAAGGGTTTGGACTCAAGAATTATCTCCCCACTTGTACCATTGAGATACAATGATAGGATACACTCATCTTGGCAATTCAAGGAAGTTGATACTTGGTACATGCAATCTACATAAATCCACACATGTGCATACTCATATATTCTAAACTAAATATGCAATGGCAAGGAGTAGTACATCATGTAGATCCTGACTAGCAGGTGACTACAACTCCCTCCGTCAACCACATTAGGAACATCAATCATAAGGTAAAATATACACATACACCATACACATGCAAGTATGGGGTAAGTATCTATAGAACTACATATAAATCATTCCTCTAACTAACATCATGAAATAACTGAAATCACTATATGAGCATACATAAAACATCATCGAAATAATCCTAAACACATTGAAAAACATAGTAACTCGACACATATATCAACTAAATATGAAATACATTTAATCTAATACAGAAACCAAGTACCGATAATCATAAACATAAACATAAAATAGGCCTAAAAGAAGCTAACAATATAATTAGAAACCTAAACTAGGGGTAAGCATTACATCCACTCCCCCTAGACTTAGGTTACTCTTGGAAGCCTACAAGAAAGATAAAACTAAAGCACTCACTATGTGGGTCCCATAGGACCCTTTCCCCTTGTAGGAGGATAAGACTCCACTAAACATACCCTCTTAGACCTACCCATATCCCCAATTGTGGGTTCTAAAGTTGTAGGTCTCTGATCTAAGAACTGTGATTTCCATTGAGGACAATGGGACGACTTGTGTCCATGTTGTCCGCATGAAAAATATTCTCCATTGAAACTCCTTTGCACTCTAGGTGTACTAGACTATTGAAAACTACCCCCACTAGCATAAGGAGGAGTACTCTACAATGACTGGTCATACTAGTTGTGCTTATTACACCGAGGGTGTTGAGAATCCCTAGAGTGTGAACCACCACCACCACTCTAAATTGGAGGATAAGATTCTCCCTACTGTTGATTTCCTCTAGAAGAAAAAGGCTTCCTACCACTACCTACTCCCTCATTACCTTTGGACCTAATGTTGCAAGTGCTCCTAGAAATCCACCATGTCCTAAGTTCAAACTCTGCTCTACCATTATGGCTTGATGTATTGCTTCCTTGAGGGTTTTTGGTTGAAATACCTTAACACCCCCAATGAGGCAGTTATTAAGGCCTGAAAAAAATGTTGTGCCATCGGTGGTGACCTTTCATTAATCCTTGCATAAGGTATAAGCTCATATAATTTCTGCTCATACTCTACTACAATCATAGTGTACCATCTCAAATTATGGAATTCATCTGCTCTCTATTGTTTCCATTCCTCTGGTAGGAACCACTCATGGAAGTTCTCCAAAAATAACTCCCATGTGACAATAATCATATCTACACCCAGCTTCTTCTCTTTGGTGTTCCACCATGTGGCCCCAAAGAGTTCCAAGTGGGTAAAGGCAAACCTCATTTTAATGTTAGAGTCAAAGTCCTGAATAGAAAAACACCTATCTAGAGCAATTAGCTACTGCTTGACCACATATCCTAAACCCAACCCATTGAAGGGTTTGATCTTGGACCTCTAAAGATCCTTCATTTGAGCATCCTGAATTGACCTATATCTATAATCACGATGATCTCTCTGAGGACTCCTGGACCTAAGCCTTTCCTCATTCCCTACATGGTGTGACCCCTCATAATCTACACCCGGAGGAGGAGGTAAGACTCAATAATGGTCTTCATCATCTTCCTTAGGTCAACCTCCTCTAAGTTAGCCTAATGCTCACTATGGCGCCCTTCCCTATTCTCCTCTTTAACAAGACCTTCATGAGCAAACTCATGCACACTAAAATCTCTGCCTTGCCCATGGCGTGAGCTATGACATCTAATTGAAGATCTCATCCTAGATACCATCCTACAATAATATCCAACATAGTGAGGTGTTGTAATAACCATAAGAGCATATTATTGTAAAGCATACACATAAGAAACATGTTTTGAATACAATACAAGATTCCAATTTAGTTTACCTATTTCTAGGTTTAAGTACATTTCAATTTGAAGTGCAAGTGTTTCAAGTTTGTAATAAATACATATCATAGTTTAAGTTTTCTTTTAGTTCAACTAATTATCAACTAGTGGCATTCCAATATACCTAGAGCTCCCAATGTAGAAACTTAGACTTTGATATCTGATGTAACACCCCGCCAGGGAACCCAAAAGAAATTAACCTAAATTTTTCACTAAGTTTGCCACAAGGTTGGGTGATAGTGCTTTTTACTTTTACCATTGAGATCTAATAGTTTGATGTCATTGTTAGAGTTCCTTGTTCTATATTGCCTTTCATTATGTTCTTGTGCACTATGATGAATGGTTATACTCTATAGCTTTGTATTTGATTTCATAGATCTTATGAGATGATGTAATCTATTTTATCATGTATATTCTTTTAGCCTTTCATACCTTGTGATTTGTACAATGGATGATTGTGCATTTTGATTATTGCCAAGTGGCATTCAAGATAATTGTATATTATTTAAATGGATTTGCACTTGTAGTTATTCTTTAATGTGTATGTGTTATATATTGGTTTTTTTTTTTAAATTAAAAAGTTTGGAAAACTTAGTGAAAACTTTAGGTTAATTTCTTTTGGGTTCCCTGGTAGGGCATTACAACTCACTTGAGTATTATTTTTTGCTACTAATTTCATAAGGTGAGATACACCTCACCTCTATAAATATGTTAAGTTAAATAATTTGATGTTCTGATTCCATTTAGAACTAGCATTCCTAGGTTCCTTTCTTTGTCTCCTTCAGTTGAGCTAACCTTGCATCTTAGAATAGTTTCTATGGAATTGTAGGATAGATCTATTTGGAGCTGTTAATTCCTTGCTAGATTTCATTTCGGTAAAGGGTTATTAGTTAAGGCAGATACCATTTCATCTTCCATGCATATTTCTTCTCTCTCCCTAGATTACATTTCACTAGGACTAATCTACATTTAGATTAGAGGAGTAGTATTAGAAGGGCTTTAAGGTAACTTGTGATATCCATTCCACTAGGTGTTATAGGTTGCCCAAATCTATTTCTACTTGGGGTGTTTGTAGTTATGAGCATCCTAGTTTTCCTCTTTTTCTCTTAGGTTAAGAGCATCTCCCCTTTTTGTCTATTAAAAACATAAGTCATTCCACATCTTGCATTTAGGGGAGTTGTACCCTTCAATTCAGGGATTAATGACATCATATTGCATAATCCAATTTGTTGTAGGAAGATTTTTTCCTCATATTTTGGGCATTTAGAGTCAAGGTAAAGCCAAGTTTGCAAGAGGGACAAATGGTTTACCAACACAGTAGAAATAGCATAGTTAAGGTCGAGCATCAGAAGCTTATTGATGTTGAGTAACCAATAAATGACATAGATGTTTGTAATCATGCAAACTCCAATGTAACCAATTTGGCTGACATAAACATTAATTTTCAATACTAAGAGATAAGGATCAAGTCATATCACAAATCCTTGTGCAATACATGCAGCCAATCAGAAAAAGGGAAGCATTAGGTGGCAATAGCAATTAACCAGAGTCATTGATTAAGACCTAGATCATCTCCATGATGCCTATTTAAAGATATAAACCCTAAGGGGAAGATATGTGTGAAGAGAGATACTAGGGAGAGTACCATGTGTGAAGGAAAGCATGGAGAGGATTCTTAAGTGAGGATAAGTATTGTAGAACCAATTGATCAGAACAAAGTTAGTTGAGAAGACAAGTAGTGAGAGGATAGAGAAGATATATTAGATCAAAAGTATCAAGATACAAACTATAAAGAGGAGATCTAACATCTAGTAGAGAGGTGCTAACATAAGGATCATGTATTAAATCATTTTGATAGGTGGTATAGGGTAAATATCTTAACAGAGCAGTCCTAATAAACTTTAATAAATCTCCTAACAAATTACTTACTTAATTTTGAGTTTAAATCCTTTAGTCAACATGAGACCTAACAATCTTTGTAAGCCTTTAACAGGGTAGATCATAGTTTATGATCAAAACTTTGTAGCCATAATTGGCCACACTTTATTGTTGCAGTAGTGAATATTTGTGGTTGTCATCCCCGCCCTAGTTTTACCTTCTTATTAGAGGGTTTCTAGGTAACCAAATTTTTTTTGTTATGTGTTTATTTACATTATGTTATCAATGTGATGCATGATTACATATTTTAGTTTACATGTTAAGTTATGAGATGGATGAATGGTAAAAAAAATTAGTGTAAAAGTGTTAAGTGCTAATTCACCTCCCCCCCCCCTTGAAACTTACTTTCCCATTTATATTTACAACAAGAACAACTCTCATAACAAGTCTCCAATACTCTCCCAAGTTCTCCACATCCAACAAAGGAAAGAGATAAAGGAATAACCATGTCATCTCTCACATGACATATATGAACACAAAGTAGTGCTCACAAAATCCAACCAATCTCAAATACAATACCAGTGAAATTGAACATCTAAGAAGATAACCAAGACCAAAGATAAACCATACAAATCATAACTTGTATCATGTCCTTCTACACACACCTCCAGTTGTAAACTAGTTGTAAACTATGCCAAGTAAGATCTCCTCCATAAAACCTCAACCAAGAAGCTACAAAAATGCCCAAACCATACCATATAACTAACCATGGATGTAAGCTTTTCACAAGAAGATCAAACTCATAAACCATTCCTAAACCCAAGAATAACCATTCCCAATCCAAGGAATATGTCCAATATAAAACCATCTCCCAATCTCAACCAGCATAACAACAACATATGCACAAGGAGATAACCAATTCTAATTTATATATTAAATGAACCCTCCTGAACTAACTCATGTACCATATCTCAAGATCCATATGAATGAAAGAGAAGCATAAACATAGTGTAACTAAGAGAAATAATGGGCTATACCTCTCAAGCAGCAAATTGGTGAATAGACCAAGAGTGGGGAATGAGAATGCTCATCAAGATATCCAAGTCTCCAACCAAGACTCATATAAAACAATCTCCTCTCAATTCCATATTGGGTGTATTTCCCTCAAAATTCCTACTATAACTATAAATCATCTCAACAAATAAATTTCTAATTACAAGAGAAATCAACATCACCACCATCTCTAAGTATCCATGAGCACTTGTAACCAATCAATCTATGCCAACTCTAAATGAAACATAGCAATATCATGAAGTATCCAACAAATGATAAATGTACTCAATACAAAGAAACCAAACCAAGATCAATGTCAAAGTTCCAACTATGACCTAGGGAACATAAAAATGACAACATGATCTAAATCATCTCAACTAAAGAGAAAACATACTTCATATGAACATACCATAATATGTGAAAACTTTAAACATGTATCAAGATTATACCAAACCATACCTCTACCAAGAACCCCATGAGTCCTCAAGATGCAACCATCTCCACACACCATGAAGATAACCACCACCAACAAGTGCACCATGCAAATGTTAAAGACACTTCTGTAACAATAGGATCTAAGAAATCCTCCAACATATGTAAACACTTAATAAATATATCAATGCCAACAACTCCCACTCAACTATGGTACCAAGTCACCCATGGCATCATTAAGTTCATCTCCTACATGAAGATCCTCCAAGTATACACACACACACATAACCAAAGTGTTAATACAAAGTGAAACCAAGATCTCTAAACCAAGAAGATATAAATCAAACTAGGAATTAATCCTACACTTCCACCTCATCATTGTCACAAGCTCCCACTAAATATGTATCCAAGCTATCCATGACATCATGATGACAAACCATCATTTAACCATGAGAATCAACCAAGATATTGAACCAACAAATAACTCAAAATGCACATCATGAAATCCTAAAAAGAAACCAAATAACCATGATCCTCAACCAAGAAGATATACTATCATAACCAAATCAGAAACCCAAATCAAGGAGCACCAATAAATTACCTATTTATCCAAACATGTCATTCCAAAATCTATGGCACGTGATTACATCCATGAATCAAGAATCTAACTCTTGAAGTGTCCAACATATCAACATAAAATAGTCGACCACAATCCTCCACAATGACTATACCTAATAACCACATCTCATCCCTTTTACATGAAGAAAAATCAAAAAATTATGTGACTAAGGGCATAGAAAACCCAAATCTAAGCCAAAAATGTGAATATACACCTATGATGAAAGACCAATGGGCAAATACAACCCATATCCAAGCCATAAATGCAACCTATAAGTACAAACCACTTACGACACTACACAACTTGTAGACCCAATATGTCATCATACATATCCAAACCAAACACTGATAACCATATCATCATGAGGCCAATCTAAAATATAAGTTGAGAATACAATAGCATCATACTCAATATCTCCAAAATATAAAATGTCATGAAATAATAATGTTACCAAGTCAATATAAATCATAAATTGTTCAAATCAATATATCACCTAATAAATCATGCCAAACCTACAGCAATGTGTAGATCTCTCCAAGAGCTTCTCATTGACTATTAAGTCTAAAATCCAACTTTGTATGCCCATGTTATGCCCAAATTTATGCTCAAAATAAAAAACATATAACTCTCAGGATCTTAAAACTTGATAAATATCAAAATCGTAGAATCAAACTTGCTCTAAATTTAATGCTCTAAATTATCTTTCCAACGACTATAAAAAGTCCAAAATCATATATCCTGAGTGAAAGTTATTGTCATTTTACCAAGATAACCTTTTTACCACTTTCAAAGAGAGTTTTTTATTTTGTGATGAAAAATTTTGACGAGATTAAATTTGACGGTTGTCATAACCTAAAACGAAAACCTTTTGCATTTTCAATCAACATGGCCAAACTAGGGTATATTATATATCAAAAATTACAGAAAAACCTACTTGGGTCCAATAGTGAGGTATATTTTTGCCCAAGAGGTCATTTATGCAAGTTCCTCCCTAAAATCCTCATTTAAATGAAACATCCAAAAAATCCTTTTGGCCAAAAATTTCACATGCCCATAATTTGCCAACATCTCATCATAATAGCAAACCCAAAACCCTCAAATCTGCAATAACCAACCTACAAAAGCCATATATCTTGTTCATTTTTTTATTCTTGCATGCACTCCCATGGATTCGATCTAGGGTTACAACAATTAAACCATAGTTGTCTTACCGCTTGTAAGGAAACTTGCAACAAAAATATTATTGTTTCCATGTAACCCATAATAGATCTGAATCAAATAAAAACTTAAAATTCATTATCCAAGAGTATAGACAACATATCCACAAAAATGTAACACAAGATATACCTTGGGAAACCACCATTGAAGGAAAAATTGAGCCTCCAAAAGCATTTATCATCATGTATTATTTAGCAAAACACCATTGTAATACAACCATGGAACCCTTCAAAGCCATAGCCACAACTAAGAAATCCATATGAACAAGAATGAGTCCACACGTCCCATTCCATGCTTCCAATCTTCACAAATTTTCCCTTCCTGTCTCAAATGTCTTGTTTGACTTTCCTTTTTGCCTTTTTCCCTTGCCTCTACAACTACCCATGTGGTTGTTTTTATAGTAGAAAGCTCCACAAAACCACTAAGTAGTATTACATAAATCATGTGCTACCAAACCCCCATTGAACCACATTTAATAATTTTTTTCCAATATTAAATAATTACATCAAATATTATCATAATGTTAGAATACAATTGATTAAGAATATCCCATGGCAATCTCTCCATGTTGTATGCCCATCTAGGTGCTCCAAGGTGCAACATTACATAGTAAAAATAATAATACAATATAACAATATCATGCAATGTGTGAAACATACATAATCTCAATAGACCTACATGAGGTGGACATCCAAGTTTTTCATGAATATTTTCTATTCAAATCTTAGTTTCAATTGAAATTCCAATTTTATTTCTTAGAATCAAATTGAAAAAAAATCTTCCCCAATCAAATTCTAGGTGAATAAAATGGGGGTGGTATAACAAATCTAGAATTTGATGAATTCAATGTTGAGATAATGAGTGTTGCACGCATTGCATAATATTGTTTTATTTTATTATGTAATGTTGCACCTAGATGGATGTGCAATATGTAAAAATTATCATAGGATATAATTCATGAGTTTTATTATAACATTGTGATTATATTTCATTTAATTATTTAATATTAGGGAAAATTTAAAATTCTACTATTAAATGTGGGCTTAAGGGGTTAGGTAGCACATGGTTTATGTAATACCACTTAGAAGTTTTTTGATATTTGCTACTATATAAGTAGCCACAAGGGTAGTTGTAGTGAGAAGAAGAAGGCAAAAAGGGAAAATGTCAAGTGAAACAAGGCTTAATAGGTCAGCCAAGGGAGCATTTGTGAAGGTTGGAAGCATGGCATGAGATGTATTGATTCATACTTGTTCACATGGATTACTTGGTAGTGGCTATGGCTTTGAAGGTTTCCATGATTGTATTGCAATGGTATTTTTGTTGAATAATACATAGTGAAGGATGCTTTTGGAGGCTAGGATTTTCCCTCAATGAGGGTTTCCTAGAGTATATCTTATGTCACATTTTTGTGCGTATGTTGTCTATTCTCTTGCATGTGGATTTCAATTGCATATTTATTTTAGATCTATTATGGGTTATGTGGAAACGGTTATATTCTTTGTTACAAGTTTTCGTACAAGTGGTATCAAAGCTATGGTTTTATTGTTGTAATCATGGATTGAATCCATGGGAATGCATGAGAGGATAAAAGAAAGGACAAAATATATGAATTATTTGTTGCAGATCTGAGAGTTTTTGGATTTGCTATTATGTTGGGATGTTGGTAGATTTTGGGCATGTGAAATTATTGGTCAATGGATTTTTTGGATGTTTTATTTAAATGAGGGTTTTAGGGGGGAGCTTGCATAAATGACCTCCTAGGTAAAAATAGACCTCACTATTGGATCTGGGTCTACATTTCCATAATTTTTGATAAATAATATGCCCTAGTTTGGCCATGTTTAGAGGAAACTAAAGCATTTTTTTAGTTTCAGCCCATGATGGCCATCAAATTTAATCCCGTCAAAATTTTTATCACAAAAAGAAAATCATAGTGAAAATGGTAAAAAGACTATCTTAGTAAAATGAGCAAAACTTTCTCTTAGGATATCAAATTTAAGACTTCTTATAGGCATTGGAAAACTAATTCAGAGAACTAGAACTTGGTGTAAGTTTAGTTCTGTGATTTTGACATTTTGTCATGTTTTAAGAGCCCAAAAGTTAGATGTTATTTATTTTGAGCATAGATTAGGGCATAACTTGGGCATATGGAGTCAAATTTTAGACTTCAAGTAGTCAAAAGAAAGCTCTTGGAGAGTTCTACACATTGGTTTAGATTTGGTGTAGGTTTGTCATGGTTTATTTGGTGATATATTAAGCTAAATAGTTTATAGTATATATTGACTATGGTAACATTGTGAGTTTATGGAATTATATATTTTAGAGATTTGGATTTGATGTCATTGTATACTCAATTCATATTTCAAATTGGTCTCATGATAATATGGTTATCAATTTTTGGTTTGGATATGTATGATGACTCATTGGGTCTACAAGTTGTCCAGTGTTGTAAGTGGTCTATACTTACATGTTGCATTTATATCTTGGTCATGGGTTGTCTTTGCCCATTGATCTTTCATTATTGATGCATATTTAGATTGGTGGCTTGCATTTGGGTTGTTTATTCCCTAAGGCAAATGATTTTCTGATTTTTCTTCATGTAGAAGGGATGAGATGTTTTTAACAGGTACAGTCATGGTGAAGAATTATGGTTGACTATTTTATGCTGATAGCTTGAACATATTGAGAGTTAGATGCTCAGCTCATGGATGTGATCGTGGTGTCATAGATTTTAGCATGACATGATTGGATATACAAGTACATCTTTGATGTTCATTGGTTTGGATTTCTTATTTGGTTATGATGTTAAATCTTCTTGGTTGAGGATCATGATTATTTGGTTTCTTTTGAAGAGTTCATGATGTGTACTTTGAGTTCTTTGATGGTATGATTCCTTGGTTGATTATCATGGTTAGTGTTAGGATAAACCATGAACAAAAATAAAAACTACATGCAAATATAACCAACAATAGAAAATAATAGATCACACAAAAATGAACATAAGGCACGAAGATTTAACATGGTTCACCCAATCCCTGGCCTACGTCCACCAAAAAAAAAGTCCAATATTATTACAATCCAATGATTACAACCTGATTACAGTCTATAATCCCTTACATCTCAATACCACTGCAAGAAGAAACTTTGCATCACAACATAATGAAAATACCTAACCCTAAACCCTTTTATACAAGTATTTTATCCATTTTAGGGTTACAGTGCTTTCCTAATCAGTCACCATAATCTAACAAGCTACCACTTGGGGACTGATCAAGCTCCACACTAAACAACAATCTCCCACTTGAAGACTAATCTTGTAGCAATACCACTACCACATGGGGCTCCCACTGGATCAAACCACCTTGGACTCTATTGTTCATTTATTCATGTTCAGTCTAAAAGACCAACCAAAGCTGAAGAGGAGTTCAGCTTCTCCCTTGTTACAACCTTTGTCAACATATCTTCTGGATTGTCATTTGTATGGATCTTCTCCAGCTTTAGCTATCCATCCTCCAAAACTGACCAAATGAAATGGTACCGCAACTGTATGTGTTTGGTCTTAGAATGCAAAGCTAAATTCTTTGCAAGTTGAATGGCACTCTGACTATCGATGAACAAATAATTACCCTTCAAAGGATGCCCCAATTCTTCCAAGAAGAACTAAAGCCATATCATCTCCTTGGCTGCCTCTATAGCAGCATCATACTCTGCCTCTGTAGTGGATAGAGCATTAATCTTTTGTAACCTAGAAACTCAGCTCACAGTTGCCCCACCAACAGTAAAGACATAACCTGTTGTACTCTGCCTAGTATCAATATCCTCAGCCAAATCTGAGTCAACATAGCCCTATAAATCAGTAGTAGAGCCCCCAAAGTATAAACACTTATTGGATGTTCCTCTCAAATATCTGATAATCCACTTGACAGCATTCCAATACTCAAATCTTGGATGACTCATATCCCTGCTAACGACTCCCACTGCATGTGCAATAACTGGCCTAATACATACCATAGCATACATTAAGCTTCCTACAGCTGAAGCATAAGGTACCTTGGACATCTTATCCTCCTCTTCTTGTGTCTTAGGACACATCTCCTTAGTCAAATTCAAATGACTAGGTAAAGGTGTGCTGACAGCTTTAGCATTCTCCATAGAGAAACGTTGCAACACCTTCTCAACATAATCAGCCTGAGATAGCGTCAATATTCTATTCTTCCTATCTTTACAAATTTTCATACCAAAGATTTATTTTGCTGCCCCCAAATCCTTCATAGCAAATGCATGTGCTAATTGGCATTTTAGCCCCTTAATATGATCCACGTTAGACCTAGCTACAAGCATATCATCAAGATATAAACATAAAATAATGTAGCTATCATCATCCAACCTCTTAAAATAAATATATTAATCTGAATGACACCTATTATATCCATTCTCATGCATAAAACTGTCAAATTTTAGATACCATTGCCGAGGTGCTTGCTTCAAGCCATATAAATTTTTTTTCAATTTGCACACTAAGTTCTCCTTACCTTTGACCTCAAAACCCTATGGCTGAGCCATATACATTTCTTCATCCAAATCACCATGAAGAAAGACTGTTTTAACATCCAACTACTCTACATGCAAATCTTCAGTAGCCACAAGACTTAAAACAGTACGAATAGAAGTCATTTTAACAACAGGAGAAAATATCTCATCAAAATCAATTCTCTTTTTCTGTGCAAATCCTTTTATAACTAACCTGGCCTTAAATAATTTTTGACCTCCTTCCTCTTCTTTCAACCTGTAAACCCACTTATTCTGTAAAGACTTTTTACCTGCAAGCAACTTGCATAGATCCCATGTCTTATTCTTTAGCAAAGAGTCCATTTCATCTTTCATTGCAGACTCCCATTGAATCTTAGTATCCACCTGCACAGCTTCATCATAACTTTCAGGTTCACTAGCATCAGTAAGTAAAATAGAATACAAAGAGGGAGAAAATCTTTGTGGAGGTCTAATTGGTCTCGTTGACCATCTAACATTCACTGGTGTGTGTGGTATTTGTTGTGGCAGTTGTTGCACATCACGAGGAATGGCTGGAACATCAGCTTTTGGAGTATCATCCAGAACTACATAATCATCTTCTTTCTTCTCATGTTGCTGCAATAGATCTTTGTACAACACTTTCTCATTGAATATGACATCCCAACTTCTTACAATTTTATGATTTTCAAAATCCCAAAGCCTATAACCAAATTCATTGATGCCATATCCAACAAAGACACATTTCTTTGATTTAGCTTCTAGCTTGGTTCTATTTTCAGATTCTATATGAGCAAAAGCTTCACAACCGAAGGTCTTGAGAAAAGCATAACTCATCTTCTTACCAGTCCATGCCTCCTCTAGAATACCACAACCCAAAGGAGTAGAGGGACCTCTATTAATCAAATATACAATAGTATTGATAGCCTCTGCCCACATGTGTAAGGGCAACCCAGCATGCAACCTCATGCTCCTTACGTGCTCCATTATAGTCCTGTTCATGTGTTCAGCCACTCCATTTTCCTGTGGAGTCCTTGGAACAGTTTTCTATCTACGAATACCATTAGTGGAGCAATAATCTTCAAATTCATGACTGCAATACTCACCACCATTATCAAATCTAAGACATTTTAATTTCTTACCAGTCTCATTTTTAACCAAGCATTTCCATAAATCTTAAAAGTTTGAAATACATCAAATTTCTGTCTAAGGAAATAAACTCATACTTTTCTAGTTGCATCATCAATAAATGTAACATAATAGTGAGATCCACCAAGGGAAGATACAAGAGCTAGTCCCCATACATCTGTATGCACAAGTTCTAATTTCTCCTTTTTATTTTCCTTCTCAGTCTTTACAAAACTCACTCTCTTTTGTTTTCCATACACACAACTTTCACAGAAATCCATATTAACACATTTCAAACCTGGTAAAACTTTCTTTGAATGAATTACTTTCATATCTTTCTCACTCATGTGCCCAAGTCTATTGCGCCACAGCGCTGTATCAGAATCTACTGCAGCTATTTGTTCTCCCTGCTCAACTGCAACAATTGTTCCTGAACATTCATTTTTCTCTGAAACAATCAAAGTAGAAGGAATAATATGACATGTACAAAGATATAAGGTGCCTACTTTCACACCTTTGCTACTACAAGGGAACCTTTTGAAACCTTTCAGTTTTTATCATTAAAAGTAACTACACAACCCTCATCACCGAGTTGCCCTACTGAAATTAAATTCCTACTCAGCCTTGGAACATGACTTACCTCATGTAGTAGCCAATGATTCCCATTCTGCAACTTAATCTTAATTTTTCCCTTTCCAACAATCTAACAGGGTTCATTATCCCCCAAATAAACAATCCCAAAATCCCCTTGGACATAATCAATGAAATAACCTCTATGAGGTGTAGCATGAAATGAAGCACCAGAATCTAAAACCCATGAATCATCAACACTTTCTAAAGATAGAAGCAAAGCATCCTCTTCAGATTTGTTACTTACCATATTTGCCTCCTTGTCTCCATCTGATTTATCTCCTTCATTTTTCTTTCAATTCCAACAATATTTCTTTTTGTGCCCTGGTTTCTCATAGTACCAACAATCATTTGGTCCTCTCAATTAAGACCTCTTCCCCTTTGACTTTCCTCTTGATTTCCCACAATTTCCAGAGTTACTTCCTCTCTCATTCGTTCTGCCCCTGCTTTGTGCATTCAAAGCACTTCTTGATGTAGATCCACCTAAGGATTTCCTATGAGTTTCCTCACTCAAAACAACACTGATCACATCATCATATTTTAGGGTACTAGATCCAGGAACAGAATTACTCACCACCATTACCAAGCCATTCTAGCTTTTAGGCAAAGAACAAAAAATCAAGAGAGCCCTAATTTCTTCATCAAATTTTATACCCACAGAAGATAACTGACTAGTAATAGTATTAAACTCATTTAAATGATCTGCAACAGATCTACCTTCTACCATTTTCATATTAAATAAATGCTTCATGAGAAATACCTTGTTTGAAGCGTACGGCTTTTCATAAAGTGTCGCTAGGGTTTTCATCAACTCTTCTATCATCTTTGCTTTTGTAATATTAAATGCCACTGATGTGTCAAGCATAACCGAATGCTTCTGAGTGCCTTTCCATCCAAAAGATCCCATTCAACATCTAACATAATTCCCTAATTCTTGGCTTTGCCTTCCAACGGCTTCCATAAATCCTTTTGATACATATAGTCTTCCATTTGCATCTTCTATAACTGAAAGTTTTGCCCATTAAACCTATCAACCCTCAGCTTACCCTAATCTGCCATTGCTCTCACTCAATCGTGAGACTCCCACTCAACCGTGAAACTTTCCTGTAGAGGATAACTGAAAAAAAAAACTAGGCTATGATACCACTTGTTAGGATAAACCATGAACATAAATAAAAACTACATGTAAATATAACCAATAACAAAAAATAATAGATCACACAGAAATGAACACAAGGCACCAAGATTTAACATGGTTCACCCAATCCCTGGGCTACATCCACCAAATAGCAAGTTCGATCTTATTACAATCCAGTGATTACAACCTGATTACAGTTTGTAATCCCTTATAGCTCAATACCATCGCAAGAAGAAATTTTGCATCACAACATAATGAAAATACCTAACCCTAAACCCTTTTATACAAGTATTTTATCCATTTTAGGTTTACAACATGTCGGCCATATGTTGACCATAATATGTCAGCTACAACGTCGGCCACGGCCCCAAAAAAAATTGTACAGTACTTTCCTGATCTGTCACCATAATCTACCAGTTAGAGGATAGTTTTTTCATCATGATGTCATTGATAGCTTGGATATATAGTTCAGTGGGAGCTTGTGACTATGATGAGGTGACATTGTAGGATTAGTTCCTAGTTTGGTTTGTATCTTCTTAGTTTGGAGATCTTGATTTCACTTGGTACTGACACTTTGGTTGTGTGAGTGTAGACCTGGATGATCTTCATGTAGGAGATGGATTTTATGATTCCATAGGTGACTTGGTACCATATTTGAGTGTGATTTCTTGGTATTGATATACTTATTGAGTGTTTGTAGATGTTGGAGGTTTGTCTTAGATCTTGTTGTTGTAGAAGCATCTTTGAAATTTGCATGGTGCACTTGGTTATCTTCATGGTGTGTGAAGATGGTTAGATCTTGAGGACTCATGGATTCTTGGTTATCTTCATGGTGTGTGGAGATGGTTCTTCATGATATATGGAGATGTTTTTTCGTCATGGTGTGTGGAGATGGTTGCATCTTGAGGACTAATGGGGTTCTTGGTAAAGGTGTGGTTTATGCTTTCATTTGGCATAATATCCTTGGATTTTGGATGGTTTCATTCTTTATGTCATGGTTTACTCTTGATATGCATTTAGAGTTTTTGACATCTTATGGTATGTTCATATGGAGCATGGAATCTCTTTGGTTTAGATGGTTAGATCATGTTGTCATGTTTATGGTCTTGAGGCCATGGTTGGAAGTTTGACATTGATCTTGGTTTAGTTTCTTAGTATTGATTACATTGATCATAAGCTAGATACTTCATGATATTGTTATGTTGCATTTGGAGTTGGTATAGATTGATTGGTTATAGGTGCTCATGGATATGTAGAGATAGTGGTGATTCTGATTTCACTTTGATTAGAGAGGTATTTGTTGGGATAGTTGTTTGGTTTCAGTAAGAAGTTTGAGGGGCATTCACCTAATATGGACTTGAGAATAGATTTTTCTTAGTTGAGTCTTGGTTGGAGACTTGGATATCTTGATGAGCATTCTCATTCTGCACTCTTGGTCTACTGAGTGGTTTGCTACTTGAGAGGTATAGCCCATTGTTTCTCTCAAGTGCATTATGTTTATGCATGTCTTTCATGAATATATATCTTGAGCTATGGTACATGAGTTAGTTCTAGAGGATTCATTTGAGAGATGGGTTAGTATTGGTTATCTACATGTGCATATGTTGTTATGTTGGTTAAGTTTGGGAGATGGTTTTATATTAGGCATATTCCTTGGTTTAGGAATTGTTATTCCTTGAGTTAGGAATGATTTAATGAGTTTGATCCTCTTGTGAGAGGCTTACATCCATGATTATCTATATGGTATGGTTTGGGTGTTGTTTTGGCTTCTTCATTGGGGTTTAATGGAGGAGATCATACTTGCATAGTTTACATCTAAAGGTGTGTGTAGAAGGACATGATACAGGTTATGATTTGCATGGTTTCTCTTTGGTCTTGGTTATCTTCCTAGATGTTTGGTTTTCACTTACATTGGATTTTAGATTGGTTGGAGATTTTGATCACTAGTTTGTGTTCATGGATGTCATGTGAGAGATGATATGGTTATTTCTTTATCTCCTTTCCTTTGTTCATTGTGGAGAACTTGGGAGACTGTTGGAGATTTTTTATGAGAATTATTCTTGCAGGTTATTGGTTTATGTATTGTAGATGCCCTTGAGACTACATGGAGTCACTTCTTTGAGATGTTGTGAGTGGATTGGTTATAGATTTGGCATTATCTTTTGCAGTGGGAGCTTCTTGGTATATATGTGGTAGGTATTGCTCTTCAAGCTTGTGATTGTAGGTTATATATTGGATATGTTGATAATTGTGAGATTCACTTGTTATACCTATGGAGGTATGGATAGTTGGATGGGTTTGGCATTTGTTGTGGGTTTTATTTCAACTATGGATATTTTGACAACTATGGATATATGTTATTACCTTTGGATTAGGTTTTTGTGCTTGGCATTTCAGTTGGTACAAGATTTTATGATATTCCAATACGACAAGTTGGGTGGCTTTCTCTTTGGATGGCTTCTATGTATGTCTAGTGGTAGTGGCATAATAGGATGTGGCGTCATTCATGTCTGAGATGCTAGATACTTTGATTTTGTTGCGAGTACTAGGATGGATCACTTCATGTAATTTGATCCATGATGGTGGATGTGCTAGGAAGGATTGTTACCTTGTTCATTATGTGGCTATAGATTATGCAATGTATACAACAAGTGGGAGATTATTGAGATAATGGGTGTTTTACACATTGCATAGTATTGTTATATTATTTTATTTTATTTTATTATGTAATGTTGCAACTAGATGGATGTGTAACATGTAAAGATTCCCGTGGGATATACTTGATGAGTTGTATTGTAACATTGTAATAATATTTCATGTAATTATTTAATATTGGGGAAAAGAATTAAAATTTCAATATTAAATGTGAGGTTAAGGGGTTAGGTAGAACATGGTTTTAGCACATGGTTTATGTAATACCACTTAGTAGTTCTATGGGATTTGCTACTATATAAGTAGCCACAAGGGTAGTTGTAGTGAGAAGAAGAAGGCAAAAAGGGAAAGAGTCGAGTGGGATAAGGCTTGACGGGTTAGCCAAGGGAGCATTTGTGAAGGTTGGAAGCATGGCATGGGATGTATGGATTTATGCTTGTTCACATGGATTGCTTGGTAGTGGCTATGGCTTTGAAGGATTCCATGATTGTATTGCAATGGTATTTTTGTTGAATAATACATAGTGATGGATGCTTTTGGAGACCGGGTTTTCCCAGGGTATATCTTGTGTCACATTTTTGTGGTTATATTGTCTATTCTCTTGCATGTGGATTTCAATTGCATATTTCTTTCAAATCTATTATGGGTTATGTGGAAATGATTGTATTTTTTGTTGCAAGTTCCCTTACATTCAAGATTTGAGACCAATACTAGAATTGCAAATTCCAATAGCCAAATGAACCCTTTTGTTAGATAAAAATGTATAACTATCAATTAATTATACAGAAGTTTTCATTGAAATAAATGATCTATATTTTCATCCAACAATGTCTAGAACACAAGAAGGAAAACATGATCATCAAAACTCTCTCATTCATTGGTATTTTTATTAGTAGCTATACGTCATTTTTCACATGCCATCATTTATATAGATTCATCTTTTCAAATTGTTCTTAAAGTGTCTTGGTTAAGAGTGCTTTCCATGACAATAACATTCCAATGTGCAAAATTAGCTAAATTCACCTGATCCATACCTACATTTTTGGCCAAGGACACAATAATCCCCTTCTCTATGGTCACAAAATAGCCCAACACAATGTTCTCTCTATAAAAGGGCACCCCACACTAAGTGTTTTTAATAGATTTATTAACATCTTCTACAACTCGCTCGCTAGTAGCCAAGAATCACTTCAAGACCCAACAACTTGGGACTACATTTTGCATGAAGCTCATAAGTGTTTTCTACATGCAAGACCAAATCTCCATCCATCTTCTCAGAGGCCTCAGCTTGCGCACTCTTGAGACTAGCTATAAAAACATGCAAGAATTGATCATCACTATAAACTCATGCAACACTTGATCATAATTGTAAACCCATGCAAGATTCAATCATAACTATAAATCAAGATCTAGGTCTGTGATGCACCATTCTCAATGGTGAAATATTTGATGTGAAATGAGTACCAAAGCTCGTGAGTGTCAAATGGTAACTTGGGCATATGGAACTTGGACATATGGACTATAAGTTTTGGAATTCAGGGTTGAAACTTCAGTAAACCAATATATGACCATTCATAACATCTTGTTAGCTCATTTACTTCTTATTCTTTCATTTGCACTTGCTTTTTAGTGGGTCATCCTTAAGCATCACATGTTAAGGAAAAAATTAAGTTTGGAAAAAGTAATTCAACTTTGACTCTTTAACATTATAGTATAGGAACTAAGTCTTAGTGTGTTATGTTTAAGTCTTTCATTCAACTATGCTTGTCATTTCACCTTGTTTCTTTCTTCCTTAATTCCTACAAATTTTTCATTAATTAATTATCACACAAACTTATTTCCATATCCTTTTCATAAATGTTTATATGTTTTTTTAATTGTATCAAGGTCAAATCAAGTGATGAAAAGTAAAAGGATCATGAGAAAGCTAGGAGCATGAGACTCTCCCCAAGGCATCATTGGAAGATTGAGGAATATCTAAACATTTTCTAATTGACAACTGATTTTTAGTCACTACATTAGTTGTTAAAGGTTGATCAAGAACTCATTATAAATGAATTACAAGCTACAAAAAAAAAATTGAGTGAAGGTTCTTTTTAATAAAGGCAATGTTTATATATAGTAATGCCATCTTAGCGACATGATTTGAGACTTATTTTTAGATGCTATATTTGCTTCATATGTTTTTTAATTGTGGTTGGAGGCTAGATGAAACTTTACAAGATGATTTTTGAGATATACTTTATGTTATACATTTTATATGCTTTCATTTATAGATTATGGATTTGCATGGATTTCTAACCCTACTAGCCCATCTAATACCTATATTACTGTTGATATGATTCTATATAATCACAATGTTATTTGTCAATATACAATGTTGGTTGGTCGGTAATGCAATTTTGTGCAAGAACATATACTAAAGTCTCCTTATCATATATTCAGAGATGAAACTATGGTCCAAGTAAATAACCAAAGCTTAGATGATCTGTTAGGGAGTTAACTACCTGTATCTAGGAACTTGGGTTTTTTTTTGTTTGGTTTAATGATATCTTTATTGTGACTTCATTTTTTAACCTTTTTATTAATGTATGAGTACTTGAATATAATTACCTTAGTATATATGGGTGCACACATATATGCCCAAATAAATATATTTACATCTAAAAATGCATGTGTGTGATTTTAACTCTTGCATGTAAAGTTTGCAAAAGTCTGATAATTTAATAAATTAATGGAGGAAACAAATAAAATAAATAAGTGAAAGTTGAACTAAAATTTTATTAGGTTTAAACATAAAACCTACTGCCTCTTGATTACACCCACTATGTTGGAATGAGTATATGGGAAACAAGATACTAAGAGGGGGGGTGAATCAGGATCTTAACTTTGACTTCAAAAAACAATTTCGTAAATTCATATCTAATTCATCTCATATATTATATCTACCATTAAAACTATAATTTTGAAACATAAATAAAATGCATCACATCCATAAAGAGTTCAAGACATAACACAATGATTTGGTAACCCAAAAATACTTCAAGGTAGAGGTAAAACTGGGGTGGGGATGAAACCCACAAATCTTCACTGTTGCAATAATAAAGTTAACCTGAAAGGGTTACAATGTTTGATCATAAGATATGATCTACTGTGTGAGGGCTCCACCATGTTAAAAGATTAAGAAACTATTAGGTCTCACCTTGTTAAAGGATTTTACACTCATAATGAAGTAAAGACTCTATTAGGAGGTTTACATAGATCTGTTAAGACCACTTTGTTAAGAGATTTATCCTGTCTCAATTTAAAATGACTAATTGAGTACCTGACCCTCAATTTTCTCTGTAAGCTGATCTTTGATCTCCTCTTCTCTATGCCTTTGATCTAATCTCCTAATCTGATAACTTTGTGCAATCCTTCAATGCTCTAATTACTCTCTTCTTGATCTATCTCTAGAACTTTTTTTTGTGAAGGTTCTATATCTTGATCAATGACTTACACTTCATCATCATTTTTTGTTTCTATCTCATTTTCTGATTGGTTGAATTGCACACCTTGGGATCATTACCTTCTAAAATAATACATGATCAACTCCTTATCTAGCTCTACAAATATTAAATATTATAGAAAAGTCATCCAAAATGGTTTACATATGAGTTTGTGCCATTACAAAGTCACATATCAAAATTGAACTACTCGGCACTTGAATGCTCTAATGCTTGGTCATGGATAAACCTTCATGTTGTTACTCAGCTTATGTATACCTATTTTCTTGGTTTAAACTATATTACTTGACTCTTACTATATTTCTCAGCTCACACATCTACTCAGTCACTACTAAATACTCAGCAATCACTATCCTACTCGGTATAAGAATTATATGCTCAACCTTTACTAGATAACCTGATCATAGTGATGACCTTGTAATCTCACCTAGTAGATTACTAAGCATCTGAACACTAATAGAAAACATAAACTTAGAGATCAACACCACAATTGATCCACCTACTTAGCTCTTCATGAAACATAAAATGGAAAAGGAATTTTAATGCATTCAACTTAGTAAGACCAAGTTATAGACTAGAGACAGTAAAAGGTCACAATAATTGAACCCTTGACATAGTAAGTGAGATTAAAGAGTCTTAGCCATTGCACCACAAGATATTTTTGAGTTTGAAAACCAAGAATCACATGGATAACCATCAATTATATGGAAATTAAGACAAAAAATTACAAACAATAAATAAATAGGTTGAAGCTTTACTTGGGATGCCATGTAACCATTGCAATGAAATTTTGCTCCTTCTAAAATAGGAGAATTCTTGAAAAAGAAAATATATAAAAATTTAATGCAAAAAAATTAATACAAAATATTGAAGGAAACCAACACAAAAGGAATATCAAGGAATCAAGGAGGAAGGAGAAAACCAGACTAACTTGGAGCCATAGGAAACCAAGAATCTTAACAAATGCACATAGGATTCACTTACAACCTTTCTCATGAAACCAAGTAGACCTTGATCCTCTCTCTTCTTCATGATGATGTTTACATGAAATAGATAAGGAAAAATGAATAATGTTTTTATAAAATAATCTCTACTTGCATTTACATCTAGATGTCTCAGGTTTGTGTTGGTTGTGATGAAATTTCTTGGGTGTACATGTTTGATACTTTATCCGAGTATTTATTTGGGTCTCAAAATGGTATTCTAGGAATTAAATTTACTTACAATTGAGTAACAATGAGATCTCAACCTAGTGATTCATCTTATGAGACATACAAAGAACCCTCCTAAAACTCAAACAAGTTTGGAAGTTCAATTCATAGAATGCCTTATATATTTTTGTGTCCCCTAGAACATATGCATAGGTATATTGCTCATATGTACATGTATACATAACATATGCATAGTCTTGTGCTTAAACAACTGCCAACCTTCTATCAGCCTTCATGTATAAATGCGCAACACTACTTGGTAGATGCACAAATTTTGGTAAATAACATAAGTGTGGTTATTTTGAACATGTGCACAACATTATTGGATAAATGTGCAGATCTAGTGAAGATCACATAGATATGAAACTTAAATGAATAAATGTGTCACTCTTCTTAATGGATGCACATGAATAATGAAAGTGCAATAATAGGTGGAAAATGCGTAGTTATAGGGAATAGATATGTAACTCTAGGGTTTACTATCAATTGGCTTTCTTTTTTTTGTAAGTTTTTGGTAAATCATCCTAATTTAATTTTAAGTATCATCTTGTTATTACTTCTTTCATACCAATGGAATGTTGTTTCATTGTGACATGTTACCTTCTACATTTGTAGTGTTTTTTGTTTGGTTTTTTATTAGGGAATAAACCCTAGGTGAGTGTGTCACCATAGGTGTTAGGGTCTAGAAGTGGCTACCAGGTGATCCTATGTTTGGAGACTAGAGCTCTACGCAAGCTAGCTTTAATTGTGAGTTAGTTAATAAGTGATAACATAATAATAAATGAACTTATTAGTTGGGTTTGGGTTTTACATTAAACAAGATAAAAATGGTTGTATTGTTGGAGTACTTGGTGTAGGGGCATTCTGTACATCTTATTTGTCCCTAGCTCAGGAGGTTGATCCCAATACTACAAAACCATGTATATCCTATTGTAGTACTTGAGGAAAAGATGTTCCATGTGGTAGGATGCTCTTAGGCTTAGGAGTTCAATCCCAACACTATGGGAATGCACTCACCTAGATGTGATTGAACCCCTAACTCTTGCCTTTTCCCTTGGTTGTTACTTTGGCTTTATGTTTTTGCCTTTACTTGGGTTTTTGGGCTAAGCCTTAGTCTCATCCTAGACTTATTTGGATAATGGTTTTTCCTCGTAGCTTGGGGGAGTGGTTCCTCAATGTTCCACATTGCTGAGTGGAAAAAAAAATTTAGGCATGTACATTGTTCAATTGAGAAAATAATTAAATATTACTTGATTTTTATGAAGAGGTTTTGAAGATTCTTGAAGATTTTAATCAAATTGATATTTACTTGATGTTTCCAATTGATGTAAAAATTTAACCCTAATAGGGTACTTATTGTTATGCTTAAGGAAAATAATGTAAAAGGGAATGTAGATAGGAAAAAGGGGATAAAAGGAAATTAATGATATGCCAAATAGATTGTTGTTTGTCTTCCTTTCTTGAAAACTTAATTATGGAATACGTAACTGTTATTAAAATTTATCATACGTAAAGAACCCACCGAGAAATGTGTTCATTATTTTAGTTTGTAATATTTACTTTGCAAATGCAATTGTGTTATGTGACTATTTAAAATTTTAAACATATCTTAGAAGAAAGTTTTACTTAGGTAAATCAATAATAAATACTTAAAGAAAATGAATCTAGGATCTTTTACATTAGGGAACCAGTTGGGACAAATGTGCATAACTATATAAAAAAATAAAAAATTATTCACAAAACTTAGTAACATTTAGATTTATCCTTTCGTGTTCCTTGGTGGGGCATTTCACTTGGTATTAGAGCCATGGGTTTCTACACTAGGAGATCTAGGGCTTATTGTGTTAAGAAAACTAGGAAAGGAAATTTTGGAAATCTCTCACCTTACAACTTGTCTTATGACCATTAGAATTCCTCTAAAAACATGAGGAGTAGGAAGGGGTATGGCAAACAACTCACCCCCAAGATCTAAACATGCAAGCTCTCAAGGAGAGCAAGAATAACAAAATTGGAATGAAGGTAGTAGAAGCTACGGGGAGAATGAAGTAGCTCAACTTAGGAGGTTAGTGTAGAAAGTGATGCAAAGGTTAAATAAATTAGAAAATAGGATGAATTGTGAATAAAATAACTATTCCCACATCAGTGGTCATAGATAATAGGGAAAATCCCTAGGAGAAGGGTTGTAGAATATCATAAAACACTTGTTTCCACCCAAATAAAGGGCCTACAATGATTGTAAATGGCTAATTTTTATGGAGATGGAGGGTCAACAATAAAATCTTGTCTTTTTTACTTAGAAATATGTTTTACTATGCACCCATTCAATATTAATGTGAGGGAAAGATGTGTCATAATGCACTTAAGGAAGAATGCATCAAGTTGGTGGTTTTAAGAGGAAGAGAGGCTAGAAGTAGGTATAGACGACATATCTTGGGATCTCTTCTTAAAATCCTTCAAGGATGAATGCCTCTTTGATCAATGGAGACAAGGAAAGGCCAAAGAATTTCATCAACTAAAACAAAACAATGTGACAGTAGAAGAATATAAGAGGAATTTCTATGAGTTGAAACCTTTATCCATATTCAAATAAGATAGACCAATGCTAATACAATATTTCATCACGGGTCTCGGTGATGATATATTAGGAGGAGTAGTGATTTTTGAACCTAAAACTCTATGGGATGCAATAAATATGGCTTTTCTAGAAGAAATAAATGTGGTAACAAGGATGGGTGGTCATGTAGGGAGCTAAATGACTCATAACAATAATATAAACAACCAAGGAACCACATACCTAAAGGAAATCCAATCTTTCAAGGGGCCCAGGACATCAAAAAAGGGAAAAGTTTACTAGTGGCAAAGGGAGGCAGCTGAATGATAGAACCAATTGTAAATATAGCTCTTGGAAAAGCTCATAGAATGATAGCTTAACAATCTAGTGCTCCCCCTATCTATAATTATGATAGAAATATGAGATGGTTCTCTTGCAGACAATAAGGACACTATGTAGTAAGTTTCTCATAAAGAAGAAATAAAAAATTCATACAAAAGCAAGCAATCTCGAAGCCCACGGTAGGAAATACAGGTTACTCCCACCATATATTTGTAGCTATAGACCACCTCCAAGGATATTTTCTAGGGATACTTAAGCAAATAAACCTACACCTCAGGGATCGAATCATTGAACAAGTGAGGGTTCAATAAGACCCCAATGATGAGCCCTCTAGTACTTGGGAGGATGCCAATAGATACAGGACATCTTATCCATATATATTCATTGACTTTAAGGAGAAATCCTAGTCCTAAGGTAGGAGGTTGTAATGCCACCGTAGCAATATGATTTGAGACTTGTTTTGAGAGACTATATTTTCTTCATATGTTTTATGATTATGGTAGGAGGCTAGATGATACTTTACATGATGAGTTTTGAGATACACTTTCTATGATATATTTTATAAGCTTTTATTTATAGATTATTGATGTAGAAGCATCCTAGGGTAGTTGGTAATCCTATATGTTGGAGGGGATTTTGATCTTGGAGTTAGAGAACTCAATTGAAAGGAGGTGATGCTCAATCACTATTGGAGTAGTTCTTGGTTGTAGTATTTCCCAAGGAACTCAGTGACTGAAGGACATTAAGGATAGTGGTGCTCGATTGATGATATGTTTCGTAGAACTTGAACTCAATGAATAGGAATCTCATTGGACATATGTGTTTGGTATGATCAGCATTTACTCAGTATGGTTGGAGGTTTTTTTTGTTTCTTGGTGGTTTGGTTCACAAATTGGGTGTTCTTGGAGATTTGATCAACCAACTTGGTGCATTTAATTTGTGTGGTGTGTGATCATGATATAGATTGATCATGGGATGTGTGAGGGCCTATTTGTGGTCTTGGTTCTTTCTCCTATGTGTATTTAATTATTTTTGTAAGCTAACTAAGATTGTTATGTTTATTTGGGTTCTAGATGATTCTATTCATAACAAGTTGACTTGTGGTCATGCAAGTATAAAAGAAGGATTTGGGTAGTCATAGATATGCAAGGAGTATAAATAATGTAGGAAGGAATCTGGAATTGTGAATTTGTGAGAAGGGCTAGTAGCTATGTGTGGACTTAGGAAACAAGAAGGTTGTTTGGTGGCTTGTGAGCACAAGCTTAGATCTTGCTTGGGGTTTCTATCAAATTCTTTTGGTGTTACATATCTAGGCTAGCTAGGGTTGGGAGTATTTGGATCTTGTGAGGCCTTGCAAAACTATTATTATAATTTCTTTGTTTTTGGTCATAACTTAGAAGGCCTTCAACCCTACACATTACATCTAATCAATTGTTTATAAATAAAAGAGTTGGATGTTCTATCAAATCATTTATCTTGTGTTGTGTATCCATTGTGTGGTTAGTTGTTGAGGGCTTGGTCACATCCATCGGGGTTTCAATTAGCCTACACTGTATCAAATGGTATTAGAGTGAAGGTTTGATCTAGTTGGATATTGGTAGAGCATGATTGTAGATATTTCATGTAATTTGGTTTGCAAATCCATATTCCTCAAATTATGAAACTCTTGCCTAATTGTTGTGTAAGGTGGTAGGTTACAATCTAGCTTGCAAGAACCTTAGACATTTTTGAATAGAACAAAAATAAGGTTTCCCTTCTTAACCCTATTTGCAATGTGATGATCCAAATTGATTAAGTACAAGAAAGTGATCAATGTAGAAATGGATCATGTGATGGAGAATAGGGAGAAAGGGGGAGATATATCTTTCCATTATGGGGGAGCATATTCTTAAATCTTTAAATAGATAAAAGACAAAAACTACTAAATATGGAAAGTGTTGTCTTCTAATGTTCGTGTATAGTTTCTAGAAAATTTGCAACCTGTTTCGCACTAGAAATGACAATGGGGCACAATCCTACCTCAGGGCATAATTCTTCCCCAAAATTCTGACCTTCACCTGCACTGCTTCGACATATTTTTTGTTTGCAGATCTCGCAAGTTCGATGAAAGGGTATCTGAATATGCTCTTTAATTCATTGTTCCACACCTGTACCTACAAGAAAAAATGG
This sequence comes from Cupressus sempervirens, assembly GCA_028749045.1. Taxonomy (NCBI): domain Eukaryota; kingdom Viridiplantae; phylum Streptophyta; class Pinopsida; order Cupressales; family Cupressaceae; genus Cupressus; species Cupressus sempervirens. The sequence continues at coordinate 511,541,492 of CM053788.1, read as the reverse complement.
CTTTGTTTGTTTGATTGGGGGTTTTCCTTGGTCAAACCCCAATTTAGAATTAACCTTGAAATTGAATTGAAATTGTAATACAAATAAAAAAAGTAAATGAAACAATTCACCTTGTTTATATTGAAATCCTTGTGGAAGATTTGAATCCTTAAATCCACAAGTTCAATGGCATTAGATCTTCAACACCAATATTGAATGCATCTTTGCATAGAAGAGGGCTTGAATGAATGTGGATGAAATCTTCAACAAGAGGGCTCCATAGAGATTGAATCCTTCAATGGCTAACAATGGATCTCCTTGATAAATTGGATGTTTGAACACTTGAATGCTTGAATGATTGTAGAACTTCACTTCATAGAATAATGGATGTAGAAAGGTAATAGTTTGTCTAATCTAATAATGCACCTTAGAGAAAAATTGAGAGGAAGAGGCTTCCTTACATAGAGATCTAGGGCACTAACTCCTAGAGAAGGCCAACATAGGAGCATTAAATCCCATTTAACCTTAACCCCTAAGAATATACCTAGATTAACTATAATTTAAGAGTCTACCATTCCAAAACCTGAAATAGATGACCTAGAAGTGGGAAAAAGAAACTTTCTGAAGCCTGATGTCCTGTAACTCCTAAAAATTAAAAAATGAACCTAGGGTCAGGGATGAGGTTGGCCCTGCCCTAGGTCAAGGTCGAGGTTGTCCTTAACCTAGGTCAAGGTCGATGTTGACCTTGACCCACCAAGTCATCCTTGACCCAGAAGTTAAAATCTTTAGTTTCACAAAGCAGGTTCTTAGAAATTGGCTAGAGAGAGAGAGAGAGAGAGAGAGAGAGAGAGAGAAGCAAAACATGGGAAAATAGCCAGATCCATGTAAAGACCCATTCAAGGCACTTGACATGACCAATTACTCAAAGGGTTATACACTCTTAACATGGAAGTGCTTCCATTTTAAGACAACATATTTAGCCCCCACTTTAAAAAGAGAATGGACTCAATGTAAAATCTTGGTAAAGTAGATCGTAATGAAAAGATAATCTTATTAAAATCAAAGAGACAAAGAGACCCTCAAGCCCCCAGAGACTTAAGTCTTTGTCAACTCTAAGATCACAATTGTAGAAGTTGATGAAAGACAACTTCACAGTATGCCAAGATCACTTGCATGCAAATAACCTGTTGAAGGGAAACCAAAGAAGGAAGGGTGGAGCTTAAAGAAACTAAATGGATTGAGAGAGATAAAATAATGCAACAATGAAAAATGTATTGTTGTACAATATGAGATGAAAGGATATAAAATTACAATAGGAGAGCCCAAATATAAAGGCCTCTAGGAAGCTTGTAGAATAAGCTAGAAAGTTCTAGGAGATAAGGTTGACAACTAAGCATATGTCCACAAAAGGTGGGATATCCTCGATCAAGGTGAGAAGATAAGTATGACTTAGATAGGAACAAACTCCTAGACTACAACTAATAAATAAATGCATTAACCTAAGTAAACTTAAGTAAAAGCGTAAATAATAATAATTTACTCTAACACCCCCCCTTAAGTGCAACTTAGGGGAATGCACATAAGCTCACATTAGCTAAGATGAAATGTAGAATGGGTCCTGGCAACTAGTCCATATTAGGTACCCATGTACAAATGCAAAGAAATCTCTGTAAATCAGAGAAAAAGGAGAAAACCCCTCTTCAAAAAGAGATAACTAAAAATTTAGTGAAGGACTGAAGAAGCCTCCAACTAGAGGAATGTCCTAGAAAATAGGAATAAAGAGAAGATCATGAAGAGCATTACTGAAGCATGAAGAAGTTGCAAACTCTGTCAAAAAGAAACTGTTCATCTGAAGAACCTCCACAGAAAATAGAAGGCACAAATTGAGAGTGTATATATGGTAGATGATCCATCTCACTAAAATGCATAGGTAGTTAGCCACTACAATCACCTAGTATATAGGATCAAATACTGAATACATAGCTCACTCCATCAAACCATTAAACCAAGGAAGCATTAGAACAATAGAATAACCCCCCCTAGTGTAGACGGGATGAGATGATAGGCAACTAAAAAAGTGGGCCAAAATCCTCTACAAAAGGAACCAAGAATAGTGAAAGAGAGGAAGAGGTACAAACACCTATAAAGGCACATGTCACCGACACATTCATGATGCTAATGTTGTGGAAGGGACACTCACTTGGCAAAGAAGAGGGCACAAAAATGGCAACAACTAACCCCCCCATAGTGCTTTATAAAATAGTGTTATGGGTCCTAGAAACTAGGCCATATTAGGTACCCATGTACAAATGTAAAGAAATCTCTATAAATTAGAGAAAAATGAGAAAACTCAATGGGAAAAACCCCTCTCCAAAAAGAGATAACTAAAAATCTAGTGAAGGACTGAAGAAGCCTCCAACTAGAGGAATGTCCTAGAAAATAGGAACAAAGAAAAGACCATGAAGAGCATTATTGAAGCATGAAGAAGCAGCAAACTCTGTTAAAAATAAACTGTTGATCTGAAGAACCTCCACAAAAAAATAGAAGGCACAAATTGAGAGTGTATATATGGTAGATGATCCATCTCGCTAAAATGCATAGGTAGTTAGCCACTATAATCGCCTAGTATATAGGATTAAATACTGAATACATAGCTCACTTCATCGAACCATTAAACCAAGGAAGCATTAGAAAAATAGAATAACCCCCCTAATGCAGATGGGATGAGATGATAGGCAATTGAAAAAGTGGGCCAAAATCCTCTACAAAAAGAACCAAGAACAGTGAAAGAGAGGAAGACATACAAACACCTATAAAGGCACATGTCACTAACACATTCATGGGGCTAATGTTGTGGAAGGGACACTCACTTGGAAAAGGAAGAGGGCACAAAAATGGCAACAACTAACCCCCCCATAATGCTTTATAAAATAGTGCAAGTACAACTATCTCAAAACAACGTTCATGAACCTAAAATGCAAGAGTGGCACTTTATCTCAGTGCATTTGCATAAAAATTCTTACAAATGATATCAACAATGATCAAAAAGGAAAAAAAGTTGATACAAAAGATAGTGCAGCCCAAAAGAAAAGATCCCATGCCATGAAAATGATCCTCAGGCCTGGAACACTCAAGATATCCACCATAGAGAAAAAATGCCAAAAACATGATAGAAAAAGCGTGGGGAAAAATCTAAAGGAAATTATAGCATTTCTAAAAAGTAGATAGAACCAATTTTTCAAAAATATAACATTTTCAAAAAATAGAGATGGGATGAACAAGATAAGCTCACTAGAGTGAAAAATAGAACATCTAAATTTGACTACAAAATAGGTAACAAAACTAATCAAAACCACAAAATACCTACACCAATGTCTTTGTCTTAGAATTAGCTTTTTGGTGCTTCTTTCAGATCAGAAAAATACCTCCATATGCTCAAGTTATGGCCAAAAAACACGAGTAGGTCAAAAAAGGACCTGAAGAGGATGCAAGGTGTGCTAATGCAGGGTTGATGTCATACTAACATCAATATTTTATGTCGTTAAATTTAACGGCTTGATAGCCATTATGGAAAAAAAAGATTACAACATGGCATGCCACGTGGCAAGTCTGCTGACTGGGTGTTGCCATGGCAAGTGCCAGTGTAGCACCCATGCCACGTAGCACCCATGCCACATGGCACCCACAAAACTTGCCAACTCTAAAAAAGATCCATGCGGGATATAGATGTGGTAGGGGACTGTAGGTGGGCAGAAAAACCCAAAGGAAGTGGTGGCAGATCCACAAAATAGGGTGGCGCCGCAGGCTACGGTGGGTGGTGGGAGGCCCACAGACGAGTGGTGTCACCACAACTCTGTAGTGCTACTGTTGGTGGTGGTGGAGCTGAGGTGGTGTGCTAGTCGAGCGGTGGTGGTGTCATAGTGCCACGGTAATGGTGCCCACTTTCTTATTTTTTTTGAAGAAAAATTGCAATAGATGCATCTGTACGGTGTCTCGGACAAAAAAAATTGCCTACCGAATCAACTTTCTCCAAAATGGACAAATTTCATATGGATCCTAACTGTAACAAGCCTTCTAAACTCATTGGAAGTGTCCATTTAGGCCCAAAGTGCTTTGAAAAAATGCTCTTCCTCCTAATTGAAGAAAAAAATTACAAACAAACTAGGGTTTGTGTCTTCAAATTACAGCTTCAAAAAGCTTTCAGCTAGGAAGTAGCAAGGAGGCTTTGACACCATGTAGAAGTTGACAAAATCCAACTTCATAGTGCACCAAGATCACTTGCATGCAAATAAACTGTTGAATGGAAACCAAAGAAAGAAGGGTGGAGCATGGAGAAACTAAACGAACTAAGAGAGAGAGAGAGAAAATATTGCAACAACGAAAAATGTGTTGTTGTACAATATGAGATGAAAAGATATGAAATTAAAATAGGAGAGCCCTAATATAAAGGCCTTTAGGAAGCTTGTAGAACAAACTAGAAAGTGCTAGGAGATAAGGTTGACAACTAAGCATACATCCACAAAAGGTGGGATATACTCAATCAAGGTGAGAATATAAGTATGACTTAGATAGGAATGAACTCCCATGTTGTCAACAACTCCTAGACTACAACTAATAAATAAATGCATTAACCTAAGTAAACTTAAGTAAAAGTGTAAATAATAATTATTTACTCTAACAACAATAAAAGAGACATCTGTAGAAAAAGAGAAAAAGAAAAAGAGTGTGATTATCTCACCCAATGAGAACTTATGTCACATTGTGAACCACACGAGGAAACTATGCAATTGGAAAGATGGAATTGAACTGCCTAGTGAATGTGGCTATTCACTAGTCAACCCATCAAGAATTCACTCTTGAGAATATTCTATTCTATAAGAGTAAAACCAAAAAGTAAAAAGAGATCCAATCTTAAGGACACCTTCGACCTTAAGGGATCAAAAATATATTTGAAACTGAAGGGATCAAGAGATCCTAAAATATAAATTCATGCTTTAAGGATTAGTCACTAATCCAAAAAGGGAGAAAAAAAATCTTGAAAAATAATATATATGTATTGAGAAGTACATGTGTGCAATAAGTGAGCAGAGTGTATGCCCCCATGTTAAAGTCATTGCTAACACTTTAATAGGAGCAATGGCTTTAACAGAAACATAAACAACTCTACTAATTACATTTCCACTATGAGATGCCCCCAAACGAAGACCAATCAAGTGAAATAGTATAGAAACATACAAAGAGTATAGAAGGGATCTACCTATTGTGGGGTCAGTATGATCATAAGATAATATATATATGATATTATTGCAAATGAATTGGCATCATTCCCTAAAGAAAGTAGAACTACAATCACAAAGGAGGAAAGATCACATTAGAAATATGAAGAAGAATCTATTCAAACCATGACCTAGAGTCCAAAAAGAATCAGTGCTACCAAGTCGCGAATCTAAGTAGATTTATAGAAGGAAACATGTATGAACAATAGCACAAGTACAACATAACATGAAACAACATATGTAAGAATAGAGATACATATAGAAGAATATTACAATAGGTTTGATTCTTTTATCACCTTGCACTACCAAAGAAACAAAGATCCTATAAAAGAATCTAACAACATTTAGCAAACATTATGGGAGAATATATTAAAAAAGACAAACACACAAAAGGCTACCATGAAGGACTAGCCAATCAAGCTCACTACCTACTCTCCCCATCTCATTTTTTATCATTTAGGGAAGGTAGGTAACTCACAAGAGGGACTATATCCAACAAAGTAGGAATGATAGCTAGTTTCAAACAAGGATCCTCTTGAGAATCACAATGTTCAATATTAGGTGTAAGTATTAATTCTGAGAAAAACATATTAGGTCGATCAACATCAATGTCAATAGTTTCCTATTCATCATTAACATCATCAAGAGTATCTTCTTCATCTATATTAATCAAAATAGGATCTAAGATATGAATAGAATCATCATAATCATACAACTTATTATTAGCAACAACTTCTTCTAACATATCATGCATAGTTGTATCCAAATAAGGTAATGATTTTTTCATAATAGAACTATGAACTTTAGTTTGAGCATGATGCTTTTTACAAATTTTTTTAGTAGATTGATTGCATTTTTCGTTACTTGAAATTTGTTGAGAACTAGGAGGAACAATTATAGGATCCTTCTAAGGTTCTATAGGAGGATAACTAGCAAACTGACAAGCAACAGGGGGAGCTTGATTAACAATTGTAGAAGCCATAGATAAAGGAGGTATGGAAGGTGTGGGAAAAATGCCACAGTTAAGATCTTTAATAGGTAAGTTAACTCAAGAATATTATGATTCTTATAGACTTGATATGAACGAAAAAGATGATCAAGTCAAGAAGGACATGAATTAGGTAAAGAATGCCAAAAGAAGTCAATGGTAGTAGAATCCCTATGCCTAGAAGTATGACATAAACTATGATTAACTATCTACACTTCATCATCATAAATAAACTTAAGACATTTATGAATAGGTGAAACGATAACATGCATGGCATTTAACCATGGTAAACCAAGCTAAACTTGAAATTGATCAAAAGTAGGAACAACAATAAAGGTGGTGTTCACAATCTTTCCACAAAGTTGAATCAATAAATCAATAGAAACAAATGATAGATAAAGAAAACCATTACAAGTTTGAATCCATACAACCAATTTATCATAAAAATTATGTTGCAAACTTTTCATAAATAGATTCTCTTCTGTAATAATATTGACTAAGGAACTAAGATCAACAAGACAATCACGAGTGGGCATCTCAACAATCTTAGCATAAATATAAAGGGGACCATCAGGAGCTTTAAAAGTCTTAGAATCATCAAAGGTAATCAAAAGTTCTCAAGGTCATTTTTTCTTAGGTTTTTTCTGAGGTTTAGTTTGAGGCTTCAATTTAGGCTTAGGTTTTAGTTGAGGTGGAGCTAAAACTTGAGATTAAAGTGGAGGTTGAGACTGAGGTGGAGATACATATTGAACCATATGCTCCACTTGATTAACCACATGATTAAGATCATCCATCTTTGAATCATACACAATATCCATAGAAGATGGTTGAGCAATAGTATTAGTATCATGTGTAGGTAAAGGATTTGTATAGATTTCTAAATTTTGATTAGGAAGAGAAACATATTTATTCTCACTACCATAAAATTTATCAACTAATGAATCTTTAGAATTAATTAAGTCTTGAACTTTATGTTTTAATGAATAAAATTTCTCAGTATCATGACCATTATGGCGATGATATTGACAAAAAGCTTTTGGATCAAAAGATTTAGCCGTCATTGTAGCAAGTAAAAGAGGTCAATAACAGGTAAAGTAATTATATTAGCAATTAACAACCTATTCAAGGTAGAATTTAAAGGTTCAAAAAGAGAAGTAAATGTATGATTTAATTGAAAAGTAGTGGATGCAAAAGTGGCATTGCAAGATACAAAAACTTGATCGAAAACTTCATTTGCTTGTTTATTTATCTTGACATAGTTATTGAATTTTTGAACTTTCTTTGGATTAAGAGCAACATCACTTTTATCAACAAGAATAGGAGCCATTGGAGTGGTGCTCTCAAATTGACTCACTTGTAATTGATAATGATAAAGCACTACACAAAGTTGTTGCAAAGAAGTAAATTCAGTAAGAAGAATCTTATCTCTAATATCCTTTTGCAAATTTGAAATAAACATCATTAAATATCAATATCAGGAATAGGATAAGAAATCTGAGAATGCAAATGCTTAAATCTACCAATAAATTTAGTCAATTTTTTCTTTAGAATTTTTTTTACTTGCAGGCCAATGTTATTTTAAAATTGTTGAATAAAAGCATTAGCAATTTGAGGAAATGAATTAATAGAATAAGGAGTCAAAGAACAAAACCATTGTAAAGCTTTGTCATAAAAAGTTTGAGCCAATAACTTAGATAAAATCCTTTGATCATGAGCATAATCACTACAAAGGATTTGAACAGTTTTAACATAATGAACAGGGTCTCCCTTACCATTATAATTCTCAAGATGAAGCATATTGACTTGGTAACGAACAGGAGTACAAATAATATCCTAAGACAAAGGACTTCCCATGTCACATGTAGGGATACTAAACTTGTTTTACGTTAAATATGTAAGTTCTTGTTGTAAAGATGACAAATTTTGAGACAAACTAATAATTGTAGAACCATGAGAAGAAATAGGAGAAATAGTAGGAATTTAGCAACATTAGATACACTAGGTAAAGTGCAAGAAGCTACAGGAATGGAAGACATGGCTGGAGGAACACTAGGAACTATAGTTGGCATAGGAGTAGAATAAGTAAAAGGAATAGTATGATAAGAAGGTTGTGATATAGGAAGAGACATAAGAGGAACACTCATAGGAATATAGGGAACCGTCTCAGTCACCAAAGCAGCATAAATAGGAACACTAGGTAGAGGAACAAAAGAAGATTAGACACTAGTGATAGGAGGAAACAACCCTAAATCTTGAGCTTCTTGAGCTAAAGGTTTAACATTTGAATGCACAAGGTGAGTAATGCCACACCAGAGATCAACACCTTGGTCACTATCACAAAGAACTTTCTTAAGAGCATCAATAGCTTGAATAGAATCTTGATTATGGTTTTTTTGAAGAAGCCAATTACCTATTTTACCAAGTTCATTTGAATTTTTTTGTACTTGTTTAGGAGGAACACTTAAAACATCATCCTCATTATGAGATGAGTGAGAAGATTTTTTCTCCATAATAGGATTAGAATCAGGAAGAATTAGAGTCTCATCCAAAATCCTAAGGAAAGGAAAAGAAGACTCAAGTTCAAAGGTACCCATAATTCTACAACTGTGTCTAAACCTAAGATTAGAAGTAGGACTATAAGTAATAAAGCTCATAAACCAATGCAATGTAAATGAACTAAACTAAGAAAACGTAAAGCATAAATATTTTTGTATTTTGAAAGAGATTTTGCATTTTTTTTGTATTTTTGAAATTTAAAATGCAAGAGCATAAACAAAATCTAATCTTAATGCAAGAAAAGACCTAACAAGTATGAAATGAACTATAACACCACAAAACCCAATAGGGCATCTAATTCCACAAAAGAAAAGAAGGCAAGCATGTCGGGTTCACCAAAATGAATAGAAAGAAAATAAGGTTTTCCTTCTTAACCATTTTTCAAGGTGATGATCCAAAGTGATCAATGCAGAAATGGATCATGTGATGGTAAATAAGGAGAAAGGGGATATATGATATTTCTATTATGGGGGAGTATGTTCTTAAATCTTGAAATAGATAAAAGACAAATACTAACCTTAAATATGGAAGTGTTGTTTTCTGATCTTTGTGTACAATTATTGGAAAATTTGCAACCCATTCTGAAATAGAAATGTCGAGAGGGAGAAAACCTAGAAATATTTTGTCTAATTGAAGGGAGGTTGACCTTGACCCTGATAGCGGGGCACAATCCTACCCCAAGGCACAATTGTACCCCAAAAAAGTCAACCTTGACTTTCACTGCTTTGACAAAAATTGTGTTCACAGATCTCGCAAGTTCGACGAAAAAGGTATTTGAATCTACTCTTCAATTTGTTGTTCTGCCTATACCACAAGAAAAATGGTTTTTTTTGTTTGATTGGGAGTTTTCCTTGGTCAAACCCTAGTTTGGAATTAACCTTGAAATTGAATTGAAATTGTAATATAAATAAACAAAGTAAATGAAACAATTTACCTTTCTTATATTGAAATCCTTCTAGAAGATTTGAATCCTTGAATCCACAAGTATGAATGCTCCAAATGTATGTAAGATGTCTCAAATCAATGGAATTATATCTTCAACACCAATCTTGAATGTATCTTTGCATAGAAGGGGGCTTGAATGAATGTGGATGAAATCTTCAACAAGAGGGCTCCATAGAGATTGAATCTTGCAATGGCTAACAATGGATCTCCTTTATGAATTGGATGCTTGAACACTTGAATGCTTTAATGATAGTAGAACTTCACTTCATAGAATAACAGATGTGGAAAGGTAATAGTTCATCTGATCTCATAATGCCTCTTAGAGAAAAATGAGAGGAAGAGGCTTCCATATATAGAGATCTAGGGCACTAATTCCTAGAGAAGGCTGGCATAGAAGCATTAAATTCCATTTAACCTTAACCCCTTAGGAATAGACCTAGATTAAATGTAATTTAAGATTCTACCATTTTGAAAATCAAAACAATCGACCCAGAAGTAGGAAAAATAAACTTTCTGAAGCCCAATGTTCAATAACTCCTAGAAAATGAAAAATAAACTTAAGGTCAGGGATGAGGTCGACCCTACCCTAGGTCAGGGTCGAGGTCATTCTTGACCTAGGTCAAGGTCGAGGTCGATCTTGACCCATCAAGTCATCCTTGACCCAGAAGTCAAAATCTTCAGTTTCATAGAGCAAGTTGTCAAAAATAGGTTGGAAATGGAGACAGAAGTAGAACATGGGGAAAACAACCAAATCCATGCAAAGACCCCTTCAAGATGCTTAGCATGACCCCAGACCACTTACTTGGAGGGCTAAACACTCTTAACATGAAAGTGCTTCCATTTTAAGACAATATAGTTTTTACAAGTTGGTTAGTTAGATTTGTTACATATGGTTTATGAATATCTTAAAGAATAAATCATTTGACCCTCGAGTGATTGCAGATCTCTATGATGTGATGGAGACTAAAATTTCATAGAAGGTTAGACCAAATTTTAGATCTAAGATGGAGTTGGTGAAGAATGATAAGGTCACTGAGATCATGAGAGCTATATCTGGTGTACCAATGAATGTGGGTATGAAAGATGGTCATTAGGAAGATACTGAATACTTTGAGGTTGTTGGATCTAGTAGAGAAGATATGACTGATCAGATAGAGAGATTTGTGGAAGGCAGAACTAGTTGGTTGGATAGATCTAGCACTTAGTTGAAACTGAAAATGTTTATAATTTCTTAGGTACTTTAAACCCTGAAGACTTGATTGATTGGATTGGTGAATTGGAAGACTACTTTGAGTTAGATGATATTGGTGATCTTCTTAGAGCGAGTTAGGAATAGACTAAGTTGAAAGGACATGTTGCTTTACGATGTAAAGAATTGTACTAAGATAGAGAAGAAGAAGGTGAATTGAAAATCACTGGTGGAGATTGATGGTGACAAAATTGAAGAATAAGTTTATTCTTGTTTATTATGAACTTGAGTTGTTTAAGAGATTGTAGAATCTAAAACAAAAGGATATGTTTGTGAAGGATTATACTGAGGAGTTTTACAAGTTAACTATTTGGTTTGGACATAAAGAACTCTCTAAAGAAAAGGTTGCTAGATATATTAATGGTTTGAAATTCAATACCCAAAATGAGATTGGTATGTTGAAGATTAATTTTGTTAAGGATGCTTATTAGTATTCTCTAAAGGGAGAAGATAAGTTGAAAACAAGACATCAAGATAATTCACAAGGGAAAGAGAAGCAGGAACACTTAGTGAAAGATAAAACAAAACCTATTGAAGAGAGGAGAAAAATAGGTAGATGTATATTTAAAGGAACTTTCTACTAATGTGGTGAAGAAGGACATAAATATTTTGAATGTTGTGATGCTAATAGAAAGGTTGGTTATAAAAAATTTATTGTAGTGAATGAGAATGAGGACTTGGTGAGTGAATGCGAGGTGGAAGATAACTTGTTGGTTAAATAAGTATTATTTGGTAAGAGGATGTTGGAACCTTGTCAATGGAGGATTTTTTTCAAGACTCAATGTAAGTCTAGAGGTAAATATTGGAATATGGTTGTGGATAGTGGTAGTACTAATAACTTAGTTTTTGAGGAAATGGTTTAAAAACTTGGTTTGAAGAGAGTGAGACATTCTATTCCTTATAGGATCAATTAGTTACAAGATGAACATGCTTTAGAGGTGAGGTAGCAATTTCTTGTTGATTTTTAGATTGAGAAGTATGTGAATTAGGAATTGTGTGATATTATGGACATGAATAGTTGTCACATATTACTTTGTAGACCTTGGTAGTATGATTGCAAGGCTATTCATGATTGGGCCAAGAATGTACTTACTCTTGAGAAGGGTGGTAAGTTTGTTTCCCTGATTCCTTTGAAACATGAAAAAATTGGTAGGAGGAACCTAGGTTTTGGTTGGCAAGTTGAGTTGAAGGATTTTCAAAGGTTTAGAGATCAATGTGAAAAATAGACTTGTGGTACATTGATGAAGGATCTAAAGAGGTAGAGTAAAAAATTGTCTATTATAGGAAAGGAATTACAAAAGTGGAACAAAGGAAAGAGTGTACAAGTTAAAGACTTGGAGGATATGTATGTGTAGAACCAATTTAGTGTTTATGTGTTGACTCTCAAAAGATGTTCTTCTAGCTATTAACAACATCTTTTCACACCTGGGATGTCTGATGTAGGAGAATCCTAGGGTAGTTAGTAATCTTGTATGTTGGAGTGGATTTTAACCTTGTAGTTGGAGTGGATTTTAACCTTGTAGTTGGAGAACTCAGTTTAAAGAAGGTGATGCTTGGTCGCTATTGGGGTAGTTCTTGGTTGTAGTGTTGCCAAAGGAAATTGGTGATTGAAGGAAAACTAGTAAGGCTAGTGATGCTCGGTTGATGATATGCTTAGTAGAACTGTGCTCGATGCATAGGAAGCTCAGTGGACATGTGTGCTTGGTATGCTCAATAGTTTGGTTCATCGGCTGGGTGTTCTTGGAGATTTGATCAACTAACTTAGTGCATTTAATATTTCTAGCACTTGATCATGATGTTAATCAATCATGAGATGTGTGAGGACCTATTTATGGTCTTGCTTCTTTCTCCTATGTGCATTTAATGATTTATGTAAGCTAACTAAGGTATCTTGTGTTTATTTGGGTTCTAGATGATTCCTTTTGCAACTAGTCAACTTATGGTTGTGCAAATATAAAAGAGGGGTTTGTGTAGAGTCATACGTATGCATGGAGTAGCAAACTTTTAGGAAGGAATCTAGAGTTGTGTATTTGTGAGTAGAGCTAGTAGTTGAGTGTGGGCTTAGGAAACAAGAAGGTTGCATGGTGGCTTGTGAGCACAAGCTTAGGTCTTGTTTGGGGTTTCTACTAGATTGTTACAATGTTACAAATTTGGGCTAACTAGGGTTGGGAGTATTTGAACCTTGCAAGGTTTTGCAAAACTATTACTTTAGTTTCTTTGTATTTGGCTATAGCCAGGAAGGCCTTACATCTCGACAAATTACATGTAACCAATAGTTTATAAATAAAAGAGTTGGATGTTCTATATAATCTTATATCTTGTGTTGTATTTCTAATGTGTGGTTAGTTGCTAGGGGCTTGGTCACCTCCATTGGGGGTTCACTCGGCCTTGCACTATGTTTATTATGGATTTGTATAGATTTCTAAACCTACTAACCCATATAATACTTTTATTACTATTAATATGATTCTACTTCTAGAATATATAGTCTACTAATATAACTGAGAAAAAGGGGGTGACCAACTATTATCACAATTATCAACCTTATTAAATCTTAAGCATATGAGAAATATAATTAGAAACCATAGCAATATAATCATACATAATAACACTAGATATGTTAACTAGGGAAACCCTTTTTTAGAGGGAAAGCCCGTGTGGGGATGGTAGCCACAAGATGATGTACTAATATAAATATTCCTTATTAGAGGATGGACCCTGTTAGGAGTCAATAAAATACATTTATTACATATGAGTCCCTCTTAAGAGACTTTGAATCCCTGTTAGGAGATTCCAACCCTATTAGGAGTTGTGTCAACCCTGTTAAGAGTTATGGAAGATAGATGGACCCACAGTCCAAACAACTTCAGGGGAAAGACTAATGAACCTACTCTCCAAATGATCTCTATATTATTCCTTGTAGAATAATAGAAATGAATAGTATTGCTCCTTCCTCTTTCTCTGTCCTATCAACTGGACTTCTTCTCCTTCTGATCTTGTAACCATATCACAAATCTCGCATCCAATAATCCCTTGGATCACTTACTCACATTTACTAAACACTCTACTCCTTTTCGCACTTCCTTGATTACTTCACATAGAACATCCATTAAAAACAAGGAAAAGATCTTTCCTTTATACCCTATCTTCAAAATAATTCCTTGAGTTGGCCTTGAGGCTTTCCCAATTAATTATAATAAGATAATTAATTAACTCACAATTACAATAGCATTGTCGGCTCACAGTTTATAAAGCTTCTCACATGAGTGATGTTAGGGTTTAAACACTTGCTAACATCACCATCAGACTATCTTCTATCACTGACTGACCATGCATCTCCAAATTATATCTCTATTAGAAGATATAATACAATCACTAGAAACTAATTGTTAAGTACTTTGTCTTAATACTGCTCTTTGTAAATCAAGAATATTTTTCATACCTCTTTAACTTACTTAACATGCATTGAACCTTATCACCAAGATATAGTGTAGAACATGTCTTTAGCCATGCTTCATAAGACAATCAAAATTGTGTTTGTATGATATGATCTATGTATGCTACTATGCCAATCTTCACATACTTACTGCTATATTGACATCAATTACAAATACAGTCATGAATGCAACCTGTTAATACTACCACATGCTTTCTAATTCTTAGGATACTCCCTCAAAGGAATACCATTAATGTTCATGCTAACAATCTCCCCCTTTGGCATTTATGGCAACATAGATGAAAAACATCTAAGTTCTAAGAATACCAAATAGTACTCTATTGTTGTTGTTGTTGTTGTTCTCATCTTCTCAAATCTTCTTCATCAATCAAGTATGAAATCCTCTGGAACACTACTCTATTTTGCATCTTCTTTAGGATCATAAACAATTGTTCACATTAAACAACTTTTCATACATCAGAACGCTTCATGCTGCATATCTACCCCATAAAGATATTCCTCCTTCTTTCTTACATAAATCTTTCTAAATCTCCCTAATAAAGTAGATATTTTCATGCACTCTTCTCCCTCATTACTTAGTAAATATTTTTAATGAACTCTTCTTCCCCATTGACATTAATGACAAAGGCCTCATTATGTCAATTTACTACTCTAAGTCTTCAACCAACTCAAGTGTCCAAAGACATTGTTCAAGACCAATTACCAAGAGTCCTTAATGACTCTGCTCATCATAGATACTCCCCCATACAAGAAGCATCAGCATTTAGTCTAGTCAAACAATATTGCTATGTACTACTAGAATGATGAAATCTCTACACCATCTACTCTGAAGCAAGAAAGGGCATAACCCTAAATATACCTCTCAAATACTCAAAAATATCTTTGGGCAAAGTCTTTGTAAAGATATCTACAATATGATCTTTAGTATTGACATACTCCAATCTGACCTCTTTTTATGTTTCCTTCTCTCTCAAAACATGATACTTAATAGATATATGCTAAGTCTTAGAATGCAATACAGGATTCTTAGACATACTTACTGTATTGGTGTTATCACGGTATATGATTATAGTTATGAGAATTCTATCTCAATATCCTTCAGCATCTATTTCATCCACATAACTTGATTACAATTATTTTTTGTCACTACATACTTTGTCTTAGTTGTACTTTGCAAAGTACAATCTTATTTCTTGCTCAGCCAAGAAACCAATCTTCCTCCAAGAAAGAATGCTCCACCATTGGTGCTCTTTCTATTATCCATACTACCTACTCAATCTACATTACTATAAACACATAGAGTGAAATCACTTGATCTATCATACCATATCCCATAATAAAATGTTCCCTTCAAATATCTGAATATCCTTTTTACTATTGCATAATGATACTCCTTAGGATCATCTTGAAATCTAGCTATAATCCCAACTGCATTTTCTATATCTGCTCCGGTGTGAGTTAGATACTGTAATCCTCCAATCATGGATTTGTACTTCTTTTTTTCAACTATAGGCATCTCATCTTTGCTAGATAACTTGTGACCAACCATCATTGGTGTACCAGAAGACTTACAACATTCCAATCCAAATCTTTTCAATAAGTCTTTCAAATAGTTAGCTTGTGAAATGAAAATACCATCACTATTTTGCACAATCTGCAAAACTAGAAAGAACTTTATCTCTCCTATTATACTCATTTCAAACTCATTCTTCATCTCTTCAAAAAAATTATTGCTTGCTTCATCATTGCCTCCAAATATTATGTCATCAACAAATATAACTATTATCAGCAAACCCTTATCAATTTCTTTCAAATACAAGTTACTATTTATCGTACCTTTAGCAAATCCAAGTTTTGTAAAATACTTGTCCAACCTTGCATATCAGGTTCTAGATGCTTGTTTCAAACCATATAAAGCTTTATTTAGTCTACATACCATATCTTATTCTTTTGTAAGAGGGGATCTGTCAAGCTTCTCAATGTATACCTCTTCTTCAAGTTCTCCATTTAAGAAGGTTGATTTGACATCCATCTCATAGACTTTAAACTTCTTATTTGTTGTATAAGCCAAGAACATTATCATTGGTTCTATTTTAGCTATAGGGGCATATGTCTCCTCACAATCTATTCCTTCTTGCTATGAATATCCTTTACATACAAGGCTGGCATTGTTTCTTACAACTCTACCTCTTTCATTCATCTTGTTTCTAGATACCCATTTGGTTCCTATAACAAACATTCTTGTCTTTAGGTCTAAGAACTAGCTCCCATGTGTCATTCTTCACAATCTGATCTAGTTATTTCTTCATTTCTTGAATCCAATAGTCATCTTTACATGCTTCATCTACATTTTTAGGTTCAACTTGAGAAATCAAACATAACTCCTCATTGACTTTATTCCTTGTTATCACTCCTTTTGTAACGTCCCGCCATGTGACCCAAAAGAAGTTAACCTAAAGCTTTACTAAGTTTGTCAAAATAAAAATTTAATTAAAGATAATAACTTAACAACAACAGTTATAACATAGCGGAAGCAATTAACATTCACATAAACACATACCGTAAAACATATTACAATTCTTAAGGGTCCCATGATGTTGAATCACATTTAAGTTTAATTAATAATAAATGTAATATATAATAATTCCACATCAAATAATAATATACCAGTATGAATCCATTTAAATAATATAGAAATATATATGATGTCCCTTGGCAATAAACAAAATGCACAATCATCCACTGTACAGGTCACAGGGTATGAAAGGCTGAAATAATAAACATCATGAAATAAATTACATCATCTCTTAAGATCTTATGAAATTAAATACAATACAATAGTACAACCATCCATCATAGAAATATAGGAATAGATAGAAAGGAACATCTACACAAACACATATAGCAGTGGCATCCGACTGTCGGACCTCAATGGTATAAGAAAAAAACACTACCACCCAACCTCATGGAACCCAAAAAGGTCCACTCCCACCATGTTGAGGAGATAATCTCATGTCCCAAACATGATAACAAACTCAAAAGTCAAAAACCAACATCTAGGTTCAAGGAATCACCTAAAAGCAATCTAACTCAAAGGTACCAAGACACAAGTATCAACTAATTCCAGAGGCAACAAAGACACGTAGGATATCTACCATGTAAGTGGGAAAGTGTCATCGCACGAATCAATGCTAGAGTTACCTTGGCAGTCTAACTTGACCCTGGCCCCCTAGTATCTCTATGCAACACTAGTATCCTTTCGTATTGACAAGGCATACTAACAATGCATGGTCGCAACCAAGCATCCTCTCTACTCCAATCCTAGTTTGTACTAGCACTTGAGGCATGGGCAAGAACATACACAGACTCTTATTAGGTTCATTTTATTCCCATTTAGTGCAATGTTTTCACTTATTAAACAACTTAAAATGGGTTACCCTGGTAGCCACTTTGGGCCCCGACCTCCATTGCAAGCCACTTCCTAACATGACATATAGATAACCTACCTTAAGCTTAGTAAAATCAAAAGATCACAAAAGACCACATACCATACATCAATTCTTAAACAAGTAACTGACAAGTATTGAAAAACACTGATCATAATCACAAATTCCACCAATACAATCGTCCTAATAGGACTGATCCCAAAATCAAGTATACATAAATCAATCGATGTCATAACATGACATCACCAAGAACAAATCATACAAACACCCTAGTCCTATAAAAGCGACTGGAAAGTAATCCAAATACAACCGATCGAAGACTCAAAGGTTATATCAGATAGGTCACACCATTCACCTTAGTTTCACACAAGAACATTGAAAAGAAATAACAATCAATGCATCAAAACATCTCATAAAGCATACCAAACACATTATTATGGTTGAGTATAAAATATAAAGATTAAAACATCATCATGACATCACAAAACAAAACTCTCGAGCCTCTGGTAAACATCCTGACTGGCCAAAGTTAAGTCAAACCCGAAAAACCCCAACACTAGTAAATCACATGTTACATAAAGTGCATACAAAAGTGAATTTCATAGTTCATTAGGTTTTGAAAACCCTAAAGTTTAATATTTACTAAAAGTTTTCAGATTAAATCATAGACAATTCTATAATGGAAATCAATTTTCTCAAACAAGAGTTTCAACCCAAAGAACTTTTGAAAATAGAAACACAACAGATACAAAGAAGATAGGAATTCGAAAAACGAGCAACTACTACACAAACACACAAGATCCTACCTGGATATGATGCTAAAACAATGAACACACAAACACACAAGACTCTTCCTTTTCCTTTGAAAACTCTCTTTTCGAAAATTGGCTCCTCTAAACTTGTGTATCTAGAAATGAGCTCTAATTTCCTTAATAAAGAGTTTTCCCCCCAAATCAAGGCTTTGATCATGCAATCATGTGAAAACCCTTTGTCTTTAATTACTACATTTTAATTTTCATGCACACATTTTATGCAATTTAATTAAAATAAATTCTATTAGATTAAAGCTTTCTCTCCCTTGTTAAATCATGCGATGTTTTTAATATAATATTTATTAATTTAACTAATAATATTATTTAGATTTTATTAAAAAATTTAAAATAAATTATTATTAAATTAAATAAATATAAATACACCTAAATTAGAACTTTAATCAAATCTTTTAAATTTAATTCTTTCATGCACATTTAAAGAACTTTTTAATTAAAATATTCTTTTATATTTTCTTTTCCTCCACTTATTAATTATTGTAAGCACTATTTAAAGCATAGTTTATTATTTAAATTAATAAGAATAATTAAAGCTCATATTTAAATGCAACTCTAATTTAATAATTTTTAATTAAATAATCATAATAAAAAAATATTAAATCTTTAATATTTTAATTCTATTTTTATCCAACTTCTTAAATTAGACTTTTAAAATAAATATTTTAAACTAAAGTACATATTCAATTAATTTCTAATTAATTAAATAACATCATATTCTAATCTTTCTTTAACCAATTTTCTAAATTTAAACCTCTATTAGACTTCTAATTTAGACTTTTTATTTAAAGCATAAATTTAATTAGTTTTTAATTAATCAAATATTCACATATTTTAATATTTTC
Source organism: Cupressus sempervirens (assembly GCA_028749045.1). Classification (NCBI taxonomy): domain Eukaryota; kingdom Viridiplantae; phylum Streptophyta; class Pinopsida; order Cupressales; family Cupressaceae; genus Cupressus; species Cupressus sempervirens. The sequence goes on along the minus strand of CM053788.1, from coordinate 511,521,924 downwards.
TTTTTAATCAAATAATATTTATTACACAACTTATAATATTATTTAAAGTTTATTATATAAAACTCTTAAATAATTATTATTAAATTAAATAAATATAAATATGCTAAAATTAAAACTTTAATTTAATCTTTTAAGTTTACTTATTTTATTTAATTAATTTTTCAATTAATTAAATATTGAATTTTCTATATACAATTTTCATGCAACAACTTTAAGCAATTAAAACTAAAATATCTTTTATTAAATATCTTTAATAAAATATCTTTATTAAATTAATTTTCTTTCTCACTTTAATTAATCATGAAACGTTTTTAATATCATATTTATTAATTTAACTAATAATATTATTTAGAGTTTATTAATTAAGTTAAAACTGCTAAATAAATTATTATTAAATTAAATAATTATAAATATGCCAAAATTAGAGCTATAACTTTATATTTAAATTTTTTTCATTTATTTAAGTAATTCACGAGACAATTTTAATAATATATTTATTAACTTAATTAATAATATTATTTAGAGTATTATTAAAATAAAACTGTTAAATAATTATCATTAAATTAAATAAATATAAATACATCACAAATAGAACTTTAATAAAATCTTTAAATTTAATTCTTTTATTTAATTAGTTCATAAGACATTTTTAATAATATGTTTATTAACTTAATTAATAACATTATTTAGAATTTATTATTAAAATAAAACTCCTAAATAATTATCATTAAATTAAATAAATATAAATACATCAAAATAGAACTTTAATAAAATCTTTAAATTTAATTCTTTTATTTAATTAATTTTTCAATTAATTAAATGCAATTAAATATCAAATTTCTTTATAAAATTTTCATTAAATTATATTTTAATTTGATTTAATTATAACAGGAAATCACCACATACCCACAAAACCAAAAATGACAACTCAACTAAAGGCAAAAAACATTATCAAACTCCAAAGTCAAAATCACGAATTCACATCACTTGACGAATTCGTATGGGTAAACTAACTCATATACTTGTCCTATTTTCTAGGACAATTGGCTTAGGGTTTAGGATTTGGACTCGAGAGTTATCTCCCAACTTATACCATTGAAATACTGTGATAGGGTACACTCATCCTAACAGTTCAGGGAGGTCAATACCCGATACCTGCAATCTGCATAAAATACACACATGTACAAACAAAATATTCTAAACTAAATAGGCAATGGCAGGAAGTGGTTAATTGTGTAGATTTTGACTAGCAAGTGACTGCGAATCCCTTCCTCAACCACATCAGAAACATCAAACATAAAGAAAACATACATGCACACCATACACATGCAAGTATGGGGTAAGTATCCCTATAAACTACATAAAAATCATTCGTCTAACTAACATCATTCAATAACTAAAATAACTAGCACTAAGTACCTCAACATATATATAACAACTGAATATGAAATACAACTAATCAATTCAGGTAATCCAACACCGCTAATCATAAAACATAATAATAGAACAAGCTTAAAAGAATCCAATCAAAACAAATTAGAAAAGTCAACTAGGGGTAGGCATTACATCTTTGTCTTTGCTTCCAATTATCTGCTCTGGTGGGTGATTTTGTCATGTTCTTGTTAGAGGTTGGAGTTGCTATCTCAACTCTTATCTCTTCTCTTGGTTCAGATCTATGTTCTCCCCTTTGCTCAACAATTTATACATCATTCCACAGATCATTATTAGTCTCAATGAAAACTTCAACATCCTCTCTAACAATTCTAGTATAATTTTCTTCTTCTTTAGAATTGTAATTGTAACGCCCCACCAAGGGATCCAAAATAATTAACCTAAAGTTTTACTAAGTTTGCCAAACATTTTTTTTTAAAAGAATAATATACATGACAATCATAAAGTAGCAGAAGCAATAACATCTAATCATACATAACCAAACATAACATGTTACATTCCTTAAGGATCCCAAGACATTGGTCAAATTTAAATTTAAATAATACTAAATCAAATAAATAACACATCCATATGAAAGTACAACTACAAGTCCATTCCACTTAAATAATATACAATTGTTCTAAATACCACTTGGCAATAAAATTCAAAATGCACAATCATCCACTATACATGTCATAGGGTATGAACAACTACAACTACAAGTCCATTTCACTTAAATAATATGCAATGATGGGGATGGTACCCACAAGACGATGTACTAATATAAGTATTCTTTATTAGAGGATGGACCTTGTTGGGAGTCAATGAAATACATTTAGTACATATGAGACCATGTTAGGAGACTTTGAATCCTTGTTAGGAGATTCCAACCTTGTCAAGAGTTATGCCAACCTTATTAAGAGTTATGGAAGGTAGATGGACCCACTACCCAAACAACTTCAAGGGCAAGACCAATGAACCCATTGTCCAAATGATCTTTGTATTATTCCTTGTAGAATAATAGAAATGAATAGTATTGCTCCTTCATCTTTCTTTTTCATATCAACTGAACTTCTACTCCTTTTGATCTTGTAACCAGATCACAAATCTCACATCTAATAATCCCTCATATCACTTACTCACATTTATGCTGCTCCTTTTTGCACTTCCTTGATTAATTCACATAGAACATCCATTACAAACAAGGAAAACATCTTTCCTTTATACCCTATCTTCAAAATAATTCCTTGAGTTGGCCTTGAGGCTTTCCCAATTAATTATAATAACATAATTAATTAATTCACAATTACAATAACATTTTTAGCTCACACAATTTATACAATTTCTCACATGTGTGATACTAGGGCTTGCACACTTCCTGACATCATCATCACACTATCTTCTATCACTGATTGACTATGCATCTCTAGATTATATCTCTATTAGAAGATATAATACAATCACCAAAAATCACTTCTTAGGTACTTTGTTTTAGTACTGCTCTTTGTAAATTAGGCATATCATTTGTACGTCTTTGACTTATTTAACATGCATTGAATCTTATCATCAAGATACAGTGTAGAATATGTCCTTAGCTACACTTCACAAGACAACCAAAACTCTATCTATGTGACTATGATCTCTATTTACTCTGTTAGTCTTCACAAACTTATTGCTATGTTGAAATCAATGACAAACACAATCATGGATGCAATATGTCAATACTACTACATGCTTTCTAATGTTTAGGATACTCCCCCAAAGGAATGCCATCACCATTCATGCTAACATCTACATGATCACAATGTTATTTGTAGATATGCAATGTTGGTTGGTCATTGATGTAGGTGTGTGGAGGAACATTTACTAAAGCCTCTTTACTCTTTTTTGATTCAAAGATGAAACCATGGTCCAAGTAGACGCCCTAAGCTGATGGATAAATTTAGGAGTTAACTACCCATATCTAGTAACTTAAGGTTTTTTTAATATTTTTTAGTTTAATGATATCTTTATTGTGACTTTATTTTGACCTTTTTATTTATGTTTGAGTACTTAAATATAATTACCTAAGTATATATCGATGGACACATATATACTCATATATATATATATATATATATATATTAATGAATATATGTGGTTTTATCTCTTGCATGTTAAGTTTGCAAAAGTTTAGTAAGTTAATAAATTAATGTAGGAAACAAATAAAATAAATAACAAAAAGTTGAACTAAAAGTATTTATGAGGTTAGAACATACAAACTAATACCTCTTTATTACACCCACAATGAATCCACCTACCTAGCTCTTCATGAAACATATAATGGAAAAGGGATTTTAACTCATGACTAAGTAAGACCAAGTTATGTAAGGAAGCTTACAATAAAGAATATAACTATTTCTACATAACCCATAACAGATCTAAAATAAATATGTAATTGAAATCCACATGCAAGAGAATAAACAGCATGCCCACAAAATGTGACATAAGATACACCTCGGGAAACCCTCTTTTTAGGCAAAAACCCAGCTTCCAAAAGCCTTCATCACTATGTATTATTCAAAAAAATACCATTTTAATACAACTATAGAAGTCTTCAAATCCATAGCCACAACCAAGAAATCCATGTAAACAAGCATGAATCCACACATCCCATGTCATGCTTCCAACCTTCACAAATGCTCCCTTTTGTCTTCTCCTTTCTCATACAACAACTGAACTTGTGGTTGTTTATATATATATATATATATATATACCACGTGCTACCTAACCCTTGACCCCACATTTAATATTGGAAATTTAATTCTTTTCCCCAATATTAAATAATTACATGAAATATTATCACAATGTTACAACCCATCAAGTATATCCCATGGGAATCTTTACATGTTGCACGTCCATCTAAGTGCAACATTACATAATAAAATAAAATAATACAATATAACAATATTATGCAATGTGTGCAACACTTATTATTTCAACAATCTCCCTCTTGTTATATACATTGCATAGGGTCAATCTATAGCCACACAAATGAACAAGGGAACAATCCCCCTAGCACATCCACCATCATAGATCAAAGTACACCATGTGCTCCATCCTAGTACCTACAACAAATTTAAAGTATCCAGCTTCTCAAACATGAATGTCGACACCTCCTATTATGCCACTACCACTGGATATACATAGAAATCATCTGAAGAGAAAGCCACCCAACCTATCACATTAGAAGATCATAAAATCTTGTACCAAGTATAATGCCAAGCACAAAAAATTGATCCAAGGATAATCACATGTATCTATAGTTGTCAAAATATCCATAGCTAAAATAGCACCCACAGAAAGTGCCAAACCCATCCAACTATCCATACCTCCAAAGGTATAACAAGTGAATCTCACATCATCAAAATATCCAATCTATAACCTAAAATCACAAGCCTCAAGAGCAATACCTACCACATATATACCAAGAAGCTCTCACTACAAAAGATAATGTCAAGTATATAAACAATCCACTCACAACATCTTAAAGAAGTGAATCCATGTAGTCTCAAGGACATCCACAACACATAAACCAATAACCTTCAAGAACAACTCTCATAACAAGTCTCCAACACTCTCTCAGGTTCTCCAAAACCAATAGAGGAAAGAGATAAAGGAATAACCATGTCATCTCTCACCTGACATACATGAGCACAAACCAGTGATCACAATCTCCAACGAATCTCAAACCCAATGTAAGTTAAACCAAACATCCAAGAAGAAAACCAAGACCAAAGAGAAACCATGCAAATCATAACCTATATCATGTCCTTCTACACACACCTTTATATGCAAACTATCCAAGTATGATCTCCTCCATAAAACCCCAATAAGAAGCCTCAACAACATCCAAACCATAGCATATAACTAATTATGGATGTAACCCTCTCACAAGAAGATCAAACTCATAAACCATTCATAATTCATGGAATAACCATTCCTAAACCAAGGAATATGCCCAATATAAAACCATCCCCAAACTCAACTAGCATAACAACATATGGAAATGGAGGTAACTAATGCTAAACCATCCCTCAAATGAACCCTTTAGAACTAACTCATGTACAATAGCTCAAGATCCATATCCATAAAAGACAATCATAAATATAATGCACCTAAGAGAAACAATGGGCTATACCTCTCAAGTAGGAAACCACCGAGTAGACCAAGAGTGGGGAATGAGAGTGCTCATCAAGATATCCAAGTCTCCAACCAAGACTCAACTAAGAACAATCTCCTCTCAAGTTCATATAAGGTGAATGCCCCTCTAACTTCCTGCTGAAACTAAACAACTATCCCAACAAATACTTCTCTAATCTAAGAGAAATCAGCATCACCGTCATCTCTAAGTATCCACGAGCACCTATAACTAATCAATCCATGCCAACTCCAAATGCAACATAGCAATATCATGAAGTATCCAGCTTATGATCAATGTACTCAATACCAAGAAACTAAACTAAGATCAATGTCAAAGTTCCAACCATGGTCTCAGGAACATAAACATGACAACATGATCTAAACCATCTCAACCAAAATAGATAACATGCTCCATATGAACACACAGTAACATGTCACAACTCTAAACACATACCAAGAGTATATCATGACATAATAATGAAACCATCCTCACACCAAGGATAACATGTCAAATGAAAGCATAAACCACACATTTACCAAGAACCTTATAAGTCCTCAAGATGCAACCATATCCACACACCATGAAGAAAACCATCTCCACATAACATGAAGAACCACCTCCACACACCATTAAGGTAACCAAGAACTCCACAAGTCTTCAAGATCTAATCATCAAATGTCAAAGACCCTTCTGCAGTAATAGGATCTAAGACAAATCCCCAACATCTGTATATCCAATCATGTCATGCCAAATCCATGGCACCATGATCACGTCCATGAACCAAGAAACTAACTCTCAATATGTCCAACCTGTCAGCATAAAATAGTCAACCACAATTCTCCACCATTATTGTATCTGGTAACAATATCTCATCCCCTTCTACATGAAAAAAAATCAAAAAATCATGTGACTTAGGGCATAGATAACCCAAATCCAAGCCACTAATATAAATAATAACGAAATATCAGTGGCAAAGACAACCCATAACCAAGCTATAAATGCAACCTGCAAGTATAGACTACTTACAACACTACACAACTTGTAGACCCAACAAGTCAACATACATATCCAAACCAAAAACTGGTAGCCATATCATCATGAGATCAATTTGAAATATAAACTAAGTATATAATGACATCAAATCTTAAATCTCCAAACATATATTGTCATAAACTCATAATGTTACCATAGTCAATACATACCATAAGCTATTTAGATTAATATATCACCAAATAAACTATGTCTAAAGTCTAAAATTTGACTTTCTATGCCCAAGTTATGCCCTAATTTGTGCTCAAAACAAATAACTTATGAATTGTAGGCTCTTAAAATCTTAAAAAATGTCATAATCATAGAACCAAACCTACACCAAGTTGTAGTGCTCTAAATTAGCTTTCCAATGCCTATAAGAAGTCTAAAATCTAATACCCTGAGAGTAAGTTATGGCCATTTTACTAAGACAGTCTTTTTACCATTTTCACCGCTCTTTTTTTTTGTTCTTTTTTCTGTGACAAAAATTCTAACGAGATTAAATTTGACAACCATCACAGGCTAAAAGTAAAAAAAATCTTTCATTTCCTCTTAACATGGCCAAACTAGGGCATATTATATATCAAATTTTATGGAAACATCGACCTGGATCCAATGGTGAGGTTATTTTTATCCAGGAAGTCTCTACAAGTTTCTTACTAAAACCCTCATTTAAATGAAACATCCAAAAAAATTCTTTTGATCCACAATTTCACATGCCCAAAATTGACATAGTACAAGGCAGGAGTATCTCCAGAGAAGATGTCCTAGCCCCCAACAATATAACCACATAGCAGAAACACAACAGCAAGAAGCAATAATGCAAGATCTGATGCCAAATTACAATGATTTATTCATAAAATATAACTTATTACATGCAATATGCCTGACTATAAGGCCTTTCGAGTTAGGACCAAATACAAAAGCAATTATAATATAAGTTCTACAAGATCCCTTAAGATCCAACTCACAACACTAATCCTAGCTAGTCCAGATCTGTAACATAACAACAATCTGGAAGAAACACCAAGGAAATCTAAACTTGTACTCACAAGCCCACCAAGAAATATCTTTTTTTTCTAGTTGCATCCTTAGCTCTATTCCAAATTATCCAAGATCCAAGTGTAAACTACCTCACATTATGTGCTCTATCCACACACTCACAACTCCATCATAATCCTACTGTAAATTGTCTCACATTTGGCGCTCTGTCCATAGACTCAAGAAAAATCACTCTTTAGCTACTCCCCATAATCAACTAAATTACTAAAAGACTCCACAAGACCCCTACTTATACCCAACTAAGCCACAAGTCAACCTAGTAATTACAAATTAAATAAAACTTAACATTAAATACTTGAAGAGCCACAAGGTAGCCTCCAACAATAATTAAATATCTACAAATTGATATCCAAGAAAAATTGTGATATCTCATAGCTCCAATTGAATTAGAACTCATACTTCAAAATGAAGGTATAATTTTAGGTCCACTACAACCCCTTAAAGGTGCAAAGGTTGATTCACCAAGGATAATTATGCATCCATTCCAAAAGTCAAGCATAGAAATTTGTCACGCAAAACTGCCAGAAATTGATACTCTAGGAGAATTGCCATATCTCCCAACTCATGAGAAAATAGAACTTGTGCCTTGGACCATATATAGTACTCTAGGCCCTCTTCAATATTTTAAGTGTGTAGCTTCTCATTCATTGTGTAATATTAGTCACATAGCCTACAATAGGAACCTAAAAACTAGAAAAGCATAGTTCCAGCAACAAGGTAAAAACAACTCAAACTTCAACTCAATCCATCCAATCTCTATGCAATCATGAGGAAATGTTCTCCAATGTGTCTCCAACACATCCCTAACCATAAAAAGGATAACCCCACCAAAATCCAAGCTCAATTCTCTTGCATTAGACTCCCCAGGTAAATAGAAAAGTCTGTCCCATACTTTGATGCCCAAAGAAAGATTTACAACCAACTTCATCTTTACCAAAGGCTTCCACTTCATCAAAGTCAATAGAACAAATCTAAAAATCATCCATCTATGCTTCATTGACTAAAACATCATAATCAAATACATATCAGTAATCTAATTAGCATGCTTACACCCAAGAACAAACTGAACATAAGGCTTCACCAACAAACCCTCATCCACATTAGCAACTAGTTAATCCACACCATCAGCAACAACAAAAAACTCGATATCAGCAGCAACATGTAGATTCAAATCCCCAATAAAAAGAGCATGTATATCCTAAACCATGTCAACCATAAGCAAATTAGGAACATATAAATCTGTAGTATTATGTAGATCCAAAACCAAATTAGCAATTTCCACAATCTCATTGCTCACAACAAGATGCTCTAAAACACACAACTCATCACCAACAACAACTAGATCATCCACAACCAAGTGCTCTGTAATTTCCATGTTAGACCCAACTAACTGATCATGAAAAAAAAATGTCTATCCCAACATCAACAAGGTTAGGAATATCTTCAGTAACAACCTCAAGTTGCTATGTAGGTTATGTATCAAACTCCACAAACTGATCAACAAAACCAACCTCTTCTACCTTGACCTTGTTATGCCATCCTCTCTCATGAACAAATCTCTTAGCCAGCCAAACAAATCTCTTCCAAATTGGTAAAATCTAGCTCCACAAACATCTACAAAATACCTTCCTCATCCTATCCTTATCTCAATCAAACGAACTAGTTTCAAACTGAGCAACCACCTTCTTAGTTTGATCAACCAAACTATCTTCAACCCAAGCAGACATTTCAAAAAACTCCTCTCCAACACATCACAGAGATTTGTAATCATCTCAGGGTCCAATCCTCTCATAGCTATCTTCCAAGATATTCGTGAACCCTCTGCAACAAATCCTTTCCATGCTCCTTGTGACAACCTCGAATTGTTTACAAGTTAGATCATAACCTGCCACCTCACATGAATAATCAAGAACTGCATCACAAGTCCAAGATCACAGATTTGCAATCCATAAACTCTCTAGGATCATGCCTCGACAAGATCAAACTTTTATCTTCACATCCATTGATCCATCTGCAAGTCCTCTACAATTGCAAGTCAAAACCATGATCTGCCACCTCACAACCAAGAGATCTAGGACTCTAGAAAGAACAACAAACCACCAGATCAAGATCAACTCAGATAGTCCTGGTGCAAACTACCTTAGCTTTGGTGATCTGTCTACATGCTTAGGAACAACCTTTTCTCTGATACCATTTGATGCAGCGTAAGGTAGGAGTATCCCCATAGAAAATGTCCTAGGCCCCAACAATATAACCACACAGCTAAAACAAAACAACAAGAAGCAATAATGCAAGATTTGATACCAAATTACAATAATTTATTCATAAAATATAACTGATTACATGCAATATGCTCGACCGTAAGACCTTCTGAGTTAGGACCAAATACAAAAGCAATTACATTATCAGTTCTGCAAGATCCCTCAAGATCCAACTCACAACACTAATCCTAGCTAGTCTAGATCTGTAACATAATAGCAATTTGGAAGAAACCACCAAGGAAATCTAAACTTGTGCACGCAAGCCCACCAAGAAATCTCCTTATTTTCCAGTTGTAGCCCTAGCTCTGCTCCAACTTATCCAAGATCCAAGTGTAAACTACCTCACATTCAGTGCTCTGTCCACACACTCACAACTCCATCATAATCCTACTATAAATTGTCTCACATTCGGTGCTCTATCCACAGACTTAGGAAAACTCGCTCTTCAGCTGCTCCCCCATACTTAACTAAATGAATAAAAGACTCCACAAGACCCCTATTTATACCCAACTAAGCCACAAGTCATCCTAGCAATTACAAATTAAATAAAACTTAACATTAAATACTTAAAGAGCCACAAGTTGGCCTCCAAAAATTATTAAATGTCTACAAATCAATATCCAAGAAAAATTATGATATTTCATAGCTTCGATTGAATTAGAACTCATGCTTTGAACCAAAGGTACAACTTTAGGTCCACTAAAACCTCGTAAAGGTGCAAATGTTGACTCACCAAGGATAACTACGTATCCATTCTAAAAGTCAAGCACAAAAAATTGTCGCACAAAATTGCCAAAAATTGATACTCTAGGAGAATTTCCATATCTCCCAACTTATGAGGAATTAGAACATACACCTTAGATCATAGATAGTAATCTAGGCCCTCTTTAATCTCTAAAGTGTGTAGCTTCTCATTTATTGTGTAAAATTAGTTACATAGCCTACAACAAGCACCCAAAAACCAGAAAAACACAATTCCAACAACAAGGTAAAAACAACTCAAACTTCAACTCAATCCATCCAATCTCTATGCAATCATGAGGAAAGGTTCTCCAATGTGTCTCCAACACATCCCTAACCATGAAAAGCATAACCCCACCAAAATCCAAACTTGATGCTCCTGCATCAAAAATCTACCAACATTCCATCATATAGCAAACTCAAAAAACCCTCAGATCTGCAATAAACAACTCATATTTCTTGCCCTCTCTTTTATCTTCTATGTATTTCCATGGATTCTATCTAGGGTTACAATAATAAAACCTTAGCTTTGATACCACTTGTAAGGAAAATTACAATAAAGAATATAACCATTTCCACATAACCCATAATAGATTTGAAATAAATATGTAATTGAAATCCACATGCAAGAGAATAATCAACATACCCACAAAATGTGACACAAGATATACCCTAGGAAACCCTCATTGAGAGAAAACAATCCAGCCTCCATCACTATGTATTATTCAACAAAAACACCATTGCAATACAACCATGGAAGTCTTCAAATCCATAGCCACAACCAAGCAATCCATGTGAACAAACATGAATGCACACATCCCATGCCATGCTTCCAACCTTCACAAATGCTCCCTGGGCTAACTTTTCAAGCCTTGTTCCACTCAACTCTTTCCTTTTTCCCTTTGTATTCTCCTTTCTCATACAACAACTACCCTTATGGCTACTTATGTAGTAGCAAGTCCCACAAAACCACCAAGTGGTATTACATAAACCATATGCTACCTAAGCCCTTGACCGCACATTTAATATTGGAAATTTAATTATTTTTCCCAATATTAAATAATTACATGAAATATTATCACAATGTTACAATACAACTCATCAAGTATATCCCATGGGAATCTTTATATGTTGTATGTCCATCTAGGTGCAACATTACATAATAAAATAAAATAATACAATATAACAAAATTATGCAATGTGTGCAACACCCATTATTTCAACAAGTTATAGAGTAGAGATAGTAAAAGGTCATGAGAATTGAACCCTTGACATAGTAAGTAAGATGAAAGAGACTAGGCATTGTATTGCAAGACATCTTTGAGTTTGAACATTGATAATAAAATAAATAACCAACAATTAGATAGAAATTAAGACAATAAAATACAAACAATAAATAACGAGGTTGATTTAATAAATTGAACTTTAGTTGGGATGGCAGTTATGATGGAGGCGACCATTGCAATGACATTTTGCTCCTATAAAATAGGAGCATTCTTGAAAAATAAACATAGAAAAGTTTAATGCAAAAACTAAAGAAAAAAATATTATAGGAAACCTACATAAAGGGAATCCTAAGGAGTCTAGGAGGAAGGAGGAAACCATACCATCTTGGAGCCATAGGAGACTGGGAAGCTTGAGAAACACAAAGGCTTCACCTACAACCTTTCTCAGAAAACCAAGTAGGCCTTGATCCTCTCACTTCTTCATGTTGATGTTTACATGAGATCGGTAAGTAAAAAAGAATGAATATTTTTTATAAAAGAATCTTTTCTTGCATTTGCATCTAGATGTCTCAGGTCTCTATTGGTTGTGATAGAATTTTTTGGGTGTACACATTTTATATTTTATCTATGTTTTATTTGAGTGTTCATTTGGGTCCAAGAATGGTATGATAGAAGTTGAGTTTCCTTAAAATTGAGTAGCAATGGGATGCCAACCTAGTGATTCAGCTCAGGATACGTACAAAGAACCCTCCTAAAACTCAAACAAGTCTATAAATCCAATCCATAACATGCCTTATATATTTTTGCATCCCCTAGAAGTATGTGCAAGGATACATGTGAACTACACATATGTGTAGGTATATAAAATATAAGCACAACCCTATGCCTAAACAATTGCCAACCTTTTATCAGTTTGCATGTATAGATGTGCAACACTACTTGATAGATGTGTAGATTATGGTAAAAAAAAAGCATTTTTATTTTGAACATTTGCACAATGCTATTGAATAAATGTGCAAATCTAGTGAAGATCACACATATGTGCAACTTAAATGAATACATGTGTCTCTTTGCTTAATGGAAGAATGGGAATAATAAAAGCCTAACACTAGATGGTAAATGTAGAGAAATAGGGAACATATGCAACACTTTAGGGTTTATGTCAATTTGCTCACTAATTTTGTAAGGTTTTGGTCATTCATCCTAATTTAATCTTAAATATCATCTTATTGTTACTTCTTTCATACCAAGGGCATGTTGTTTCATTGTTCTATGTCACCTTTTGCATTTGGGATGTTTTGTGTTTGGGTTTTGAATAGGGAAGAAACCCTAGGTGAGTGGCTCACCATAGGTGTTGGGGCCTAGAAGTGGTCACTGGGGGATCCTATATTTGGAGACCAGAGTCCTACATAGGCTGACTCAAATTGTGAGTTAGTTAATAATTGATACCATAATAATAAATGAACTTATGGGTTGGGATTGTGTTTCACATTAAATAAGATAAAGATGTTTGTATTGTTGGAGTACTTAGAGTAGGGACATTCTGCACAACTTATTAGTCCCTATCTCAAGAGGTTGATCCCAATATAATAGAATTGTGAATGTGCTATTGGAGTACTTGGGGAAAAAACATTATGTGTGGCAAGACGATCTTAGGCCCATGAGGTTGATCCCAAAGCTATGGAAATGTATGATGACACCCACCTAGATGCTTTTGAACACCTCACTCTTTCCTTTTCCCTTTGTTGTCTCTTTAGCTTTATAATTTATCTTTACTTAGGTTTTTGTGCTAAGACTTAGTTTCATCCTAGACCTATTTGGATCATGGTTTTGTCTCCTAGCTTGGGGGAGTGGTTCCTTATGGTTTCATGTGGTTGGGTGGCAAAACTTTTTGAGCCTTGTACATGATTTAGTTGGAATTTTTTCTTAAAGATTATTTGATGCTTATGAAGATCTTTTGTAGACGCTTGAATATGTTATCAAATTGATATTTACAAAAAAATGATAGTATTGTAATCATTTTAAAAAAAAATTGTGTTCCCTTTTTTTGGAATAATAATCATGTAAACAAGCCAATAATACAATGAAGGGTTAGCAAATGGATCCTTGTATTCCAAGGACTCACATTTAGTAATATTGTACAACTTGGCAAGGGCCACGTTATGGACGACCATTGATTAAGGATAAAATTTGGCAAGCCAATAGGAGTGAACAAGGACTTCCAAACAACCACCTTTTCTTGATTGCCATCCTACCCTTGTGGTATGAGCACATTGGGAGATACCTTTCTACTACCTCATTTCATCCAGAAATGCCACCCAAAAAAAGGAGGAAGCTAGTCTTTAAAGAGCAAAACATTTCAAATCATCTAGGGGTTGCTTCATAAAATGAGGCCAGACCATGTACTTTGTAGATGTGTTGTGGAGGAAGAGATTCCTAATGTACTACGTAAGTCACATGAAAGCTTGAAAATGGGATACATGGGTCCCAATGCTACAGCTCAAAAGGTGCTACTAGTTAGACTATGGTGGCCAACACTACATACAGATGCAAGAGAGTGGGTGTGGGGTTGTGATACATGTAAAAAATGGGAAAACCTCTCAAATTAGACTGTATGCCCTTGTTTCCTTCACAACCCCAAGAATTATTTGAAAGATGGGGGATAGATTTTGTGGGACCCTATAGAATGAGTACGACTGGACATTACAAGTACATTGTAGTGGCCATGAAGTATCTAACTAAATAGGTAGAGGCCAGGGAACTTCCACATAACACAACAATAAGTATTGCTCAATTTCTATGCAAATAGATTGTCACCAGGTTTAGATTCTAATGTCAATCACTAGTAGTAGGGGGTACACTTTGTAAACCACATAGTACAAGAGATGACCATAGACTTCTGCATATTCCACAATTTGTCAAGTCTGTACTACCCATGTGCCAATGGGAAAGTTGAAGCCAAAATAAAATATTGGTATTAGTTCCAGGAAAACCATGTGGGGTAGAAAAAGGCGATTGGGAGGAAAGATTATCAACAATGCTTTGGGTCTATTGAACAACCTAAAAAGAAACAATAGGGTATACACCCTTCTAGCTGATGTGTAGATAGGAAGTAGTGGTAGCATCATAATACATAGTGCCAAATCTTAGAGTGACAATCAATAATAGGTGGGGAGAGAGTGATAACCTCAAGGAATGACCAAACAACTTGATAAAGTTAGAAGAAAAATAAATGATAGCACAATGGGCAACTGAAGTAGCACAATGTCGGAGAAAATTTTTCCACAATAAAAACCTTTGTAAAATGAACTTTTGACCAGGGTAATTAGCTTTAAAATGCAACGACTATAATGAAATCAAGCCCAAGAAGCTCAAAGTTTGTTGGTTGGGGCCCTACAAGATCAAGGAAGTAGGAAATAATGAGGTTGTCAAATTAGCAAGACTGGATAACAAACCTATCAAAGAACCAATGAGGGAATCTAAATTAAAAGCCTACCAATAAAGGAAGATCCATATTGTGGCAATAAACATATTGGGGTATATCACTAAGGGTGGCTGGATAACCAACCACAACAAAGAAATAGAAGAAGATTCAATAATCGGTGAGGAGCCCTATAGACTGGATAAAGATTCAAGAAAACTGATGGACACCCTAAATAATCATTATTAAGGAAGCATGTGGAAGGAATAGCAATCCCAAGAGTTCACAAATACCTTATTAATGCTCTATTTGGCCCTCCAACACTCGGGGTAAGGATTAACAGTTATTAGAGATTAGGAGCATCCTACGAGGGAAGAAGAGAAGGATTTGTCATATATGACATCATTAGAGAAGTAGAAAAAGAACAAACAAAGAAACAAGTATCAAAAGAGGACCCCAAAGAAGAAATTGACTTGGAGGAATATGGTGTAACCTTGGGACCACCCCTAAAGGTGGTAGTAAAAGTGGATGATCTATTCATTTGGCAAGGAGACGTAGATATGAATGAGATAATTGAGAAATGCGAGGAGCAAGAAGAAAAATCCCATAAAAAGAACTCCAATGCTTTATGGTGACTGATACCCGACCCGACAAAACCTCCAATAGTGAATGGGGATGAGGCAGTTTGGTATTAAAAATATGGCGGGAGGTACATAGATGAAATATTTAAAGGCATGGGATTTGCTCCTTTGGTAGACAATATTTTTAATCTAGAATACTGGGGAACGTGTTGCGAGAACAAGTGCTTTCCAAGCACTTGTATATGGCAATATTGATGGAATATTGTCATTGATGTCAAAGGCATTTAGGAAATTGATATAGTCATTGATATCAAAGTATGAACAAATTTACACACATCATCAATGTCAAAGAGACAAAAAGACAAAGATAAGTCTGTCCAAGACTATATAATGATTCATAATAATGACAAAAGCATAATAGAGGCTGCAATCATGTTCATATTAATATAAAAAGACATACATTAATTTGGAAAATGCATATCAAGACATTTGGAATCATGATTGATAAAAATAAAAAAATCTATAAACAAATAATGACCATATATCAGTGATCTTGAATAGAATAAGAACAAGGCAAAATACAAGTCAAAGGAATAATGGGGAAGCATAATATTAAAACAATAACATCAAACCTGCAGAAAAATGAAGTAATTAGAAGGAGCAAACTCAAGAGACATCGGCTATAAAAGAACTCTCCATAAAAAAAGTAGTGTTAGTGACAAGCCAACATGCCACATTAGACAAAGTATAATAGAGGGCACAACTTAAATAGACTAAATACAATGATGAAGTCATGGAGCATCAATTTTGAAGAACCATTGGAATTTTTAACGTCAGCAGCATGAACACTAGTTTCTATATTAAATATGCAATGGATGTTTACAAGTGAAATGAAAACAACGTTCAATATGAAGATCGATGGAATCATCATGAAATGGGAAAGATATATATATGGAAAAAGACAATAAACACATTGACGACAAATAATATACAGTTACATAGATGCATATATAAGTAATTGTAATAATATTTAAAATGAAGTTTTCCATACGAAATATATATTTGACTTCAAGAGCCCGTTATGGAAGGATACAAATGGTGTATTGTGCATATATGATAGAATCATTACTATTAAAAAATAAATTGCACAACTGAGTGGAGGATATGAAATCAAGAGACATCTGGAGTTAAACCATCTAATATGTAGAGAACAAATTTCCTTATACAATAGTGACACAAAGTATTGCTATATGGGAATAGAACATTGGTGGTTTCAATAGTAGCATCATGTATGTGTTGAAGGTCATAAGAGAAAGAACTCAGAGATATGATAAATGACATCGAGTGTGTTCTGATAATTATTGTATACATGAAAACCTTCTCTATTAGGAGCATGCATAAACAATAAAATGTTAGTATCCTGTGCATATAACAATATTGAAATCAAGGTAGCTACTAACTAAAATTGTGTTTTAATACTAATGCAACCGATAAAAAAGATTCCTCATGTAACCTCGAAGCAACTCAACAAGGGCACCTATAAGAGACCTTGTTGGTGTGCTCAAGTGTGAGGGATGCAGATGTGCTCTTACAAACACAACTATGAATCCCAATGATATGAAAATGCAATAATAAACATGCAACTAAGCTAAATGATGAAGAATGCTTCAAGAGATGGCTATGGAAGCAACCATTCTCGAGTGCACTTAATGGATAATGGAAGTGGATGTAAGAAGAAAATCTAAGAGTGCAATATTATCATGAATAAGCAAAGCAATGCAAGAAGTAAACAACTACCAAAGGGTTAGTAGCAAACACGCAAATTACTAAGAAAGCTTTTAATTCTATACTAGCATGATAACAATATAAATGAGGGAGATGTCAAATGCTTGAGATAAGGGCTCTATTTATAGGTTTGAGAGAGGCCTTGGGGAGGTGGCATCTATGTGGCATCCACATAGGTGCCACAAAGGAGACACATGGACCAAGGGGACAAGCCATGAAAAGGTCAACTTAAGCCTTTTGGATGAAAGTGATAGCTCAAGGTTTGCTCACACATGTGTGAGAAACCTTGGAGCAAAGAAAGGGGGACAAACGTGTAAGAGGTGTGAATAAAATAATAAAATGAAAACTTTATTGGATATTGAGTTGCTCACACATGTGAGCAAATACTTAAGGACTAAGATGTGTTTAGAAAGGTGTTTAGGATTTTTAAGTGGGATTAATTAATGGGTAGGCTTAAAAGGATGAGACTGATGGGTGCAGACTAGGTTTTAGGTGGGATTAAGATTAAATTAAATAAGATTTAACTTAATCATATCATTATAGAATTTAATAAAGTGGAGGGAATTAAATAAACTAGAATTTATTTAAAAGGGGATTTATGGAGCACAATGTATTAAATAAATTTAACACATTGGAGGGGATGCATTTATATTAAATTTAAATACATTAGGGAAGTGAACCTATTTAATTAAATAAGTAGAAGAACATGTCAAATATAATTAATTAATTATAGTGTCAAGGGAGATATTAAATCAATTAATATAGTGTTTAGGGCAATTTTAAGTGTCTACATTTTGCCCTTCTTTGATGTGATGTCAGGATGACATTATATCAAAGAAAAGAAAATATAGGTTACCCCAGAGAGGAGAGGAGTCCTAGGATTCATGTCATAGTGATGACATGGGAGAAGGGTGCCCCCTCGAGGAAATGGGGTGAAAGAGGAATATATTTTGCCCCATTTTCTCGAAAATAGACATGGAAAGGAAAAGGGAAAGAGAAAAGGCTTAAAAGATGACCTTGCATGACTTGTTGGTAAGAGTGGAATGAAGCATGGTGAATTGGATAGTGATTAATCTAAATATAGCTTAACTACATGAATGCATGGGATTTAGTTGTGTTCATATGGGAGAGCACATCCTAGTTTGATATTGCAAGAGGAGTTATGCATCAAATGCTATAGTAGCATAGATGAGAAGATTCCTTTGTGTAAATGAGACTCTAAAAAAAATAGAGACTTTAGGAACATAGATGTAGGTTTCATAGTGATGATGGAACAAATAACATATAAGCACTGGAGAGGTCTAGGCACACCCAAAGCCTTGTTAGGGATCTTGGTGGAAAGTGTGCTAACCCATTGCCCCCAGTGACCAATGCATAACCATAACTCAAAAATTGACAGAGATGTGCTAAAGAATCTTGAAAAGAGATCATATCACAAAATGACCCATGTAATCAGGTTAAGCCATTCAAATGATACCAAGATATTGAAGATCGAGACACATTTGGGAAGGTTATCATTGACACACAATAATAAAATCAAGAAAAGACCTTATGACCAAGTCGCCATTCAGTCTACAGTTCTTGCCATAAACATTTTTTGGATGGTAAATCAGTAAAGCCTGTGTAGGAAGGATTCATCCTGTAAGGCAAAAATTGATTGTTTGATTGTATTGAAATGTTTGTGATTGTTCGCTAGTGATTGTGTGAAAGGAACAAGGTTCTTAAATCATTTAGTATTAGTGTGAATTTGTGTAAGTTTGTTTGCAATCACTATTTTGATAAGCTCAGTTTGATGGGGTGAAGCTCAGTGTCATGAGATCATATGATGAATGGAAGAATTTGGACAAGATGTGATTAGATGATAGAAGAATTTGATTGAATGGAATAGGAATGTGAGAGAGAAAGTGATAAATGTTCTCTAAAAGAAAGTTTGTTTAATGGAAGACTAGAAATTTGATCAAGGTATATGCAAATAGATGGAAAATGAAGGAATTGATGATGGAAATTGATTTGTATGAAAGGATTAGAAGAAGGGAAGATGATTAGATTAGAGGATAAATGATTTGATTGAATTTATTAAAATGACTAGATTGGGACCACTAACAAGGGAGATCCAAGGAATGATAAATGGATGAGAAGGGTGGGGATTTCTGAATGGAGGAATAATATGGGGAACCAAAGGATCTGGTATAGAAAAACGGGGAGCCAAGGACCATGTTTCAAAGGAGTTCAAATGCCCCACACCAAGGATAGGAAAATGGAAGGAAATATGGTGGGAAAGGATGCATGGAAATGGACAGATTGTGTGATGGCGTAGTGCAAGGCAGGAGTATCCCCAAAGGAGATGTCTTAGCCCCCTACTATAAAACCACACAGCAGGAACACAAGAACAGGAAGCAATAACACAAGATCTGATACCAAATCACAATAATATATTCATAAAATATAACTGATTACATTCAATGTGCCAGGTTGTAGGGCCTTCTCGGTTACGACCAAATACAAAGCAAGTAATAGTTCTACAAGATCCCTCAAGATCCAATCCCAAATCCTAGCTAGTCCAGATCCACACTCTGGTAGAAACCCACAAGGGAGATCTCAATTTGTGCTTGCAAGCCCACCAAGCTATCTCCTTATTTTCCAAGACATAGCTACTAGCTCTGCTCCAACTTCATCCAAGATCCAAGTGTAAACTGCTTCACACCCTCCATGCCGAATGTGAGCCTCAAGTACCGAGTACCAGTCCAAACACCCTCCAAAACAACTACTAAACCTCCTCCCATGAACTCCAAAGTAGTCATCAAGTAAATCCAAGATGCTCCTGCATCATGTGAAGGCTATTGTATGGAGGAAGGGAAGGCATGTGTTCTTCCAAAGCATGTATGAACATGTTGTTGGTGTGCCTCTAGTATTGATCATGAGCATAGACCTAAAAGTGGAATGAATAAAGGATATGGGAAGGAGGGTATGAGTATAATAGGGATAATGATACGAAGGATATGGATGAAATGTGGAACATGAAATGCAGGAAAGACATGGGATAATCAAGACCAAAGACATATGAAAGGAGAATGGAAGTATGTAGGATTATGGATTGAGGATAGAGGAAATGAAAAATCAAAGGACTATGGGATGAAAGATATGGACAAGATGTCACGATCAAATATGTAAACAAATGGTGGAAGTATCTAGGATAGTGTGTGGATAATGTGCAAGGGATATGTCGAGTGAGCATGGATGGATGAAAGGAAAATGATAGTCAAGATCAAAGATGGAAAGGATGATGGATAATAGATGGAAGTATGAAAGATATGTAAGGCAATGTGGTATGGATTGAGCTTGCCCCCAGTGTAGAGTGCAAGTGGAAGAGGACAAGTGAATGGATGGATAAGTGGAATTGGAAGACACTGAATACAAAGGATGAACTCAAGAATCTAGATATATGGATGGTATCCCTTGATATTTATTTCTCTTTGTTTTTTATTTTCAAGGAATTTTTACTATTTTATGATAGATGTTGGTAGGAGAGTGAAAAGAAGAACGAAATGGATTGGAAAATGAAAGTCAAGAACTTATGAAAAAATTTGCATTAAGGGGGTTGGAGTGGTTGGGAGGAATACATGAATGAGTGGATGAAGGAGGTGGAAAGATCGTCATTAGCACACACCTTGAAGGGTGATGGAAAGGAGGAAATTTTGCAGGATATGTAGGAAAAAGTTTGAATTTTGGAATATAAGGACCCAAAATGGATGAAGGAGATGATGCATTTAGGATGGTGGATTTTGGGACATAAGGACCCAAAATAGAGTTGGTAAATTGAAGTTTTGAGGATTTATGGATGAGGGAAGCCTTTGGATTAGCATAATTGGATGCCATATTGCACTTTTCTTTGAGAAGCATTGCTACTTTAAATAGCTTTGGAATCCACATAATTTTTGCATTTTTATTTTTAGCCTTTGTGGCCTTCTAATTTCTTCTTTCTTTTGGATCATATTTTCTTTTCTTGAAAATGTCTTTTAGAGGGGACATGTTGATCCTTGGGTTTTTGCAAATTTTTGGCTTGATTCACTTTATCTTTGGCATCCAATTTGCTTCCATTGGTCATGGTACAGGTGTATGAGGATAAATGGGATGGAGAGCTTATGGATGGTGAACATTGGAAGGAATTCAAGGATGTGTGCCTTTGTTGATCTTTATTAGGAGCATGATGGGGTGGAGTGGGAGAATTGGATATGGTAGATGGATGTATGAAAGGACCCAAAATGGATGGAAGGGATGAACGGTTTAGCTTTGGAACATAAGGACCCAAAATGGACGAAAATGAGGAAGGAATGGGAATATGGATATAAGGGCCCAAAATGGACTCGGAATATGGATGATGGGAATATTTAGGTTTGGCTGAAGAAATTTTGGATTTGGAAGGAGTTAAAGGTGTACCAACATCTTGAGACATGATTTCTTCAATGGGATTCTTATCATTTTCAATACAAGATGCAAGTCCATATGTAGGGGGTTCATGAGTGGATTGGATAAGTGTAATAGGGTCATGTGGAGGTTTAGGATCACATGGGGGATTATGAGGGATAATAGGATCTTGAGATGGTTTGGGATCATGAAATGAAAATGAAGAGGTACTTTGATCTTGACTTAAAAGAGGATCACGTAGTGTGGTGGAAGGAATTATTGGATCATGAGATGGAATAGAATCATAAAATGGAGTGGAGGGAATGGAGCCATGAGATGGAGTAATTTGATCTTGACATGGAGGATTATTAATGGATGGAGTGGAAGGAGTATCTTCATGAAGTGGACGATCTGTGGATGCTAACTCTTGAGACAGAATGGAATCAATGATGTGCATGGTACATGGAATGTCTTGATCTTGATTAGGAAGGGGATCACAAGATGGACTAAGAGGGATAAATGGATTTTGAGGGATAAGGGAATAATGGGATGGAGAAATGCTTAGATCTAGAGGAGATAAGGAATCCATAATAACATGCTTTGGAGGAAGGTCTTGAGATGGAATTGGGTGTATGACTTTGGGTGATTGGATCACTTTTTTTTAGTTTTGTATTTAGACAAGGTTTCTGGTGAGATAAACCTATTACAAGGTGGGGATGATGTTGATTTTGGAGGTTTAGGATTGTGTGGAGGTTGAGGCAGGTGTAGGGGATTAGGATGATGTTTTTGGACATTAAGCTCAAAGTATGGGAAATTACATGGAGGATTTGGGTTGGATGGATCATGAGGACTAGGAAGCATGGGGAAAGAGGACACATGTTATGGAAGGTAGACTTTTTTTTTGACTTGGTAGGATCAAGATAGACTTCTTCAATTCCTCAATTTCTTTGGAAATGACATTTCTATTTGAGGAATTATGTGAGCTATGACTGGAATGATGTGTGGATGAATAATAATGAGGTGGATTTCCCTTGTCAAAGGTAGAAGAATAATGAACATGCGATGGATTAGAATTAGATATGGAGTTTTGAGGATTGATTTGATATGGGGTTTGTGATGGAGGTGTGACTCCATATTGCCTTTGAAGGTCTACAACCATTTGGTTAAGCCAATTCTTATCCACTGAGATTAAATGAGTGGTGAGAGATTTGATGATGTATGAAATCTAAGCTTAGGACTAGGAGCAATTTTGGACTTTGTTTAATTTGATTTGGATTGGATTTGACTTGATATCAATTGGATATGATATGATATGATTTGATTTGATTTGATATTGGATGAAGGTTTGAGATAGCCTTGATAAGATTTGGGTTATTCAAGATAACTAGGATTAAAGTCCAAGGATTATGATGGTGCCCCTATGTCCAAAATGGAAGATTTTATGAAAATTGAATTAGAAGAATATTTGAATATATGAGGAAAGATTGATTGATTTTGGATGAAGATGTAAATGGATTGACTTAGGAATTGATTAGAAAAGAATAAATTTGACAAGGGATTGGATTAGACTAATGACAATTTGAAAGATTGGATTAAGGATGAATTATGAGATTGGATAAGGAAATTGGATCTTGAAATGAATCATGACTAGGATGAACATTAGGAATTTGATTGAATGATTAGGAAGATGAGGAAATTATTTGAATGAATAGAGATGATTAAGACTTTGAGGAATGATTTGAATGATTAAGACAAGAGATGCATGATGGTGATGAATTTGATGGATAGAAGAAGTGATTTGGAGTTGTTGTGGACAACTTTGACTAAGAGGACTTAAAAGAGGACTTGTTTTTGTTGTTTTTTGAGATTTTTTTATTTTGATTTTTTTTTGGAATTTTAAACTTTTACGATGTTTTTGGATTTTTTTGAAACATAACATGCAAAACATACAATGAAATATATATGCAACAAAATCTTAGATGGTGTGTCCCCTTCAAATGGGGAGATTTTTGAACACTTAGCATGTCGAACACACCAATAACCCCATAAGGTTTTGACTAGGATATACAAGCTCAACTAGGGGTGTCCTTGATATATGCATGGTACATGAGGCCCAAATCTATTTATGAAAGAAAATAACACCACACAGTTGGGAGGAGACGGTAACCCAAATCTCCACCTTCACTTCCCAAATGTATAAATTTCTTTGGGGCTTAGCCAAGAGTGACAAGATTATTCTTCCAAGAGAGGTGTCTTTCAATTCACCTCCGATATTTATACTCTGTTAGAATGCTAGAGTTGAGGTCATCCCAAGAGGTGATGAAATCCCCAAGCATGCCTCCTAAAAAGAATAAAACAAGACCACTTATTTTTTGTGCACTCAAGATCACCCAAAGGCATGAGAGGAGTGAATACGTAAGTGGTCTTGGGTTTAAAAACAACTTATTCTTTTGCAATGGAGCTTAGGTTTTGTATTCTATTTTTGAAGACACTCATGTTTATATCATACAATGTTCTTTCCAACTTGACAACGTCATCAACATAATAAAAATTGAGAGTTTGCCAACATAAGAAAATTGAGCATCATCAACATAAGAAATTTGATGTAGGTAGAACAAGTTCTCTTAAGTCATTCAAGATTGAGTGAGTATTCATTTTAAGCACCAAATGCAAATGTTCATTGTACTATTCTTTAAACCTTAAACATTCAAGATTTGATGAGATTCATTTTAAACCCAAGTTGAAATATGTAGCATAGCATTGTTCTTTGACCTTTATGCATTCAAGAGTGTATTTTGACTTTTAAGCATTCAGTCCAAAAAATGTTTTTGAATTTCCTTAAGGCATTCAAGATTGTGTTTTAACAACATTCATCCAAATGAAAGGTTTTATTCAATTGATTATGCATTCAATATTTGATTTGCTTATTTTAAGTTGTCATTTAAGAGTGTGTTTGATTTATCTCATTAAGTGCAACATTCATTAAAAGATGAATGATTAAGCATTCAAGTTCATTCCCAAGAGCAACAAAATATTAAGGAAAACCTACAAGAAAACATGGTTAGGTGTTTCTAAAATGCTCCCATCTGCAATGTTGCAATAAACAACTTGATTAGCTTCAACGGAATCCCCAAAAATAAAAGTTAACTATGGGAAATTTTATTTTAATTTTTTTTGTTATTTTTTCTATATGTAAATTTGCCTAGAATTACTCCAATCTCACAAAACCACTAAAAGTCAAATTTTGATTTTTTAAAAAAAATATAAATTTAAAAATTGTAGATGATAGAATGCAGGCAAAGACGACAAACAATCGAGACAACACAATCGCAGACGATAGAACACAAACCAGTATGATATACCTTATTCTTGCACTTTGTAGTCACAGACAACAAAACAGGGTTAAAGATGCCAAAACTCAGAGATGCTAGAATATCGCAAATGACAAATACTGAAAATATTGACTTTTGATCACCCACAATACAGATGACAAAACACTTACAGTGGAGATGACAATTTTATGAAATGACAGGTTCAAGTCCATCCACAACATAGATGATAATTCACTGCTACACTTCAGACATGATAGTTTAAGAATTCGTATCTATTAGGCTGCCCATAACGGAGAAAACAAAATAGGTAAAACAATGCAAATGACAATATAAAATATACAAACAACAAAATGGAATGGAGACAACAGAATAGCTCTGGTTTGCGGTATGAAGCGATTATGAAAAATAAATAAAATATATATATATATATATTATAGGCAGAGATGCCAAAACACGGAGACACAGATTTGCGGAGATAATAAAGCGTCTTCGCAGACGACACTACATCCTAACAGAGGTGACAATCCACAGTTTCTATGGAAAACTTTGAGTTTTTGATTGATTTTTAGAAATGGAAAATGAATGTAGGTCCCACCAGGTGTGCCAAAATGTATATGTGAAAACCTTCTCTATCTGGAGCATGCATAAACAATAAAACGTTAGTAGCATGTGCATATAATAATATTAAAATCAAGATAACTACTAACTAACATTGTGTTTTAATACTAATGAAACTGATAAAAAAGAGTCCTCACGTAACCTTGAAGCAAGCTCAATAAGGGCACCCATAAGAGAACTTGTTGGTGTGCTCAAGTGTGAGGGATGTGGATGTGCTCTCCCAAACACAACTATGAATCTCAATGATATGAAAATGAAATAATGAACATGCAACCAAGCTAAATGATGAAGAATGCTTCAAGAGATGGCTATGGATGCAACCATTCTTGAGAGCACTTAATGGATAATGGAAGTGGATATAAGAAGCAAATCTAAGAGTGCAATACTATCATGAATAAGCAAAGCAATGCAAGAAGTAAACAAATACCAAAGGGTTAGTAGCAAACATGCAAATTACTAAGAAAATTCTAACTCTATACTAGCATGATAACAATGCAAATGAGGGAGATGTCAAATGCTTGAGATAAGGGCTTTATTTATAGGTTTGAGAGAGGCCTTGAAGAGGTGTCATCTATGTTACATTCACATAGGTGCCACAAGGGAAACACATGGACTAAGGGGACAAGCCATGAAAAGGTCAACATAATCCTTTTGGATTAAAGTGATGACTCAAGGTTTGCTCACACGTGTGAGAAACCTTGGAGAAAGGAAAGGGGGAAAAGTGTGTAAGAGGTGTGAATAAAATAATAAAATGGAAGCTTTATTGGATCTTGAGTTGCTCACACATGTGTGAGCAAATACTTAAGGACCAAGATGTGTTTAGAAAGGTGTTTAGGATAATTAAGTGAGATTAATTAATGGGTAGGCTTAGAAGGATGAGAGTGCTGGGTGTAGACTAGGTTTTAGTTGGGATTAGAATTAAATTAAATAGGATTTAACTTAATCATAGGATTATAGAATTTAATAAAGTGGAGAGAATTAAATAAATTCAAATTTATTTAAAAGGGGATTAATGGATACATTAAGTAAATTTTAAACATTAGAGGGGATGCATTTAAATTAAATTTATATACATTAGGGAAGTGAACCTATTTAATTAAATAAGTAGAGAAAAATGACAAATATAATTAATTGATAATTAATTAATTATAGTGTCAAGGGAGATATTAAATCAATTAATATAGTGCTTAGGATAATTTTAAGTGTCTACAAATACAGGATAAAGAATTATTGAAAAGTAGTATCTGATAAAACTTATAAATATATTTTGATATGTACAAGAGTCTTACAAGTTTGATTTATATCAACAATGATAGAGGCTCAATGAAGGAAAACTACAACACTGGAAGATGAAAATAAAAAAAGATGGCAATGGAAATATATGATTGGTTTAGCAATTTACATGAAGTATCATGGTTTTGAAGATGGATAGTGATTAGTAAAAGAAATAATAAAATGTTTTATGAAAAGATGCAATCAAATTTAAGAGAAGTTTATGTAATGTCTCGAAGGTGAACTTTTCCTGAAGGTTATCTCAATCTAAATGCAATATTTGCTCGAAGGGGATTTCGTCTTGAAGGGGATCTTTGTCCGAAGGCAATCTCAACCCAAACAAGATCTCTTTTAGAGGCAATCTCAATCCAAAGGGAATTTTGATTTGAGTGGAATCTTGGTCCTAAGGGGAACTTGATCCGAGGGGAACTTGTTCCAAAGGGAATATTGACTTGAAGGGGATCTCAATTTGAAGGGGAACTTGGTCAAAAGGCAATTATTGACCCGAAGGAGAACTCGATCCAAGAGGATATGGTTCCTAGGGGGAAATCAACTTGAAGGAAATGACTTCCCAAAGGGGATCTCGACCTGAAGT
This sequence comes from Cupressus sempervirens, assembly GCA_028749045.1. Lineage (NCBI taxonomy): Eukaryota > Viridiplantae > Streptophyta > Pinopsida > Cupressales > Cupressaceae > Cupressus > Cupressus sempervirens. The sequence continues at coordinate 511,493,983 of CM053788.1, read as the reverse complement.
CAATTACTTTGATACCACTGTAATATTCTCAACTTCACTCCTGTGTATATCAATTTTATCGTCAATGAGTGGGCATATGCTAGCAAAATTAAGGTTCATTGGGTAGTAAGAATGTCTGTACTACAGGTGGTTGTACGATGGGTGGGTGACTGGATGTCATCAAGATGTCATACGGTATTTGGTGGCAATGAAGGGTGGTTTGAATGGATCTGTGTGGTGCAAGATCTAAAGCCATACAGTTGGGAAGGGAAGATTGTACGATGCAAGAGGTAGAGTTGTACAATTGGGAAGAAAGGTCGCACGATGCATGAGGTAATCATACAAAATGAAACAAGGGGGTTATGTCGTGGGTAATGGGGAAGATGTATGGTGGAGGCAAGGACAATGGGTAGTGTACAGTGAGTAGAATATGAATGAAGGTGTACAAATGGATGCAAAGATTTATAATTACCTTCGACCTGCCAAATGAGATACACAATAAAGATTGAATACACACAATATATCAATTGGGAGCCAAGTCAATAGTATAGTTGCAAATAATGACGGCGCTTTGATTTTCCAAATCTGAGCCAAGCAATACAGACTGAATAGGGTGAGGGTTGAATCCCACCAAAACTAGAAAGCCAAGTGAGGAAGATCTTCCACTTCCAAAATGGTGAACAATACAAAATTCAAACATGAATTGCAGTATAAATATAATAATCCAAATTGCATGACAACTACTACCTACATGTCATGCTTAAGTACCCCTTGGAGGAACTCCCAAGGGTTTACAAAGATAGTTGACAGCAACACCTACGAAAACAAAAATAAAAATAGGTCCAAGATATACTAAATCAATCAAAATCACAAATACAAGTATTATTAACTTGGGCCCTATATTAGTTAACTAAATTAACTAATTAAAGGTCCTTTTATTATATTATTTAAATTTTAGGACCAATTTAATTGATTAGTTAAATTAAATTATTACATTAACATTTGGGGACATGACAAATCCTCACTGCCTAAAGATAGCTTGCCCTCAAGCAATTTGTCATCAGACGAAACACCAACAGCTCTAGGGTCCCAAATCAAAGGTGTAGGCAAGACAAGTGAAATGACATCAATTCTCTGCAACACCACATTGCCATCAAACTTTTATTTTGCCACTCTAATATAAATATTGTCGTGTCCTGAATCACCAAGATCCCAAAGATGCCAATCATAAAATACATCGATGTCATCATGTTCAATCTCTTCTAGAAACTCATAACTTAGGCAAACCCTTTTGGTCTCGTACAAAATACCCTCATTCAAAAAGATTTTAGTTATACATGCCTTGAGAATGGTTGAAGGATAGAATCCATCATCAATCAACGGTAGCAATTGTTCATACAAACAACCTTTGCCCTATTCTCTAGGTTCATGATTTCATTTATGTGACTCCAGATTATTATCCTATGTAAAAATGTAAGCCCTAATAGGGAATTTGTTGTTATGTTCAAGGGAAAAAATGTAAAAGGGAGGGTAGATAGGAAAATGGGATAAAAGAGAATTAATGATACACAAAAGATATTGTTCTTTATCTTCCTTTCCTGAAAGCTTAATGATGGCAAATGTAATAGTTATTCAATTTTATAATATGTAAAGAACCCACCTTCAAATGTGTTCATTATTTAGTTTGTAATCTTTACTTGAGAAATGTAATTTTTTAATGTGACTATTGAAATTGTAAATACATCTTAAAAGAAAGTTTTACTTGGGTAAATCAATCATAAATACTTAAAGGAAATGAATATATGATCTTTAACATTAGGGAACCTATTGGGACAAATATGCATAACTAGATTTAGATTTATCCTTTTGGGTTTCCTAGAAGGGCATTACATATATATTATAGGTTAAAAATGAGAGTTTGCTAGATATTTTGTGCATCGCCCATATTGTATTCTACAAGAGGACATCTTATTAGGTTTTTTTATTTTAAAAGTCTAGATACAAGTGCATCATAAATATAACTTCCAACATAAATTTCTTTCTCTTTATTCTTTTGTGGATTTCCATAATCTATTTCAAAGGCAACATTTCACATGGCTTATAAGGATATTTGTAGAGGATGTGAAATTTGGCTTCATTTTTGCCAATTCCATTTTCTTCAACAAAGTCAGTAATCACTATATTCTATGGATGAAATTTTTCTGAAAATAATTAAAATGCCTCAATATTAGTGTTTCCACAACCTCAATGTGGACATCGAGGTCAATGATAGAAACCACCAAGGTACATTTACAAGTTCTATCATGGCCATGCTAACATCATATAAAATACAACTAAAAAGAGCTATTGGTGTTCGAAATTAACAAACATGTTAAAAATAGGATTATCAATAAGATAATTTATATACAAGTTGGTGGATGTTTACATTCTACTCCAAAACCCCATATGTGCATACATGATTATAGAGTTGTTGCAAGCTACAACATCAAATTTTTTTTAATACAAGAATGGACCATATTTTTATTAATCTCGATCACCAATTCACCAATTCACTTAAAATGTTTATGTGCATCATGATATGCCTCTTTGCTTCAAAATTTAAAACCATAATGCTCAATATCATTTTAAAATTCTAGCACTTTTTTTGCAGTCTATAAGAATATGGAATACAACCCTCGTACATTGTATTGTCACTCTCAACATCATCTTTCTTATTGACTAGAAATGTCACATATTGGTGAAACAAATACATTCACGTTGAAGAAATTTCATCAGTGTTTAGACCAAAAAAATGATAGTATTGTAACCATTTAAAAATAATAATAATTGTGTTCCCTTGTTTGGAATTAGGTCTTGCCCATTTATTGTGATTTCCTAAGCTTCCATAGCTCTAGAAGTATTATTTTTTTATTTCACTGCATTTGCCTTCCTCACCAATTAATTTGGATAAACCTATAGTCGAAACACATACTAGCAAAAAGGCTAAAGGAAAATTGAACATTAGAATAAGTTCTCTCTTCAAGTATGTTCTTTCAGGTGACTATAATTTATATTTATTTTAATTTTGTCTTCTATATCACTAATCAATGCTCATCGTGTCAATCCATCCCCAACATTGACAATGAAGGAGAAAATCCTTGAAAATGCTTTTAAAGTACCTAAGAAAGAGAATAACCAAGTGGAGTTGATTTGTTGTAACACAAATATATGAGATGATGTAGACACACTCTTGACTTTTTGGAAAAATGTATGAGATGGCATAGATGCACTTCCAACTTTGTAAATTAATCTATTCTTCACAAGCTTGAAAAATTGTACGACTTTATTTATTGTATAGGTGATAGCCTTGAATTTTCATTCAAGAATATGGTGGGAACAAGTGAAATTCACAAAATTTCACTTATTATATAAATCATTAGGCATAGTATAGGTGGGTGCCATTGAATGACTCACTAATATTAGAGAAAAGTGACCAATGAATGCATGCTACTATGTCGACAATTTAGGTTGGTAATGGGAATATTGGACTAGGAAACTTAGGAACAACTCAATGGAGGAAATAATAGGGGAATGTAAAAATGATTGATAGAGATGTATTGTTAATAGAGATATTGGTTTGCCCACATTGGAGTAGTGGAAGGAATATATATCATTTCTTCCTCTAATAGAACTAAGGGTGGGCCTGATAAGGCTTGATTGGAAGGAGCTGTTCACACACACACGCGCGCGCGCATGTTGTTCAACACACACACATGCACATGCACACACACGCACACACACACGCTCATGCACACACGCACGCACACACACACACACATGCACACACATACACGCGCGCACACACATAGACACACACAGACACAGACACAGACACAGACACCTTAAGACATACATACAAACATAAATTCATACATGCATGCACACATACATCTCTCCCTCTCCCTCTCCCTCTCCCTCTTTCACACACATATAAGGGATAAAGTACTAAAGATCATAACATCGAGAGACATGCAACTAACAAGTGTAACAAAATAGTAATAAAGATGGACACAAATTATGATATATCATATCATCATTAAAGTCCATCTACATAACAAACTTTAAATTTCATCACTAGAAAACCTCGTGGCAAAGTTTGGAACAATATGTTGTTAGTAGGTTTCAAGTGGTTGACCTTTCTATTTTTTCTCTTTTCCACCAACATTACTATGATGTGTGGGATGACCAAGAAGGTACATTAGATGTATACGTATGAAATATTGAAGAACTAAATTCAAACACTAAAATTATACTTAGGTCCATATAATAAAAATATATGCAAGCCATGACCTTGATATATCTTTGAAAATAAAATTATAAATACTTTACCAACATTAAAAGATATATAAAATTTTTCAATCACACCTACATTTCTCTAAGTAAGACATAATTATTTAGTAGTTATGATTTTGCAATTAAAATACTTTTTACACATATTATTTATTCATCCATAAAATATTGGAACAATTGATCTCAAAAGAATACCATTTTTTGTGTTCTGACAGACCTTAAGTGGCCATGGCACAACAAGGTGCCATTAGACAAAGGGGCGCGGAGTTAAATTCCTTACCAAAAAAAAAAAAAAACGGAAAGCCAAAACTATTTAATAAGTACAAAATATTTAAATTCTTTATCAAATATTTAATATTTTATGGTGGCAATGAGCATCGTCACAAGTGGGGAAGTGGTGCGAGTTGAGCTCCTAAAAAGACTGAAAAAACCAAAACCAAAACAATTTAATAAAAAATATTGAAATTGTTTTATCAAATATTTAATTTTTTTAAGGCTTTTAATCTCAGACAATTGTTTTTTCCTGTTCTCGAACTCTGACGGTATCCGCGGATCAGACAAAAGACAAATTCTGAAATCAGAGACAGTTTGTCAATGGAAAATGACGCTATGATCCATGCTTTTAAGCGATCACTTATCAGTGATAATAATGATGGGCACCACAATCTTTCCATTACATTTTTGCATACAGTGAAATGCTTAGTTAGGGTTCTACTGCGCCATTTACAGACAATTCTGACTTTAAATTGTTAAAGGTTTTGCTCTTAAATTTGAGCAAATGGATAAAAATTCGGATGGAAATTATGGATTAAGTGGCTTTAACACTTCTTAATTCTTCGTTTGGTGTTAATCGTGCACCTACAAGCACACACAAGTTTGCGAGTTCAAAACTTTGGATTCCTTGTTGCAGTTGGAGTTCTGGACTTCCCTAACTCGTGTAGAGTTGGACATTGACTCCAAGGAACCGAATGAATTTCTGCGAGGAAATTAAATGCTCGCAGGCTAATGCATTGCAGATGGAGTGTCGTTTTTGATTTGCCCGTTTATAGCTGACTATTATACATATGTTTTAGGAAGACATCGCATAGAGTGAGGGATTTGATTTTGGAACGAAATTGGTGGCTTAAATGCTTTCAGACCTTTGAATTGGTGGTTGTAGTTTGAGTTCTGGGTTTAGATAGCTTATGAAGAGGCAATGTCCCCGGATTCCCGACATTGCCGAAAGAAGGCTAGCATATCTGAATCTAATGGCACATCCCGTGAAATGCTTGGCTTGCGGGAGCTGTGTGAGGGTGAAGTAGGTGGTAATAATTCTACGGTGAGGCTGTGGAGGGACCCTAATTTGGAGCATAGGCCTGATAGCTATGAAGATTATAATTCAGATTACCATCCTGCTCTCTTTAGCGCTTTGGAGTGCCATCTTCCTGGGCACCTGCTGGACGCGACCCGCGATGAAAAGTTTCAGGTTCTGGGCAAAGTCGTATCCAGATATGCACCCCGAGGAGAGAGGAAACGGGTGAGCCAAACTGATCATTATATTGTATTGAACTGACTCATTGACCTAGGGTTTGTAATACTCTGGATACATTAACGTTACCCAAACAATGTTCAGGACCATGAAACGTAGCTAAAAATACACCCACCCAGCAATCAGATTGTAACTCGTTTGAATAAGTTAAACAAATACGGATATATATTATCTATATTCTGTGTTGATCTTAACTCTAGTTTAGTCTGGTTTTTTCAAACAATCTTGACATAGATTTCACCTAGAATAGGCTAATTCATTACAGTACAGCTGTCATGACTTAAGGAGCGGAGCTTTAGGTTTTGATTAAGTTAATTCATATCTTATACGTGGTAAACCAATAATTTCAGGATTTTTAAATGTAATTGTAATGGGTTTTTCTAATCGCCATGAAACGGAGACTATCTTTTGGACCTTAAAAAGACGGAACTGTAGAAAATATCAGTACACGTGCCGCACCAATTATCATGGATAATTGGTAGAAAGCTTACAAATAGGAAAATATATTCTATATGTAATCTTCTACTGTTAATAATAATTCCCCACTCTCTTTGTTTTGATACCTTCAAACAGGTCCAACGTATCGACATAGACTATAATTTCGTGTTTGGGGAAGTTATTATTAAGTGGAAAATCATTTTTAGTTATTATTAAGTGGAAAATCATTTTTCTAAATGTGTCAGCATGTTACTCTTATTAATACTAAGAGAGACAATTACTTATCGCTTTGATAACATGAAAAGATAATATTTATATACCATAGTAACACAGGGATGCGTCCTCCCCCCAACCTTTTTGCCCCATGCACTAGGGACTTGGACCCACCGGAGACTTGGGGACTCCGTTCCCCGTCACCAGTGGTGCCACTAGATTCCACCACATCCATCGAGGATGGGGGATGTCCCGGTGTTAACTATTTGCTGATTTGACTATTTATGTTCAATGTTTGATGTTCCAGTTCAATGCAATGTTTAAGTATTTACTATTTTACATCTTTATATCTTATATTGCAATAATTCTTTTCATAACTAGCATTTTTAAGTACCATATGTATAATATATGCAATCCCCCCCACCGGTCCCCCGCCTTCCCCAAATTAGGGCCCCTTTGTCCCCCTGTCCCGGAAACTTGTCCTCCGTTCCCCCTCCCCTAGGGTGGTGTAACTATTGTATATACTTTCCACTATTATATTTAACTATTTTTGGGTTATCAGTATATGCTAGTGGATGGATTCAGAGAGTGCACAAACTACCAACAAAATGAACGTTTTGTTTGCAGAGTCAATGTTTAGATTTGAATGGATCATTTATTGCTGTTACATGATGTTATTTGCTGATTCTCAACTTACCCATTTCTAGTATAAATCTCATCTTGAAGTTTTATTCAACACCCTTCAAGTTTGGGTGATGTTTGAAGTTGTCTCAAGAACTCGAAGTTACAAGAGGTAATTGTTTTTTAAGTTGTGCAATTGCTGTAATGAAGGATGTGTTGATTGTTAACAGTTAATATAAGTTTAAATATGAGAGCTGTGGCATAATACTAAGGTCAAATGTTTATGGTACAAATTGTCAAATGCAAATGCATGTATATAGTTGGAATAAAAGGTTGTGAAAGGAAGAATTTTGAATGGGAACAGATGGAATATACCACTCACCAACTAATGGAAAGGGCAAGCTGGCTATGCCTTGGAGATAATTACATCAAATACATTCAGCCTAGGTCCACCACTCAGAGTTCTCAGGTTGGTAGGAAAGATGATGGCCAAAGCTACATTTGGTAAGTTGACAAAGCAGTTTAAGTATCAGAAAGAATGCACCAAAATTTGAGCTTCTAGGTTTTGCATTTTGTTTGTTGGGAAATATTGGTAGACCACACAAGAACAAAATCAAGGTTTAGAATGCTGCTTGTTATGACAATCAGTTTGGCATTAGGAAATCGGAGCTACATGTTTGTTATTGCTTGAGGAAAAATAATTCTGGGAGGGACTTGTTATGTTTCCTTTTGATTAAAACTGGATCAGCAACCACTAACCCATTTCACTCTTCCATGGGCTAATTGGACAAATGGAGTAGAAACTTTGATAACTTAGTGACAATTTCTCACAATTGTTTTTATTAAACTAGCAATAATTCAAAAGGAGATGGTTTGAAATTGGGTGCCAAAACATTGCATGCATGATGGATACCGAAGTTGCTGATTCGGGTGCCTATGCAGATGTGGGTATGAGAATAGGCAGGGGTGTGTTTGGATGGTTTTGGGTGCGTTTATATGCACAGTTAAACGATTTGATTGTATGATACTTCATCATTGATCAAGATAAATATTAAATGCCAATTGATAGTTCACAAATATTCAAATAAGCCTTATCATATACGTCTATGTTCATGACTCCAATGTAAATCAGAAATCGTTACAATTACAAAATAAAAACGTAGTTCACGATTCAATGTTCATCAATAAAGATTCACTAATCAAAATCACAAGGATTCTTCCAGCTGCTGCAAGTTCAAGATCATTTGAACAAGCGGCTCTACTTGTACGAGATGCACCACATGTCAGGATGTAATCATCATTTGTAGTGAGTCTAGTAAGATCCTCAATGGTTGCATCCAAGTTGCCACACTTAGGTCCTACCTCCCAAACCTTTGTTGCCTCATCCTTGTAATGTTCCTCCTTATGTGACAAAAGACGCAAGTTGGTATGAATGTAAACCAAGTCTTTATCTTTTTTTAAGCCTTGTTGGTTTTGTTTCATAGAGAGGATAAAGGAGTACATACTCCAATTCTGTTCAGCGGCAGAAGAACTTGCAACTTGGATAGTGTTCACAAAATAAAAAATAAAAATGCAAAACAAATCAAAGAATATTAAGTACTGAATTGCAGAATAGAAGTGGTAAAGAAACCAAAAAAACCTTACTTGTGAGAGGATCTTGATTGCAAGAGGTTGTAGATACTTAAATGGTTGACCATAGAGGGACCACTATGTTATAGATTCCATGTTGTTTTGGTCTGCTATTGCAACTGGACTATGTTTTATTTCCGAGGCAAATAAGCCAATTTCCGTCCTAACATTTTTGTGCACTTCTTCATCTTGGAAGTCTTTCAAAAGATCTTTTGCACCCACTAGCAACTTCTTCATAAGCATATGGTGCTACTCTGTTAGGCATAGCAAGTACTTCAATGCTATAGTACCTCGGAGATCGGGCATATGCAAGGAGGTGCAAAGGTGGTCATCTTTTCCCAATGATGATGAATGATTGTTTCCATCTTATTGCATAAGGTTTCACAAGGGGTCATTTGCATGTGTTTGACTTTGTATTGCAATGTTCACCTTCTCTACCATTGTGTCGATGCCATCATAGACATCCCCCGAACAAGGTGAATTTGTATTAGTAAATGGGAGCATAGTCATGATAGGCTTAGTGAAATCCAATACATTTTGCACACGAGCTCCCTAATTGTCATCCAACAAGACCTTTTGGGTCCCCTCTGAATGTGAAGCCTTCTATACACCCTATTGGTTAGAAATAACCATTTGGCTCAATGCTTCTTGCACCTTGAGAAGTCGTCTCATAACAATAGTATGAGATGCAAAGTGGGTCAACAACTAAGTAAGTTAATAACAATATATCAATACTATTATAAAATTTATTAAATAAATAAAAAAAATTTAGTAACCCATAGAATTGTAGGGCAGGCTATGGATCCCCATATAGATAGAGGGTTAGAATTTACCTCTAAGAACTCCAATTTCAAAAAAGATCTAATTATTGATTGTGACATTTGGTGGTTCATCAAAAACATTTGGATCTCCTCCCCCTCTTGGTATATTTGTTTCACCCAATTTTTTTGAGTGCCAATTTGTTGTATCAACAAGGTGAGGGAGTGTATGATGCATGGTGTCCAAAAACCGTGGTCATAGTAGTCCATTGCAATAACATTAATCAATGGATGGTTTCTAGTGTCTTTCCATCCATCAAAAACAATAAAAACAAATGAAGTTTTCCAAGAATCTCCAATTGGTTGAAGGAATAAATTAAATTTAGTAATAACAATTTACCTCTAAGAACTCCAATTTCAAGAAAGATCTAATTATTGATTGTGACATTTGGTGGTTCATCAAAAACATTTAGATCTCCTCCCCCTCTTGGAATATTTGTTTCACCCAATTTTTTTGAGTGCCAATTTGTTGTATCAAGAAGGTGAGGGAGTGTATGGTGCATGTGTCCAAAAAACGTGGTCATATTAGTCCACTGCAATAACATTAATCAATGGATGGTTTCTAGTGTCTTTCCATCCATCAAAAACAATAAACACACATGAAGTTTTCCAAGAATCTGCAATTGGTTGAAGAAATCTCTCTATAGAATTTCCCTCTTTTTGCGATATGGTGGTATGCACCTTTTCATACCCAGGACTTGTGTAACTTGCTGGTGTACTATTATTGGCTGCCACCGTCTTCTTCCAGTATGGTGATCTCACCAAGTTGAAAGGGAGATCATTAACATAGAGGCAATGTCCAATGGCTTGATTAGCAAGCTCTCTTGCCTCCATTTTAAATGTTGGGTCCATTGGACCTCTTTTGCATGTGGTAATTTCTACTTCTTCCTCTTCCACTTCCAGTACATGCAAGAATGGATCTTTAGAGCATACAACTAATTTAGTGGGTAATTGCATTTTTTTCTTTCTAGATCGATCAACACCGGAAGTTTGTTTTGATTTTTTAACTAACCTATTAGCCTCTTCTTGTTCTCTTAGAAATCTTGTTATTTGTGTTGGAGTCCTCCCCTTTTTATCTTTGTGTTTGCACATTCTCATCCCTTTATTAGAAGGGCCCATAAAGTGAAGTTAAACTTGAAAGTACGAGCTATTAAACAATTTACTATCACAATAATTATAAATCCAAATATATGACCCACCTCCTGCAACCTATGATATTCTTGTGGTATGTCTCCCTAAAGGAGATATTACGTGAATTTTGAATTTATCAGCTCGTTGCCTTCCCATTGAACTTTCACTACCGATCATCCTTACACAATGAAACAATTAAATTAAGAAAAAATAAAAAAGATTCAAGCATATAAGTCCAAAACAAGATACAAAAACATTAAAACTGAGAGCTAAACTTGTTTCTTTATTTCTAAAAAAAAATTGGTAAAAAATATTGAAAAGTTTCTCCCAAACTTGAAAAATTTCATCAAAATCTCAAAAAAGAATTCATTAAAGGACTCAAATGAGATCAGATGCTTATGTTAGATGCTTAGTTCTGTTTTGTGGAAGCCATTTTACCCCATGAACAATCCTCTTTGAAAATAATCACTTGCTCTTTGAAAATAATCACTTGCCCTTTAAAATGACAAAATAGAGACCAAATGAGAAGAGAGCAAAACAACCTACAAAATGTAGGCAAAAAAAAAAAGAATGGCCTCTATTAGGGCTGTTTTAGGGTTTATTTGTAAACAAATAAATTATAAAAGCACTTTTTGCACATGTTTAAAGTGATGTTTTTCACTTTTTAAGTTTTAAATTTTTTGTTTTTGCTAGGTCCGTGTGCTGATGCCCGTAGATGTTCCCGGGTGCGCATGGAAGCATATAAATTATAAAAGCACTTTTTGCACATGTTTAAAGTGATGTTTTTCACTTTTAAAGTTTTTTAAAATTCTTTTTGCTAGGCCTGTGTGCTGATGCCCGTGGATGTTCCCGGGTGTGCATGGAAGCCCATAGGGAGTGTAGCATCTCCTTGTGGATGCTTGCCAATGTGCATCCCTGCTCATTGCCAAGCATCCATAAGGAGATACTACACTCCTTGTGTGCTACAATGCACATCAGCTCCCACATTTGCGTCAGAAAGCATCTGCTTTCACATCTTGGCTTAAGCCAAGCACACTGGGTAACATAGATGGATACAAATTTTTGAGTTTTTGTAATTTTCAGGTTGTTGACTATCATTTTTCTTATCTACATTTTGCAGATTTATAGGAAATTTCTTGGGTGGATGAAAACCCATTAAAGGAGAAAGCTTGTGGACAGAAACTCATGAGCATTGTATGGGCAAAGGATGAATGTGGGAGGCTTATGAATGTGTTACAACAGTATGCTTCTGTTATTGAGTCTGTAATATGTCCTATGTATTGTTATTTTCATTTGATGGACAAACTGTTTTGGCTGGAGAAGTTTGGAGTAGAAAGGGCAGCATTGTTTAGGCATAGTTTGGTGTTAGGGGTAAGCAAGCTTGGTGTGTGAAGCCATAGTCTGGTTTGCTGTTATAAATCTGATTTCCAGACCTGTTATATGTTGTTCCATGTCAGAAAATCAATGCAATAATGTCTATGGAGCATTTAGTCAATGGTTGTCTAGTTTGCTACAAGACTAGTTGGCTAGTTTGCTACAAGACTAGTTAGCTAGTTTGGATGCTTTTGTTGCATGGCATAACTATTTTCAAATTATTTTCAAATTTGAATTATATTTCTGATTTTTTGAGGATAAGAACATTATAGTGGTATCTGAGCTTGATCTTGCCAATATTAGTCCCAACTGATGATGTAATTGATAATGCTATGAATGTATTTGAAAGAGTCATATCTGTTGTTATGTTGTCATTGATGTCAAGTCTTAGTGGATTAGACATTATGCTAATTCAGTAGAGTGCCATGTCATTTGATTGATGAAGAGCATTTGAAGAAAGTATGTTGATGACAAAGTTGATAAGTGTGGTATTCAATGGGCACTTGAATGAGTTGAACAGTGATAATGCAATGTTGGTTTGATTGTTTTACAATCATGTAATCTTGTAATGTAATGAGCTATACAAGCTACACCGAGTAACAAGGTGAAAGAAGGAAGACATTGTTCACTGAGTGACTACAGTTGTCATGGAGTAGTTGGCAAAGCAAGTTAAAGATCAGTGTTAACCGACCAAGTTTAGTGTTAACTGAGTGATGTTTTACCCGAGTGAAGTGTTATGCTTACCGAGTAACAACTAGAAGAACAAGTTTATAAAGATGGAATCTGAGGCTGACTTTTGATGAAAATAAAGAATGTTTGAGAAGTTCAAAGGCATGAGTCAAAGTTTGTTACAAGATCTACGGCTGGAAAAATATAATGAAGATCCGATGATGGAGATTGAAGAAGGATAAGGATGAGCACAAAGTTCTATGAAAGTTCTATTTTCTAAGTGACTAAATACAATGAATCCGAGATCGACGATTGTAGTTAATTGACAAAATCTGGAAGAATCTGGAAGCAAAGGGACAACTATTTTAGGAGATGTTAGAATATGTTTTTGGTTGCTGATTAAGTTGTTGATCATTGGTAAATTATTGGAGAAAGCAGATCAAAGTACAAAGTATTTGAAGCTAAAAGGAGCAAGGAGAACTAAGCAGAGAGAGAAGATCAAGCAAAGTTAAGTGCAAAGTGAAAGAATAAAGAAGTGAATCAGCCAGAAGAAAGAGATCAGAAGGAGACCAAGCAGAACAAAGATTTGAACAAGCAAAGTAGTGCTAAACCTAACAGATCACTTGAACTGTTAGTTTCTAACAATTGTAGCAGAAAAATCTCTTAACCGAGTGGAGCTAACGAGTCTGTGAAATCCTATATGGTAAGATCGATTAGTGGTGTTTATAAGTCTTTTAGAGCAGATCTCTAACCAGGTCACATTAATAATGTGTATGTAAACCTTTAACAAGGTTGGCCTCTAGCATAGCTCACTTCAGAAGAGTGAAATTTTTGGGTTGCTAGTCCCAGGTGTTTTTTTCCTTTACAAGGTTTACACGTTAAAAATCTTGGTGTCAATTGTGTGATTGTTGTTATATGGCCAGTTGATTTTCACGATATTTACTTATTATTGCAACTCTGTAACAACTAGGTAACAGTAAAGTTGATTTCTGATATTCGGTGAAGTAAGAAATGATGAGATAACAATTTGGAGTAAATTGATTATAAGAGTTAATTGTGAAGTTGAATGAGATCACCAAGTTATTACTATTGAAGTTTATGAAGTTTGATTGTTACGAAAGTGTTTGAAGGGACTGTAGGATAACTGAACATAACCGATTCACCCCTGCCCTCTCAGTTATCTAATAACTTACCTACAGGGTAAATTAAGTTGCTGATTTGAATAATGGGAGAAATCTTTGAATGATTAATTGACTTGGAGGATAAACATCGAAAGTTGCAAGACATGAAAATTCTAGAGTAATTGGGAGTGCTAACTCATTTAAACAATTGCAACATTGGATGCCATAAGAGGTATAAAGGTATTGACCATAAAAAGGTTTGCAGATGGCATACAAATTATAACCCCCAACCTGAAGAAACCAAATTTAAAATGTCTTATAAAGAATATAACATGGAAGGAAAAGTGAACCTCAAAAAGATAGATAAATTTATTAATGTCCAACAAGAGGCTGACAAAAGGGTCTAAGGGACTGGAAGAACACAAACAGGAAAACCAACCCCAACAACAGAACCAAACAGTGTTCGAGAAAGAGCAACAAACGGAAACAAAGAGAAGAGACCAGGAAAAGACTAAAGGTCTTTCCTCGACGGAACGAAATCCAACACTGAAGGATAGGTGTAACATCCCGTTTTCTCGTGTCTAAATTAACATCTAACATACTCAAAGAAAACAGTTATTACTTCGTTTCGTGGGAAGACAATTATATCATTCATGTTCATGTGAATAAGATTTACCGTTAAAATCAAATAGACAAAATTTCTTAACTATCTAGATGTAAAATAACAATATCAATAACAGTAAAATAACAGTATCAATGAAATAACTCAATTTAATCTTACCTCATCACTAAAAGTGATAATACCTGTTTCCGACAACAATTGAATGCATAGCTTATCTTTGTCCAACGCATGTCTGACATCTTGGAAAGGGATGAAACATTGTTAGGGGCTTTAAAACCCAACCACGAACCACAACTTGTCCCCACATGATCTCTAACGAGAAAGACCCTCTCTACCCGGAATCATTTTGCCATCTACTGGGCTTCCTTGAAAATAACCCACCATATGACTTGGCAGCAGGATATCACAATAACAGGAATGTGCATGAGCTATTAATTGATTCATATTAAATGATAAATATTGAAATGTCATAACTGATATGGATTCAATTATTACAGATTCCTCTTTTTCACATCGTCACCCTTTTTCTTGGCCACAAAGCTGGGTGAGTCCCAGGTATTCGGAAGATTACATACAACCATCATGTAATGTCCCGTTTTTGAGGCATCTTCAGATTTGACATTTTATTTTTATAATTTGATAATATTTCCTATCATTTCCTCTTCAACATGTGATATCCCATATATATATATCAGTATTTCATTGAGATGTGTCTTTTCATCAATATTAATTTAATAAGGTAGTTATATTATGTATTATTTAATTATATATAATTTTATATTATATCTTAATATTAATTATATATGATTACATTATAATAGTATATGATTATATATATATATTACATATGAATCATTTTAATTAAATATTATTTTAATATATAACAAAGATATAATATAATATGCTATTGCCATACAAATATATATTAATTATCTATGACATATAAATATCCAATTAAATATATAATAATATTCATATATATATATATATGTATAATTAATATATATAACAATTGATATTTGCATCTTAGTATAATTATAATATTTCATATAAATTATTGATTATCGATATTATATTCTTTATGTATAATACTTATTAGTAGTTAATTTATATGCTGAAATGGGGATATCATAGTCCTCCCCTCTCAAATTTGCTTGTCCTCAAGCAAAATCATTCATACACAAACTCCTTCATAGATAAAAACATATTTGCATACAAAAGTCTTAAAAGATTTATAAATATACAATTTAATTAATGAAAATAGGAAGCAAACACGGTGCAGACAGATGAAGCCACAAAGCAAAGACGATGCAGACAGATGAAGACACAAAGCAAACATGATGCAAACACACAATACACACGTTATGCATTTCCTTAATTGTGAACCGATAACCAAAAAAAATCATTAGTACACATTATATATAAATCAATCCTCTGACAAGGTGTTTATAGTCTCAATTTACTGACTTGTCAATCAAAAGTATCTGTTTATTTATCAACTCATCATTTTCTAAATATGGGAGGAAAAACTATAATAGGGTGCCCTGTTACCCAATCAGTGGGCCTCACCGTTCTCCCTTATTGTTGTTATCTCTCTCCGATCATCATTCTCGAGATGGTGCCTTTGTATGATGTACCTTGGGGTATTTGCTCCACCGTAGGCCTTACCTAGTACCCGTAGGCTTTATCTAGTACCTCGAGTGGTGTCACCCAGTCCATTCCACTGCAGGCCTTATCTCATCATTGGAGAATTGTGATCTTAAGGTGATTCTATCAACTATTTTTCAATAAGAACTCTTTTTCGGCATAATCTTTGAAATATCAGATACTTAAATCTTATCATTCAATTGTAGGAGAAACCATAATGGGGTGCCCTGTTACCCAAATTAGTGGGCCTCACCGTTGTCCCTCATTATCGTTACCTCTCTCCGATCATTATTCCCAAGAAGGTGCTTTTGTATGATGTACCCTGGGATATTCGCTCCACTGTAGGCCTTACCTGGTACTCGTAGGTTTTATCCGGTACCTCGAGTGGTGTCACCCAGTCCATTCCACTGCAGGCCTTATCTCAACTTGGAGGATGATGACCAACATTATAATTCATTAAAGCAATTATAAGTCAATCAAGATTTAAACTTAATTGATTAATAATAATGTTTGTAACAATCATTTCAATTATCAAATGATATGATTATTTAGAACTATAGGTTTAGAGGACAGCAACAAAGATATTAGCATTGTCTGTTTGATATGTGTCAAATAATTAAAAAAAAAAATGCCTACTACTGTTCTAAACATATGCAAGTTATCTTAGGTTTCAGACAACTCCTACTATTCAATATTTAATCTTGCTTATACCATTTGATTCATAATATCAAATTTATCATTTCCTGAAAAATATTCTTCTCATCAATTACCATATATATATATAAATACAATTATATACCATATAATTATATAAGAAACTTAAATTATATATTTCATAACAATATGAAAAGAAAAATTAAATAATGTACCATTTATATACTTTAAGAGGATTGTTACCCCAAGTCCTTAATAATTCCCAGGACATGTCTTTGAGAAAAATGGTTACCTTTACTCTCGTGTATGTCGTGACTCCTCTTCATTGTGTGATTTCTGACATGAGTATCTTTCCCACATCGTTGTTGATGGGTCCAAACATAATTAATATCGCAATGGCTTCCAATGCTTCTGACAAGAATGGCTTCCAATGCTTCTAGGTGATGATTTATTAGGAACCCCTGGAATGCATTTATATATTCATTCTCAACAATGAAGAAGTCGCCATCTTAACACTACATTCCTTAAAAGGAATAACCAGGTTTCTCTAGGTCATTAATGGTGTGACTCTGCACTTGCAGCGAGAAGGTGATGGTTCCGTGGGATAAGTCATTCGTTTCCTTCATCAGCAACGGGATTGGAAAAACAAATTTGACGTGGCACGACAACGCTGCAACCGTAGGCCCCAGTAGCCAAACGCTCAACACATCTGGTTTTGCTTCTACTACCATCGAATCTGATTATTTCTGTGCCAGAGGCATCACCTTTCAGGTAATCAACATTTGATTTTGGTTGTTAATAAATAACATTTAATCAACAACCAATTAAATTTAGAAAATGATTATATAGATAAGAGTCTTCAAAATGTTGTGTTCAAGTCGATTTGAACTTAATCGATAATAATAATAGTTAATTATGCTTGTAGTGCCGCCAAAAAGAATGGTATGAAAGCTGTGGCACTATAGCTGCAACAAATAGTAATTATTCTTGGCTTGACTTGTTTGAGAGCCAAAAGAAATGCAAGCGGTGGCACTGCGCGTGGTCGGAGACAAAGCTTCCATCACTTCGCTTATCTTTTTCTCCACTTCTTCCTCTGCTCTTTCTCCTAAATGGCTCGACCAGCCTTTCAAAATAATACTTCAGAGAAAATTGAATCAAATTGTTTCTTTGGATCACAGTATCCTCTGCATTCAGGTCTTGGGTTATCGCAGATGCAATAGTTCAATCCGCAAGATAAATATATCTGCTGTAATGAATTGAGATCACTGTTAATTTGGCTAAGATGAGATTTAAAGTTATTAGCTTGATTTAGTGGGTTTGCTTCGAACGCTTCAGTTTCTCTAATCAAATCATTTCGCAATTCACTCACATTAGATTTTAGTTCGGCTACACGCTGCCTGTGGACCTCCCTGATTTATCCCCTAGCTGTGACATAACTTTTGATCAATTTCTCACTCGAGACTCCTACTTTAATTATGCTTGGAGACTCGTAATAATGATGTCCCTTGTCCGACATTTCTTCTATTTTCCTTTTTTAATCAGCTTGATTAATTGATATATCTCCATTTTTTCATTCACAGGTTGGCAAGACATTGTGCTCTAATACCACTTGTAATGTCTTTTTTTTGGGGCATCTTTAGATTTGACATTTTATTTTTATAATTTGATAATATTTCCTATCATATCCTCTTCAACATGCGATATCCCATATATATATATATATATATATATATATATCAGTATTTCATAGAGATGTGTCTTTTCATCAATATTAATTTAATAAGGTAGTTATATTATGTATTATTATATAATATATGATTATATATTATATATTAATAATATATTAATATTAATTATATATGATTACATTATAATAGTATATGATTATATATATATATTACATATGAATCATTTTAATTAAATATTATTTTAATAGATAACAAAGATATAATATAATATGCTATTGTCATACATATATATATAAATTATCTATGACATATAAATATCCAATTAAATATATAATAATATTCATATATATATATATATATATATATATATATAATTAATATATATAACAATTGATATTTGTATCTTAGTATAATTATAATATTTCATATAAATTATCGATTATTGATATTATATTCTTTATGTATAATACTTATTAGTAGTTAATTTATACGCTAAAATGGAGATATCACACATCATCTCACATTCTATGATTTATTCTTTTAAGATCTCAAAGTTCACAACATTCGTGACAACATTCAACATGAATGGAGCATACATGAATTAAAGTAATGTTTTTATATATATTATTTTTATGATACTAATGACAACCTCAATTTTGCCGGTTCTCTTCACCTCCTCACCTTGTTTAGGCCTCCAAGCTAGTGATTCCCAGGTGTTATCAGAATTAAGATCACAAAGATATTTTACACCTTCTTCACCATATTCTGGAATTTGCCTGGTGAATCCCTTGGTATTCTGGGTTCACTATCTCAATCTTGGTTATTTAAATTTATAACAGGATGTAATTGATTTTACTTGAGATGATAACTTTCTTAAAAAGAAATTCAAAGAAATTACATATTCGGATATACGAAAGAAAAACTCAGACCTTAGTATAAATCATTGCAGTAAATACCATGAATGACAGTCGGCAGACTTGATAAACTTTGTAAGGAATAAGAAGATGACATGCTTCATTCACTAATCACTGCCATATTGTTTCTAAGGAAAACAACAAACTTGAATAGGAGAAACGACAGACTTATGCATTAAACGGTATCATTTATCACATGCTAAAGTTATAACTTGAACCGATGGTTTAGTAAGCAAATTCAATTTCCAAATAAAAACAGATCAGAAGTCTTACGTGACTCCACCACAATATGTTTGAAGGTAATCTTGTGCTTGAGAAATTTGCTAGTTCGGCTATGTGAATCCCAAAAATGGATTTGATTCGAATTGGGACAGAATGGATAACCAACATGGCTCGAATGCTAAGAGTAATTCATAATACTTTGCGGGTTACCTCTAGTAGGGCTTTCGAGAATGGTGATGCCTCCTTTGTCGAGAGCATTGTAAAGGGCGTTCATAAAATCAATCTGAATTGTGTAGGCTTGAATGGGAACGTAGGAAATTTCGCCATTGTTTTCCTTTATCTTCCATAACAGGATGAAATGGGCATTTTCACCTTTGTGCTTTGCTTTGAATATTTTGTGCATTTCTCTCGTCTTAACAGATACTGCCTATGGGGTGTATCTTAGCCGACCTGTCTAACACTTATGATGTGACCGAGTTTCATTAGAAACAGAGGGGGAATATATTGTGTGTGCTGATAACTCGTGAGACTCTAATATAAAGCTTAATTTGGCTCCTCCGCTTCCCAATAGTTACAAGATTTCATTCGAATGCTATACAAAACATTCAAAGAAAAGAAGAAGGAAAAGAAAGCGGAACCATGAGTGAAGGTAAATTCGTTTTTACCGCTAAAAAGGCTAAACATAAAGGATATAAAGACCATTCAAATTCCCAATTAACAAATCGACTAAAAAGAATAAAAGCAAATAAGAAGTTGGAAAGAAGAATTTGAAAATTATAATTTGAAAATTATAATGATTCAATTATTATAATTCGAACATTATTATAATGCACAACTATTAAATTATGAAATGATAATGGTGCCAAATCATTTTTATATTTAAATGCACGTAATTAAATATTTATTAAAATAATATGATGAAAAATAAATTAAAATCCTTTGAGATATATTTTATATTTTAACCCAATTATTTATTTAAATAACTTATACAGTTCCACAGATGTATCCTGTTTGAAATCGCTAGGTCCTTTACCTGTCTGCCCAGTGATGGTGATGCCTTGCCTAATTCTTTTCTGACAATGCTTCCACCCCTTCGACATACTCCTTGCAAGAAATTCCTTCGTAATTAAATTATAAATTATTTAATCATAAATAATCATAACAATTAACCTTTCATCTTAATTCCATGAATTTGCGATTAACAATCAACTAACATGTCATCTTCACTTGAAATCATAATGACCATCTTACTATTTCGCCAGATTATATCAAATTAAACTGCCAACAGACTTCATGTGAACCTCAATGGCTATATTTCAAGCTAGGTCAAAAATTGAGATGTAACATACCATTCCCCTTGTGGTTCATCGTCCTCGATGAACTTGAAATTGCAACAAACATTATAAAGGAGTATTTTAAAATTGGAATGTAACGTATCATTCCCCTTGTGGTTCATTGTCCTTGATGACCTCTGCAATTTAGACACTAAAAGAATATTCCAAATACAAGATAACTTTGTGATATCATCTCTTTTCTCAATTGGGTCAAAATCAAAATCGTAATCGAAATTCAAGATCCATTTCTACTTTTAAGTTTCCAGAAAGATACTTGCATGGTAACATATCATTAAACACGTACTCACTTGAGTTCTCTTTACCTTGTGGTTTTCTTAGCATCATTTGAGTTGATTCTATTTCATATTCCTGTCATACTCATGTCGGCACTCACCATATCATTAGTTTGATTCCATATTGATATGTTCATTTAAGAGGATTTTCGGGGTTCAAGGACTGAAAGTAAGATAAGTATTTAAAATTGAAATTCTTAATTTAAATCACTTATACATACCATTTGGCATAAGGCATTTATTAATGTGTAGATCGTCCTTGCAAACTTACAGATTACCTGTAATAGGTTAGTGAATCCATGTTTTCCATTGTAACCTTGGCCTTCATGCCCAATATTTCATTAGAATAATCATTTCATGATAGGATATCTCCAAAACAATATACAATAGCTCAATAAGTAAAGTCAACATTGCATGTGTATTTTACATGTATAACAATGTGCTCAAGGGTAAAAACATGATATACTTATGCAAGATCATCAAATCAAGATCATAAGCATCTGAAACAATTCATAAGATTCTCATGAGTAACTCATCATTTGTAAATACTTGGAAATTCATCTTTCCCATTTCTATGATTTAGGCTTACATGCCCATCTCATCAAAAATTTACATTTGTAAACAAACATTGATAGTTCCAATTATGCAAGTGTGTTTACTCCTTACTAGAGCACATAATGATCTTGTCGTTTAACCAACATCAAAAATGATCATGGTTCATAGTTTTGTTTTTATTCAGTTCAAGTTCAAATGGGTAACAATTTATTTCTGTCATTAATTTGGGTCGACAAACCTGATCATGATGGATTTAGATAACATTTTATCAAATTATATAAACTGTGTTTGGATTGCACAAGCCTCAGCATCTGGACCCATTTTAATCTTTTCATTCTCGACAAAGAATGGCCCTCCCATCAAGGATAAGGCATATATATCATTCTGGTCCTGCCATTTGAGTATTCAGGTGGGTTGAAGTCCCAACAGTTATTCGACAAAATAACTGAAGCATCTGGACAATCAACAAAGACTAATTGTTCCGGCAAATCTGCCTAATTGAAGTCCCAACAATTATTTTACAAAATAACTGAAGCGTTTGGACAACCTAATTTCACCCTGGCCAAGGATTTCAAAATTTAGGTTTACAACTCGATCTCCACCACTCAATTTGCCAATCCTTTTTATCTTTTTAATAGTTTATACATTTGTCCACTTTATATCATTTCAGCCTTTCTGGCTATTCTGAATGATTTTCTAGTGTGTTTTACCAGTTCTGATTGCAATATCCGTTATGCAAAATAAATCTTTTCAAGATTGCATTTTTAGTTTTTCAAAAATAATGCTGGACCCAAGGTTTCAGTGTTGAACTCAGCGCTTTGATACCATATGTAACATCTTGTTTTCCCCTGTCTAAATTAACATCTAACATACTCAAAAAAAACAGTTATTACTTTGTTTCGTGGGAAGACAGTTATATCATTCATGTTCATGTGAATAAGATTTATTGTTAAAATCAGATAGACAAAATTTCTTAACTATAAACTTGAAATACCATCAAATGAAATTACTACAGAAAACGAAAACCACATGCCTCGGAAAACTGAGATTGAAATCAAACTAGGGATGCTTCTACAACCACCTAGGTTAGTCCACAAATACCAATATGACAATATCACAGGACGACTATCATCTAAAATCTACTATCTCAAAATCAAATGACGATTACAATTAAAAAACCACTATATTTAAAATTAAGGCATCATTTACCTTTGGTTCATTTAGGGCTTCTAATACTGCTATTTCACTTAGGGCTTCTGCTACCACGGATTCAACTAGGGCTTTCGATACCACGGATTCAATTAGGGCTTCCGCTACCATGGATTCAATTAGGGCTTTAGATTCCTTTCCTTCCGATTTCTTAACTATGATAGAATATCAAGATTGGAAATATACTTATATTCGATATTCATTTAAATGAAAAGCAATCCATGAATCTACCTCTTGTATCTAGATGTAAAATAACAGTATCAATGAAATAACTCAATTTAATCTTACCTCATCGCTAAAAGCGATAATACCTGGTTTCGACAACAATTGAATACATAGCTTATCTTTGTCCGACGCACGTCTGACATCTTGGAAAGGGATGAAACATTGTCAGGGGCTTTACCACCCAACCACGAACCACAACTTGTTCCCACACGATCTCTAACGAGAAAGGCCCTCCCTACCCGGAATTGGCAGGAATCATTTTGCCATCTACTGGGCTTCCTTGAAAACAACCCACCATACAACTTGGTAGCAGGATATCACAATAACAGGAATGTGCATGAGCTATTAATTGATTCATATTAAATGATAAATATTGAAATGTCATAACTGATATGGATTGAATTATTACAGGTTCCTCTTTTTCACCTCGTCACCCTTTTTCTTGGCCACACAGCCGGGTGAGTCCCAGGTATTCGGAATTTCTCAGAGCAGATGACTCTATCAATTTATTTCAAGAAGATTACATACAACCATCATCTCACATTCTATGATTTATTCTTTTAAGATCTCAAAGTTGACAACATTCTTGACAACATTCAACATGAATGGAGCATACATGAATTAAAAGTAATGTTTTTATTTATATTATTTTTATGATACTGATGACAACCTCATTTTGCTGGTTCTCTTCACCTCCTCACCTTGTTCAGGCCTCCAAGTCGGTGATTCCTAGGTGTTATCAGAATTAAGATCACAAAGATACTTTACACCTTCTTGACCATATTCTGGCATTTGCCTAGTGAATCCCTTGGTATTCTAGGTTCAGTATCTCAATCTCGGTTATTTAAATTTATAATAGAATGTAATTGACTTTAATTGAGATGATAACTTTCTTAAAAAGAAATTAAAAGAAATTACATATTTGGATATACAAAAGAAAAACTTAGACCTTAGTATAAATCACTGTAGTAAATACCATGAACGACAGTCGGTAGACTTGATAAACTTAGTAAGGAATAAGAAGACGACATGCTTCATTCACTAATCGCTGCCATATTGTTTCTAAGAAAAACAACAAACTTGAGTAGGAGAAATGATAGACTTGTGCATTAAATGGTATCATTTATCACATGCTAAAGTTATAACTTGAATCGATGGTTTAGTAAGCAAATTCAATTTCCAAATAAAAATAGATCAGCAGTCTTACGTGACTCCACCACGATATGTCTGAGGGTAATCTTGTGCTTGAGAAATCTGCTAGTCCGCCTATGTGAATCCCAAATATGGATTTGATTCGAATTGGGACAGAATGGATAACCAGCATGGCTCGAATGCTAAGAGTAATTTAGAATACTTCGTGGGTTACCTCTAGTGGGGCTTTCGAGAATGGCGACGCCTCCTTTGTCGAGAGCATTGTAAAGGGTGTTCATAAAATCAATTTGAACTATGTAGGCTTGAATGGGAATGCAAGAAATTTTGCCATTGTTTTCCTTTATCTTCCATAACAGGATGAAATGGGCATTTTCACCTCTGCGCCTTGCTTTGAATATTTTGTGCATTTCTCCCGCCTTAACAGATACTGCCTATAGGGTGTATCTTAGCCGACCGGTCTAACACTTATGATGTGACCAAGTTTCATTACAAACAGAGAGGGAATATATTGTGTGTGTGCCGATAACTCGTGAGACTCTAATATAAAGCTTAATTTGGCTCCTCGGCTTCCCAACAGTTACAAGATTTCATTCGAATGCTATACAAAACGTTTAAAGAAAAGAAAAAGGAAAAGAAAGCGGAACCATGAGTGAAGGTAAATTCGTTTTTACCACTAAAAAGGCTAAACATAAAGGATATAAAAACCATTCGAATTCCCAATTAACAAATTGACTAAAAAGAATAAAAGTAAATAAGAAGTTGGAAAGAAGAATTTGAAGATTATAATTTGAAAATTATAATATTCAATTATTATAATTCGAACATTATTATAATGCACAACTATTAAATTATTAAATGATAATGGTGCCAAATCATTTTTATATTTAAATGCATGTAATTAAATATTTATTAAAATAATATGATGAAAGATAAATTAAAATCCTTTGAGATATATTTTGTATATTAACCCAATTATTTTATTTAAATTATTTATTTAAATAACTCATACAGTTCCATAGATGTATCTTGTTTCAAATCGCTAGGTCCTCTACCTGTTTGCCCAGTGATGGTGATGCCCTGCCTAATTCTTTTCTGACAATGCTTCCACCCCTTCGACATACTCCCTGCAGTAAATTCCTTCGTAATTAAATTATAAATTATTTAATCATAAATAATCATAACTGTTAACCTTTCATCTTAATTCCATGAATTCGTGATTAACAATCAACTCACATGTCATCTTCACTTGAAATCATAATGACCAACTATCTTACCATTTCATCAGATTATATCAAATTAAACTGCCAATTGACTTCATGTGAACCTCAACGACTATATTTCAAGCTAGGTCAAAAATTGGGATGTAACAATAGGGTTTAGGCTGACTAAGAGTCCTGAACTGTCTCTAGGAACTGCAGGTGGTGGAGTGTTGCTATTTAGTGAGCCCAAGATGGGGTCTCATAGATCTAGCGTGCCCAGGAGGAGTCCTGAACACTCGCTTCATACCTTGGGTAGAGGACATGGGTGAGAAAAAGGTCGTGATAAGCTGATCCGAGACTTGACTTAGGGGAGACATGAGCTATAAAGTGCGGTCGTGAAGTTGTGTGGCCTCCTGGAGATAGAGCGCAGACTACACTGGTCAGTGTAAGTGAAGAATGCTGCCAGGGACCTGCAATCTCTAAAGAGGCAATGCAACCTCCCTCTGATCTCATAGTAAATGGGGCAACAAAAAAATGAAGTAGATCTCTGTCTCAGACTCAACTAAGGTACAACTGCGATAGATCCGGTCCTCTATATCTACACAATGGTTAGTTTGAATCTGAACACGATGGGATTTGACTTTAAAGAAGCCGAGGGAGATTCAAAGGGTGTGACTCCAATGTTGTGACAAATAGGCTAGACACCCAATGACCCCATCCTGAATAACCAGGAAGTGCTTTGCATAAAAGGCCATCCGCGGATGCAACACCCCGGGAGGGTTAGTCCAGATTGTGCAATGTACTGTTTGTACATATCAAGTTTGACATGTCCGTTCAACTCCTATTGGGAAGGGAAGAGGTCAGCGGGAGCATCTAAGGAGAACTGATATGGAGGGAGACGATCAATCTCAATCAAGATTGATCCCAGTAAGATAATGGCTTGAGTGTACCAATAACGAGCCCAGGTAGCTAGGTTGGAGCTAACAACAGTGACAGATGAACAATAAGCCAGATAGGACTATCTGTGGTGACCATTGGTAGAATCTGTAAAGCCCTGAAGATGACAAAGAAACCAGATCAAGCCAAAGATAGCACAAGCAGAGTAATATTGCGAGGGGTAGATTAATGATGGCATTTGATAATATGACGAAGGAGAAGGGTCTAAACTCGCTCAACCGTGGCCCAATCGAAGTCGAGGAGAGAGGGCCCCCACACCACACAACCACGTGAAAATGTCGGTTTGACCAAAGAATCCAGGAGAGACAATTTGGACGTAGTGTCTTCAAAATGATGTCTAAAGTGTTAAGTTCTAGGATCATTGCAAATGTAGTAACAATTGCCATTGTATTGATTGTGTTCCAAATGCAAATGAAGGCTTATAAATATGAGAGGAGACATGAAGAGACATGTCTCCACTAGTAATCTTCACTAACATATTAATATAATAGTAATATAAATAACCACATATATATATATATAATAATATATAATATATATTACATATATAATATATGTAAGATGTTTATCTTAAAAATGATTTACCATTAACAAGGTATCTCATGATAAAATCAATTCGACAAAATCTACAACCTTAACACTCCCTCTTAGCTAGGGAGGATTTATAGAATACATTATGCTCTCAAGAATATGACGAGATATCATCCCACTATGATTCAATTCACACTAAGTCTAAATTTCTGACCTTTCATAACACACAATATAAGCAATTTCCAAAACTTTAATATAAGCTTAAACACCACTTAAGTGTGGTCTATAATAGTCACTATGTTGGAAAAATGTTCAGCGCTCCCCTCGAGATTTGTAACAAGGGCTTAACCACCTCTTGTGTACTATAAGTTGAGTTGTTGTATCGGGCATTGATAGATCAGTCTTTTGGTGTAATGACAACTGCACTCTAACAAGTGGTATCAGAGCTTGTTCATAGGTTCGAATCCTTAGACCCTTGGGTAACACTGAGGGGAATATTGTTGAAAAAATGTTCAGCACTCTCCTCGGGATTTATAACAAGGGCTTAACTGCCTCATGTGTACTATAAGTTGAGTAGTTGTATCGGGCATTGACAAATCGGTCTTTTGGTGCAACGACAACTCCTCTAACACACTATGTCATGGTGTCTAGCAAGATCCGGCCCAAAGAACCATAACAAGTTGGTTATCATGGTGTTCGGCAAAATTCAACCCAAAGAACCATGATAACAAGTCTACCATATATAAGATCTCCACCTTACAATGGTTACCTTCTATTTGTTTGTTATCATGATTTTCAACACTTTGGGACAACAATATAATAAAGTCTGTCATGATAACTGGCTGTGTCACAAGGTTCGCCGAATTTTCAGCTTGAAATTCGAAATTTGGCGAACCCTTCAAAAAATTTTAAAAAATCATAAAATTCGCTTCAAATTCGTACAACTAATATTCTGTTGTCGTTTTGCAAATATATTATTCTATTCTGGGCTGTTTTAGGGTTTTCGACTTTCAAATGTTATAAAAAATGCGACTTTGAAATGTTATAAAAAACGCTTTCCGTCATTGCAAACTAAGTCACAAGGTTCGCTGTCTGAGTCTTCTGAGGCGATTATTTGAGGGCTGAGGTTGCAGTTTGTTGATCATCCGCTGTAGTCGTGACTCTGTGAGGCTGAAACGCCGTTTGTAACCGCTGTTGGGGGCTGAAAATCCGTCTGCAGGCTGAAATCTGGAGTGCATCGTGACTGGTTCAGGCGCAGTTTCAAGCTCACGTGGACGGTAGAGCTCACGCAAACGGCAGAGGGAGGCTCACGCGGACGACAGAGAGAGGTAAGATGAAAACCCATTACCGTTTCAATTCCTGCGTGCTACGTCTGCGTTTGTTTTTAAGGTTTTAAAATTATGTTTTAAAATTTTTGCTTATTATCATTATTGTTATTGTTATAAATTATAATGTTTGTTTTAAAATTTGTTTATGTTTAAAAGTTTTATAAATATTAGAATACATAATAAACAATAGAAAAAATATAGGGCTTTGCTATTTTTAAAAGTTTTAAAAATATTATAATACATAATAAAGTTATAAACAATAGAATTTATGTATATTAAATTATTATATAAATATTTCAATAAAAATATTATATTAATATTTGTAAGCTTTTAATATTTCCTTTTCGTAATTATTTAATTTTGTATGTATTATTTATTTTTAAAGCAAAGTGCAAAATAATTTGACTTAATATCATTATTATTTATTAATAATAAATATTATTAATTTATTTATACTATGTAATTTTTATTTTTATTTTTATTATTTGTATATAAAATAAAAAGCTAATGTATATTAAAACATAGAAAAAGTATTATGTATTTACTTTATATTTTAAAACAAATAGATTTTACTTAGTTTTTAAGTTTAATATTTTTTAATTTTAGAATATTTTAATTTTTTTATAAGAGTTTAAAAGGGTTATTTTTAGTATCTAGTTAATTAAAATAAAGTTTGGTATTTATTAATGTTTCATTATAGAGTTTGAAATAATAATTTCTTATATTTCCTTTTCATGTTTTCAAGAAAATATTGAATGTTTTTTAATATTAATTTTCTTTTGCATCATGCAGGTTGTAATTGAATGGCTCCCAAAAAATCGAAATATGAAGTATGGAAATATGTGACAAAAGATGGTGCTAAACTCTATTGCACTAATTGTACGAAAGATTTTACAGGAAGTCTATCAAGGGCAAGAGACCACTTACTTGGTATCAGTGGGGGTACAGGAGGAGGTGTTAGAGCATGTCCAAATGTGACTGATGCAATGGTAGCTGATATAGAGAGAGAACTAACCCTTTTGAGTGAAGCTGATAGAAAAAAGATACATAAAAAACAAAGAATTCAAGAGGATGTGTCAAGGTTCAAATCTGTGTCGTCTTCTAGTTTTCTCAAGTCTACATCCACAGGTTCAATGAAACAGAGTGGAACAGTAAATAGCTTTTGGAAACCAATAGAGAGGCAAGAGGTCGATGATGCATGGGCTGATTATTTCTTTACTGGTGCTGTCCCGTTTAATGCAGCAAGGAATCTCCATTTCCGTAATGCAGTTGCAAAAACAACAGAGTTCGGTAAAGGCTGCACACCTCCATCTTCAGAAGCTTTGAGAACAACTCTTTTAGAGAGGTCCAAAGGTAGAGTGACAGGAGAGTTAGATGTGATCAAAGCCTCTTGGAAGACAACAGGTTGTACTGTATTGAGTGATGGATGGTCAGATATATGTTAGAGGCCTTTGATTAATGTTTTGGTGGCTTCCCCTGAAGGAGTTGTGTTCTTGAAAGTGATTGACACGAGCAATCAAAAGAAAACTTCAGCATATATTTTTCAGATATTAGAAGAAGCTATTATTGAAGTGGGGGTAGAAAATGTGGTTTAGGTGGTTACTGATAGTGCAGCGAATTGTGTGGGAGCTGGGAAGCTGATTGTAGAGAAGTACCCACAGATTTATTGGAGCCCATGTGCAACCCATTGTTTGGATTTGTTGCTTCATGACTTGGCCAAGTTCCCATGGATACATGAAGCAATTTATAGAGGGAGATCAGTTGCAAATTTCATTAGAAACCATCGTCTCACCTTGAGTCTTTACAGGAAACATGCATCGAGAGAGTTGTTGAGGCCTTGTGAGACAAGGTTTGCTTCATTCTATATCACATTGAGGAGAGTAATTGAAGAAAAAGCAGCTTTGAGATCTGTGATTTGTTCTAATGAGTGGGAAAGTTCAGCACTTTCTAAAAGTGCTAAGGGAAAAAACATAGAGCAAATCATTTTAAACAGCAATTTTTGGGAAAGTGGATCAAAGGTTTTGAACATATGTGGTCCAATTGTTGAGGTTCTTCGTATGGTGGATGGTGACGCTCCTTGCCTTGGTATGCTTTATGAAAGCATGGACCGTTGTAAAGAATCCATTCAAAGAGCATTGAAGAATGTGGAAGCGGACTACATGGAGATATGGGAGGCAGTTGATTTCAGGTGGAAAATGATGCACACACCTCTACATGCAGCAGCTTGTTATTTGGAGCCCAAATTATTTCGTATTGATAGACAAAGTGATAGTGAAATTATGGCAGGGCTTTATGATGCCATTAGCAAGTATGAGCCGGATCAAAACACTGCAGCTTTGATTAGGGATCAATGTTGGAAATACAAGAAAGCAGAAGGGATGTTTGGAATGCAAGCAGCACAATATGACATGGCACGAGCTGAGGTAACTAGGTATAGATGGTGGATGAGCTATGGGGCACAAACTCCTGAACTACAACGCTTTGCTATTAGAGTATTGAGTCAAGGAGCAAGTTTATCAGCATGTGAGAGAAACTGGAGTTGTTTTGACCACATTCATTCTAAAAAGAGGAACAAGCTGCTGTCCGGAAAGTTGGGAGATCTTGTCTATGTTCGCAGCAATTTGAAATTGCTCATGAACCAATCAGCAAAGGACTCCACATCTTCCTCACAAAAGGGAATTTTAGAAGACATGGCAACTGGACCTCTAGAGGAACCAGACTTCTTGGATGATGAGCTAAGTAGTGACACTGATGATGATTCTAGAGCAGATCAGCCAAGTGCTCTCGATAACCTGGAGCTTTTTTGAAGTTTAATAGTATTGACTTTTGACTATAATATTTTGACAAGAACTATCTTCGTACTTTTGCTAATTTTGAGCTATTTGAAGTTCTAAACTTTAAAGTATAAAACGCTGATCTATCTTTTGGATAGTAAAAGAACTTTGTAATCATGATTTCACATGTTTCTTATGGGTTATATCTTATAAATGTGATATCTTTTGTTGTAATGATTTCAAATCTATTTTGTAATCTCAAACTATTTTGATTATATATTGGATATAATGTTAGAAATGAAGAGATGTTTTATATTGTAGTTATGAATTGAAAAGTTCCTTGCATTAAACTCAAACATATAATAATAATGATAAATAACATATTTATTTGAGAATTACATGAGGCGAATTTAATGTCGAATTTTTTTTCGAGATTTTTGACTTGTCGAACTTCATCCGAACTTCATCTTTGTCGAACTCGAACTCGAACCTTGTGACTTAGATAACTGGTCTACCATTAATAAGATCGTCATCTTATAATGGTTGCCTTCTGCTTATAGATGCCAATGAAATATCGTCACCTTTCATTACATATCATATTTGAAATAGTAACCACTATGAACCCAGTCAGAGGGTGGTACAAAGGTTTTCACCTTAATTTTCTCTCATAGAGAAGAATGCTTTACAAGGAGTTTCACGTAGAACTTCTCCTCATAGAGAAGATATCATTCACAAACGATTGCACCTCAAAAGAAATTCTCCCTCTGAACAATGATCTTGGGAAGTCAGGTCTAGACGTTACTCCCTTAGAGGCTCTCTTCCCCCAAGGATTCTTGTCACACTCACTTTGAGTTTGATATTAATCTTATGATTTTCTAGTGAGAAGTTAATACTTCCTCATGATGCACTAAAGTGTAAGCCCATCAAAATCATGCAGTCACACACATGTGTTTCTAGACTCCCTCGAAGTATTAATTTTCTAAGCCTTCGAAGCAATGTCATACTCCCTCTTAATGTAGAAGGATACTCAATCTCAATCATCATTGCCTTCAAAGAAGTATCATACTCTCTCTTAATGTAAAAGGATACTCATAATCTCAATCATCAAAGATATTCACTTTAAGATCATCACTTTATCTTGATCAACAAATGACTAATTAATTATTGTCTGCATAATATTTGGTAGCATGAGTGAAGTACAAACCTTCTTTTCCTGCAAGAATTTCCTCAACCATAAAGGAAAAGATCAAGGCAAATGATTTTTTTCAATACATATAAAAATAAAATTTAAGAGAAAATACAATGAGTAGATAAATGTAATACTCAAAGACAACAAATACTTATCTGCACATGAATGGAACATCTTCCCTTTAAAGACGGTTCAAGTGAGAATAGAACATTGTTTATCATTTCCCTTTCACAATGTGAAGTTCCCACTTTTATATTGTCGAACAATTTTGCAGCATATTCAATTATGGGGAACTTCTTTCTATTCTTTCCAAAGAATCACCATTGGGAATCAAGGGAAAGAACAAAAACACATTTTGACGCTCCATTTTCATCCTATTTCACAATGAGAGTTATTGGATTTCTATCATTTTTCTACATCATTTCTTGAGAGACTCTTTATGTTCTGTCTCAATTTGATCTCATGACACATATCTCCTTAATCATTATTAATTCACAACAAGAGTATTATTTCTATCCTCAACGTAATATGGTATACTAGATGTCTCTCTCTGCATGCTTGCTTTCTATTTGTAAGAATTATAACAATTCAAGATTCCATTAATATTGATCCATCCTTGCACTAAATGCTTCCTTCAGTAGCTATAAGGACAATTTAATAAAAATCTCTCTTTGGATTATGCAAAATGTTTCCTTATACTCTTTACTTAGTGCTAGTTTTTATGCAACAATCCATTTTAATCTTTGGTCCCTCTTATTTATTTATTTATTTATCTATATCTATTCTTAATATCTTATCACAACATTTACTTCGGGTCACTTCTCTTATGATTGACCTTTACTTCTTACTATTTCTGAATTTTGTTTGTTGTTTTTCTTTACTTCTATTCATTGCAACTGCTAATCTAATCACTGAATTTCAGGGATTCTTACCAAGGTTCTCCTTTTCTCAGCTCCCACCTTATAGCTATCCGTGTTCTCTGTGTTGTTGACTATACTATGACCGCACTTCTTTCATGTCATCTCCCTATTTATCTGCTAGATACATCATTAAAATTCAATACTAATATATTTTTCTCCGTTGGTCTTGCTCACGTTTGAAGGTTTTGTGAGATTAATATAAGATTCTTAGTAAAGCAGTGACTTCTTTCCAATCGCTGCCCATGTTTTCTGAAACCGGTAGTATTCTTTACAACCATTTTGTTTGCATTTTTCAACATGTTCTTCCAAGGAATATTAGGGTCATTTGAAAATTTGCATATACTGATTAATTCATATAGTGGATAGTATGGAAATAAAACATTGATTTCCTCAAAATATGTTGTATGACTGATAGCACACAATCTCCATCATACCAATTGATTTGTGATTATTGCTTTGGGTTTATAATGAAATGATAATTAAAAAACTCCAATCCATGCAATTGAACCCATGCGGTGGATTGGGGAATCAAATATTGTTAATCGGGCTTGTGGCTACTTTCACCAACTTGGCTTCTTCGTCAATACATTTAGAGGAACATTCATGACATTGAACCTCTCTTGCCAAGCCCCATTATCATCCTGAGACAAGCATAGACCCCCGATCCAACTCAACGTTCCTTCTGATCTGACATTGGCATCATGAGATCTGAGACTTGCAGATCGGCTGTAGTTCAGGCTCACACCTGCGAACATTGCTTTCAATTAAATCACCAACAACATTGGAAGGAGCTCAAGGTTTGCCTTAGGTACATACTGCCCGAGCTCAAAGCGAAATCACACACGGCCCGATCTAACAGACTTCATTGTCAAAAAGCAGAGAAATTTGACTCGAGACACATTGTCTTCATTTTCGCAGCACGAAGCTCGTAGTGGTTAACTCTGAGACTTGCACGATGGATCTGCGCTTGTTTGTTTCACAAGAGAATTGTATTTCATCAGGATTTCTCATTCCAAAGTTCTCAAATGGGCATAAACAACGTAGATGCTGGTAAAGGCTGTGGTCTTGGCCTTAGAGCCGCCAAATTCATTTAGATAAAGTTTACAAGCTTTTATACATGTCCGTGGATTATTTCATGAACTGAAGCAATCTTTTGAATCAATTTATATATTTCTTATATCTCTTAACCTCCTTTACATCTGCAGTTTGGCTTTGATACTATGTTAAGTTCTAGGATTGCTGCAAATGTAATAACAATTGCCACTGTATTGATTGTGTTCCAAATGCAAATGAAGGCTTATAAATATGAGAGGAGGAGACATGTCTCTAGATATGTCTCCACCGTTAATCATCACTAATTAACATATTAAAATAGTAGTAATATAAATAACCACATATGTAATATATTATTATATTATTATATATATAATATATATTAACAATATAATTATATATATATATATATATATATTATATTACATATATAATATATATTATATTATATATATAAGATATTTATCTTAAAGATGATTTACAGTCAACAAGGTATTTCATGATAAAATCAGTCTGACAAAAGCTACAACCTTAACATGAAGCACTGTATCTCTACCACGACAAGGGAACCTAACCCTTTGTTAACCTTGGGTTGCATGATAGGTCTCAAACTAATCAGGGGCTAGAGAACTTAACCTCGAGAAGTGTATGAAGAAACATTCTTGATCTTGTCTCTGAAACTTGAAATGAAGGTGTGAGGTCTTCAAACAGTTGAAAATGATGACCTGAGTCTTACTCAGGTTCACCACTAGTTGGCGCTGGTCACAAAAGAAGGCCAACCCATCAATACGTCTTTGAAGACTTTGGGCGAGGAGGCTAGAAGAATCACATAATCGACAAAAAGGAGAATGGAGATCAGAACTTGGTGTAAGTAGCATCCATCACCAGGGAGCAAGGAATCCCTATGAAAGGCCTCAAGCTCGTCAATGTAGATGCTAAACAAAGTGGGGGAGAGAGGGTAACTTTGCCAGTCACACTTTCGTACAGTGTCATGATCACCATCAAAAGAATCTTTGAAATACTGATATCTCTAAGTCTCTGAAAAGTAACACTTGGGGGATGGAATCAAAAGCCTTACAAAAGTCCACAAAGCAACAATAGACTTTTGAGAGTAGTGCCGAGCCTCCTCAATGATAGCCCGTAGCGTCAGGATATGGTCCATGGTTTGGAAATTAACACAGAAATCAGCTTGACCTCTTGCCCGATAATGTCTTCTGTCAATCTCTTTGGAAAGAATGGAGTTTAGCATAGTGGCATAGAGTTTGGCAAAGGTGTGCCCAATCATGATGGTTTTGTAGCTGTCAAGGTCGGAGACCAAGTTGGTCTTATGGGTTAGATAAATCACATGCTTCGACCAAGAGTCAGGAAAGCCTATACAAACCACTTTGTTGAACAACACAGAAAGGAAGGAGCCCATAATCGAGGTACTGAGCTTGAAGAGTTAAGCCAGAAAACCCTTCCTTGTTCGCCACCCTACTACACATCATGAACTTGATGACCTCATAAATGTTGGCGGGAGTGAATAAATGGCAATGGTGAGGGGGTGGGGTGAAGAGACGGTTGGCTAGGGATGTCGTAAAGAGTGGAGATGTGCGAGACAAGGGAACAAAGGTCAAGGGTGGAGGGTGCGGGGATGACGGAGAAACAAGTTGTGCCAAAAAAGCTTCAAGTTATGCATGAATGTGTCGCACTAGGAACTACATTGCAATACCACATATTGTTGTTTCTTGTAGCGAAGAAAGTCGTGGTGAGAGAGTTACAACTGGGTGCAGGAGGAGTGGGCAACAAAGGTCAAACATAGAGCATAGTGGAGAGACTTGCAATCGTTGTCAAACCACTTGTTCATGGGATAAGTACTTTGGGGTTTGGATTTGGGGAGGGAAGGTGAGGTGCGGTGGGGAATGAACAAGAGAGCAAACTCCTAGATCGTGATGGCCAAAAGGTCAAATATGGAGGAAGCCGGGCAAGAGTCTGAGAAGCTAGCAAGGGGGAGGAGTCGGTTGAGATGGAGGGTAAAGAGGTCATAGTTACTCTCGGGGAAGCAAAAGGAGGTGTGAGGACTGTTGTCCACTAGTAAAAGGTGGGTGGGGGATGAGGGGTGAGGGGACAAGCGAACAACAAGGCTAAGGAGGGCATGGTTGGCCAAGGTGAGGCAAGTGATGGTGAAATGAATGATGGAGGGGATGAAGGAGGCACAAGTGAGAGCATAGTCTACTATGTTTGCCCCCCACAATGGGGCTGACAGGTAAAATGCTTGGAGCACGGGAAGTAGGAGAGACGATTCAGGATCACCAAGTCGGAGGACTCACAAAGCTAGAGGAGGTGGCGATTGTAGCAAGAGAGAGGTCCATGATAATCTTCCGAGACGCGCTGTAGATCTAGGTTGGCGGGGTCAACTTCATAAGTACAAGTCGAGTTTGAGCTGTGGTCATGTAGAGGAGTTTGAAGATCTTTGGGCTTTGTGTTAAAGTCTTCTAGAATGATGATATCACCCAAGTGTGAAAACATGGAGATACACTCGTGTAAGTCCGTGAAGGGGTCCCTGTCCTTAGAGCTGTGTAAAGCATACAAAGACCAGGTCGGAAGAAAATAGTAGGCAATCACGTAGATAGCTTTGT
The DNA here is from genome assembly GCA_028749045.1 of Cupressus sempervirens. NCBI lineage: Eukaryota > Viridiplantae > Streptophyta > Pinopsida > Cupressales > Cupressaceae > Cupressus > Cupressus sempervirens. Next base: position 511,457,049 of record CM053788.1, on the reverse strand, counting down.
GATGGTGACCGATAAGACAGATCTAAATCCATAAAAATCTAGCTAAGGTGTTGGAATGGATGACCGATGTGTTACTGAAAAGGTCATCTCTGATCAAGTAGGCAACACCACCAAAACCACACACACTGCTTGAGCTTCAAACCTCCTCCCTACAAACGGATAGCCACTGATACCCAACAAACCAGTGAAGAGGACGAGCAAGACTCTAATGGGTCTCTGTGATGACCAAGACATCAACTGAGCCAATAGCGTCCTGAACGAGACCAGGTAATGACCAGAGAGTGGCATTACCATTTTGGTTCCTTATCATCACAACCTTTTTATTTGTCTGGGAACTAATGTTGTAATTTCACTCAAGCAAATTAATTCCTCCAATAGAAATAATTTGAGTTCTAAAGTTTGAAGTTGTTTTAAAAAAAAAAAAATTTTGTAATCATTATTTCTTTTTTTCTATTGGCTATTGTCAATTTAGCCAGGCATTAAAATATTTTCCCAGTTCAAAAAAAATGAAAAATCCAAAACAATATTTTTCCCAGCACTCTACTAAAAGCTTTTAGTAGTTGTTTGGGAGCTTGTTTTTATTATCATTGGAAGCATCCTAACAATATAGAAAAAATGAAGGGTGCAAAGAGGAAGGGAAATCTATTCTTTCAACTTCCAAATATCTCATGGACGGTGTTGTAGGACCCTGGTGTTTCAACTTTCAACTAAATCTAGCTTACTAGTTGCAGGTATAAATCCTTTGGAAATTGAAGGAATTTTATGTTTTTTAGTGATGGAATGTGTCAACAAAATAGTGATGAATTCAAGGAAGGAAGAGCTTTGCTTGTTAGATTGGAGGAGTTCAAGATGAAGTAATGTAGACTGCCCTTTATGTTGTTAAAGGATTATCCATTGATTGACTTTCATAGTAGCATAATGGATAGACATGCATTTGAATAAAATGTTTTGTGTTACAAGGATATATATGTGCAGGATATACCTACATCATCAAAAGAGGTCGAGCTCATTGGTGGTAGCCTAAGTTATACAACTAATGATAAAATTTCATATCTGAGGCTTCCTCTTGTGTCATTACAAAATTGTAATCACCATGGAAAACGCGCTAATAAGGGTATTAGAGTAAAAGTGTTATAGCTCTTAGTATATGCCATTAGGATTTTTTGTTTCAAATTCATTATTACTTTTAAATATGGTATCCTAGTTTTTAGTGTAAATAATTATTATTTACACTTTACTGAAGTTTACTTAGGATAAATGCATTATTTTATATTTATTAGGTTAGACACCTAGGAGTATGCATACTCATATGAGTTGTCATGTTGACAACACAGGAGTAAGGAACTCTAATTTAGCACATGGTGTTGACAACATAGGAGTAAGCAACTCTAATTTAGCACATGGTGTTTACAACACTAGAGTTTGCATAATTAACTGAGTTGTCATGTACACAACACAATTATTCGCACTTTAATTGAGCACATGGTGTCTACAATATAATTTTACGTGACACACCTTTGTAGGCTTATCCTCTCATCATCACACTAACTCCTGTGCTAAATGGAAGATAATCCACTCTTGGTGGACATGTGCTTGGTTGTGAGGCTTATCATATTGCTAACTCCTAGTCATTCTAGAGGCTTTTATATACAGACACTTCTAGTGTACTTGGACATCAATCAACACATCAATTTATCAATTATTGAATGATCTGATATCCAAAGATTCAGACATCAATTCATTCTCATATTGTTATTATGATCATACATTATTGGGTCTATATTGTGCTAGTCTTGTGCTTCTTGATCTTGGCTTCATTTTTCCCTAAGGCAAAGTCTTGTGCTTTTTGATCTTGGCTTCATTTTGCCTTTAGACAAATTCTTACATGGTACCAGAGCTATACCAAATTCTTACATAGTATCAGAGCTATACCAAATTCTTACATGGTATCAGAGCCATAGGAGTGTCATTTCATAGCTAATGGAGACCATTCTTGCTTCACCTTTCGGAGGGCCATCGATTTAGATCTGACGAATTTGTAGCTATTGGGAGCGTCTAAAGCCAAAGCAGACCTCACCATTGATCTGGAGCATCGATTCGGTGAATTTTGACTATAAATTTGCCTACCCTAGGCCATAGTCAAAATTGAGGCAAAATTTTTTTGCAAACCGGAACCCGAAGGCCTGATTTGCGGAATTAGTATGATCATTTCAGATTTGTGCATTTAATTTTTAGATTTGTATTTTTCATTTGCTTCTCCTTTCGGATCTGCAATTTCTTTTCGAATTTGCCGTTAATTTCCAAAATTCTACGAAAAAAATTGGCTATTAGGCCAGTAGGAGAGATTTTTTTCTGGTGAAGATTGGAGCTTGCTGGTTCAAATTAGATATTGGCATCATATTCAGAAGGTCAAAAAACCCCCAAATCGACTTTCGTTTCATCAAAATCGGACATCTGAGGTGAAATCTAGAGTAAATTGATTTTTGGAGGTGCGACAGTGGTAATTCAGGAAAAATAATTGCAAAGGTGATTTTCAAACAGCGATATCTCCTTCATATGGACTCCTTCAGAAGGTCAAAAAACTCCCAAATCGACTTTTGTTTCATCAAAATCGGACATCTGAGGTGAAATCTAGAGTAAATTGATTTTTGGAGGTGCGACAACGGCGATTCAGCAAAAATAATTGCAGAGGTGATTTTCAAACAGCGATATCTCCCTCATATGGACTCCTTTTTCCAAGCAATTTTTTTTTTGTTTTGGGGTAGAATTTCGTGATCTACACATTACTGCAGGATGTTTAAGATCTCTCTTCCTGAATTTTTCTGCAAATCGCAAATCTTGATTTTTGCAACTTCAAAGACTTAGTTTGGGCTCATCTGGACACAATTTTAGGTTCTGTTTTTTTGAAAGTGAATAATTTTTTGTCTACTTTCCAGATCTGCAATCAGATTATAGGCTTGTGTGGATAGAAATACCACTTTTAGAAATAGGTCCTATTTTTCATTGTATTGCTTCAAAATTGTTGTACATTTGAGTTACAGTGCTTAGTACCAGATTTGAACTCCAAAAGGAGGTTGTAAAAAACAAAAATGGAAGTCCACTTTTGTCCATTTTGATAAGTGGCCTATTGTAATCGCATTAAGTATAAAATGCCAAATCATATCTTGGGGGGAGGGGGTTCATTGATTTTGGGAGGTGCATACATTTATTGATCTCATGGAGTTTTGTTTCACATGTCAGTTTGGTATAAGAACGAGGTTGACAAAGAGGAATTATCAAAAATGGAGTGCCTTGATAATTGATCATCTAAGAGAGCATAAGGAAGTATTTCCTTATCTATGTTCCAAAGAATTGCCCTCTTACATTGATCGTACACCTATAAACATAATTGGGTCAGTCATTTTTTTCAATATCAATGTTGAATGCTTTGCTGTTAATGGAAAGCTCACTGAACCTTATGACATTTGGATGGCTCTTTGGAAAGCATATGGAGATCCTACAGTTCCTCCATTTCCAGAAGACATTCTATCTTTAGTCACTCCAGTTATGGTACCTTCACCTCCAGATGAGATCATACCTTTTGATTCTCCTGTTGCTTCTATAGTTCCAGTTCCAGCCATAGATGCTCTTGATTCAGTGCAGCAAGAAATACCATGTCTTCCCACTTCAACTTCATGGGATGACTTCCTTCCAGACATTGCAGTGTTGTTTGTGGAGTCTCACATTGAAGATGTGGGAGACATCATTGATGACATCCATCTTCTCTTTGTTGAGGAGACTTCTTCACTTGTTGCGAGGGAACACTCTGACCCTCAACCACTTGCACTTTCTTTCGAGATTGACATGATTGTGGACACTTCTTTACAGCAATTGGAGGACTCTTTTACTTCAGAGGAGACATTTTAGTCTTTGGAGATTGTATTCCAGTTTCCTCAAACATCATATCTTCTGAGGATTCTTCCTCCTAGTTGGGGAGCATTCTCTGCTACACCTATGGCATCACTTCTTCTTACAAGGAGGAACTTGATTCAGCTTTCATGGTGTAGCTTCTTTAGTCATCAACGTGATTCTTTCATGGGTGTGCCTACATTATTGAGGGGAGGTGACATTGCTTCTCTTCTTACATCTTCCTATTAGGATGCTTCATCGTCTTTGGAGGTTGATTCAGCTTCATACATGAACATGTTACCTTGTTTGCCACCTTTTGGGCATCCACCAGATTGGTTTGTGGCATCTACATTCATCAAGGACTTGTCAACATATGAGTAGACTTTAGAGGTAGCATCCACACCATACTACATATGGATCCCTCTTCCATCTTCCTATCCATAGTGGGAAGCATACTTGCACCTATATTTGGTGTATCTTCTTCCTAAAGGGAGAAATGTTGTTTGTAGGCATTGGATTCTCTTTTGTCTTCAAGCACTCATCATCTTGAGATCCTTCACTAAAGGGGGGATTTCATGGAGGGATTCTCTATTGTATATGCATGCTGTATGTCATAATGGGGGGTCTTGATTACTCCATCCATACATGCATCTTTCTTTATTGTACTTATCTCTCTTTTTGGGGGAGGGTTTTTCCCATGTGGTTTTCCCTCTTTCTCCGTTTTCAGAGAGATTGCATTGTGTGTACAACATTGCATTTGTACTTGGATACCTAACATGGCCTAGTAGTCAGGACCCATCATGCATTCATCATAGTTGTTGTGAGCTTAAGTGCATTCCCCTAGGTTGCACTTAAGGTGGGGTGTTAATGTAAATAATAATTATTTACACTTAAGTTTACTTAGGATAAATGCATTATTTTATTATTTATTAGGTTAGACACCTAGGAGTATGCGTACTCATATGAGTTGTCATGTTGACAACACAGGAGTAAGCAACTTTAATTTAGCACATGGTGTCTACAACATTGGAGTTTGCATAATTAACTGAGTTGTCATGTGGAGAACACTTTAATTCGCATTCTAATTAAACACATGGTGTCTACAACATAATTTTGTGTGACACACCTTTGTAGGCTTATTCTCTCATCATCACACTAACTTCTGTGCTCAATGGAGGATAATCCACTCTTGGCGGACATGTGCTTAGTTGTGAGGCTTATCATATTGCTAACTCCTAGTCATTCTAGAGGCTTTTATATCTAGGAACTTTTAATGTACTTGGACATCAATGAACACATCAATTTATCAATTATTGAATGATCTAATATCCAAAGATTCAGACATCAATTCATTCTCATATTTTTATTATGATCATACATTATTGGGTCCATATTGTGCTAGTCTTGTGCTTCTTGATCTTGGCTTCATTTTTCCCTAAGGCAAATTCTTACATGGTACTAGAGCTATACCAAATTCTTACATGGTATCAAAGCTATACCAAATTCTTACACTAGTAATATTTGGAACTTTAAAATAGATACATGGCTTGATATGATTGTTGAGTTCTATCGTACATTTGGAGGGAAAGAAAACTTATGGTTTATACAATGCATTATGATTGCCTTGTCAAGGGTCAAAATCAATAGCTTATAGATAATTTATGGGAGCCAAGCATCATAATTAAGACGTAGAAGGGTCCAAAGACAACTCATCACAACCTCCAATGTTGGCGCAAACTCCCCAAAACACAACACAAGCAAGAAACTAGATCTTGCCAGCCAAATATGCATTAATCACTAAGAAAACTAGCTCAAAAAATATGCAACACGAACAAGATTAACTAGTGCCATGTGCAACACATACAAACATTTCTTGAACATCCAACATCATTTCCGCACACTTCTTTCACAATGTCACGTTAACACACGCCGATGCAGTCACATAGAAACAAAGCTCTTCATGCCCAAAAGGCCAGGAAACAAAGTTATGAGATTGTTACCACTTATATTTTTTCTCGCACCCTTGAATATTTTGGTCCCAAGTCTTTCTCCCTTGAAGTTGAACTTGAAGTTTTAGTTTACTTCAACTTCAAGTTCGAGAGCGCGTCTGTCGTCATATGCCAAGCCCAGCTTCTTTTCTCGGATCGGCCTTAGTAAAGTCGATGTTGAAGTTGAAACCTGACCACCCAAAACTTCAACTTCAGCTTCAATGTTGATGTTGCACACTAACGATAATTCTATGCAGGTTTCAAATTTTTGGGCCAAACCAAGGTGGGTCCCAATATAGCACTTCCCAAGACATGCGAAGTTATAAGTGAAGGGGTTTAAGGCAGTACGTGTTCGGCTACAACAAGATTTGATTAAAGGTTAAAATTGTCATGTCATGATCACTTAGCATAACAGTATACGTGCGGATTTGATGGAGTATTTAAAACAAAGCACACCCGATGTCTTTTCCAATGCATGTCACATGAATTAGCAATTATTGCACTTACTTGCCGAATCTGTTTTGCAATCTTCTGCACAAATCATTCCTTAAATGCATTCATTTTAGCCTTTCCCACTCATTCCACTTTCTCCAAAGAAATTCCAGCACTATCGGGTAAGAAGGGCGAATTGCAGGCTGTGTCTTTGTCAAACTGTAAGTGCATTTCCATAACCCTTTGCATTTCAAATTGTGTTTGCTTTGTTTTGAGATATTTCAAGTTGTATCTTGTAAACCTGTCTTTCTTAGCAATCATGACACTTTTTTGCTCCAAAATGCCCATGTTAGAGAAGCCATCTTTGCTCAGTTCACTGCCTAAAATTCGTGACACGTTTCTGGTAAATAAAAATTTATTTGAGGTAATTGAATGAGCCAAGAACACCCAGTCAAGCCTATTTACCAAAGGCTAGTTGATAGTGGATTATTAGAAGCCGCCGCTTTTCCCGCTGCTATCACATACCCAGAACTCGTCCTTGAATGTGCAAGCCATTATGAGCCTGTTTCCGGGTGCATTAAGAAAGCCTCAGGGGAAGTGATTGTTAGAATCAATAGAACCAGTGTCCACTCAGCCTTTAGGATTCCTCACAAGGAACCCTATGAGCCATTGACGTTCAAAGAAGTTGAGCGCCTATACGCCGAAAACAAAAGCAGCTACAATAACAAGATAGCTCAGTCCTAGCTTTTGAAATTAGTAGAGGGAGGTTCTAGATTGCCTAAGCCATTGACTATTGAGCATTTTATAAATGAGATCGTAGACATTGTTCTTCTGTTGAATAGGATTAAGGGAAATGAGCATGCATTCCACTGGGAGTCATGGATCTACTTTTTCATACAGAAGATCGTTGAAGGAATTAAGTTCATTGATTGGTCTGACCTGATAGCAGAAAACCTGCATAGGGGTTTAATAGCCGTTAACAATTGTGGTCCATTTTTCTTGTCTTCTTATTTTATCTACATCCTAGCGGCCTCTAAGGAATGGGACTATCTTCCACATACACCTTGGGTTGATGACATGCCCATCTACCAGTATTACAGTGATCTTCAGGAAACTACATTATGCAAAGAGTTTAAAGGGGTAAATGATGTCTTTCCAGGGAAATTGGTATTTGAACTCCAAGGTCGGGAGAATGATAGAATGTCAGAAGAAGCTATGCAGGTTGTGCAAATCTATGGTTGCTTTTACATTCAATTCCCCACATTTACATATATCAGAGTGGGCGGTTTTTCTGATGAACCTTTAAAGCTACCACGTTATTGTTCAGACTCTGTAGTGTTATCTGAGATGTGTAGGCAATTTGTTTCCGTGGTTGAGTCTTTTCAGATTTCAAAAAGATCTTCAGTATTCTTCCCAATTGAGATTGGACAATATAGATGCCCCAGTCTGAAAGAAGCCATATTGTTAGCAAAATCATTAACCTGCTTATGCTTTAAACCTCTCATTTCTCGGTTAGATTTAGACTATATTGGCTTTGTTAGAAACAATGTTAAGAATGTAGTATCCGTGGCTCATTCCCCACAATTAGAAGATTTTTGGGCAAACTGCCTTAATGAATTTGAAGTAAGGAAAAGACTGTGGTCACGCTTAACCATTAAGCAAATCATTATGTTTAATGTGGAGTTGGATACTTATGGATTAAAAGATGATTCTGAAGAAGTGCTTGATCAATTTTATATTGACCAGATTGAATGCATGCCCATTCCTGAGATTGACTGGGAAAAGAGGGAAGAAAATGATGTCTATGCCCGTACTAAAGATGTAATAGCTAGAACCCCCAAGTGGATAAGATTAAAGGCAATGGCTACTCTACACCTTTCTGGGAAGTTTTCAAAAAATAAAGATAAAAAGACTGCCAAAAAGCAAACTAATCGAGGTGTTCCTGATCCTGTTGCAGATCCAGTTGAAGTTGAAGTTGAAGCAACTCTTGAACCACTTCAACTTCAAGTTCAAGAGGCAACTCCAAAGATCAAGAAACCCGTTTGAGCATAAAGAAGGCATCAATCATCAGAAAAAAGAACACCATAACGATCGACCTGGAGGTAGCAGAACCTATGGCAGATAATGTACCTGAATCCCAGAACTTGTCAGTGACTACCGAAGGCCAGGAGAGTAACCTCACCTTGGTCAAATGTTCCCCTGTTACAGAAAAAGATTAGGCTACGCCTAAATGGTTAGAGACATCAATGGAGAAAAAAAGGAGCATAGTCCCAATATCCATGCCTATTGATGATTTGGTTAGTAAGTGTCTTGGTAAGACACCTAAAGTAAAGAAAGCAAGAACCGGGGCAAGGATTAATTTTGATAAGAATTCAGGGCGTTGGGCAGTAGAGATAGCTACACCACCAGATGGAAGCTTACGTGATTTTGTGGTCCCTCAAGACTACCAGATAACAAAGGTTGACCTGGGAAAAGGGAATCGCGAGGTAGACATGGAGTTCTTTGAAGCATCCAATAAAAAGATTGCACGCAGGGTGTGGAAGGATGGACAGGATAAGCAGGAAATGAAGGAAACAATTAAAAACATGGCACAATATATTAATGCTATCCTTCATCTTGAAGCAAGGTCAATCAGTGAACTGTCAGCGATCGTTGATGTGTCCACTGTGACTAATCAGCAATCATTGGAGAATCTGCATAAGTGTAAAGTGGTAGCGAAAATAGTAGGCAAATGGGTTTAGGATGTTTTGCATGACACCATAAAGCACATAGGTCACTTAGACCATGCTTCGAAAGAAATATCAAACATTGCTAAAAAGGTGGAGGCAAGCAATGAAGGTTATGAAAAAGAGAAGAATAACTGGGCAAAGGTGGTAGTGTGGTTAGAAGATGTGCAAGAATTCGGTTTACAGAAGTTCCAGGCTGAATGCCTCGTAGCTGGTCTAGACGAAAAGGCCTTGCATGTCATCAAAGACCGCATCGAATGGAGGAATGAGGCACTGACGCAAGGGGTAACTGAAATTAAAGAGGCATTGCAAGAACTTAAGGTTATACACCAGATTATTCAAAATGACCTTAAATGTTTTGCCAAACAATTCATGGGAAAGGAAGATGACTTCGTTGCCCAATCGGATGAGATAATCAAAGAGGTTCAGAAGAAGTTTCAAGAATGGCAAGACAAGAAGGCACCAGCTAAGCAAGACTTTTCTAACGTGGCGCATACTGAGCCTATGTTAATCATCAATCTAAAGCACTTGGAAATGCATGAAGAGAAGGTTGCTGAACTGAAGAAGATGAAAGAAATCTGGAAGCAAAGGTTCACCTATATTGGTTTGCCACATCAATCCGTTATCTCAGCCTTTTCGACTGCCTATGAAACGTGGAAAACGGCGAAAGGCATGGCTAGTGGAGACAACGCTCCTTGATCAAGACAAGCGGTTACACTTAATCGCTTAGTTATATTTTCTTTTGCCATTTTGTTTTTCTGGCATTTCAGTTAGTAGTTACTTTACCCAAAGACAATTAACTCCTGGCGGGGTAATTTTGGCAGTAGTCCAGCCCCATGCCTATATATATGTAATAATTAGTATGGTACAGGGGTTAGAATTCTCCAGCAGATCGATAGACAAAACTATTTTTGTTTGTGATTTTATTCCAAGTCTAGAAGTAGCATTTTAGAATTCTGCAGTGTAATGACCCGTACCAATAGGCCACTAAACAAAACCCTAAGTTTAATACACTGCTAAAATATATTGCTGAAATAAAAGAAATAATAGTGCCAATGTATTCATTCAATGAAAACCAAATGTTTTTACAAATGATATAGCAAATTTCAGCACCAAAACATTATGACATAGCACATTACAGATAAACCCTAACTGGCTGTATACAATTGAGAACTTGTTGCAACTACAGATTGAAATGAAGAACCTGGATTGATCAAATGGTGGAGACTGAATGCTGAAGATGATATGATGAAAGTGCAACTCCAACTGAAACTCCAAACCAACAATTAAGCACAAGTGAAAGGACTGAAATATCCTTCCCACAGCTGCAATAATTCAGGTGATTTTTCACACCCTCAAAATTGTGTACCAATTGAGAGTTTTCGTTCTCAATGGCCAATAGTGACTACTTGCAAAAACCCTAGGCTCCACAACGCACATCAGCAAAAAGAAATAATAAATCTCGATGATAGGCAATGAGCCCTCAATGCCTATTTATTCGTTTTTCCTTGATAGGTCGGCCTCCCTTTTTTAATTTTTCTCCGCTTCTTCCAACAACCTCTAGAAGATTTTTTTTATTTAATTTATAAAGTTACCTTGTAATATATATTTTTTAATTGATAACTTTATAATTAATTCCTCCAAAAAAATAGGACATTACATGTAGATACAATGAAACTCTACAGTTCAATTTATGGTTAAAGGCTTTGTAAGTGAATACTATTATCTGCCTATTTAAATCAGTATTTCTGAAGATACTATTTAAGCTTTTGGCTATGTTTGTTATTGGTTTTGAAATTGTCAATTTAGAACTTGGGATGCTGTGAGAAGTTAACTTTATAGAATTTGCCTACTCGATGGTTTAATTTTCAACTATGTGGATAATGTTGATAATTAAAATCAAGTGGTTCTTTTGCATAAAAGTTTGTTTTGTATTGATGAGATAAAATAAGTTGATTCAACACTTTCAGCAGATTGTTTTTTGAAAAGGTCATTCTGTTGAGTCTTTAGATCAAAAATTCTCATTGTATAAAGGTAGCTGCGCCTGTTTTCATCGAAGAAACTTTAAGCAGAGAATTCCTTAACCTCTTCTATAGGAATTCATTTGTTAGTTTACATTCTTTTTCTTTGTTTTCTACATATGAACATTTATGAGAAAAACTGTTTACTAACAGAGATAAAGCATTATAAACCATAATATACACATTATCACTTAATATTTGACCCCAAGACATTGCACAAACATTTAAGCACATCCATCAAATGACAACAATAGAGACATCAATGAGGAGAAATGTTTTGGACTAGTCTTGATAGACACCTAAATCGCCAACATTAATTTGAGGAAGGAAATGCCGTGAGCCACCATTTTCCTTCTCTTTGGGACAATCTTTGGGTTAGGGTAATGGACGATTGGGTACTTGACCACCCCACTGCCTGACTTGATAGCCACATAACATTCCATTTGGAGAAATTTTTGTGCACATTATCGGAAACATCATCAATTTCATTTAGTGGGCTACCTTTTACCTACTTCTTGCAGATTTTTCCCATCAACTTGCTCTCCCCAACGTCTTGTATGGATGCCAAGAACATAGTGGCAATGTCCAAATTCTTGGTGTTCGGATCACAAGTATTTAGTTCCCAATATTAGCTTTATAGCATGAAGCACAAAGCACAAAGTAGTGGGTCGATTTGAAAATGTGCATATATATTCTCTAAGCAATGCCCCAGAAAAGCTATTTGCCAACCTAGAACCCAACAACCTAACATGTATGTCCATCCTGATGCCTTCATAGCCTTGTCACACTACACTTCCAATACACTAATGAGATAACACATGCTAAGCACTCATCCTTTATAATCTTTCTTAAAATTATTATTATGTCATTTTTTTGTAATGGTTATTGTAGTTGTCATCTTAAGTTATTTTTGGAGCCTTAGAATAGCTTGTTGCTATTATCAGATTTTGGTTTAGCTTCAATTAATCGATTGTTTCTTTTTACAAACATCGTCATGTAGTCTCTATTTAAGGAGCCTTCATTTGCTCTATTTAATATCAAATTATTAGAACACAATCTTAGAGTGGGTTGATGGGGTTTTTCAGGATTTGGCAATTTAAAAAAAAATTTTGGTCTCTGATTTTTTTGTGATTTTTTTAATAAAACTTGTGGGTTATAAAATTATTTTTTGTTTGCATTTGAAGGCTTTCTGTGTGTGCTGGTTTAGTAGATTCAAGGTTTCTTTTAAAAGTTTGTGTTTTTTGCAAGCTCATATTTTGGTATTTCCCCATGTGACTTCGTGGGAATCTTTTGTCTTCTCCCATGTTATATTTCTTCAAGTTTTTTGCAAACAAAACATGGTTCTAGTTCTCCAGTTCTAGTTGAGTTTGTTTGCTATTGTGCTTATGCTCGCACAAAGTTTTCAAAGCTTTGCCATGTTGTTTTCTCTGCATATTATCCGTAGTTCTTCGGCTTGTGTGAAGTCTCTACAATCATCACAAGCTCGAGAGGCAACTAAGCTGTTCTTCATGACTTTTTCGAGACATCATCAAGGTTTTGGAAGCTGTTTTTCCTTGTGTGTGAAGGGTTTATGATAGTTATGATTTTTTATAGTTATTTTTCTTGTGTTAATGGTTTTTTATAGCCATTTTTTCCTATTTGAAGAGTTTCTAATAGTCATTTCTCCTTGCACATGTGTCTATAGTTGTCTGTATTTCTACAATTGGCGACAACCAAGGTTGATGATAGTTCAATACACATTCTGTGTTCTTTTGTAGCATGAACATAAAACCCACAATTTTGTTACTTATAAATGTTTGTGACTCGGGTGTATTGTTTTGTTGCCTCAGATTTTTTATTAATGGCTTTGTGGATTTGTGCCTTGTTCTATTTAGTTAGGGTTTTCTCTTGTATGACTTGGAAAGGGTTTTCGCAGTTCAAGAGGGCTCTCTAGTTTTTGCCCTAAAATCATTTGTGTTCGGTTTAATTCTTATTTATAATTTTTTTCTTTCAAAAATATATTTGGGGCTTTCATAATTTTTGAGGTAACTCAAAAATTATATCAATGGTCTAACTGTTTTTCCTCAAAAATTGAGTTTTTTTATGCTGATCCATGTCTTAGATTTTATGCCAGCTATTCGCTCATGTTTCAATTTTTGGGTTTTCACATTTTCCCCTAAAGAATTATTTTCTGGGTTTTGATTGATTTTTCACCCAAAACAATTGTCTGGTTTCGTTCATTTTTTCACTTAAAATATTATCTCTATTTTCTTACAACTATTATGGATCACACATAGAGTTGCTAGGGCAATACTCTCCACGAGAGTTCGCTGATTTTTCCTTAAAATTGTGGTTTTAGTTTCATCTTGGTGTCTCTACCTATAAGGAATGATACCTCTGTTTCCCATCAAAAGGTTGGAAAGCTTGTGGTTATCTCGGCCATTTCAAAAGTTTTATAGAAACAAGGAGGGTTTCAATAATAGGCTCATTTTGTAAAGCATTCTACAGAGAAGGGGACAACCTTGTATGCATTTATGATTAGGAGGGGGCAGCCTTTTATGCATTTGGGACCAAATGGCTTGAAAATCTCTTTTGAAGGGTAGTTTGTACGATGATATTTAAGGGAGGGCATTAATATATTATATTTCTGTTATGGTCACTATTTTAAGCTTTTGTTTTAGTTTTAATTAACCAATTGTTTCTCTTTAGAAACATTATCATGTCACGATTTTAAGCTTTTGTTTTAGCTTTAATTAACCAATTGTTTCTCTTTAGAAACATTATCAGATAATCTCTATTTAAGGAGCCTTCATCTCATCTCTATTCAATATCGATTTCTTTGAAGAAATGTAGCAAGGAAAAATTGATTTTGTTCCCACAATCAAGGAGTACGATCTTCACATACCTAAACAAACTTCAAATGTGGGAATCCATTGTATCAACCTGTCGATTGCAAAGTTTCCCTTATGATAATGAATGCCTCGATTGTGTTGTAAAAGGCGACGATGATATAGTACAATCTGTAAATGCCTCATAATTACAATCTATGCTAATTCAATGCCCTTTAGATTTTTTAATCATGACCCCACCATAACTTTGCATGTTGACAAGGACCTTACCCATTTGCATTCGTAATGGTAGCAAACAGTTTCCCTCATATAGGCTCATATTGCAAAACAGAGAAAAAGTGTGTACCAACAAATGAATTCCTACAAAAGGGACTAAGGAATTCTCTGCTTAAAGTTTCTTCAATGAAAACAGGCGCAACTACCTTTATTGCAATGAGAATTTTTTGATCTAAAAACCCAATAGAAAGACCTTCTCAGAATACAATCTACTGAAAGTGTCAAATCGACTTATTTCATCTCATCAATATAAAACAGACTTTTATGCTGAAAAACCACTCGATTTTAATTATCAAGATTATCCACATAATGAAAATTAAGTACCGAGCAGGCAGATTAATAAACTAACTTCACACAGCATTCCAAGTTCTAAATCACAATCTCAGAATCCACAACACACAATCAAGAGCTTCGCATAAATAGTATTTTTAGAAATACTGATTTAAATAAGTAGACAGTAGTATCTACTTACAAAGCCATTAATCAAAATCAAACTGCAGAGTTTTTTTTTGTATATACAAAGTTCTGATATGCTACTCTTAAAACTTGAAATAAAACCACAAACAAAAATAGTTCTATCTATCGATCTGCTGGAGAATTTCTAACCCCTACACCATACTAGTTATTACATATATATAGGCATGGGGCTAGACCATTGCCAAAATTACCCTGCTAGGAGTTAATAGTCTTTTGGTTAACATAACTGTTAACCGAAAAAAAGCAAGAAAAGCAAAATGACAAAAGAAACTACAACTAAGCGACTAAGTGTAACTGCTTCTCTTGATCGGGTAGCGCTGTCTCCATTGGCCACGCCTCTCGCCATCTTCCACGTTTCATAGGCAGTCAAAAAGGCTGAAATAACGGACTGATGTGGCAAGCCAATATAGGCAAACCATTGCTTCCATATCTCTTTCATCTTCTTCAGTTCAACTACCTTCTCTTCGTGCATTTCTAACTGCTTTTGATTGATGATTAACATAGCTTCAGTGTGCGCCACGTTAGAAAAATCTTGCTTAGCTTGTGCCTTCTTATCCTGCAATTCTTGAAACTTCTTCTAAACCTCTTTGATTATCTCATTCGATTGGGCAATGGAGTCCTCTTCCTTCCCTGTGAATTTTTTGACAAACCACTTAAGGTCACCTTGGATAATCTGGTATATAACCTTAAGTTCT
Organism: Cupressus sempervirens; assembly: GCA_028749045.1. Taxonomy (NCBI): domain Eukaryota; kingdom Viridiplantae; phylum Streptophyta; class Pinopsida; order Cupressales; family Cupressaceae; genus Cupressus; species Cupressus sempervirens. The sequence continues at coordinate 511,441,718 of CM053788.1, read as the reverse complement.
TGCAATGTCTCCTTAATTTCAGTTATCCCTTGTGTCAGTGCTTCATTCCGCCATTCGATATAGTCTTTGATGACATACAGGGCCTTTTTGTCTAGACCAGCCACAGGGCATTCGGCCTGGAACTTCTGCAAACCGAATTCTTGCACGTCCTCTAACCACATTACCACCTTTGCCCAGTTGTTCTTCTCCTTTTCATATCCTTCGTTGCTTGTCTCCACCTTCTTAGTAATGTTTGATATTTCTTTTGAAGCATGGTCCAAGTGGCCTATGTGTTTTACAGTGTCATCCAGAACATCTTGGACCCATTCGCCTGATGTTTTCGCTACCGCTTTACCTTTGTGCAGGTTCTCCAGTGATTGCTGATTAGTCACAAAGGACACATCAACGATTGCTGACATTTCGCTGATTGGCTTTGCTTCAAGGTGAAGGATAGCATTAATGTATTGAGCCATGTTTTTGATTGTTTCCTTCATCTCCTACTTGTCCTGTCCATCTTTCCATACTCTGTGTGCAATCTTTTTATTGGACGGTTCAAAGAATTCCATGTCTACTTCGCGATTCCCTTTTCCCAGATCAACCTTTGTTATCTGGTAGTCTTGAGGAGCTAAGGAATCCCATGAGCTTCCATCTAGTGGTGTAGCTATCTCTACTAATCAACGTCTTGAATTTTTATCAAAGTTAATTCTCGCCTCAGTCCTTGCCTTCTTTACTTTAGGTGTTTTGCCAAGACACTTACTAAGTCATTGGATATTGGGACGATGCTCCTCTTCTTTTCTATCGATGTCTCTAACCATTTAAGCGTAGCCTGGTCCTTTTCTGTGGGAGGGGAGAATTTGGCTAAGGCGAGGGTACTTTCCTTGCCCTCGGTAGTTGCTGGCAGGCTCTGAGATTCAGGTATATTATCCACCATAGGTGAATCTTCTGTAACCTCTAGATCAACGGTTATGACACCCTTGCTCTTGATGGCTGATGCTTTTCTCGTGCTTGAACGGGTCAACCTCTTGATCTTTGGGGTTGCCTCTTGAACTTGAAGTTGAAGTGGCTCAGGGACTACTTCAACTTCAACTTCAACCGGACCTGCAACAAGATCAAGAACATCTCGATTAGTTCGCTTTTTGGGAGTCTTTTTACCTTTGTTATTTGAAAACTTCCCAAAAAGATCAGGAGTGGCAAGTGTCTTTGATTTTATCCGTTTTGCAGTCCTAGCTAATACATCTTTAATACGAGAGTAGATATCATCTTCTTCCCTCTTTCCCCAATCAATTTCGGGAATGGGCATGCACTCAATCTAATCAATGTAGAATGGATCGAGCACCTCCTCAGAATCTTCATCCTTCAGTCCACATGTATCGAACTCCACGTTAAACATAGTGATTTGTTTAATGGTTAGGCGCGATCATAGTCTCCTCCTCACTTCAAATTAATTAAGGCAATTCGCCCATTAATCTTCTAATTGTGGGGTGTGAACCAGGGATGTTGCATTCTTAACATTGTTTCTGATAAAGCCAATATAATCAAAATCTAATCGAGAAATGAAGGGTTTAAAGCACAAGCGGGCTAATGATCCTTTTGCCAACATAGCTTCTTTTAGACTGGGGCATCTATAATGTCCAATCTCAATAGAGAAGAATACTGAGGAAGACCTTTTTGAAACTTGAAAAGACTCTACCATAGAAGCAAATTGCCTACATATCTCAGATAACGCTATAGAGTCTAAACAATAACGTGGTAACTTCAAGGGTTCACCAGAAAAGCCACCCACTTTGATATACGTGAATCTGGGAAATTGAATGTAAAAGCAGCCATAGATTTGCACAACCTGCATAGCTTCTTCTGACATCCTATCATTCTCATGACCTAGGAGTTCGAATACCGGTTTCCCTAGAAAGACATCATTTACCTTTCTAAACTCTTTACATAGTGTAGTTTCTTGAAGATCATTGTAATACTAGTAAATGGGCATTTCATCAACCCAAGGCGCATGCGGAAGATGCTCCCATTCCTTAGATACCGCTAGGATGTAAATCAGATAAGAAGACAAGAAAAATGAGCCAAATTTGTTAACTGCTATTAAACCCTTATGCAAATTTTCGGTTATTAGGTCAGCCCAATCAATGAATTTACTTCCTTCAACAATTTTCTATATGAAAAAGTACATCCAGGACTCCCAGTGGAAAGCATGCTCATTCCCCTTAACCCTATTCAATAGGAGGACAATGTTCGCGATTTCCTTTATAAAATGCTGAACAGTTAATGGCTTAGGCAATCTAGAACCCCCTTCTACAGGTTTCAAGAGCCAGGACTGAGCTACCTTACTATCATAGCTGCTTTTCATTTCAGCATATAGACACCCGACTTCTTCAAACGTCCATGGCTCGTAGGGTTCTTTATGGGGAATTCTAAAAGCTGAATTGACACTAGTTCTGCTGATTTTAACAATCACCTCTCCTGAGACTTTCTTAATGCACTTGGAAGCAGGGTCATAATGGTTTGCACATTCAATGACAAGTTCTAGGCATGTTATTGCAGCGGGAAAAGTGACGGCTTCTAATAACCCACTATCAGCTAACTTCTGGTAAATGGGGCTTGACAGGGTGTTTTTGGTTCTTTCAATAACATCAGATAAATTCTTATTTACCAGAAATGTATCACGGATTTCAGGCAATGAACTGAGCAAAAATGACTTTTCAAACTTGGGCATTTTTGGACGAAATAGCGTCATGATTGCTAAGAAAGACAGGTTTGAAAGATACAACTTGAATTACCCCAAAACAAAGCAAACACAATTGAAATTGCAAAGGGTTATGATAATGCACTTATAGTTTGACAGAGACACGGTCTGCGACTCGCTCTCCCTACCCAACAGCACTGGAATTTCTTTGCAAATGACGAAATGAGTGGGAAAAGCTAAAATGAATGCATTTAAGGAATGGTTTACTCAGGAAATCGCAGGACAGATTCGGTAAGTTAATGCAATAATTACTTATTCGTGCGACATGCATTGGAAAAGACCTTGCGAGTGTTTTGCTTTAAATGCCCATCAAATCCGCATGCTTACTGACATGCCGTGTCATCATGAAATGACAAACTTAGCCTTTCGCCAACTCTTGCCATATCTGAACTCGTGTCGCCTTAAAGTGCTTCATTTATAATCTCACATGTCTTGGGAAGTGCTAAACTGGAACCCACGTTGCCTTGGCTCGAAAATTTGAAACTTGCACGCAAACTAACGTCAGTTTGTAAAATCGACATTGAAGCTGAAGTTGAAGTTTTGGTTGATAAGTCTTCAACTTCACTAAGACTGACCCTGGAAAAGAAAGTGGACTTGACATATGAAAGATTGATGCGGGCTCGAACTTGAAGCTGAAGCAAACCGAAACTTCAAGTTCAACTTCAAAGTGAAGGAAAACGTAGGATTGAAACATGCTAGGGCGAGAGAAAAATATATGTAGTAACACGCAACAACCTTCGCTAACTCGTCAACCTTTCCATTACCTTCTTGGTAGAATTGGGAAATTTGAAAATCTTCAAAACTCCTAATTATTTTCCAAATATCATCTATTTATTTTTGTGTTGGATTAAGGTGTCTGAAATTAAAGAGTCCAGACTTGTTAATTTTACACCTACTTTGGAAGTTCTAATGTCAAAGGAGCTAGTGTCATAAGTTCCAATGTTGAATGTATGAAAAATTTCTATAATGACTTTGGCAGTTAGTAGTTTGGTGTAAGAGTCATAGACAATTATATTTTGCCAATTAATATTTATGGTGGAGTTCACATTTGACAAGTGGTGTAAGGTAGGTGTTGCTAATGGAAAGGTGACCATTATGGACAAGTTATGCTTTGTTGCATTGGAAGTTTCTATGCGCTATGTGCCACTGGTTTACCATGTTGACTCCACATACCTCTTTGGTATTACATATGGCTCTAGAAACCATGGACTCTTTCCACTTGGGTTGAGCTCTATAAATATTTAGTTGTTTAGTGTATTGTAACAGTTGGACATAAGTTTGGATATCTTGTAAGAAGTGTTTATGTGCTGAATGTTCTCTAGAATTCTCTGCTGCTGTATTTACTCCTGATGAGCATTGGCTCAAGGCATTTGGTATTGTAATCGTTGTTGTTGCCGATAATAGAATTCAGTCTAGCTATTGGGGTTTGGGTTTTTTCTTGTAAGGTTTTCCTACGTATATCTAGTATTGTTAATTTTTTTGCTTAAATCTGATTTGCATGTGTTTATTTAGTTTGCAATAGTTTAAGGGTTTGTAAGAAATTTATGCATAATCTCTCTTGTTAGATTTATCATTTGGAAGCATTATTCCGCTCCTAGATTTCTTTCAATTGGTATCAGAGCTTGGTCAACTATGTTATTGTTGTTGGGTAGAAGGATTTTTTTTGCTGCTCTAGCTTCACTGGGAGTTTTGTAAATGACTATTTCATAACCTTGTTGTAAGTTAGATGTGGCAAGCACATCCAATAGAGTAGAAATTGATAAATTTAATGGCAACAATTTTGAGTTGTGGAAATTTCAAAATGAAGGACATGCTTGCAAATAGAGATCCATGGGATGCGGTTTCTTCAATGAAACCCCAAGCTACACTGTAGGATGAGTGGGATAAACTAGATCAAAAAGCCAAAGGTTTGATAAGACTTTGTTTGACTCATTCAGTGCTCTTGAATGTTGATGAAGAGAAGATTGTAGCTTGTTGATATGATTTTTGTTCCACTACAACATGTAGAATCAAACATTCAATGTTTCAAGGTGAAATACTAATTGTTCAACCCTCTTTTGAGTAAGGACGCTGATATGCTAAACGATGTAGATAAATTGTGTGATCAAATGAGACAACATCAAGTAGTGTTAACAAACAGGTGAAAGGATGGAAGCATAATGGGTTGTACTTTTGACTAGAAAGTAGTGATAACAAGCAGTGACATACCTAGGAGGATCAATTGACACAAAACCTCGTCTAGGCATGGGACGTGGCGGTAGACTAGTACATATGACAGGAGGCAGAGTAGAGGGCTCTCCCCATCAATATGGTATAGATTGAATTCATGGTGAAAAAAGCTATGTACAATCTTCTGGGGAGCCTTCCAAGGTTATTGGCACAGAAGTAGAAGAAGAAAGAGAGCTTAACCAAATGAAAGAACAAAGGTAGCAAATACTGCAATGATCAGAAGAAAGGAACCGATGAGAAGAGGAGCCTAGAGACACAAACAAATGCCACACATTGAGTAATCCCAAAAATCAATGCCCTTTCTGCCGAATAAGAATACAGGGCGTCATAAGGAGCCACACCTAGAGGAAGGCAAAGCTGAAGTAAGATGATCCTTACGGGTACAACAACAGATAGAAAGATGAAAAAGGTTGCTCAAACCTTGCTGAAGGAGACCACAATTTTCACAAACCTAGTGAGAACCAAAACGAAGGGCCATCATTTGGTAGCACCACTTGGGGTGATTAATATTCATTACAATGCAGAACGAGGAAGATCGAGATAGTTGGGGAAGTGAGTCGGGTGAAATAGAGGGCTCTGTGCATTTCAAAATCGATGATGAAGAAAGAGGTTTGGAAGGAGAGGGGAGCCAACTTATTTGAAAGTACGATATGTTGGATAAAAGGGCTGGCCATATCCGATGAAGTAACAATAAGGCAAACAGAGTTAGAGGCCCCAAGAAGGAGGGAGTATCGGTACTACCAAGGTATATCCGAAGAGGGTGGAAGATGGGAAGTCTGGCAGCTTGACGAGTTGAGAGAAGTACAAAGAGGGCATGAAGGAACAAATTTCCAAAACATAGGAGGCCAGGGAAGAAAATTTCCAAACACCTCGGACAAAGAGAAGCTCCCCAAGTTTATTGACGAAGGTTGGAGGACTCAACATGACATTGTAAACATGTGTGACCATTTGGGAGGTGATTGGACAAGAAGATGAGGAACAATCTGAAGAAAGCCTCTGAGGCGGAATTCAGATTGTTGCAAGATGATAATGTAGTCGCAGAGATATATAACACATGTCAAGGCAAGAATGGGAATGATCAGTTCTACCATTAGAGGTTGAAGGAGGTAATAGGTAAGTTGGAAAATAAGGTGGCAGATGAATTGAAAATGAAGTTGTTCATCGAAGGTTTAACCCCCTTCATTCAAAGGAAAATGAAGGTAGTACCCCCTCCATATACAAGGACGAATCCAATTAGGCAATGGATATTGAAAGTGAGAGAAAATTGTCAAGAAACAAGAGGAAAGTGAGTGATGACAACAATGACGAAGACAACGATGGGTAATTACAAACAATCCAAGCACTCAAACAAGGATATGATGCAAATGATGGAGAAGATGAAGGGAGAAAAAGAAGCAAAGGAGAACAAAGAATTATGCAACACAAAATGTAGAAATGAAGGGCACACAAGAGCAAGTTGCCCCAAAAAATTGTTCTACAACATCTGTTAAGTCATGGGACGCTCCTTGAAAGAATGCTTGTACAATCAAAAGGTAAGGATTATGCAAGTACTCCTAACCACAGAACAAGCAACCCCAGCCATCACACCACCAAGAACCACAACTTCCAATGCCTCCTAGGAGGCTATCAAAATAGTAGACGTGAAAGAAACAATAACAACTATAATAACACACCACAAAGTTGTATTCAGTATGATAAAAAAGGCAGTCCAATGATATAGTGCAAAAGATGTAGCGATTGGGGGCACTTTGCTTGGGAATGTCAAAACCATCAAAGTGGAAACATGTTGTGCTGGTGGTGTGGGCCAAGAAAGCATTGAACATGTTGGAAGTCATGCAACTAGAGGAGAGAGAGTAATAACCATTACTAGACTTTAAGTAAAGAAGGCCTCATACTCGAATCCATGGTCTGAAAAGGAAAGATTGAAGGAGACACAGATGGCAGTGGAGGAGGAACAAAGACAAAACACGGAGGTAACAAACGCTCTTCCATAGTCAGCATTGGAGGCCAACATAATAAAACAGATGTTGCACACCACTGTACCTGTGAGGGTGGCAGATCCGTAGAAACACTACCCCAACTAGGGGTAGCAATTTATGGCATGGAAGAGAACAACACTAGCACAAGAAAAGAGAAGGCCATGGAAGAAGAGGCTGGTAGAAGAAATGCTCCACAAAGGGAACCGTCAACCCCAGATCCCATGCTATTCACAGTCGAGAAAGGGCAAAAATGGAGATTATGGGGTAATAAACTCACCAATACTGTTGTGGATAGAGGATCAAGAGTAAATATACTTCGTGAAGAGACATGGAAGGCTCTTAGTAAGATGACATTGTGGCCACCTACCTTCCATCTAGTAGGGGCAGACCAACATGGCATAAAATCACGTGGCACATTCATGACACAATATAAAGGTTAGAACACAATTTTTTTTTGACTTTGTAGTCATCACCTTAGGATTCTCCAAAAAAAATTATTAGAGAATGGTTGATCACAACAAAAGCCAACCATACATTATCCATTGAAAGTGAAGGAAAAATATATGTAACTGGTTAGGAGAGTCAGACAGTGAGCTAGGAATTGGCATCAAACTCAGAGTTTTAAGGAATGTACAGTGAGGAAGGAAAGATGGAACCAGATGAGGAAGATGTACTAAGGCTTGGTAGCTTCTTTGAGGATGAAATGAGTTTCCTTAATGGATTACTCCACTAGTAGTTGTAGGATTATGAGATATTTCAACCCAACTGCCACATGTTGGAAGAAGAAAAGATGGAGGAGGACGAGACACACACCTGACAGAGTATAGGGAATATAAGGAGGGGATGACAAGAGTGGATGACACTCTTGCCCATCAATTTGAGAAAGATGAGGAAATTAAATACAAAGAACCAAATATAGCAAAGATAAACTTGTGAGAAGAAAAGGACTTGAAAATGATACTAGTGGGAGATGAGTGAGACCCTATATTGAAAGCAACAACATTTAAAATCTTTGTCGAATACAAGGATATGTTTGCTTGGATGTAGAAATATTTAAAAGGAGTGCCACTAGAATTGTGTGTACATAGAATACCCCTAGTATCAGGTGCAAGGCCGGTATGGAAAGGACTGTACCATATGAACAAAAACTATGCGACAAAGGTACAAGAAGAAATTACCAAGATGCCGGAGGCTGGAATTATTTTCAAAGTAAATATGAGCAAATGGATGTTATCAATTGTCATCTCATTGAAGAAGGAAGCAAATCAGATAAGAGACTGTAGATTTGCGATGCCTAAATGCAGTAACAATCAAAGACCCCTTCTCAATTTCCTTTATGGATAGCATACTAGAGAATGTCACAAGACATGAAATATACCCATTCATGGATGGATTTTCCGGCTATAACTAGACCAGCATTGATGAGGAGGATAAATTAAAAACAACCTTTGTAGTAGAAGACGAAGTGTATGGATATAATCGGATGCCATTCAGCCTATGCAATGCTCTGGCCACCTTCCAAAGAATGTACTCCACATGTTTGAGAGAATGACAACATGAATTTTTAAGGCATCTTTGGATAACTGGTCGATATTTAGCGGCAAAGAAAAAAACCTCATAGCTCTACGAGAATGCATGGAGTGGTGCCGAATGGCATGCTTGGCACTAAACCCGAAGAAATGTCGGTTCATGGTACCTTAGGGCAAGTTATGTGTTCATATTGTGTGCAAGGAAGGATTGAAGATTGACCCAAATAAAATCAAAGTAATTATAGAAACAGAGGACTCAAAAGATGTAACAAGGGTCAAGTCTTTTTTGGGCCATGTAGGGTACTATCGTCGTTTCATTAAAGGGTTTGCAAAAATACCCTTACCCTTGAGAAACTCACCAGGAATTAGGAACCATTCATATGGAGACCAAAGCAAGCCATTGCATTCAAAGAATTAAAGTCAAGGTTGGTAGGTGCACCAATCCATATAATTGACCTAGACTGGAGCAAGGAATTTCACGTAGATGTGGATGCATCTAACTACGCTATACTATGCTATTGGGGCCACCTTAGCTCAAGCAGGTACGAGAGGACTAGATCATCCAATATACTTTGTCGGTCGACTACTGTCAAAGGAAAAAAGGAATTAGAACATGAGCAAAATACGCAGTTCAAAAGTTTCGATAGTACCTCTTGGCGACACCCTTCACTTTCTATGTAGATCACCAAGCATTGTTATACCTTGTAAACAAGCCAATAATACAAGGAAGTGTTAGCAAATGAATCCTCTTACTCCAAGAACTCACATTTAATATTATTGTATGACCTGGCAAGAACCGCGTTATGGATGACCATTTTATGAGGATAAAATTTGGCGAGCCAACACGAGTGACTGAGGACTTCCCAGACAACCACGTTTTCTTGATTGCCATCCTAACCTCGTGGTATGAGCAGATTGAGAGATACCTTTTTACCACCTCATTTAATCCAGAAATGCCACCAACAAAAGGAGGAAGCTAGTATTAAAAAGCAAGACATTTCAACTCATCTAAGGCTTGTTCCATAAAACGAGGCCAGACCATGTACTCTGTAGATGCGTCATGGAGGAGGAGATTCCCAATGTACTATGTGAGTCACATGAAGGCTTGGCAAGGGGCACATAGGTTCCGATGCTGGAAAGGTGCTACTACCTAGACTATGGTGGTCAACACTACATACAAATGCAAGGGAGCGGGTGTTGGGTTGCGAGACATGTCAAAGAACGGGAAAACCTCTCAAATTAGACTATGCCCTTGTTTCCTCCACAACCCCAAGAATTGTTTGAAAGATGGGGGACAAATTTTGCGTGACCTTGGAGAACGAGTACGACCAAACGCTCTAGGTACATTATAGTGGCTACGATGTATCTAACTAAATAGGTAGAGGCCAGGGCACTTCCAGATAACACAACAATAAGTACTGCTCGATTTCTATGCAGACAGATTGTCACCAAGTTTGGGATTCCAATCTCAATTAGGAGCAATAGGGGGGTACACTTTGTAAACCAAGTAGTATAGGAGATGACCACAGAGTTCTACATATTTCACAATTTGTCAAGTCTGTAGTACCCATGTGCCAATGGGCAAGTTGGAGCCACAAATAAAATACTGGTATTAGTTCCAGGCAAAACATGTGGGGTAGAAAAAGGCGATTGGGAGGAAAGATTATCAACAATACTTTTGGGCATATTGTACAACCTACAAAGCAACAATAGGGTATACACCCTTCCATCTGATGTGCAGATAGGAAGCAATGGTATTGTCGTAATGCATGGTACCAAGTCTCAAAATGACAATCAAGAATAGGTGGGCAGAGAGTGACAACCTCAAAGAACGACTAAACAACTTGATAAAGTTAGAAGAAAAATAAATGATAGCACAATGGGCAACTGAAGTAGCACAATGTCGGGCAAAATTTTGACACGGTAAACACCTCTGCAAAATAAACTTTCGACAAGGGCAATTAATTTTAAAATACAACGCTCGTAATGAAATCAAGCTCGAGAAGCTCAAAGTTTGTTGGTTGGGGCCCAACAAGATGAAGGAAGTAGGATTTAATGAGGTTGTCAAATTGGTGACACTGGATAACAAACATATCAAAGAACTAATGAGCGAATCTAAATTAAAAGCCTCCCAAGAAAGGAAGATCCACATTGTGGTGATGAACATGTTGGGGTATGCCATTAAGGGTGAGTGGGCGATCAACCACAACAGAGCAATAGAGGAAGATCCGGTAATTAGTGAGGAGCCCTACAGATTGGATAAGGACTGGAACAAACCAAAGGACACCCTAAAGAACCATTAGTAAGGAAGCATGTGGAAGGAGGAGCAATCCCAAGAGTTCACAAACAAATTAGTAATGTTGTGTTTGGCCCTCCAACACTTTGGGTAAGGATTAACGGTTATTGGAAATTAAGAGCATCCTACTAGGGAAGATTAGAAGGATTTGTCGCATATGACATCGTTAAAGAAGCAGAAAAAGATCAAACAAAGCAACAAGTATCAAAAGAGGGCCCTGAAGAAGAAATTGACTTGGAGGAATATGGTGCAACCTTGGGACCACCCCTGAAGGTGATAGTAAATGGGGATGATCTATTCATTTGCCAAGGAGATGAATATATGAATGAGATAATCGAGAAATGCAAGGAGGTAGAAGAAACATCCTATGAAAAGAATGCCAATGCTTTAATGCAAGTGATCCCCAACCCGATAGAACCTCAAATAGTGAAGGGGGAAGAGGCAGTTTGGTACCAAAAATATGGCAGGAGGTATGCGGATGGAAGATTTAAAGGAGTGGGATCTGCTCCTTTGGTAGACAAGATTATTGATCTAGAATACTTGGGAACATGTTGTGAGAACAAGTGCTAGCTTCCGGGCACTTGTTTATAGCAATATTGATGGAATATTGTCATTGATGTCAAAGGCATTCAGGAAATTGATATAGTAATTGATGTCAAAGTGCGAACAAATTTACATGCATCATCAATGTCAAAGAGACAAAAAGACAAAGGCAAGTCTGAAAGAGATGGAAGACTATACAACGATTCATAATAATGACGGAAGCATAATAGAGGCTGCAATCATGTTCATACAAATATAAAAAGGCATATACATTAATTTGGAAAATACATATTCAGACATTCGGAATCATGACTGATAAAAATAAAAATTAATAGACAAATAATGACCATATAGCAGTGATTTTGTACAGAATAAGAACAAGGAAAAGAACAAGTCAAACGAATAATGGGGAAGCATAATATTGAAAGAATAACATCAAACATTCAGAAAAATGAAGTCAATAGAATAATATTAGAAGGAGCAAACTCAAGAGACTTTGGCTATAAAAGAATTCTCCATAAAAAATGTACTGACAGTGACAAGTCAATATGCCACACTAGACAAAGTATTGGAGGGCACAACTTAAATAGACAAAATACAATGATGGATTCATTGAGCATAAGTTTTGAAGAACCATCAGAAGTTTTAATGTCAGCATCATGAACACTGTTTTTTATATTAAATATGGAATGGATGTTTACAAGTGGAATGAAAACAATGTTCAACATGAACGTCGATGGAATCATCATGAAATGGAAAATATATATATGGAAAATGACAATAAACACATTGACGGCAGATAAAATACAGTTACATGGACACGTATACAGGTGATGGTAATAATATTTACGATGAAGTTTTCTGTACGAAATATATGACTTCAAGAGCCCGCTATGGAAGGATACGAATGGTGTATTGTGCATATATATAAAATCATTGCTATTAGCAAATAAATTGCACGACTGAGTGGAGGATATGAAATCAAGAGACATCTGGAGTTAAAACATCTAATATGTAGAGAACGGAATTTCCTTATACAACAGTGACACAAAGTATTAGTTTGTGGGAATAGAAGATTGGTGGTTTCAGCAGTAGCGTCATGTATGTGTTGAAGGTTACAAGAGAAAGAACTCGGAGATATGATAAAAGGCATTGGGTGTGTTCTGATAACTACAGGTCAAAGAATTATTGAAAATCAGTGTCCAGTACCACTTATGAAGATATTCTGATATGTGCAAGAGTCTCACAAGTTTGATTTATGTCAACAGTGATAAAGACTCAATGATGGAAAAATGCAATGTTGGAAGATGAAAACAAGAAAAGATGGCAGTAGAAAAATATGATTGGTTCAGCGATAACATATAGAAATATCCAGTCAGTGCAATAATTATTTCTAATGCAGCGATATATATACATATTGTCCTTTACATGAAGTATCATGGTTTTGAAGATGGATAGTGATTAGTAAAAGAAATAATAACATGTTTAATGAAAAGATGCAATCAAATTAAAGAGAAGTTTAAGTGGTGAAGAGACATATTCAAGTCAAGAAGGTGTGACTCTTAGGAAAATAAAGATATAAAAGTAATATGGAACTTTGAAGAAAAGCTGTGAAGAAACGAACAGATTTAAAGAGAGAAGAAGAGGTATGATTGATGGATAAGGAAAGTGTGAAAGATATCAGCAGTGACTAGAGAAACTTAAAATATATATATCCAGATATATATGCAAATATAAAATAGGAGTAAGTGTTCATTTCAAATCTACATGTAGATATAATATTATATTGAGATAACAATGTGAAGTCAGCGGTTGAGAGAAGAAGAATATAAGGAAGAGATATTTATATATATTCAGATTTGAATTTGACTGGTATACGTAATCAGTAGAGGAAATGATGTGAATGGAAAGTTAAAGTGTGCTTCAACAAAAATAATAAAAATATGAAAGAGCAAGTTCTGAAGAAAAAGTACAGCTAGGAAGATTTAAGAGAGTGTGAATAAAGAGCAGATAAGTATGAATAATGAATGAAGTGAAATGTGAAGAAAAAGAATACGAATGAAGTATGTGAAAAGAAATATATGCTGAAAGTAAGAAGAGTGTAGAGAAAAGAAAGAAAAACATATATTCAGATTTATTGTTCTGATTTACAAAGCGTTGGTATTTTGAAGAAATATATAAGTGGCTGAGTTCAAGAAGGATGTGTTATGAAATTAAAGGTCTATACAAATATTAGAAAAAGATTTGTGTGCTAAAGATTTCCATCACTAGTTGAGTAAGTAACATTGTCAAGATGGAAAAGAGGTTTGTGTGGAATGGGTTGCTCACGAAGAAAATAGTGGGGGTGGGTGCTTCTGTTAGAAACAATAGTCCACCAAGATAAGTGAGAGGGGGTGGCCGGGGGGGGGGGCGGGGGGCGGGGGGCAGGAGGGGTGAATCAGTTATCCAATTAAAACAATTATCAACCTTAATTAATCTTAACCATTCAATTAGTAAACAGTAACCATACAAAGATGAACATGCACAATTACATCAGATATGTTAACTAGGGAAACCTTTGATCAGAGGGAAAACCCCGGTGGGAATGATGCCTACAAGATGATGTACTAATATAAATATTCCTTGTTAGATGGTGGACCCTATTAGGAGTCTATTACAACATTTAATATATATGAGTCCCTGTTAGGAGACTTTGAATCTCTGTTAGGAGATTCCAACCCTGTTAGGAGTTGTGGAAGACAAAAAGTCTCACTGTCCAAACAACTTTTGGGGCAAGACCACTGAATTCATTGTCCAACTGATCTTTCAACTATTCCTTGCAAAATAATTGTCTGTACTATATTTAAACTTCTTTCCTTTGTCTTGTCAACTGGACCAATCACTGTTAGATCTTATAGACCAGGTCACGAACCTCAGATCCACATAACGAACCTTGGATCTTAGAATAAAACCTCGGCAATGAAGTTTTCTCCAACTTCGCTTTGCTCTGCTTATCTTCGCATTCCGCTCTTCATGCTTCTTTCAATCATTCGTACATCTCCTTGCATGATAAAGGAAAATGTCCTTCCTTTATACCAAATCCATAAAACAAATCCCCAAGTTGGCTATTACACCTTCTCAATTAATTATTATAGGAACTCATAAAGAACACTTTACACCTAGCGATAACATTAATCTTTTGCCTTGTAACTTGAATAACTTCTATATGTCTTCTACACATTTTTAACTTCAACTTCTCAGAATAAAAAATCTGCTAAGAGATATGTTTACCAGAACATGCTTTTGTAAACTCTATCTTAGAACAGTCTCCATTGAAACTTGTATAACTTCTTCCAGACTTAATATCTTATGCTTCCGAGGTTAGCTGCATATACGAGACACTTAGTATAATCTCCCTTTAACCTCGCTTAGTGAGAATGCTCAACTAGCTAACTGTACCAACTTGATCTTTACCACTGTTCTTCTGTCAGATACCACATAAGACTGCTATGTTGACATCAATGACAAACAGAGTTATGAATGTCATATATCATCATGATAATGATCTAATTATGTTTCTACAATACTCCCCCATAGAAGTATCATCAACATTCATGCTTCCAACAATCTCTCCCTTTGGCATTTATGGCAACATAGATGAAAAACATCTAGTTCCAAATATACCAACTATAAAATACTGTTAAACTTTCTTTTCAAATCTTCTTCATCAATCATTCTCCCCCATTGATATACCTCAATGTGCTCTATATCAAATTGTTTTTCCATGCTCAAACTATTTTGCTCAAACTATAATTTCTCCCCCATTGACATCAATGTCAAAGGTTTTAGCAACCATTAATGTCTCCAACAACTGTCTCTGACTTGCTTAAGTGTCCAACGACACTGTTAAAAAATAACTTCTAACAAGAGTCCTAGATGACTTTGTCCATCATAGATACTCCTCCAGACAGGAAGCATCAACATTCAGTCCCAACAAGCAATAGTGCTCTGTTACACTGGACTAATGCACTCTTTCATCATCTACTTTGATGTAGGAAGGGGCATAACCCCTAGCATCCCTCACAAATACTCAAATATCTCTTTGGGAAAAAGCTTGGTGAAAATATCTACAATCTATTCTTTGGTGCTTACATACTCGAATTTAATTTCCTTTTTTGCAACTTTCTCTCTCAACATGTGATATTTGACTAAAATGTGCTAGTCTTAGAATGCAACACTGGATTCTTAGACATATTCACTGTGCTTGTGTTATCACAATATATGACAACAGGTTCATTGAGTTCTATCCTTGTATCCTTCAGTATCTGTTTCATCCAAACAATTTGATTACAAATGTTTGCTACTGCAACATATTCTACTTCTGCTGTACACTGTGAGATACAGTCCTACTTCTTGCTTAACCAAGAAAACAATCTTCCTCCAAGAAAGAAGGCTTCTCCATTGATGCTCTTTCTGTCATCCATACTGCCTACCCAATCAGCATCGGTATAAGCATATAAATTGAAATCATCAGATCTGTCATACTACAATCCGAACTCTGGTGTTCCTTTTAGGTATCTAAATATTCTTTTGACTACTGCATAATGTGCTTCTTTGGGATCAGCTTGAAATCTTGCAACAATTCCAACTGCATTTGCGATATCTAGCCTTATGTGAGTCAGATATTGCAACCCTTCGATCATAGATCTGCACTTCTTTTGCTCAATAGTAGGTATCTCATCCTTTGTAGATAATTTGTGTCTAGTTACCATACGTGTTCCAATTGGTTTACATGTTTCCAAACCAAACCTTTTCAGTAGATCTTTCAAATACTTAGTTTGGGAAATAGAGATTCCTTCTTTATCCTCCACAATCTGTAATCCTAGGAAGTATTTTATTTCTCCTATCATGCTCATTTCAAATTCCTTTTTCATTTCTTCTGCAAACTTGTCACTTTCATCATCATTTCCTCCAAATATGATATCATGAACAAATATTACCAAAATCATCAATCCATCATCTTTTTCTTTTTAGTATAGATTATTGTCTGCCATACCTTTGCTAAATCCAAGCTTTGTTAAATGCTTGTCCAACCTTGCATACCAAGTTCTGGGTGCTTGCTTCAAGTCATACAATGCTTTCATCAATCTGCATACTATGTCCTTGTCATCTGTTAAAGGACAACCTTCAGGCTTTTCTATGTATACCTCTTCTTCAAGTTCTCCATTAAAAAATGCTGACATGGCATCCATCTGATGCACTTTGAATTTCTTATGTGTTGCATAGGCTAAGAATAACCTTACTGCTTCTATTCTTGCCACAGGAGCATAGGTTTTGTCATAGTTTATTCCTTCTTGCTATGAGTAACCTTTACATACCAATCTTGCTTTGTTCTTTACAACTTCACCTTGTTCATTCATCTTGTCCCTGAATACCCATTTTGTTTCTATCACATTCTTGTCTGCTAGTTTGGGGACCAATTCCCATGTCTCATTCTTCACTATCTGATCAAATTCTTCTTTCATAGCTTGCTTCCAATAGTCATCTTTACATGCCTCATCTACATTCTTTGGTTCTACTTGAGATATCAAACATAGTTCTTCATTGATTCTGATTCTTGTCATCACACCTTTATCTCTGCTTTCGATGATTTGCTCTGGTGGACGATTCTTTGTCATATTCTTACCAAGAGTAGGATTTGTTATCTCAACTCTTAGTTCTGTGGAAGGTTCTGAGCTTTGTTCATGGCTTTGCTCTCCTTCATTCTGCAAATCATTGTTAAGTCTCAAAGAATACTTCATCATTCCTTGGTTTAGTAACAACATTCTCATCATCAAAATTGTAATCAACTACTCTTTCTTGTATTCTGAATTTCTCATCAACTCTTACATTTGTACTTTCCACAATGGTCTTAGTTCTCAGATTATAACATCTATAGGCTCTGCTTTTCAGTGAATAACCAAGAAACATACCTTCATCACTTCTAGCATCAAACTTACCAATATCATTGTCTCTTTTGATGTAACATTTATTACCAAAAATTCTGAAATACTTAATTGTAGGTGAGTGACCAAACCATAGTTCATAAGGGGTTTTGTTTGTGTCTTTCCTGACTTGCACTCTATTCATAGTGTAGACTGCTGTATTCACAACTTCTCTCCAAAACATTTTGGATACATCATTCTCAGCTAACATAGCTCTTGCTGCTTCTGTTAATGACCTGTTTCTTCTCTTTGCAATACCATTTTGTTGAGGGGTTCTCGGAGCTAATAACTGTCTTTTGATTCCATTAGCTTCACAAAAGATGTTAAACTCATTCAAAGTAAACTCTCCTTTATTTGATCTTAAACATTTAATCTTCATACTTGATTCATTTTCAACTCTATTCTTGAATATCTTGAACTCATCAAATGCCTCAGATTTTTCTTTAAGAAATGCAACCCGCATCATTCTATAGAAGTCATCAACTAAAATCATGAAATACCTTTTGACCATAGAATCCTTTAGTCTTCGTAGGACCACTAGGGTCTTTGTGTACAATCTCCAATTTTGCTGTAGTAGTAAACTTCTTGCTGAGAAAAGAAGTTCTGGTATGCTTCGCCAATATACTTTCCTTGCAAATTGTGTTAGTAGGCTTTACAATCTTAAGCAAATCTCTAACTACAACCATACTAGTTTTCACAATATTGTCAAAGTTTATATGACACAATCTCTTATGCTATAACTACCTGTCATCTACCTTAGCAACCAAACATGTCATTTCAGTAGGATTCAGTTGAAATACATTACCTCTAGATTTGATTCCTGTTCCAATTACCTTTCCATATTTGTCTCTAATCATGCATGTCTTCTCTGTGAACTACAATTGGTAACCTTTATCCACTAGTTGTCCAACACTCAGAAGATTGTGTTTCAAACCATCAACAAAATATATATCCTTAGTGTCAGTCTTACCATCAAGAGTTATAGATACAATACATTTCACATGACACATTGCATTGTTTCCAACTCTGACAATGCCTCCATCATGACTTTTGAAGTCAACAAACTTGTTCATATCACCAGTCATATGATGTGAACAACCATTGTCAATTATCCAGTTATATTTCTTTTTAATCTGTGATACCAAAGCCATCTTTTCTGGACTTTCTTCTTTAATAGCTACAAATCCTATTTCATCACCACTAGAACTTACTGCTTGTTCATTAGAATCATCTTCTTCATTTACATACAAACATTCTCCTTCTCTTCTAGGTTTGAACTTTCCTTTATACTTTTTCTCTCTTTTAAGACACTTAGATGTATAATGACCAAAGTCATTACAAGTCCAACATTTCAAATTGTTCTTACCATCGTTTTCTCTTCTTACCAAAAGGGCTAGTCCTATCTTTCTCTCCTCATCAGATCTGCTACTACTAGCAAAGTCTCCTCTAGCACTTGTGCTCCTTGATAAGTTAGGTCGAATATTTAGGGCACTGAAAGTTGTTTCTATTCTGGTCAATTCTTCGGACTGTCTAAGCTCATTCTCAACTACTTTAAGTCTCCCAAGTAATGTTTCCTTTGTGAAATCTTTGGTACAAGAGATCAACAACTGTATCATTTGAACTGCTTGCTTAAATGGCGGTGTTAAGCTCTTCAATATCGTCCAGATTACCTCATCATCTTGCTTGGTTCCTCCTTCAGATCTGCTACCTGTAGTAATTTCTAATATCCTGCCTACATATGTTCTTATAGATTCATCTTCCATCATTTTAGCATCTTGAAATGCACAATCCCGCTTTGTAACCTCAATTTCTTAGAATGTTCATCACCTTCAAAACTATTTTCCAAAGCTTTCCAGATCTAATGAGAAGTATTAAGTGATTTCACTTGGTTGTACTCGATTTCAGGAAGTGCCGACAATAGTGCTTCTCGGGCTCTCATGTCACACATGAAAAGTTCCCTTTCTTACTCAGTACAAGATTCCAAATCATTTTTAGCAATGATTGTCTTTTTTGATTTTGTCAAGATCCAATATCTTGGAACCATACACAACAGATGTGTCTTCATCTTTTCGTTCCAGCTGTCATAATTTGTTCCATTGAACTTTGGACTATACTTTCTGAATATGTTTGCCATGGATCTCCCAAAGTTTTAAAACTTTATCTTCAAGGACCTAATGCTCTGATACTAATTGTTAGAAACAATAGTCCATCAAGATTACTGAGAGGGGGGGCTATTCTATTGCGTGTGAATTAGAGGGCCCTACTATTCAATGGCATTGCCCACACACGAAACTATAGTTCATTATATAAGGCCCCCCCCCTACAATGCCCTTATAAAATTGTAGGAGACCCCACATTATATAGGGAATCTTAGGCCCATAGGGTGAATCAGTTATCCAATTAAAGCAATTATCAACCTTAATTAACCTTAACTAGTCAATCAAAGTAAATAGTAATCATACGAAGATGAACATAGACAATTCCACCAGATATGTTAACTAGGGAAACCCTTGATCAAAGGGAAAACCTCTCGGGGAATGATGCCCACAAGATGATGTACTAATATAAATATTCCCTGTTAGAGGATGGACCCTGTTAGGAGTCTATTGCAACATTTAGTACATATGAATCTCTGTTAGGAAACTTTGAATTCCTGTTAGGAGATTCCAACCCTGTTAGGAGTTGTGGAAGACAAAAGGACCCACTGTCCAAACAGCTTTTGGGGCAAGACCACTGAACTCATTGTCCAACTGATCTTTCAACTATTCCTTGCAGAATAATTGTCTATATTGTATTTAAACTTCTTTCCTCTGTCCTATCTACCGGACCAATCACCGTCGGACCTTGTAAATTAGGTCACGAACCTCGGATCCAAAAAACAAACCTCGGATCTCAAAATAAAACCTTTGCAATGAAGTTTTCTCCAACTTCGGATTCTGCTTTGCTTATCTTCGCATTTTGCTCTTTGTACTTCTTTCAATCATTCGTACATCTCCTTGCATGATAAAGGAAAATGTTCTTCCTTTATATTGAATCCATAAAATAATTCCCTGAGTTGGCTATTACACCTTCTCAATTAATTATTATAGGACCTCATTAAGAACACGTTACACTAGCGATAACATTAATCTTTCGCGTTGTAACTTAAATAACTTTCCGTACGTGTAACATTATGATGAGCGAGATTAGCTACATCATCTCTAGAATGTCTTCTACACATCTTTAACTTTGGCTTCTAAGAATAACAGCTCTGCAAAGAGATATAAAACTTTTACTAGAACATGCTTCTGTAAACTCTATCTCAAAATAATCTTCATCGAAACTTGCATAACTTTTTCTAGACTTAATATCTTATGCTTCCGAGGTTAGTTGCATATACTAGACACTTAGTATAATCTCCCTTTAAGCTCGCTTAGTGAAAATGCTTAACTAGCTGACCATACCAACTTGATCTTTACTGCTGTTCTTCTGTCAGATACCACATAAAATTGCTATGTTGATATCAATGACAAACACAATCATGAATATAACATATCATCATGATAATGATCTAATCATGTTTCTACAATACTCCCCCATAGAATTATCATCAATATTCATGCTTCCAACAACATCAAGTAGGTTGGAGCTTGTGAAGTGTGGGAGTTGGAGCTTCGAATGAGTCAGTGCTCATAAAATTAGGAGTTGGAGCCTACAAAATATTGTAAAAGAACAAAATTTATATAAAGCAATTATTTTTTCGTGATTTTCTCCTGCACTGGGTTTTCACATAAAACATTGTGTCATTGTGTTCATGTGCATAATTCTTCATTTCAGCATTTGAAGTTAATTGTTCGGATAAAAGCTTAAATTGGCAAATTTCTTATTATACGGATTCGTTCACCCTCTCACTATAATCGTGTGCTCTTCAAATATGTGTTAGAAGTGAAGGCTCACAGTCATGAAGAGAAAGGAATAAAGTAAAAACAAACATGAATGCTAGAGGGGCCTACATGGAAGAGGCACAAAATACAAGAAACAAACAAAAAGGGGAAAAAGGAAAGAGCTAAAACGGAAAAGCAAAGATGGACATAGCGCAACAAAAGAGAGGGTATAATGGAAAAATAATGCATCTAAAAGTTACATAAGTAACCCAAACCTAGAAAGAATCCAATATAAGCACATAGGAACTCAAATGACAACAAAAATCAGGGTATGCTCTATTGGTAAAAAAATTGTCCTTTTTAAATTAACTCTTCGAATGCCCAATATACATGAACAATGACTGATTACAACAGTCGGGAAACCACACTAAGCGACTGATTTCCCTCTGAATTTGAAGATACAACTCCCTTGAATTTGTGATTTGCAATGAATTTGTTTGTTCCTAATTCTAAAATGGGGTATGTTCTTGACTAGAGAATAGGAGAGGAAAACCAAGTTAGGCCTAGACAGGAACTAACTCAGGCTAGAATTTAGGTCTTAAAACCAACCAAACTTGTGAATCCACACCTCTTATGAACCCGCAAAATTGGATGATGCAGTAATGAATCCTATTTAGATGAATTAGATACTCTAATTGAATGCTCTCAACTCTATAGTGCAAAAAAAAGTTCAAGAAATAATTACTGGAAAGGATCTCTTTTAACCTCTAAAAATACTATGATTATCTTCAATCTGTTGCATTAAATAGGGGAACAAAACTTTGTTTGTTCATTAATTCAATTCAACTGAAAGAAATGCTTCTAACTAAGACAAGCAATGGAACGGTAAATAATTGATACGAAACACATTCAATTTGTCTTTGCAACATGAAGTATCTCACATAAAAAATTAGCCGACCTTTAATTAATCTTTAAATAAAGTAGATATAGGATTTTGAGATGAACCATTACAAAAAGAAGCTGAATCGGTTCATTTCTCAGAAATGACAAATGGCAAAAATCCAGTTATGAGTTACAATAACACATTAGAAAACAAAAAGAGCAGGAGAAATATCATTTCACTTTCTTCCCCTTCTTCGATTTTGCCTTATAGGCTTTGGCAACGACTATGATTGGAATGAGCTCCTCGTGTCTGTGGTTGTGGACATTGGTCTATTTGAGGAGCCACCAGGAGTGTTCTCTGGCTAAGTCTTTGATTGCACTCAACTGCTCTTGCATTTCCTCTGTTGCCACGTGTATGCATCTACCGAGTCTTTGGAGGTCTAACATTCTATCCAGAGGGCTTGTAGATT
This sequence comes from Cupressus sempervirens, assembly GCA_028749045.1. Classification (NCBI taxonomy): domain Eukaryota; kingdom Viridiplantae; phylum Streptophyta; class Pinopsida; order Cupressales; family Cupressaceae; genus Cupressus; species Cupressus sempervirens. Next base: position 511,419,233 of record CM053788.1, on the reverse strand, counting down.
TCTCTATTAATTTGTCTAAATAACTAGAGAAAGTCTTTTGCATGACAACAACTCCTATTACTCCTTTCCCCTGTCCACTAGTTTTGGAGTCTGTGTGTAGGCCTTTTAGTAACTCATAATTCTTGTCTTGTTCCTCCTTTGCTCTCTATTTCCTTTAATCCTTCCACTACCACCGAAATCCGTTCTGTAGAATCTTTGCTTCCACTACTTCTTTGGCCTTCATGTGTATCACCATATGCAAGAGAGAGATGCAATCTTCACTCTTTGCCCTCTTTGCTAACAGAGTAGCTTGATTAGCTAGGATGTTATCGTTCTTTGTCTCAAGCCTCAACACTACATTGCCTAATTGTTCTATAACTACAAGTCCTTTGGACTTGAATTTTTCACTCAACTTCCTGTCGATTTGTCCAAAATGCTCATCCTCTTGCAATTGAGAGATGATAGCTTGAATATCCATGGCTGTAGGATTGCTGGTAGGTGGCACTCCCAAAATACTTGCTAAAGGGGCAACTAATTGCCTGATGAAACAATTGAGCTCATGGATCTTTGCTTTCATCCTGATTTTGGCAAGCTTGAGGCCCTCAAGTTCGTCCTCTATTACTTCATTAGTTGATTTCCACAAACCCACCTTGGTATCATGCCTGACCTCTCCTAGATCTAAAGACTGCAATGTGAAGTTAGTTGTAGTTAGATCTTCAATCCTACCATCCTTGGTGGGCTTGGTGATCTCCATAGTCAGGTGTCCTGTGTTTGGGTCTCGGCCGAGGATAGACAAAGTCTTCTGCTTCTTTACGCTCATTGCCGATCCAGAGCGGATGGCCAGAGACAAAGTCTCTTTATTTGGGTCTCCATCTTCTACCCTCTTTCTCTTCCTCTCTAAAGTATTCTCGAGCCATGACTCGGTGCCTATGACTTTGGACACAGTCCCTAGTGTATCCACACTGAACATTTTTCTCTTAACAGGAGTCAGGGCTTTTGATGATGAGGAGAAAGGATTTCCTGGAGTAGGGGAAATGAATTTTGGAGCTTCAGGCACTTTTTCTGCTTCAAATGCTTTCTTTACTACCTCGTCCAATTTTGTGGATTCATTTTTGCTGCTTCTGCCATCTCCAAGATCAACCACTTGTATTTGGGCGCTACTTGGTAGTAGTGCTGCAGTTATAGATGGAATTGAATTGCTAGGGGATGCCAGAGCCACTGTGACTGCAAAGTCCTTGAGTTCTTCTACCTTCTTCTTCTCGACTTCTGCTTCTGTTCCAATCATTGGCATTGAACTATCTTTACAAGTTTTATCTAGTGGGATGTTCCTATCAAGAGGTTGATCACCTCCTCTGGATGGTTGAGTTGGTCGTTGAGTGAGAAGCAGAATTGTACTCGAGGTGCCACTATGAGAAGATGAAGTAGCTGCTACATTTGGGGAGGGTTGAGCAGATGCACCTTTGCTTCTACTTCATCGTGTTGTGGTCTACTTGACCCACTTCCCGGTCCTCTTGTAGATTCTGATTATCGTCTAAGTCTTCCATGACATCTTCGAAAGGCTTAGAGCTTATAAGAGTATTTCTTAACTTAGTCAAAGAAGTATTGCTATATATATTTTGACCATCATCCTCAACTCCATCCACGTCTACATTTACCTTATATAGCTTTCAAATTCATCCTTGCAATCAGCTGAGTAGTCCTCAATGGTGCTGATGTGGTTTATGACACTCCTAATTTGTAGGACATCCTTAGCATATCCATTGGGGTCGAACATAGGTTTCAAGACTTCATACACATCTAACTTGTACTTCTCAAAAACCTTCATCATATTCTTGGCATCTGACCGGGTGTTACAACTGAAAGCTCCAACCTTCATGGGGAGCTCGTATCCTTTCTTCTTCAGGCTTTTGCTTAGGACATTCACCTGTAGAGCTTGTCGAATAATCTCTACCAAGATTATCATATCATCTAGATATCTTGGTAGCTTTAGAGGAAATCCGTTGTAAGTTGCAAGGCGCAAGTAAGAAAAAGATGAGAATTGAATGAAATAACAGCTAAATTGATTGATGACAGCCATGGCTTTAGGGGAGAATCTCCTTTCTGGGCACTCTTGTAGTTCCCTGCAAATTCTCATAGTAAACGCGTCATTCACTTTTACATAATCTGCATAACTATTATGCAATTGGAGGCATGGATACAATTCATAAGATTTGACATCATTAGGGAAGTCGTCCAGGCGTGGAAGACCAAGCCATAATTGCAACGATGCCAACATATAGATCAGGAATGAAGACATATAAAAAGAATTGTAGAACTTGGTCACTTGAAGAGCATTGGACAAAATTTCACTTACCTCTTATGCCCAATCAATATACTGTGTATTTGAGCATATAACTTGGACCAAAAAGAAGTATTGCTCAACAAAATTTAGGGCTTCTACTTCACCTCTCAATCTGTGTAGGACCATTAAAATGTCGATTATCTCTGGTTTGAGGTTGGTTCCGAACAAAGTTTTGGGGACTTTGCTCTTATCACTCCTTGGCTTTTGGAACCATGTTCGCATAATCTCCTTCCTCCAAATCATCTTTTTCGTCGAGAATTCTGAAATGGCCCCACCAACAGTTAGGTCAGAAAACTCCTCTCGTTTTGGTACTCAAAGGCAATTCACCAATGTTTGTTTGTCGGTTGAGATCAATATAGTTCATCAAGTAGAACTATCTACTTGGTTTTTGGATTGTAATGGTGAATACATTCATAAATGAGTTCTAGAGCTTGAACTGCAACCGTGAAACCAATGGCTTCGATCAAACTACATCCTCGAAGCTTTTCAGTGATAGGATGAATTCGTTTAGATTTTACCCTTCTTTGGAAGTTCGCCATATCATAGAAACATAGGGATGTGTTTGTTAAATTATGCAACTGAGACTTGATCCCAGTCAAACCATCAAAACCTGCAAACTTAGTGGCCATAGCTTATGAATGAGAATTCAAATTGAAAAAGAATAAGCCAACGGACACTATAATTACAGGCTTTTGGAAGTTATGCGTATTGGCAAAATGAGAAATCAAGGACACAAGGTAACTCATTCAACTGCCTGTAAACATTTTTATAGAGGCTTCGATTCATCCGTTATACTTCAGAATTCATGCCACACAAGTGAAATTTAAGGAAATACCCGTTAAAGGGTAAATGCGAAGGCTCAACGCACATTTGAAAGTCTTTAAATTGTTCCATTGGATATAACGGTAACTTTCCATAAATGCGTTATTTACTTTTCTATTTTCCTTGAAGTTTTGAAAAGTTGCCTCTGGGGTACTCTGTTGATGAAAATCCGCCAAGTAAGATCCTGACCATATCTTCCATCCGCAATGACTTGTTCTATTCCAATATCATTTTGACATATGGTAGATCCAATATGGTGGCCAAATTTTACCTGTTGACCTGATTTCTTTGCTTATTCGGAAAGTTGCTTGCATGGGTTGAAACCCGTTGAAGAGAGGGCAATTTCCATTTTTCTACCAACGCCTCCTTAGTGGTTGAATCTTTGACAACTTCTTTTCTGATTTTCAAAGATATTTAGTTAAGGTGCACAGATCCATTTGGATGTCACTTAGCAACTTCTTTTCACTTATATCCATTTTGCGAAAAATCGCCTTCATGGGTTGGAAACCTGTCGTGGAGAAGGCAACATGGAATTTTCCGCCAATGCATTTTAACAACTGTTGATATGTCGCAAGCTAGTGTTGTGAAGACATGTGGGTTTTAGAGAACCATCAAGAGCATGCTTCATCTGCAATGAGTGAAAATTGATCTCTATCGGATCGGGTACTAAACTTACTCAACAAATCAAAAGATAAAAACAACCCCCCACCCGACTATGGAGGAAGAGAAGGTGTATTGGTAAAATCCGATAAAGACCGCCTAACCTTCAGGAATCTAGACTTAGACTCAAACATTTCAGGAATGAGACTGACTTCTCCTAAAAACATAGAACTCACTTTTGCTTTTAGATTAGAAAACAAAAGTGGGGCAACACACTCAGAGGAAGCAAGAGCAAGGAGAAATACCATATGAGAGAAGGTCGTACGACCAAATGTGGGAGGCAGATGAAGAAAGCATCCAACAACTGTATGAAGGAGAAACAACGTACAAGGAAAGCACTTTGTACGCTGTACTTGGTCCATACGCTTGGTTGAATAACACGTACGTTAGGGGTGATATCATGCACATATGATGAGGTAAGGTGGAAGCAGGCAACATACGCATATCATACACAATAAGACATACCAAATGCCAAAAAAGCATGACATGAGTATTGGCTCTTGTGACAACAAATCAGGCTACGACACAAGACTAGTAGAGGGAGATTATTAAGAAAATATTGAAGATGGTAAAAGGTAGTTTTGAAAACCCTAGTAAGGGAAAATTTGAGGTGGGTTATAAAAAATTAGGAGTCACCAAGAAAACAAGAAAAGGGGAAAGGGAAACATCAAGCAAGATCAAGATGAGCAAGGGCAAGGTAGAAGAAGTTTCATCGACAACCATCATGTTCGAAGGAGTGTCTAGTACCGAAAGCAGAAACCGGTGGGAAGGCATATAGGATGAAAATCACCCATTGAAGGCTGCATTGAGGAAAGCCGAGGTAGACAAAATCATTTTTATGATCAGCTTTGATTTAAAAGAATTCGCACTAGTACTCAGAACCATGGTACATGGGTATGATAAAAAGACACATAAATCCACCATACAATATTTACAACAGAATGTGGTGGTGTCTTATTCACCAAAAGATTTTACCAAAGTATTTGGGGTTCTCAACAGAAGGCATCAAGTCACGAAACCCTCTTCCAAAATGACCACAAGTGAAAAGAAACAGTTATTGGAACTCATATGCAGGGAAAATTTAATAGAGAAACAACGAGACTTTATCTGGAGTAAGAGTAATTGCATGGGTGTAAAGAAAACCGTCATTGGCAATGTCAAATGGAGATGCATAATGGACTTGATAAAATGAAAGCTCATGGGAGGAAACTGGACTTCAAAGATTGCTATTTCCATGCTTCCACAAGTAAATGCTTTGAATTATCAGATATAATAAAGGAGTTTTTGCAATTGAAGCATAAAACATTTTATATGCCGCACCACACCATTGCACTCTTTTTGGATGCAATGGGCACACAGGGAGCACCTGAGCATTAGGGCACTTTCATTCTAGCCAATCGGGTGGAACCCTACAAACCAACTATGTTTTACTGGTTGCACTTAGACACCATGGCAGGAGGAAATACAAATCCACGAAGGCAAGACATGTCTGGAAACACCCACAACATGGAAGAGGAGGAAGAAGAGACTGTTGGAGGGGACACATCTTCCATTTCGGAAGAATCCATCTCTAATAGAAGGGAGGAATTACGTACTATACCCATCCACACAAGAAGGAACAATAGGGAAGAAACATCATAAGACATAGAAGGCATACAAGTTATGGAAGGGCCTCTTCCAGTAGTAGAAGGCACATTAGACTCCACCATTGGGCATACGAGCACATGTACGACCCCTAGCCGTACAACCCCTACTCGTATGAAAGTCATCTGTACGGATGACAACTGCACAAACATTAACCATACAGACATTAGCTGTACGCATGGTAGCAAGGGAACAAGCACGATGGGTGCAGATTGCAAAACAATTGGAATAGAAGACAACACTAGTACAATTGGTAGGATATGCGTGGTATCCACGAGGGGCGAGAAAGGGGTTGGTGACAGGCCATCCCTTCTGGATTGGGAAACAAAGAGGATAGAGTTTACACCATCTCAACTCTCAGCTATAGCACATTTGGTTCTCGCAGAACAAATTCTGCATGCAAAGGTGGTAGGCATCAAAACTATGAAGAAAGCGGCCCACTCTATATAGATCACTACTTTGCAGGGGGTGGAGACAACAAAACCCATTGCACTCGCTGTCACTTTCAAAGGAGTACCCCCACCCTAGGCCAATCCAACCATCCCCACTCCTATGCCATTAGTTCCTTCAGAGATCATGGCTCTCATTGCTCCAAAATTGAGAAGGAACATGACATAGGGATGGACACAGAGAATGAGGTAAATACTCCGCTCACTGAATTTCGGATGGGAGTAGTGGATAAGCTGCCACCCTCACCAACCTTAATTGGAGAAGAGGATATGGATCTTGAGGTGGCTAGAGTAGGAATGGAAGGTGAGATTAGCATGCAGAAGGAGGTGGTTATGTGACAAGTACAAAGAGCATAACATCCTTCAGGAAGTGCACACAACGATTCTTAGCCAAACTTGAGAACATGACATGTGCCACACATGAGATGATGAGATAGGCAAAGGAAGCAAATATGAGATCGGTAGCCTTGACAACAATCCCACTTACACTTATGAAGGAAGGTTGTTAGGAGGAGTTTAGGGGGATCTTCACAGAGCATGGATGGCCCAACAGGGACATGGAAGATTAGATATAGAGACGGAGAGCCCCACAGACCATATAGGTACTTAGCGGAGGAAACATTTAGGTCCACTTTTGTGGAACTAGGAGAACGGGTCGTCTTGGAGACAAAGATAGAGAAGCTGGAAGCCAAACTAGACTAGGAGAAAGCCATACATGCAGAAAAATTGGGCATGATAGAGATGGATAGGATGGATGCACTGAGACTCTTCTAGACTACATGAGCCAAACATCGGACAACAGAGAGGGACTTGAAACTCCTTTGACAACAGCTTGCATGAGTCACTACATTTAGTACTCTACGTCTTCTCACTTATCCTAGTAGCATACTAGCTTGTTTTACTTTTTGGTCATATGGAAGATGACAACTTTTTTTGGGAGGGAATAATGTAGGCTAGTAATAAAGTAATTAGTGAATAAAATAGACATGATGAAAATAGATGTGTTGAAGAGTTACGACAATTGGTTTCCTTAACCAACTTGAGTGCTATATGTAGGGACTTTTGGAAACTTGGGAAGTATGGTAGTATGGGAATACTGGTAATTTTGGTAATGTAATCCTTGGGAACAATCAATAAAGTAATATTCTCCCATTGTTGTGTGTTTTCTATGATATTGTTACTTATGCTATTCATTTGGTAATCAGTTTTTATTAATAATTAGGTTTTGTGCTAACACTACTTCCACATTTGGCATATGAACTCCACATTTGTCATATAAACACTTCAATATTTGGCATATACACACTTCCATATCTGCCAGGTAAACACTTCCACACTAGGCACTTAACAAAGATATTCGTAACAAATCAAATGATGAGATTACAAGTAGTGCAAAAAAACTAAGTGGAAAAGCAAAAGAACCTTTTAAAAAATGGACCTCAAAGTATCCTTATTCAAAATGCACTAAGAATTTGGAGTCGATAAATTTAAAGAAAACATTCGAAAAAATAAAAAGTTAAAATAATTTGAAATTATAATATTTGCTATTGTTGAGACTCGAGAGAACAATAATATCTGAGGGATTAATTGAAATAAATGATTCACAAAAAAGAGAATAGTTGTATTATTTTGAATTCTATAAATACTCTATCAAAAGTAGGTTATGGAAGAGAGTGAGGTGGAAGATGACAATGAAAAAGAGAGTAAAAAAAGTAATCAAATAATTAGGAATGAAAGTTCTTGTTAAAAAGGTAAAAAAGGAGGGGTGAGAAAATTTAAGCATTTTGACAATTTGATAACCCAAAATCCCCTAACTTTGTTTTGTAGTTTAAATGGAATAAACTGTATTTGTTGGAAAATTAGGGGTTTGAACTCCCTTTATAGGTAATATATTTTGAGATCTTTCTACAATAACAAAAAGAACCTTGATTTCATGCCCCTGTAGGAAACAAATGCTTCTAGCTTTCAACTTGAGAATGTCTTAAGATTTGTGTGTGGTATCTTTGAGTTTTATTTTTCTAAAGATGAAAAGGGAGTGGGTATTGCTATTCTTGTGAAAAAATCGACCCCTTTTATCATTGACTTTGGTTCTTCTTGTAAGAAAAGAGTGAGTAAACTCAGAGAAGGATGGCGTAAAATTTGGTATTTGCTCAATTTTTATAAATAAATGATTATCATGTCCCCTTTTGATTAAAATTAGATTTCGTTCGTTAATGGGCTTCCTAGGGTTATTCCTATCAATAATCGAAGGGATGGAGTGGAATGAGAGAGACCTAAAGATGATTGGACCAAGGTCAACTTCGATCAGAAATCCCAAGGAAATCTTGGACCATCAAGGTCTAGGTGTGCAGCTAGAGATACTGTGGGCAACATATTGGCAGTCAAGTTTAAAAGACTTGTAAATGGGACTAACAATGAGGCGGAGACACAATCGACACTCCTAGTGGTAGAGATGGCTAATCGACTCAAAGTGGATCAATTGTATCTTGAAGGCTATTTGTAGATTATTGTGAATGTCATTGTAAATGGAGTTCCACTTGTGGAAAATAGGTAAAATCATTAGAATTATTTGGAATAAGTATTGACTTTTTGCAATTTAAAATTTTTGCATGAATATAGAGAAGGAAATTCCCTTGGGGATTCTTTATCCAAGTTGGTAGTGAAAATGAATTTATGAAATGTAGACATTGTGTGCTGAGGCATCAACTAAGTTGGTGAGTATCTTTGACTTACCTTGGGGTGGTTGTGAGTGACAATAAGTTGAGGTATATGCATTTATGAAAGCAGGTTTGTAGGATATTTGAAATGATGCAACGTACAAGTATGGAATGTGCCTATGACCTAGCCTAACAAAAGAGGAGTGTGGTTGAGAGTCGAGAAGGGTCCAATGAAAATGGAATCAAACTTTAGTTTGAAGGGAATAAAACACCAAATGTTGTTTTGGGGCAAGATTTCTAATGAAAGATTGAAAACTGTGTTCACAATTGATGATCCCTTCTTCCTGGTCATGGCGAGAGGATTGTTGGGCACATAATAGCTACTTACGAACTACAAACTTTGTACCAATACAAATATTTCTTCAATATTTTGTGTGTGGGTGCTGAAAGTTGATGTGTGGAGGAATTCAAAAGAGTGGTGAAGAGGTGCATGAAACTAGAATGGAGATTTGGCTTGGATTACACTTCTTCAATATGCTGAACTAGGGAGGGGTTTCATTACATAAATTGGTATTTGGGTGCATGTATTGGGTAACCCTAACCACATTCACTCTTTTCTTTATCAGAGAGCACGAGAAAACAAAGAAGGGAGGAGGGTAGATTGGAGATGAACGTGACAAGCATTGCAGAATTATATTATAGATTTGGAGTGGGTTATTCAATTTGGACAAAGGAAGGAAGAATTTCACAAGGCCAACCTCAAATTCAAATTGGTTGACTATTAGCGTGCCAAGGTATGAACAATGTAGTAGCCCATATGCTTAATGAGCATGGAATTGGGGAGAAGGAAGTAACAAGAAGGGCTCGAGGCTGGGATTGTGGAAGGGGTTGAGGTACCAGAAACAACATTGGAAGAGGTTGTAGTCGGAGGATAGACATGCAAATTAGGGACAGTAAACAACAAAAGAGGCGAGGCAAGTTTGAAGCCAATGACAGTTCGACCTTTGTTTAGACTTGCTTTCTCCATGTTTTTATGGGTTTATTGTAAATTGGCATTTTGATGCAAGCAATATTTTTGTTTTATCAAGGAATGGATGACTTGGTTGCTGTAATTTTAAGTTGTAAGGGATAGTGGATATATGAAATGTTGTATAGGGATAGAGATAGTAGGTGAATTTTGATACAATGACATGATATAATTCAATGGTGATTGAATGGACTCATTTGCAGGTGTAAGGACAATGGTTATTTTTTGTTACAATGACTGTAATGGGTGTACGAGGATGATAACTGTCAATTGGATAGGGGATTATTTTGACACTCTTGAGGTTGTAAATTTCATATTATTATTAATTTAAAAAACCATATTTATCAATGTGATGCCCCTTCCTCAAAAGATGATTTAATAAATAGATGATTATATTAAATATAAGCTAACAAATAAATAATATAATTATAATATAAATAAACAATAATATTGAAATAATAATAGAAAAACAAATAAATAAATACTAATGCAATATAATCTATTATTAATATAATATTATGATATATTATTAATAGAATAATATAATATATCACTAATGTAAAATATATGTATAATTGATATAGTAATAGAATTAAAATATTAAAGAATAAAATTAAAATATTAAAGAATAAAATTAAAATTAAAATTGAAGTATAAAATAATAAAATTTGAATATAATATAATCAAACTTAGTTATGTTAATAAAGTGTCAGAAGGCATGAAAGGAAAAGTTGTGACCGTCTCCCTTAAACATGAGATGTAAAAAGGAAGAAGAGAACTTCATTTGGGAAAGTGGAGAAAGGAAGAAAAGAGCATAGGAATTAATAAAGGGTAGTAAATCTGAAAGGTTTTAACTCTTCTAAAGGGGTAGCAATGATGAAAAGTTTTGATTCATCCAACGGGTTGATGAAGGGTTGCAACTCTTTTTAAAAGGTGATAATTATGAAATTTGTAACTCTTCTAAATGGTAACAATAATGAATTTTCTTGACTCTTCAAAGGAGTAATAGTTGTAAAAAGGTTGTGCCCATTACAAAGGGCAAACATGACGAAGAGGTGTAACTCTTCTCCACATTGGAAGATATAAAGGGATGATGTTTCTTCAAGACAAGGAAAGGAGAGAAATTTGGGGAAAAATATGTAACTCTCAAAGGTAACTAAGAACAGCTGTGACTTTGTTCTAATGAAAGGTGGTGACATTTTCAATAGACGAAATTCATTCCAAGCCAAAGAGTGGAGTAACAAAAAAATATTATTATTCAAAATTTGAAGAATAAAAGAAAAGAAAATGGTGATTTCGAATGGGGACATTAAAATTGAGCAAAAAGTTTTTTGCTTTTTTGCAAACAATAACTCATTTTAACACAATTTTTTGTGGGAAAGCTTGGTAAAAGTATATTTGGGCAAAAGCCACAGGAAAAGATCTTTGGTATTATTTCTCAAGAATTTTCACAATTACATTAACCTTAAACAAAATGTAATGTCCCCGTTTTTGGCAAGTTTGTGTAGTTGATGGAGTTAGCTCATCATAGTGGCCCTCGTGAGCTGATAGGATGTTTTGGGGGTGCCATTTGTGGACTTACTATTTTTAGTAAGTCTATTTTTGGCAGTGCAATGGGTGGCTTTGGCAGTTGGTCGTCACCTGCAATAAATAAGGTTAATAATTGCATGAGCTCTTATTTATTCATTAATTATTAAGTTGCATTATTATAATAATATTTATGTTATTATAATGACATTAATAGATATTTCTAAAAAGTGTGTTGAAAAGTTTCTAGTGTTGAGTTCTTTTGGTAAACTTCCACAATTTCTAAAGTGGAGTTTTTTAGGAAACATTGGCCAACAAAGGATTATAAATAGGAGCTCATTTCATTGGGAAAAAACACGCTTGAGAAATTAATTTGCTTTTGTTGCCTTTGTGGCTTTATCTGTGTTTTGATATTTTGTGGTCCTTGCTGAGGTATAAGGGTTGAGTCTGAGATTCTGAAAAGTTCTTGGCAATTGTGCTAAAGTATACAATTGGCCAACTCCTTCTACTGTAAATTCTGTGGCTAAGGAGAATAATCTTGAATATCATAAATATTTTCTCATTGATAATTCTATTGAGGGTTTCTGTGAAGATTTGCTGAGAATTGCTTTGAATAGTATTGTAATCTGTTGCAAATATCTCCTACTGTCCTTACCGTGTTTGGGATATTGGTTTGAATTGTTGTTTGGATTCGTAGTGAATTGAATTTGCCTTTCATTTTAATGACTACAAACTGAGGGGACAAGGATTTGATATTAAGGGACTATCAAATTGCATCTAGAGGTAGCGTTCTAGGCATTATAATTGTGTTGACAGAATTCTGAACCAAATTTGTCCATCAAGGACCTAGACGGCATTAGCATTGGGTCTGCATTTTATTGCCATCTGTGTGGACACTTCACCTCTAGTCACGTGAGCTTCATTGAGGGCCTGCATTTTTGTCTACTGTTGCTTGGTGGCTGTACATTGAGATTGAAGGGGACGACTTTGCATATTTATCAGACTGTGACTGCCCTAGAGGATAGTTTTGTTGGAAGCATGAATGCTGATGATATTCCTATGGGACAGTCTTGTAGAAACATTATTTTGATGATATATTATATTCATGACTGTGTTTGTCATTGATGTCAACATAGCAGTTTTCTGTGGTATTTGACAAAAGAACAACGTTAAATATCAAGTTGATATGAACAGATCGTTGAGTATTTTCACTAGTGAGCTCAAAGGGAGATACTACTAAGTGTCCAGTATATGCAGCTAACCTCGGGTGCATAAGATATTAAGTCTGGAAGAAGTTATGCAAGTTTTGGTGAAGATTGTTCTGAGATAGAGTTTATAGAAGCATGTTTTGGTAAACTTGTTATATCTCTTAGCAGAGTTGTTATTTTGAGAAGCAAGGTGAAAGGCGTGTAGAATACATGTTGGAGATGATGTGGCTAAGCTCGCTCGTCATAATAGTACACGTGTGGAAAGTTATTCAAGTTACAAGGCGATTGATATGATGTTATTGCTAAGTATAACGTGTTCTTAATGAGGTTCTATTATAATTAATTGAGAAGGTGTAATACTTGACTTAGGGATTTGTTTTATGGATTCGGTATAAAGGAAGGACATTTTCCTTTGTTATGTATGAACGATTGTATGAAGCATGAAGAGTGGAATAGAAAAGAAACAAGTTGATATGCAAGGATATGCAGAACAGAGCAAAGTTGGAAAGAACTTTGTTGCCGAGGTTTTATTTTGAGAACCAAGGTTTGATATTCAGATCCGAGGTTTGTGACCTGGTCTACAAGGTGTGACAGTGATTGGTCCGGTTGACACGACAGAGGAAAGAGGTTAAAGCATAGTACAAACAATTATTCTGCAAGGAATAGTTGAGAGATCAGTTGGACAGTGAAGTTCAGTGGTCTTGCCCCAGAAGTTTTTTGGATAGTGGGTCCTTCTGCCTTCTACAACTCTTAACAAGGTTGGAATCTCCTAACAGGGATTCAAAGTCTCCTAATAGGGACTCTTATGTACTAAATGTGTTTATAGATTCCTAATAGGGTCCATCCTCCAACAAGAAATATATATATATATATATATATATATAGATAAGTATATCTTTGTTGGCATCATTCCCACTGGGGTTTTCCCTTTGATCAAGGGTTTCCCTAGTTAGCAAATCTGGTGTAATTGTGTATGTGCATCTTGTTATGGTTGCTGTTTACTTTGATTATGGTTAAGATTAATTAAGGTTGACAAATGTTTTAATTGGATAACTGATTCGGCCTCCCCCCTTTCAATTATCTTGGTGGACTATTATTTCTAACAAGTTTGGCACACTCATCAAATTTGTGAGTCTTGCCAACTGCCTATGGCAAGATTGGAGCTTCAGATTTGATGTCTGGGTTCAGGACGTGAGCCAGTCAATAATCATTGCAGTGTTCTTGCAAACAACAGATCGAGAATCTGGACTGGAGTACATTGCTGTTCAGTTTGAAAGATCAATTGTATTGTCCTTACAAATCAGGTTCTAAGTGCTGCATTTTTGCTACTGGTATTTTATGCAATTAAATAAAGCAATCATTTTGACTTTCACTGTTCAGTTGCATCAGCATTTTAGAGACAATTTCAGAATTCAGTAAATTGGCCTGCCCTTCATCATGATTATTTAGAAAATTGCCTCATCTTTTAATATTTTGGGTGTGGTAATTTGGAATTGAGAAAATTGCGAATTGACAAACATTGTGAGTTCCTTAGTATTGTTTGCTAAGTGTTTGACTAAATGCCAAATCTCTGATTAGTAAGGGAAGTTAATGTTTGTTAAAACCATAACCGACGGGGGTTATTACACAAAATCATAACTTTCTGTAGCATATAACAATTAATTTGCGTGGTCCTAATTGAATAATACTAAAATTCACTTCACATTCTAACATTCTCGCACTTGAAGCCAAATTTCTAACTTATGAATAATTCGTCTTTTGAAGGACCATTGCTAATGCTATCTATCATCATATAATCTACAGGCCAAGAGAAGTTCTGCACCAAATGAATTTTTCTCTACCAATAGGCTTCGTCAAAATATATGCTGGGTTTATATCAGTGTGTATATTGACCAAAGTGGTCTGTCCTCCATTCACAACCTCACGTACAAAGTGATATTGAATATCAATATGATTTCTTTTGGAATGGCTTTTAGAGTTACGTGCTAAGTGTAAAGCACTTTGATTATTACAATGTAAGACCATGTTGTCCTATTTTACTTGTAACTCAGTCAAAAGACTATAAAGCTAGATTGCCTCCTTGCTTGACTGTTTTCCTGCCATAGATTAAACTTCAATAGAAGAAAATGCCGTTACAATCTGTAACTTTGATAATTAACTAACAACACCTCCAGCTAAGGTGAAACGACATAACTTTAAATAGACTTCCCCTTATCTCTGTCTCTGCCAAATTCTATATCTACTCACCCATTTACTTGAAGACTACTCACACTATAGCAGATAGTATCATTTAATATAAAAAGTAGATAGAAGCATTTGAAGTGCCTCTTAAATATCTAAGAATCCACTTTACAGTTTACTAATGATCAAAACCTGGATTCACCATGTAACGATTGACATCTCTGATTGTTTGTGCAATGTTTGGTTTGGTGCACACCATGGCAAACATAAGACTACCAATTGCTGATGAGTACAGTAAATGAGACATTCGCGTCTTCTTTGCTTCTGTGCCAAGGCACTGTTCTGAAAACAATTTATTGTGAATAGGAAATGCAGTACTAACGGATTGTGCATTCTGCATATTGAAGCGCAACAAAACCTTCTCCACATAAGTTTTTTGAGACAACCATATTTTCCTATTATTTCACTCTATTTATCTTCATTCCAAGAATATGATTCAGACTTCCTAAGTCCATATGAAACTCCCTAGCAAGCTGACTTTTCAGATGGATGATTTTATGCATGTTGGGACATGCCACCAACATATCATCTACATATAAAAGTAGAATGATAAATCTATCATCATGATACCTTTGAAAATAAGCACAATGATTAGCCTCACATTTGTTGAATTAAGATAGTTGCAATAGAGATCTTCCATTCTGCTGTGACATGATCTACTTCAATCATATTTTTGGTCTACTCTGTTATTTGAACCCCTCCATGATTGAGCACATGTGTTCATTGGAGCTCATGAGTCTGTGGTTCTCATTCAGCTAGAATCAATTTATATTATTCTTGTTACTGCTTTTCTCCTTAATCATTGTTGCCGTAGAATTTCCGTAAAATGGTGAATAGTCTGAAAGTTGAAGACAGGTTGGATGGAGCATCCAACTTCACCTTTTGGAAATTCAGGATCCTTATTGCGCTTGAAGAGAACGACCTTCTTAACTATGTGAAGCCTGATATAGCTGAGCATACTGATGACACTGAGAATGCGTAATGAAAAAAGAACAATATTATGACAAGGAAAATCTTGATTGATTCTGTTAAAGATCATTTTGATCCTGCCATTTCCAAGATGAATTCGGCTAAGGAGATGTTTGATTATCTTCAAGTTTGTATGAATTCAACAACACTAGTAGAGCCCTATCTTTGAGACGTCAACTTCTCCTTGTCCTCAAGACATTCTGGCTGCTTCATACAAATCTCCTTAGACAGATCAGTATGCGAGAAGGCTGTTTTAACATCTAATTTTCTAACTCCAAATCAAGACTACCAGTAGGAGCTAAAACAACTCTAACTGTAGTCAACCGCAAAATAGGTAAAAGGTTTTCATCAAATCAAACCAGGTTTTTGTACATACCCATTGCCATCAATTGAGCTTTATAGTTTTTCAAATTGTCATTTATGTCCTTTTCAACTTAAAGACCCACTTGTTTCCTATAGGTTTTCTTCCTTTGTGTAATGGAGAGCTTCTATCTCCTCTTCCATAGCAGCTCTGCACTTTAGCTTCACAAGACGCTCGATATGAACTATTTCACCAACATTACTTAGTAATGCATAAGCAAAATTTTGAAGTTGGAGAGTACCTTTCAATTGCTTTGGATACTCTGCCGGATCTCCTTACAAAGGATGATGTCTCACCTTGTGGCTTGTCTAGTTGTTGTTCATCTAGTTGTCCTTCATCTAGCACATCAAGACTATCTTCACAGTTTTCCATCTCTACTGGAATAACTTCTGTACTTTGTAATTCTACACCTCTTTTCATTTTTCATTAAAATGCACATCTCGGCTAATTATGACCTTATGGGCAATGATATCCAATAACTTGTACCCCTTTGTACTTTCTACATAGCCAAGAAAAATACATTTTTTGGACTTCTAGTCCAGCTTATTTCTATTCTCTTTAGTAATATGAACATATGCATCAAAGTCAAAAACATGGAGAAATGAATGATCAACAAGTTTACCTTTCCATATTTCTTCTGGAATTTCATTATCAAGAGCAGTAGTTGTGTGATCTATTCATCAAGAAGCAAGCCTTAGTAACCTCTCCCCAAAGTTTCTGTTCTAAACCAACAATGCTCAACATGCATATAGCTAGCTGCATAATTGTATGCTTCATATGTTCAGCAATACCATTTTGTTGTGGTGTCCTAGCAACTGCCAATCGCCCTGTAATTCCATGTTCACTACAAAACTGGTGAAATTTTGCTGAACAAAACTCACCTTTGATATTTGTTCTTAGACATTTTATAGTCTTAACCTTTTGATTGTCTATCAGAGCCTTAAACTTTTGAAAATAAGAGAAGAAGAATAAATCCACACCTTATGATAATATTTGTCTATAAATGAAACAAAATATGATAAAACCCCCCAACAGGTGTTACAAAAGCTTCCAAGGTATCTGAATGCATTAAATCTGAAACTTCTTTGCTTCTGGTAGCACCTCTAGAAAACTTAGTCTATTCTGTTTTCCAAACAAACAATACTCACAAATTTTTTAAATCTTTAGATTTTCCACTTGGGAGAAGATTTTTGTCTAGTAGTACCTTAAGACCACGTTCACTCATATGGCATAGCCTTCGATGCCAGGTTCATATTGAGTCTGTTTTGCATCAGGTATTGCTGCAGCCTCTCCATTATCATTTTCTCCAATCAACCTATAGAGATTGCCAACTTTTTCTGTCTTCAGCACAGCCAAAACTCCCTTTTTGGCCTTGAGATAACTGTTTTCATTACTGAATTGATAATGTTGTTCATCAAAGACTCCAAGTGACTTTAAATTTTTCTTTAAACCAGTTACATGTCTAACAAGTTGAACATTTCTTATTACTCCATCAAACATCTTGATTCTTACGTCACCTTCACCAACAGCTTCACATGGGTTGTCGCTTCCCATGTAAACCATACCCCTATCACAAGATTGATAAGAAAAACCAGTATCTGTAGAGTCATATGGAAGGAGGCACCAACGTCAAAAACCTTAACATGAAATAAAGAGCCCATCAGATTAGCGATTAGTACATAATCCTCTGTCTTCCAATGGTGTTTCAACTTCTATTGTGTTTGTTTTAGATGATTGTGAACTAGGTTTCTCTTTGATTTCTTTTGGTAGCCTGCGATCCTGTTTGACATGTCCATTTTTGCCACAGCTCTAGCATTTTAGGTTTACCTATTTCTGCACCTTGAATTTGGACTTGGTTTGCCCACGTTCCGTATTGACTCTTTCCCAAGTTCTGCTTCTTGAAACTAGAGCTTCATTTGAAGAGAATGCTTGAGATGTCTTCCAGCTTGAATCTTCAGAGATAAATGCAGCTATCACATTTTCAGAGACCAGCTTCCAACTCGGTGCTGAGTTACTAATAGCCATAACTAGTTGATCCCAGCTTTCTAGCAAGGAGCATAATAATATTGCTGCTTTATCTTCTTTGTCAATTTTCACTTCCGTTGAAGCCAACTTGCTTGTTAGTGTGTTGAAATTGTCCAGATGATCTGTGACTAATGAATCGTCATGCATCCTCAAAATATAAAACTGCCTTCGCAATAAAATTTTGTTTCCAATGACTGTCTTATACAACTTGGCAAGCTTATTACACTAGGCACGACCTGATTTCTCCTCTGCAACATTGAACATAACTAAATCTGTTAGAGATAATTGGATTGTTGTTCTAACCATGCTATCCTTTTTATTCCATTCTGCTAGGTTCATGTTTGCAGGTTTTTGATTGATTCCACCCTTTAAGAGCTTAAGTACATCCATCCTTCACCAACAAAGCTTGAATTTCTTCTCCTTCAACAGAGATAAATTTGAATTATCAAACTTCTGCACCATAAATCTAGTAACAATGCTTTCTATCATTGTTGAACTCTCAAAATAAATAGCTTGTATGAAAATAACCTTGCTTTGATTCCAATTGTTATCAAAATTAATAGTGCAGTAACATACAGAGAAGAACAATAAGCATAAAAACAGTTTTATGTAATACCAGGAAGAAAAACCACCAGCAAAGATCTTTAGTATTTTTTCTCAGGAGTTTTCACAGTTGCAACCCACTTCTGAAGTGCATGAAAACATGGCATTGTAGCATATAGCAATTGATCTGCACATTCATAATCAAATAAGAGCAGAACTGACTTCACATTCCAACACTATACACTATAAGAGAGAACTCTCTTGGATCAACATCTCAGAAATATAGTTTGAAAATTCTATTGATTTGGGGTACTGCATACAAATTTGGATTTACTTAAAAACATAAATCACATAGTCGATATATTTTAAACATCAAAAATAAACAACAAGAATGATTACTTTATTTCAGCATGTGAAATGATCTAAGAAACAAAGTTGGGAAATTCTATTGATGTGAGGTATTGAAACAAACTTGGATTTACATAAATCATAAATCACATAGACAATATTTTTCTTACATGAAAATTAACCACAAGAATGATTACTTTATTCAGGATGTAAAATAAGTGGCTGATGTGAAATCCAGTTCAAAACTAAGAAGGCTATCATGGGTTGTCTTGTTTTAAGCGAATATACTATGAACATATTTTTGCCAAGTATTGTTGTTAACCTTTGTTTTACTTGACAAGGAATTGGAGTAAAGCTTTTTCTATATTTTTGTTCAAAATCACACTTATACCTATAGAGTTTTAATTTATCTCATCTTTTAAATTAATTTAGAATGTAAAAAATATTTTTCAAGTAGTGTCATTAATCTTCTTCTGTCCTAAACATGGAACTGAAGGAGTTTGTTACCATATTTTATTGGGAGTCATTAGATACCTAGAGTTTTAATATATCTCTTACTTGCAGGCACAGAGGCATAAAGAGTACAGGGAGAGAATTTTCAATGAGTATCAGGTGACTAGCATCTCATGTTTTTCTATTCTTCCTTCTGATTTCTTATACCATGTTCATTATTCCAATATTTAGTTCTCTAAATGTTTCACCTTTAAATGTTTTATTTATACTTTGCTATTTCACATGTTTAATTATTGCGTTCCTCTCTAATTGCAGTTTAAATTTGACATAGTTCTAGTCATTTGTGTTAATGAATGGGCATCCTAACCTTTAAGACTTTCCATGATTTGGCCATGGATTCTGTCCAAACATTGAAGTGCTTAGGGTGTGAAAACTTGGAGTTTGAAAAGTAATGCAATCAAAATTAAGTGTGTTGCTATTTAAGTCTAGAATGAAAGCTTGAACATTACATAAATCATTCAGAGTACTTGTAATGTTACTTTTACCAGCAACCATCCCTTGAACTCAAAGTTTAATCTATGCCAAACTATAATAGCAGCACTTGTCCGAATTTCAAAATAAGATTGGATTAGAATCAAACAATTTAATAATATGAAGATTTTTTCATTGCTGTTAATTTTCTAGTGATTTGGTGTTTTGTGGAGAAATGCAGGCCAAGAATTTTTCAGTGTTATACTTGTTTTGTTTTGGTGGTATATACAAGATTAGTCAAGTTGTATGCAAAAAGACTAGCTCACATGTTTTGTAGCGCACACTATTTATCCACTGGAAAAGGTTAAATCTTTACATCATATAATTAATAATAGATTTCTGTTATTGCTGGGGTCACACCTTTTAGCTGATAAACCTTTATGCTATAAGACTGCTTATGCAGTTCTTGTTGAGTTCATGAAATTGCAACCATAAATCTATTATCTAACAGCATTTTAAACTAGAGAATACGACTCTTCGATTCTCTTCATCCTGATAATGGATTTTGTACATAGTGTGATATGAGTGCTGATGTTAAAAAATCTCACAGTTTCAGAAGAATTCATGTTTACTAATATGGACTGTGGGGATATTATGTCTCTTATGTAATGAGCCCTGCTAGCTCTCAAACAATCTGTGCTGAAGAATTGATTTTTTTTGTTTTTTTGTTTTTGAGCTTTTGCAATTTTTGATACAACAATATAGCAGCAAAATAAAAGATATTGCAATAATAATTTCAACTCAAATATTTGGATATATATAGTTGGAAATTCTAGAGTTTAATATCAACTTAGATATTGAGTATTTTCACATAATATTAACAACCCAATTGATACAATATCCCCTATTATCTAAATAACCAATACTCAGTAAAATTAGAAGTTATAATCCATGAACTTATAGGTAAGATATGCTTTGAAACCCTCTAAAGCGAAGACTAACAGCAGCAAAAGAATTCTTCAACAAATAAATGCAATTATAGATTTAGAAAACGCTGCTCCCGAAGTGCAAATAGAAAATTATGTCCAACAACAGATACAAATGGGCGCTCAACCAACTCCAAATCACCTAGGACACAACAACTTCTTAGCAACAATAATAACAGTATGAGAAGATGCCAAAATCCAGATTCTTAACACCACAATATCTCCTAACCACAGTGTATACAACAATGGAGATAAAGAACAATTCTTAGCAAATTAATCCACAATACCTTAGCTGCAAATTACTATGAACTTCTTAGGAACAAGCCCTTATACTTCAAGAAGGGCACAAAAAAGCAAAACGTCAGGTGAAGTCACAATGACGACAAAGCAAAATGAGACAATCAAATGATCAAATGCTTTTCTCATCAAATGGGCTCATATTTATAATCTCTAAATGGCACAAGTCTTTCAAATAATTTCCACTTAAGAAGCTTCCTCCACACAACATTAAAATATTATCAAGTGTTATAATATAATTTATGAATTGCTTTTGGCTCCCAAAACTGTCCTTTTCCACCATAACATAATATATTGACACACAAGGCCACTATTTTTTGTGCTCATGATTTAAAACTTTTCAACCTGGTTCCAACGAGCTATGATATTGAGATGACCAACATACAACATCAACAAAAATAGCAACCTCAACATATTAGATGACTAAAAATAATAACTCACGCGTCTTGTGAAAACAACTGAAGAAGCATTAAAATTGAAATCTGACAACACCAAAGTGATTTTGATGAAGAAAGACGATGAATGAACCTGACAGGGTGACTTATTATAAATAGAGGCTCCCTCCAAGATTTTTAGAGTCCAAACCAGAGGCTCAAGATAAAAATTGAGAACATCACTCAACTCTTCTGACTCAATTGAGCTCATTGGAATCAACAGTTTGACTTGCTATAAATAGTAAGTCCCTCAAATGGAGCCAAAACACACTATAGGCTACTGAGAAGCCTATAACCCCAGAACCGAGACCCTCAAATCCCACTGTTAGCTTACGAGGGTCGCGATGGTGAACTGACCAAGCCAATTGTAGGAACCTGCTTAAAAATGGAGTCATTAGTCCTCCCTCCCTAAGATTGCTTGTCCCCAAGCAATCCCTGAGCAAAATGAACATCACAGTCCACTTGGATCCCAAGGGTAGAACTACGTACTATTTTGGCAATGTACAAGCAACTTTGTAGCATCAACACCCAAATAATCGATATCAATGACAAAATCATCTAGAAAGTAATTGTAGGTGCTGATGAAGGCAACAACTCATCGAAACTCAACCCAACTGAAATACTAACTCTATCCACACTTGAGTCCCCATCAAACTGACACTTACACCCAACTACACCGTGGAGATGGTAAGAACCATAGGTACCTGAAACACTACCATCAACTCCAACCTTTGCCAAACTCTCCTGGTTGTGTGTGTTCTGCAAGTGATCTAACTTGCAGTTGCTAATCCCATCCGCAAAAGATGGTGCTAGCCTATCCTATAATGGATGATATGAAACTCTAGCCAACCCACACCTGTATGAAACCAAATGCTCAACTTGGCGGTCAAAAGTGAAATGATGAGCACTCAACATTGTGTAATGGTGGTAAAATGCCCCAATCTCTCTCAATGGCTCATCTGAACCAAACTGGGAATCAAAGATAGCTCAATTCTTTGACTCCAAACTACTGGTTGGGCAAGATCCTTGTCAATCCTCTCAGCAAACCCAAGCACAAAATCCCTGTGGGGAAACATGGTAGACAAGGTCTCTACAATCTTTCCTACCAATCGTCGTATAACACAAGAGCCCCGGATTAGAGTACCCTTAGAGACTCTATATGAATCCTCCTGCAAGTCAATACTCTCGATTAAATATTCCATGAACGACTCAACGTAGTAGAAATTATACGAGGAAGTATCAACCTCCAATCCCGTGACCCATAGCTGATTTCTTTGAAAATGTGGTGCTCCCAACTATCCAATGCTACTAGTTGTATAAGATATAGAAATAGATTCGCTTCTAGAAGAAGGAAGCAAATCACCATGAGAGCTCATCTTCGTTGAGGTTGTTACCTGCTCAGTACCTACTACATCCGTATCTTTGATGGATGTTTTTGCCACATCATCACATCCATCATCCATAACTATGGAAACAAACTCATTGGGGTTGGTGTTGATTGTACCCACTCTAACGCTACGGTAACCTCATCCAAACGTGACTGTGACTCTTGGAGAGCCAACTGTGCACATTGAAGAGATTCCACAGTCACATCAAGCTCTTTGGTGAGCTCAACCGCCTCCTCTTTCCTTAACAATACCTCATAACAGGTGCTACCCTACTCCATAAGGTAATTCTTGTCAGCAACCAAATGTGAATAATTACGCTTCAAGATCCTGATAGCCTCTTGAAGCGCATAAACCTTTGCTAGGGAAAGACTACTATCACTGTGCTCATCTAGCATAGGAGCACCCAAACCATATGCGGCTAACATCTGATGAATCACATCATAATGCTGAAAAGCTGAAGAGATGTCACCATCACTCACCTTCTTCATGATGCCTTTGTAACCCTTGATTCCTATGCAAGCTCTAAGTCTGGCTCACTGCATTGTGATAGAAAATCGAATTAGAGATGCTCACCAAAAGATTGCTTACCGCATGTGTGCTGCTGTCCTCGCACACATTTGTAATTGAGATACAACTACTCGGTATCTCAATCAAACCCCATTTGAAGAAGCGGAAGCCCTCACTCTATTGTACTCGCATGATACTACTTCCCCCTCAAGAGAAAGTCACTGTAAATCCCGATCTTGGGACTCATCCAAAACCTCCTTAGAGTCGTCTCCTAATATCTGACAAGGAATATCAGACCCCATGCTTCTCATAGCATCCTCAAATGGATCATCAGATGTGTCCATACTGTCTTCATCCAAATCTCCAAGTAGAGTTGAAACTGCCGTCACTTGACTTTGCACACATGACTCTGTCATGCCATGAATCAACAACACTAGAGCATGAACCTACATCTATTGATTCCATTGTAACACTCAAATCACCAGCATCATAGCTGGGTGACTCCATACATGCATCGGTCCCACCTAAAAAAGCAATTGCCTCCTGCATTGGAGCAACACTATGACATTTGACATATAAATCTGGAATAAAGACCACCTCCTCGATAGACTCTAAACAATCAGCAATAACTACTGCCCTAATAGCACTTGCACTATCCACAACAACAACTTTGGAATCCTCAACCTGTTAACGTTGAGTGCTACTGTCCACTAGTGGCACTGACCCATCCACATTTCTTTATGTTGAAATCCATCATCAAAACTATGGATAGGACTAGTTGGTGCCATACTAAACAGAGAGACATCCGCCTTCAGAATGCCAACTAGAGAGAACTCAAGCTCTCTTCTCATCATCCTCAGTATCGGTCTCCTAAAAGCGGAAACCATATACCTCACTGCCTTATCTACCATTGCCGGATCCAACAGTCTCTCTACCAACCTTTGCTGATGAAGCTTAAGTTTCTCCATACTCTCTTAAGGCATCTATTTTCCTGCTGTCTTCCTCACTACTCTACCAGCACGAGGAACTGCTAGGCCTCTTGTATCCGTCCATAGCTAGAAAATGCAAGTGCTGGTCATTCCAATTATAATAGCAGATCTGAAACAACAACGAATTTCGTACCACATAGGATGGTAGGAAACCACTCTGATACCACCATAATGAGCCCTGTTGTTTCTCCAACAATTTGTGCTGAAGAATTGATTTTTATTAGAGTTTTAGGTGACTCTACAACACCCTTAGCATTAAATGAAAGACCGAGATAACTTCTTCAAGAGATTAGCAAGACAATTGCATTAAGATGCAAGAATGATATTATTGATAGTGGACTTCCTTGACATTCAATGGATTGATTAAAATGTACATAATGAACCTCCTTATATAGGAAAGGTGATAATAGACAAAGATAAGGAGAACATAAGCTATTACCTACACAAGGTGGAATCACATGTCCACCGAAAGTGGATCATCCTCCATTATGCAATGAAGTATGTATGATGATGAGGATGATAATGTGATATGTTTACTAAAGGTGGAATGAGATAACGACTATTACCACCTAGAGTGGAATTCTCCTACACCATGTTCTTAATTGAGGTGCAAACTCCTAGGTGTTTCAATCATAAACTACTATGCAATGCATTATCCTAAGTAAGCTTAATTGTAATTAGTGAATATTTAATTACACCAACACCCCCCTTCAGTGCAACTTAGGGGAATGCACTTGAACTCACAATGCAAGATAGGTCCCAATTACTAGGCCATTTTAGGTACCCATGTGCAATATGCAAAGCAATACATGAAATGCAATCTCTCACAAAGCGGAGCAAGAAAGAAAACCTCATGGGAAAAACTCTTCTCCGAAAAGAGAGATGAAAACACACAATGCGTGGATGGATGGAGTACTCAAGATCCCCAAAGAACTACATACATCATGTATATACAAAGAATGATCCCCTTATCGGAAGGAAACAAGGGGATATGGTTATCTCCCCCATATTGAAGAAGCTCCAATGTAGATAAAGAGTACCTGCAAACAAAATATAATCTAATGCCTACAAGAAACATGTCTCCCCTTGGGAAGAAATAAATACATCAAGTGATAAAGAAGCAACTCCATGTAAAAATTGAAGGAGGAGGAAGATCTCCAAGTATGTATCTCTAAAGACTGAATAGGTGTCTCCAAGCTCAAAGATTCTATCACATCATCAAGCTGACCTATGAAATGTGACAACCAAGAGAACATGAAGAGTTGGGAAATCCAATCTCCAAAGAAGGTGAAGAAGTGTCTCAAAGAGAAACCCCCTTAAATTTATTAACCAAATCTGCATTATGACACTCATCTGAAAGAGCATCCAAGAATTCATCCCACACTGCAAGATTTGAAGTACAAAGATCATCCTGCAGAATAGTAGAACTCATGTGTAAAGAAGTAGGAGATGGAGTAAGAATTTCAACACTTGTCTCGAGAACAAAATGATTCAAGTGTTCAATGTTCTCCTCACATGAATAATTCACCCTTGATAAAAAGGGTATGCACATCATGAATATCATCATTGTTATCAGCAAAATGTGAAAATGAATACAAGTGTGTATGATCAACAACTCCAATTGCTATGACATCTCTTGTCTCCATCTCCCTAATGTAGATATAATCAGGAGTGAACTCAACAATTTTCCCTTGTGCCCCACAAGTGATTTGGTAAATGGAAAGGAGATTAGTGGTTAAGGATGGTACACAAAGAACATCATTAAATGTCCCCTTTCTCATAGGAATAGAACCTTTCCCACAAACCTTCATGTATGTGTTGTTACCCATTAATATATGTGGAGAAGTACAAGGCTGAATAGAAGAAAACATATCCATAGAAGATGCCATATGATGCGATGCACCTAAATCAAGAAGCCATTTACCTTGTGCAGGATGCGTGGAAGCTTGTCCTTTACCTTTATCTTTGGATGATGATGTAGATGTAGAAATTGCCTAATGTGTAGAAGGAGTAGACATTGATGAGGGCAACTTAATATTGTTCTTTTGAAGAATGTGAGTGAGCTCATCAATCTTCTTATGAAAACATTTTTGCTCATCATGTCCTAGCTTTTTACAATATGCACATTTCTCTCTCTTTCTTCTAGATGATTCCTCTCTTGAAGAAGACTTGGATTCAGAGTTATGTTGTGAAGAAGATTCATCACCTTTGTTACATTGTTTAGGATCCTTCAATTGCTTCTTTGCTTTGCATTTGGAAGCCTTTGGAGAGGAGTCATTTGCAACCAAGGCTTGATGCTTTGAAGTCTTCGATTGACCCATATGTGCTAACTTTGCTTGTTCCCTTGTGAGCTGAGCTGCAAATTCATCAAGAGAAGGCATTTTATATGCACTACCAAGAGCATCCATAGCAACATAAAATGTAGAGACAAAGATGGAATATTTAGGACCTAGCTTGGAAAGAATAGATAATATTAATTGTTCATCATCTTTAGTAATGCCACAATTAGAAAGCTCCAATCTAATAGAATTGAACTTAGAGAAAAAGTCTTGAATGTTGTCAAAATCTCATGGACTTAGACCTATAAGCTCATTCTCTAATTTGAATTTTCTCATTCTATCAAGTTTACCAAAGATTCCCTCCAATGTTCAAGCATCATGAGGATGTGGACAAGATGCAATGTGATATAACAAATCATGAGAGGTAGATCTAAGAGAGCCAAATGATTTATCCTTTCGATCAAACCATTTCCTTCTTTCTACAACACCTTGAGTTGGTTCTAAATCCTGTCCAAGAATTATTCCAAGCATTCCAATACTCAAATTGATTAGAAACTATTTGTTTCTATTATGATAGTTATATGGAGTGAATAATGGAGGTTTTGAAAAATCCATAATGAACCCAAAGAATGGCTGAAATCAATTGATAACTCCTTCAAATTACTGATTTAAATCAGAAAACTAAAATCCAAGTATTCACCAAGTGCAAATATAGCCAGAAAAGACCTATTTTTGAAAGTGACATGTCCACTTCAAGTCATTGAAAATTGATTCCAGATCTAGAAACTAGATGAAAAATCACACTTCAAAAAAATTTGCACCTGAAAATGTAACCATGTGTGCCTAAACAAAGCCCTGGAAGTTGCAGAAATCAGAATTTGCAATTTTAAGAAAAATTCAAATTCAGAGATCCACAATCACTTGCACCACTATGTAGAACATGGAATTCTATCCCAAAACAATAAAAACTTGCTCTAAAAAAAGAGTCCAAATGATTGAGATATTGTTGTTTGAAAATCACATGTGAATTTTTTTTAATTGTCACCGCCACACCTCCAAAAATAAATTGCTCTAGATTTGGCTTTTGATGTCCAATTTGGATGAAACAAAATTCGATTTAGGAGTTTTTGAACCTCCTCTATATGATGCCAACCTCCGATTTGCACCAACAAGCTTCAATTTTCACCTACAATAGAAGGTCACAAAATACAAAACCCCAATGTTCCTCCAAATTGTCAAATTCTACACCAACAATGAATCAAGCCAAGATTGTACCTCTTGAGAAGAGGTCTTCACACCTTGAGTATTCTGATACCACATTAGAGTTTTAGGTGACTCTACAACAGCCCCATGATCAAATGAAAGACTAAGATAACTTCCACAAGAGTTGGCAAGACAATTGCATTAAGATGCAAGAATGATATTAGTGATGATGAACTTCCTTGACATTCAATGGATTGATTAAAATGTACATAATGGGCCTCCTTATATAGGAAAAGCAATAAGAGACAAAGATAAGGAGAAGATAAGCTATTACCTACACAAGGTGGAATCACATGTCCACCAAAGGTGGATCATCCTCCATTATGCAATGAAGTATGTGCTATGATGAGGATGATAATGTGATATGTGCGCTAAAGGTGGAATGAGATAACAACTATCACCACCTAGAGTGGAATTCTCCTATACCATGTGCTTAATTGAGGTGCAAACTCTTGGGTGTCTCAATCATAAACTACCATGCAATGCTTTATCCTAAGTAAGTTTAAGTAAGTAGTGAATATTTAATTACACGACCAATTTTTTTTTTTTTTTTTTTTGAGGTTTTGTAATTTTAATTTCAACTCAAATGTTTGGATATTACATAGGGAATATACATCTGAAAATTCCAGATTTTAATATTAACTTTAATACCAACAACCTTGTTGGTAGAATATCCCCTATTATCTAAATCAACAATACCCAGAAAAATTAGAAATTAAAATCTATGAACCTATAGGTAAGATATGCCTTGAAACCCTCTGAAATGAAGATTAACAGAAGGCAAAGAATTTTTCAACAAACAAATGCAATCGCAGCTTTGGAAAACGCTGCTCCCAAAGTGCAAATAGAAAATTACACCCTACGACAGATACAAATGAGCGCTCAACCAACTCCAAATTAACAAGGACATAACCGCTTCTTAGTAACAATAATAACAGTATGAGAAGATGCCAAAGTCTAGATTCTCAACACCACAATATCTCCTAACCACAGTTTATACAACAATGGAGATAAAGAACGATTCTCAGAAAATAAATTCACAATACCTTAGCTTCGAATTACTATGAACTTCTCAGCACAAACCCTTATACTTCAACATGTACACAAAAAATCAAAACTTCAGGAACCATCACAAGAAAAATAATATAATCAAATGATCAGATGTTTTTTCCAATCAAATGGGCTCATATTTTTCATCTTCAAATGGCACAAGTTTCCCAAATGAACTCCACTTAAGAAGTTTCCTCCACAGAACATTAAATATTATAAAGTGCCATTTAAATATAATTTATTGATTGCTTTTGGCTTTCCACCATAACATAATATATTGATACACAATGCCACTATTTTTTGTGCTCACGATTTAATACTTTTGAACCTTGTTCCAACGAGCTGTGATACTGAGATGACCAACATACAACACCAACAAAAATAGCAGCCTCAATATATTTAGATGAATAATAATAATTCACACGTCTTGCAAAAACAATTGAAGAAGCATCAAAGTCAGTCCGACAACACTAGAGTGATCTTGATTAAGACTGAAGATGGATGAACTTGACTAGGTGATTTACTATAAATATACCCTCCCTCCAAGATTTTTGGGGTCCAAACCAGAAGCCAGAGATAAAAATTGAGAGCATCACTCAAGTCCTCTAACTCAGCTGAGCTCATTAGAACCAACAGTTTGACCTACTATAAATAGTAAGTCCCTCAAACTGATCCAAAACACACCATTGGGTGTTGGAAAGCCTAGAACCCCACAATTGAGACCCTCAAATCCCAGTGTTAGCTCACGAGGGTCGCGATGGTGAATGAACCAAGCCAACTGCAAGAACTTGCTAAAAATGGGGACAATACATCTTACCAGAGAAATCCCTAGAAGATGTCAAACTAATAATTTACCTTGTTAAACCAAAAGCCAAAGATAAAAACTGAGAGCATCACTCAACTCCTCTAACTCAGCTGAGCTCATTAGAACCAACAGTTGGACTTACGACCTCAAACGAAGCCAAAACACACCATAGAGTACTGGAAAGCCTAATAACCCCACAATTGAGACCCTCAAATCCCACTGTCAGCTCATGAGGGTCGCGATGGTGAACTGACCAAGCCAACTGCAGGAACTTACTAAAAATGGGGACAAAACATCTTACCAGAGAAATCCCTAGAAGATGTCAAACTAATAATTTACGCTGTTAAACTTCATGGTGGAATTTGGATGTTATTGAGTCATTAACAGATTAACAATGGTAGGGTAACCCCAAATCTTGCCTGGTCAATAGAGGAGGCTTAAGGTTGTGGGTAGTTCCCCATGGTCTTGGGTTTGAATTTGAGGGTTTGTTTCTTAAGATGCACTGGATCTGTGGGTGCATACCCAAGGGATAAGTGTCGCTTCTGCTTGCCTCAAGTTGCTGGGCTTTGGGCTGGGTCGCGAGGATGGTTTTGAGTTAAAAGAAAAATTAATCAGATTAATAACATTTCTTAAAATACAAAGTTATATTTTCTGACATGAAGCTACAATGCAAAATTGTATATTAAAAAAAAATTGTAATTGGTATAACAAGGCATTCTTTTCCTTCTGATCATTGAAAATTTCAGATTATTATCCACAGAAAGTGTTTCTTCATTCAAAGTAGGCTTTAAGTTTTTATATTTAGTATATAACAAAAATATACCTATACTATTTTCTAATTCAAGGAAATTCTTCTCCCATAATATGTAGAATGAATTTAAAGAACACTAGGAGGAAAAATATTGTAGTAGCTTATCATATCACCATTGTTGCATCCATACTTGGGATAAGACAGAACCAAAGTGAGTTAATCCTAGAAACTCAAAATTAAGTCCACATTTTCCGCTTGACTATGTATATAGGTTAGATTTTGCCCAAATTGTAATCATCCACAATATATCACTAACCATAGCCAATGTATAACACACTTTATGTGGTTCAGCATAAAGTAAAAAAAAGTTTATGCAAATGACTAATTGGTAGATTAATTGGATTTGGGTAAGCTGGTATGACAATTTTTAGGGATGGGCATGTTTTGAGTGACTCCTTATATATACAACCCTAAAAACATGAATCAAGGTTTGACAATCACACACATATGTCGCATAGAATAAACATAACAACCCTAAACATAAAAATAAGAAACATTAATGTTGGATTCCAAGGTATCATATTCATTTAGCAATGAAGGTTCATAGGAACCCTTGGATGGAAAAAAGAGTGTTTTGGCAAAGCAACATAAGGTTTTAATAACTAATAAAAAAAATGTTGTCTTGTAGATATGCTATTTTTAACTCCATGGTGAAAAAGTTTGACACTTTGAAGAACGTTGGAAATACATTGACAAAGCCTTTGAGCACAAGGAAGCTTAGATGGTGTTGTTAGATTATTAGACCTCATTGCCCTCAATAGTTAGTTGATTGTCTTGGTGATGCCCTTTTGTGTGCTTGCAAAAAAAAAAAAATATATAAGTGCAAAAATATTGGTAAAGGTGTCATAAACCATTAAATATTAATTTTGATTATTAGTTATTATTTGTTAATTGATTGCAAGCCTTAATGGAAAGAGGCATACCACTATGGTTTGGTCACAATTTCAATGTGTTTGTTTTGTTATGATGTGCAAATGTATGTAAAAGAATATCTTGTCATGTAAGATGTGTAGAGCACCTGGGACAATGTAAGTGGTGTAAGAGGATCGGTGATGCACACAAGAGTGCGTAAAAGAGTTGTTACATTAGTGACTTGACTTGTTGATTGTCTTATGCCACATTTTCTGATAACTCATAAGGCATCTTTGAATGGGTTTTGATATACCAAAATAGAGTGCCTAGCTTGATATGAAACTAAGGTTGCTTGTAGTACATTTTGCTCATGCTTTGGAGGCTTTTTTTTTTCAAAAAAGGTTTTGCCAAGGCATATCATTGTGTTACTGTTTTTTTGTGTATCTTACTTTTATAATTTTTATAATTTATAATTTTTTTCTATCTCTCATGGATTAGTGTAGGAAGTGTTACAACAATTCTAGTCTCCCTTTCACTCCACCTTTTCTAATTGATGCAGAGCCAAGGAGGTAACAACAAAACTTCAATGATAAATTCACAAGGTTGAATGATTGCACAAGTTTCACTAGGCTTCTTAAAGGCACTTAATGGCTTCAAATGCACAAATATGGAATAGACCTTCAACTATCTATTTCAACCCCACAGAGTGTTTTAACAGACTCAAAATGACATGTTTAAACAGGTTTTACAATCCCAAAACCCAAGTTCATACACAAACCAAGTTACCCTCCTTGACTAGGCTATTCTCTTCATTAGGACAGCAGACCCTGTTTTCTTGATTTTTCTCCCAAACTTTACAAAACACTAAGCAAATAAATAGGCTTTTCAAATACCCTTTTCGGAGTTTTATAACATATCGAAAATCAGATATCACTCTTTTGGAAAGATTGTACGGAACAGGGCAGTTTGTCTCAAAATTAGGCCTAGTTAGGCCACTTTTACAAAGCAAGTACCGTTTAGACTTAACTCCAGACTTTCAAACTTTCTACAGTAAGGTATTTTGATGCCAAACTAAGGATTCCACAGTCCTTTTACCAAGTTGACCTCTATAAGCACGCTTTCCAACAAACCCTTTCATTAAATGATGCAAAACAAGGGTTTTACGGTTCTCCCACTTCCAGTCACTTCTAGAATCTGTTCAAAGATGGAACACCATATTTAGGACATGCCCTAACTCATCCAAACATAAAAACATACCCTTATTAAGGCAGATCTGCTACTGCTGTACTTGTAGCACCATTTTCCTCTCCCTTTTCCACGGTTAGTCACGGTGATCACCCTCTAATCAATTCTTCCTGCACTTAAAATTGTTAGTGGCATTTGAAATATGTTACAATAGATCCATTCCAAAGGAAACAGCAATTAAATACCCAAGGAATGGATCAGATCATTATTAGAACCCCTCAAAACAGTGATTTCTCTAAACTGTTACAGCACAGTTGGAATGAGTAACAAGACAAAAAGATTTTAATGATCCAGAATCCTTTCAAGCAACCATAAAACGACTGTATGAAAGCCTTATTTCATCCAACAAGAGTTAAATGCTGTAGTTAATGAACATACAATGAAATCATTCAATGAAATGATGTGAAATAACAGGAAAACTGTATTTATTCACTCCAAAACTGAGATTTCCATACAGTACTCCTTCTTCTTCTCCCTTTTTTAAGTTCATAGGCCTCCCTAGGCTTTATAGACTCACATTCTAACTTTCACTAACTTCTTCTATTCGGTTGTGATGATTTACAACTAATAAAACATTAAAACAATCCTAAGAAGTACTAAACTTCTAACTAGCCGTTTAAGCTTATTTCAAATTTGAAACCTTTTAACAAAAGGACTCCAACCAACCCCTAACTAATACTAACATCTTTTAATGGACCTATTAAACCTACTAACAAGCCTCTCTAGGTTCCTAAGGCATTATTAGCCCCATTTACATTGCATTTTAGGCCTAAGGTCTCTATTAGGACCTTTAGGACATTTACTCATTACATTGCATTTTTCATTACAAAAGGCCATAATAGGCTTCAAAATATTCCAATTTATTGCTTTTTTTGACAAGATCTCCTCCTTAGTCCTTGGTGTCTTCAATGATTCACTTGCCCTCCTAGGTGCTCTTGCACCACTAACCTTTGCCCCAACCAGAGGGCATAAGAAAACAATATCAAATGTAATCGAAAACCAAAACAAATACTCAAAATTATGCCGCTCAATGCATGACAAACCTTTATCATTTGGAGATATTTCGGCAGTTAACGCAAAAACCTTTATATCATTTTAAACTGAGTTTTTGTGTTTGCACCCGACACCCTCAAATCGTGTCTGGTGCAAACTGGGTTCAGGTTTGTGAAATAGTTTGTGTTGAGTTTGTTCCCAACCTTGTGGGTCCTCTGTTAGCATGAATCCTGATGATACTACATTGGGGGAGCATCCTAAGCCTTGGAGTATATTGATATGTTGCATTCATGACTATGTTTGTCATTGATATCAACATAGCATGATTTTTGTAAAGACTGGTTGACTAGTAGACATAGATCTTGATGGTACGGACAATGGTTTGATTGTCTGGTGATGCACAGTTACGGACGTGTTCGACACAGTGTCCTCATGATGTGGTCAAGTGCACAGAGTCTAAGTCGAAGACGTACGGAAGTTATACCTGATTTACAGAGAGCAGTTTAGAGACAGTGTATTGGGAAAGCAGTTTCTGATGTTTGTTTGCTAGATTACATCTGAGATGCAGTAAGAAGATGTGCAGTCAGGTAGTGATAGAGGATAGTCGGCTAGTGATGTCAATGAGTGTGCAAGCCCCAATATCGCACATGTAAAGTTTTGTATAGACCGTGAGCCGACAGTGCTATTGTAATTGTAATTAATTAGTTATCTTATTATAATTAATTGGGAAAGCCTCAAGACCGACTCAAGGAATTATTATGAAGCTATGGTAGAAAGGAAAGTTGTTTTCCTTGTTTGTAATTAGAGTATGAATGAGTGTTGTGATCGTTGTATGAAGTGCAAAGTGCGAAAAGAAGTAGAGTGCTTACTAAATGTGTATAAGCGATCCAAGAGATTATTGGATGCGAGATTTATGCTCTGGTTACAAGATCAGAAGGAGCAAAAGTTCCGTTGACAGGACAAAGAAAGAGGAAGGAACAGTATAGTACAATTCTATTATTCTGCAAGGAATAATACAAAGATGATTTGGACAGTGGGTTCATTGGTCTTGCTCTTGAAGCTGTTTGGGCAGTGGGTCCAACTATCTTCTACAACTCCTAATAGGGATTCAAAGTCTCCTAACAGGGACTCATGCATTGAATGTATTCATAGACTCCTAACAGGGTCCATCCTCTAACAAGGAATATTTATATTAGTACATCATCTTGTGGGTACTATCCCCATCGGGGTTTTCCCTCAAATCAAGGGTTTCCCTAGTTAACATATCTGGTGCGATTGTGT
This sequence comes from Cupressus sempervirens, assembly GCA_028749045.1. Lineage (NCBI taxonomy): Eukaryota > Viridiplantae > Streptophyta > Pinopsida > Cupressales > Cupressaceae > Cupressus > Cupressus sempervirens. The sequence goes on along the minus strand of CM053788.1, from coordinate 511,384,328 downwards.
ATGAGTATCTTGTTTTGGTTTCAGTTTATATTGCCCATATGGTTAAGTTTGTTTAAGGTTGATAATTATGATAATAGTTGGATAACTGATTCACCCCCCCACCTCTCAATTATATCAGTGGATTATATGTTCTAACATCCTCATGGGTTCGTGGACCCATAGGGTCGGGCACGGACCCTGCTTGGACCCATCCTAGACCCAGGTGGATCGAGTGGGGATCCGTGAAGCCCTGTGATGACCCACAGTGTCCAGCTCAAAAATTTGTTCCAAAAACATAAAAAAACATTTTATTATTATTTTTTTATTCTAACCCTAAATCACCCATTATGAAGCCTCCAAAAATACTTTTTTTTTCACATTTTCTATCATTTTGCTCTCTCCATCTCTCTAGTTTGAAGTGAGGTGATTGTATTTGGTTGTGGAGTCCCAAATACCTCCCACAAAGTCGATTTGACATTTCAAGAATTTGAATTTTTAATGTTTATCTTTAACATTTGACATTGATCAATGATCAAACACCATAGATTCATACTATGAAATGATTCAATTTAAATTTTATGCATCTCTCTTATTTTTTTGTATATATAATGCACACACACACACACACACACACACACACACACACACACACAAACCCATTCAAACTATAATGAAAAAATAAAATTCACAAACCCATGTTTCGGGTTTTCATATCAGAACCCGAACCAGTAACATAGATTTTAAAATTCAAATATTAGTATTTGCTTATTACTATAGCTTGGTGGTTGACCCAAAATCCACTGCCTTATATATTTCACAATTCAAATATTAATATTCTCTCAATACCATCATGGCCCCCTTAGTAGTATCATTCACATGTATAAAAATAGTTGACAAAGACATTTTGGCGTAGAACTTGTTTCTTGGCAATGCCTAATCATATATAGATTACAGAGACCAACATTCGATAGTTATTAATGCTAAAGAATACAGACTTTATACCAAGGGCAATTTAACAACGAACTTCATTTCATGAAGGGTTAGTTGAGTTTGACTGATTGATAAAAGCTTTCAAAATCACTAACAACACCCTTTCACAGTTTACCCTTTCTTTGACTAGGGATGATGTACATCTCAAAACTTAACAAACAAGTTAGCCATCAATGATATACTCAACAAGCATAATTGAAATCAGAATTTAAATATCACACACTAATAACCATTAAACTGACGTGTGGAATTTAGTAATCCTATCTAATTGGCTTTTTAAATTTCATTTCTAAAATAAAAATGGGGTACTGCCCTGTGGATCTTGCTTAGAATAGCTTGAAGTGCAAGTTGATATGCAACTTTGTAGGAATTCAAATGGACCAACATACTTAGGTGCAATTTTTTCTGCTATCTGCATAGCTCTAGCTCTTAGTTCTATCGGTTGCCTGCTTCAATCTTAGCTTGATCAGTGTCACCTGTCTTCTCCATCTCCCTTAGCATATTTTAACCAATAACTACATGATTCTCTAACTTATTGCAATTGAGTAGAGTTCTGTATTTCCTTCCATTCTACACCACAAGTGTTGCCATTTTGATGGATGGACAGTAGGAACTATTTCATTCAAATTTTGCTAATGGCAGATATTATGTCGACTTATACTGTTCGATCATCGTAATATGTTTATAAGAGATTTTCATATACTTGGTTTTCTTTTGTTTTTGGCCATCAGTTTGTGGATGTAATGTTGTACTCAAATTCAGGATTGTGCCTAAGGCTGATTAGAGAGTGTAATTAAAAACTTGGAAGTCAGTCTGATATTATATTTTCTGGGGCACAGTGCAATCAACAGTTTCTCATCATGCAATTGATAGATTTTTTTTTAGCAGTCCCAAATGAAGTGGGGGTGTCATCCTTAAGTTTCGCAGAGGTGAAATGAACAACCTTTGTAAGCTTATTGATTACTACCTGAATAATGTCATGTTTGTAGCTGTTAATGGTAATCCTTGTATGGAGTCCATATTTTACAGTTTGCCTCTTAAATTCTGGTATGTAACTGTAATAGAGTAGCCGTGCTAAATGGACATTTTCCAATATTGTAATGTCGATTCCTTAGGCAGTTCAAACTACAACCGAGGTTGTTCTATAATCAGGGGTTCCTGTAGGTCAGCAGAGTGATTAGGAGACACAATCGGGGGTTGTGGAGCTTAGCAAGGAGATTTATAAGTTGTTTTGATATTTCAAGACAATCTCCTATTTATTAGGGATTGATTGGGTGTTGACCGAAACACATCACGAAAAGTCAAGGATCATTTTGGAGGGGACTGTCAGTTTGCGTGCTATATTTAGACATCACTAGGCTGGCACACGCATCATCAGTTTTCAATTTTGGATGGCCAGGTCATGGGGTTTGAATGTAAATTAAGTATTAAAGTATTAACTTTAATATTTAATAAAACAAAATAAAGTGATTAATAATGCCATTTTATAATAAATTATAATTATTAAAGTAATACATGGGCCCTATGTCCTAGTGAGATGATGTTGTTTTAAAAAGGGGGTCATTGAGGGGTATTAACACATGAATAAACAATGAATAAATGCATTATGAGCCCAATTCCCAATAGTCATCTTGAGGAGACATCATTTTATTAAAATTTGGCTAAATTAAAAGGTGGAGAAACCCTAATTAAGGCATGTGGCTTGGAGGAGGCATAAAGTAACTTTTGGAGGCATCACTTTATTATTCATTCTTTTTTTACAATTGTGAATTGAATTGGAGATCTGAGGAAGATTTTTACCAGTCGATCAGCCTTATAGGAATGAAAATTCCCATTGAAAATTGTTAATTGGACGAAAACCCAGCTCAACATTGAGGGAAATTTATATAGGGTTTTTATTTGGGCATCAATGGATCACTTCGTAGGCAGATTTTACAGGGTCTATGTTGAGATATGGTGGCTAGGGTTTACGTTGAAGCGAAAATCAGAATTTCAGTGTTGCAGGTCTGATTTGAGAAGTTTCATGACATTGTTGGGAGTGATTGTATTGTTAATATAATGAATAAATTAATGGATTGATCAAATGATCATCTAAAAGATTGCAAAGACTATGTTTCTATAAATATCGTAAATTAAAAATTATCTAATATTTATATAAGTTACAATATTGACCATGAAATAATTAACAATAAAGATATTATGAAAGTGTAAAATCCTGAGCAATATAATATAACTCTGAGTATAAACTCCAGAAATTATCCAAACATAGTTACAAATTTTGAGCACAGATTCAATTGAAAACCAATACTAGAATACAGTATGTATTTGAATTTGTTATATACATCATTCTGAAATTCGTTATTGTAAATATATATGCACCTGTGAAGCGTTCTGGAATACTTTTTGATGCCGACTTATACTTAAAATGAACAACTCCTTGCCAGATTTGCAGTTGATGAATATGGAATGTAAACATTACATTTGGAAGCCATCCATGGGGCACAATACTCTTTTTACCTTTTTGTTACGAATGAGTTTCATTCCTGTGAATTACTCCATGTTGGCACGATTCTAAATATTCACTATCTTCTTGTGAATGGATTCTATTGTGTCCAAATCTTCTTCCTTTATTTATTCACAAATTTTGCTAGAAATATTATGGAGTCGTGCTCAATATCCTGCAGTCGACTGTAGACAAAATTTGTTATACACCACCACTGTACACAATCAAATCCGCCTCATTGTCTTTTTTGCGAGCATGTACAAACTAGTATTCACTGGCGGTTATGTTTCTATGTTTCGAGTCTCCTTTGATTATTGCCTTCCAATCATATGCGATGACACCCATTACTCTACTCCTTGGAATAACTTAATTAATTCAGGGTATGACTTTGAGTGCATTCTGGTATTGTCAAATGTGAAATCTAAATTCAACTCTGCTTCCACTAGGCCAGGGAAGACCCGGCGAAAGAAAATCAATGGATGTTTTTGCAACTTCAAGTTATTTCTCCAAATCTCATCTATCTTCTTTCTTCGCCCCAATTGGCTTAAAAATGAGTTGTATTTAGCTTAGTTACTCGGGTTTTTTGTTTTGGCCCAAGAACCTTGCTTGGGTTCAAACCAGTTTGAAATATTGGTCTGGTTCAACCTAGGTTCGATTTTCCTTGGGCTGGTTTGAACTCGTAGTCCAGAATTTGAACTTGGGCAAATTTTTGCTGCCTAGATCGAATTTGGGCGAATTTACGTAGACAGGTGACTTTCAAGTCACTTTTTATAACCAATTTTATATTTTTTGAGTTCTGGTTGCCCTAAAAAGTGAACTTGAAAATTGAAATATATGATGGTATGATCTTTATTCATGATGCTATGATTACAAGTTATGTGTTTAAAGTTTATACCTATGGTGTTTTTGTTGTTTGAATGATTAACATTGTTTACATCATATGATTTTATGATACTCTATGCTTCTAGGCTTCATAAATATTTATGTATATAATATTTTATAATTTTTACATGTTTTTGTACGAATGGACCCAAAACCCTTTACAAAATTTTTCCTTACCAGCGAACAGGTTCTTCGAACTCGTATTTTGAATTGAACTCAAACCGGTCACTAACGTATTTAGTTGCCACTCCCATGGAATAGTTGCCAATTTTGTGGGATACCCGAAAACTGACTTATTAATTAATAATAGTTTGTTATTAATTATTATTATTTTATTCACCAAACATTATTTATTAATTATAATATATTAGCTCATAAAATTGACACTAATATAATACAATTAATATATATATATATATATTTATTATATTGTATTTTAGAAAGACAATTCTAGAGGATCATTACAAATCTCCTCCTCCACATGTTGCTTTCCCACAAGCAACTTTAAATTGGGATGCTGTAACACTTGTTCGCCTTCCCAAGTAGCATTATCTATAGGTAAATTCTTCCATTGTATTAGATATTCCTCAATAGAGCAGTTGTGCAAAGGCCTTTCTCGAGTATCCAAAATTTTGTCGAGTATGTTTTCCTACTTTCCTTCTAAATCCAAAGTTGTTAATTCTTCAGATACAATCACTTGTTTCCCCAATGACTTCTTGAGGCAAGAAACGTGAAAGACATTATGTATGCAACTGCTCTTGTGTAAATTTAGTTCATAAGGGACTACATCAATTGTTCTGACAATTTGATAAGGCCCATAGAATCGGGGTCTCCATTTCTCAGCTCCACTGCGTTTGAGCGAAGATTGTCGATATGGCTACAACCTAAGATATACCAACTCTCCTTCAAATATGCACTCAATACGTTTCTTGTCAGCATAAATGTTTTGTTGATTCTATACAGCTTGCAAGTTTTCCTTAAATGCTCTAAAAGTATCCTGACACTCCTGAAGCACACTCTTCAAGCCAATTCAGTGACTTGGTCACATTGCTGTGGTCAAAAGCAAGATCAACAAAAGATAAAGCATCATACGCTTACAAAGCTTTAAATGGAGTCATACCAATAGACATATGATAAGTCGCAATATAACAATATTCTCCCAAATGTAACCATCTAATCCAAGCTTTTTGGTGTCTAACAACGTGATTGCAGAGTTATCCTTAAACCTATTTGTTTACAATTTCAGTCTGACCATCTGTTTGTGGGTGGTAGTTGGTGCTATGATTTAACTTTGTACCTGTTAACCTGAACAATTCCTCCCAAAAGATTCTCAGAAACCTATTGTCTTGATCACTAATTATATTCTTTGGTAAATCATGTAAGTAGAAAATTTCCTTGGAAAAGATTCTTGTGATCTAAGCAATTGTAAACTCTGTAGTGATAGCAAAGAAACACACAAATTTCATTAACCTGCCAACTATTACAAAAATGCAATCTTTACCTTGTGCCCAGGGTAATTCAGTAATGAAATCTATGGAAATACTTTCCCACTTTTGTTCTGGAATAGGTAAAGGTTGTAACAATCTTGTTGGATATGTTTGTTTGGATTTATTCCGTTAACAGGTAATGCATTCCTTAACAGTACCACAATACATCTCCCTTCAGCCCTTTCCATGTGAATCGTTCACGGACTTGCCTGTAAGTTTTAAAACATCCTGGATGTCCTACCAAGGGTAAATAATGAAGTGCCTGCATGATTCTCAATTTTAGTTTAGGCCCTAGTAACAAAAAAATTCTTTGTAAATAATGTCATTTACAATCTTGCATCTATTATCTTGAACATTCCCATCCAGTAAGTCACAAGCAAATGCATTCTTAGAATATTCCACTAATAAAAGAGATTTCTAATCAGCCATTACCACTGATATAGCATTTATTTCAGGTTTCTTGGATAAAGCATCCACAACCACATTGTTCTTCCCTTTAACATATTCGATTTCAAAATCATAAACTTGAATCTTACTGATCCATTTCTGCTGCTTGTCATTCAAAACTTTCTGGGTCAAGAAATATTTCAAACTATTATGATCAGTTCTAACCACAAATCTATCACCCACCAAATATTGCCAATGAATGCATTATTGCAAACGTTTCCTTATCATATATTGAATACAACCTTTTAGCATTATTGAGTTTCCTGCTTTCATAAGCTATAGGATGTTTGTTCTGCTTTAAAACTACTCCTAATTCTTCACCAAAAGCATCACATTCTAATACAAATGTCTGATTGAAATCTGGAAGTGCAAGAACTGGGCAAGAGCTCATTACCTCTTTAAGTTTATCAAATACCTGTTGTGCTTCCTCGGTCCATCTGATAGCCCCCTTTTTGGTAAGATCTGTCATTGGTACTCCAAGCTATGAGAATCCCTCTAACAAATCTCCTGTAATAACTGCGTAAGCCAAAGAAACCCCTTAAATCTAAAAGATTTCGTGGAGGTGGCCAATCCAAAATGACTCTAATCTTCTCTTGATGTACCTGTACACCTTTAACACTGATCATGTGACACAAATATAAAATTTCTGTCATACCAAATTCACATTTAGAGGCTTTTGCATAGAGACTGGGATTCCATTATACCCGAAATCTCATCAATATGTTAGAAGTGTTCCTCTTAAGACTCGCTGTAAATCAGTATATCATCAAAGACAACTTGTAGAAACTTCCTCAGTTGTTTATTAAAAATATGATTCATACAAAACTAAAATGTTGCCGGAGCATTTGTCAATCCAAAAGGCATGGCTAAAAACTTCATAGTGACCATAATGACAACGGAAAGTAGTTTTATGAATATCTCGTTCCCTTAATTTAATCTGATCATATCCTGACCTCAAATCAATTTTAGAAAAATATACAGCACCATGTAAGCCATCTAACAATTCATCAATTGGGGGAATCGATGCCTGTTTTTTAGAGTCATTTTATTGAGGGCATGGTAATCTATACACATGCGTAGAGTCCTATCTTTCTTTTTGACCAGCGCTACCGATGAGCCAGAAGGACTTGAAGTTGGCCTGATATGTCCCATATCAAACAACTCCTTATAGCTTATTCTATTTCATCTCTAGATGCTTTAGGATATCTGTAAGGAGTAGTGTCGTCTGGCTTCACTCCTTCCAATTTAATAGTATGTTCAAAACCTTTATCGGAAGGCACTCCTAGGGGTATATCACTGAAAACCAAACTATGTGAATCTAAAATCTGCAACAAGTCATCTTGATAATGTTTAGATTCAAAACCTGTTACTTTGGTGGAAATAAGACATTGTGCTGACCAGGCAGCATCATCATAATGGAAATAGCCTCCATCCTGTTAGCAGAAATGATCCTAGGTCCACCATTTGACATTCCCCTGAGAATTATCTTTTTCCCATTAATCTTGAAAGAAAACTCCTTGGGCATCAAACTTTGTGAATATTTATCCAAAGTCTCCATCCATTGGATTCCCAAAATAACATTAGTGTTAGCCAAATCAACCACATAAAAATTATATTTAATCGTATCATTACTAGGACCAATGCTTAGTTGAGGAACCTTCTATGTGCTTACTAAAGTATTACCGCCTGCTACTCGGACATCAAATTCTTCATGCTTCTTTGTATGCAAGTCATGTTTTTTAACAAGAGCAGTATCAATGAAATTATGTGTAGCACCACTATCTATCATAACAATAACTTGTTGTCCTTGTAAAACCCATCTTACTCTAAAAATATTGTAATGCAGAGTCCCTGTCATGGATGCTATTTCACCTTTCCCTTGTTTATGTTCTTGAACTTGTTCTACAACTTTATAACCTTGTTTTGGGTTTGGATCTATATTTTTCTCATTTTTACTTTCTGATACTACTTCAATGTAATGAATTTTCCCTTTTCCCAAACATTTATGACCCGATGTTGATGCCTCTTTACAATTGAAACATAACTTTTTCCTTCTAAGTTCATTGCGCTCCTTTGTATCCAACTTTACTAAAAGGTTTTTTTTTCTTTATCTGGTTTTGGTGGTGGTCCTTTAAAGGTTTTCCCTTTTGAAGAGGGTTCCAATTCCCTTGCTCTTTTAATGGCTGTCTGTAAAGGAGGATTTATGGATTTGACTCAACCCGAGAGCATCAGATAACCCATCTATGATTATCACAGTTTTTTCTCTCTGTAATCTCAGATACTTATACTGCTAATTTTTCAAATTCAAAAATATATTGTTGTACTGTCCCTATTTGTTTAAGCTGAGTTAAATCCTTTAGATGAAGTCTCGTGTCCTTAGAATCAAACCTGTCTATGAGTCTCTCAGTGAACATAGCATATGTGCTAATCTGGTTATGTCCCAAGGTTATTTGTCCATGGTGCCACCATTCATGTGCCACCCCTTCCAAATGGAAAGCTGCACTTTGATTGCTTCATCTTCCATTGTAGGATTTAATTAAAAGTAAAGTGTCTAGTTTTTGCACCCAAGCCTTGACAATTTGTTTTTCTCGATCCATCAATATAAGGGATAAACATCTTACCAATTTTTCTTTGCAATTCATTGTTGTAACCTCACTGTCCCTTAGGTCTATGTTTCATATTGACATCCAAGTATTCTCTAAAAGTCATTGATGATCTAAAGTCATCCCTTGATTGTAATCAATCCTGATATATTTCTTCTTGTAATTCTATAATGGAAGGCTTTCTCTTTCAGGCTATGGATTCCTAGGTGTGAAGGTTGGCATGGAAGGCCTTGAGGTCGGAGAACCCTCATGCTGGTTATTTACTGAATGATCCTCCCAACCACCATTTCTCCTTGCATTATTCTGATTTTAATTAAGATTATGGACCATAAACTGAGTCATCAAATTAGTCATATGAATAACATTGTTCTGCATATCCTGTTGGCTCCTATGCAATGCTGCTATAAGATCTGTAGTATCATCTACTTATTGTTTTGTTTAAAAAATATTTCTTCGTTTGTTTCTGTATGATTATGTTCAGTGTCAACATGCATGGATGAACTAGAAGACTCTACTGAAGTGTTAGGATCCCTATTTTGTTTAAGGTATTACAAAAATTATAATGCCCCTTTTGCATATGTTTGGACTATGTGATTCTCTTCACAAGCTGACAGGAATGAAAAGCTTTGGTACCAATGTAAAATCCTGAGTAATATAATATAATTTTGAATATAAACACCATAAATTATCCTGACACAATTACAAATTTGGAACATAGATTCAATCGAAAACCAATATCAGAATACAATATATATTTGAATTTGTTATATACATCATTCTGAAATTAATTATTGTAAATAGATATGCACCAGTGAAGCTTTCTAGAATACTTCTTGATCTCGACTTATAATTCAAATGAACAACTCCTTGCTAGATTTGCACTCGATGAATATCGAATGTAAACATTACATTCTGGAAGCCGTTCAATGGAGGCATGATACTCTCTTTACCTTTTTGTTACAAATGAATTTCGTTCCTTTGAATTACTCCATGTTGGCGTGATTCATAATATTCACTTTGTCTTCTTGCGAATGGATTCTATTATGCCTAGATCTTCTTCCTTTATTTATTCACAATTTTTGCTAGAAATATTATGGAGCTGTGTTGAATATCCTGCCGCCGACTGTAGACAAAATTTGTTGTACGCCACCTATGTATATAGTCAAATCCGCCTCCTTGTTTTTTCTACGAGCATGTACAAACAAGTATTTACTGGCGTTTATGTATCTATCCAACATTTCGAGTCTCCTTTGATTATTGCCTTTCAATCATATGTGTTGACACCTATTACTCTACTCCTTGTAATAAGTTATTTAATTAATTCTGGGTATGACTTTGAGTGCATTTTGATATCGTCAAATGTGAAATCTAAATTCAACTTTGCTTTGACGAAAGGAAATCAATGGGTGTTTTTGCAACGCCAAGTTATTTCTCCAAATCCCATCTGTCTTCTTTCTTCACTCCAACTGGCTTAAAAGGAGTTGTATTTAGTTGCTACTCCAATCGAATAGTTGACATTCTTGTGGAGTACCCAGAAATTGACTTATTAATTAATAATTGTTTGTTATTAGCTATTATTATTTTATTCACCAAACATTATTTATTAATTATAATATATTAGTACATAAAATTGTCCTAATATAATATAATAAATATGATATATATATATATATATATATATATATATTATATTGTCTTTCAGAATGACAATTTTGGAGGATCATTATAGAAAGATACTATTCTAATACCCTCCCTTAATGGTCACTCTGTCAACTACAAAAAGTTATCCCCTAAATTTTACAAACTTATCTGGGCTTAGAGACTTAGTGAGAATATTTGTTGTTTGATCCATAGTCGAAACGTAAGCAACTTAATTGATTCGTCTTTAAGCAGCTACCAAATGAAATGACAATTAAGGTCGACGTGCTTGGTTCGCTATTGGAAGACTAGATTCTTGGCCAGATTGAGCACCCCTTGATTGTCGTAGTAAAGGGGAGTAGGATTTGCTTGAGACATTTTGCATGTTTGAAAGTATCCTTTGAAGCCAAATTGCCTAACAAGATCCCTTAATTGTTCCTTGATACTCAACTTCTATTAAGGAAATAACCACATCCTGCTGTTGCTTGCTAGTCCATGTGCTTGCACCAAATCCCAAATCGAAAACATAAGAAAATGTTGATTTTGTTTCGTTAATGGATTTTTGCCTGATCCGAGTTTGTAAACCAATAAGTCTAGGATTGTGACTTTTGTTGTACAACAGACCAAAGGTATAAGTGTCCTTCACATAATGTAGCACATGCTTTGCTGCTATCCATTGATCATCCCTGGTGGTTGTCGTGAAGCATGAATCGTAGCTCACTGCAAACTTGAGATCAAGCCTGATAACATTAAGGTAGATGAGGTTGCCCACCAATTGCTTGAATGTTGATTCATTCACCATAGGTGAATCTGATTTGGCTGTCGGCTTTAGCCCTTTCTCCATAGGTGTGGATGTAGGTTTGTAGTCTTGCTTTCAAAATTGTATAGTAGATTGTGATAAGATGATACTTCCTCAAGTTTGCCAAACTTCAACACCTAGACAATAGTACAAAAGTCCCAAATTTGTCATGTTAAATGATTGACAAAGACTATCTTTGATTTGATCGAGCAGAAGTCTCGAACTAATAGTGATAATCAAGTCATTAACATAGACAAGAAGAAGAAGAATATCACCAGTAGTGTTTTTGGCATACAAATCACAATCAAGTGGACTTCTTTGAAAGCCATTATATGTAAGGTTCTTGTCAATTTTGATGTACCAAGCTACTAGTTTCAAGCCATAGAGTGCTTTCATCAGTTTGCACACTTAAATGTTCTTTTCTAGCAACATTGAAACCAAGAGGCTGCATCATGTAGACTTCTTACAACTCACTGGTGAGGAAGGCACTTCTAACATCCATCTAATGGATTTTCCAACCAAACAGGATCGTTAAGGCAAAGACGAGGGTACATTTTGTTTGTAGGAGCAAATGTCTCCTCATAGTTAATACCTTCCTTCTGTGAGAAACCCCTAGCAATGAGATGAGCTTTGTACTTCTCAAGGGTTCCATCAACTTTATACTTAACTTTATATACCCTTTTGCAACTAATGGGCTTCTTCCTTGGAGAAGATCAGAAAAAACCAAAGATTTATTCTTTAGAAGACTATGATGTTTAGTTCATAGCCTTTTCTTGTTCAAGAATTTCTTTAGCCTTAGTATATGTTTGAGGCACAAAAATACTATAAATGCTGGCCATTAGAGCAAGTTTTATTGTATTTTTCTATTGCTCTTGTTTTTGGAAGATCTACCCTTGATGAGCTCATTCATTTGAAGATCATTGATGGTTTTAGCCCACTATTTAGGTCGAAGAGTAGAAGAACCAACATCAAATGCACGAGGAAGAACTATAGCAAGTTATAACATGAGGAGTGTCATCCAGAGTTAATTTAGATAGTGCATCATCAAACTTAGAGTTTGTGTCATCCCTCCCATTAAGTTAACCAAATGGAAGTTGGACACCAAAATCAATAGCCTTTGAAGGTTGATCATCAAAATTTTGCACAAACGAGGAAAGTTGAAAAGGTCCTATTTCTTAATCAAAGACAACATCTCAACTGAAGATAAGTGGACTAGTGTCTACGTCAATTAACAAGTAATCCTACACACATAAGTTTCTAACTCTTGGAATCCAACTTGGAGTGTTGGGCATGAGTTCAAATATATGCAAAAGAGCCAAAGACCTTAAAATTGTTAATCCTAGGTTTGCGATCAATCTAGACTTCCTCATAAATCTTCCCCTTAATACCTTGTTTGGGAGATCGATTAAGGAGATAGACTATAAGAAATACTACTTCTACCCTCTTACGGTTAACTGATGTTTGATGCTGTGTCTATCATAAAAGTCGAAGAAAGTATTAGAATAAAATTCGCCCATTATCTGACCTAATAGTGACCATGGAACAACTTGACACTTTTTATAGTAAGGCCTTAAACTTCCAAAAATATATATACACATCTGATTTCTATTTAAGAAAGTACATCTGCAGTTTACAACTGAAATCATAAACAAAAAACAAGAAATACTTGGCGCTAGTAAAATATGTATTAATCGGTCCACATACATTAATAAGAATCAACTACACTACCTTTGATATTATCTTCATGATTTTCTTATATATTTGATGAGCTACTTCGTACTTGAGATATTTCATGTGTTATTGTGGTTCATGGTTATTCATGTGATGATATTTAAAATGCTTTGATATAATGATTATAGTTAGATTCATGATGATGTTTATACGGATTATGGATACTTGCCCCATGCTTGCATGTGTATGGTTTACATGTATGTTTTATTTCTGATTGACGTATCTAATGTGGTTGAGGGAGGGAGTCATAGTCACTTACAAGTCGGGATCTACACAATATACCACTCCCCGCCATTGCCTGTTTAGTATATATATATATGTACCTGCTCGACTTCTATGCAGGTTGCAGGTATTGGGCATCGACTTCTTTGAATTGATAGGATGAGTGTGCCCTATCGCAGTATCTTAATGGTAAATGAGGGGAGATAGTTTTGAAGTCCAAATCCTAACCCAGAGCCCATTTTGTCCTGTGGTAAAGGACAAGTATCTGTTTACTCTACCCTTCCGAATTCGTCAAGGTGACGTGAATTTGAGAACCTAAGCCTTGAGTTTGATTCTTATGCTTTGTCTAGTTGTCGAGTTTCTTTTGAGTATGTGGTTTACTTTACGAGTTCAAGTCTAATTAGCCAATCAAGAAAATTAATTTGAATAAATAAATTAATAGCTACGATAATACCGGTGACTTAAGGGTTGACGTAAGAACAACCTTAAGACAGCAGTTATATCTGGACTTGGGTGATTGATAGCAAGAACTCAAAGTTTCCTACGAACAATCTTCTTGAAATAAAAGAGCGAATAACTAACAAAGCTCGAAGTCTCTGTTTAGCTATCCAAGTATGATATAATATTCTAAGAAGTTGAGCTCAAAGTCTAAAATTCTTAGCACTTGCAACCACTATTTAACTAAATCAATCTCATTAATGAAAGCTCAAAGTCTTTCAAAAACAACACCAAAATTCTCAAATGCTTTCAAAGAGAGAAGTAATAAAGACGAATCAATGTAACATAAGAAACAAAGATCAATTCCAAGTATCTCAACACAAAGTTTGGGAAAAAATTGCTTCTTTATTCACTTCAGAAATTTGCAACAAGAAATACAAAGCCTTCTATTCACAAGCTCAACCTTCTCCTCTATAGAAAAAATGATTATTTACAATGAATTCTCTCCTTTATATAGGAAAAACGAAGAGAGAAAGGTGGAGGAAGAAGTTGAACAACCTTAATTACTCATCCTTATCCTATTAACTAATTTGATTTTATTTAAAATTGCATGTCTAATGTGATTGCAATTGAACTCCAAGAGCTACTTGCACAGGTACATGTTATCCTGTACTTGCAACAAATTTATTAAAAGCATACAAAACTATAATTTGGAGTTTTCACATGGTATCAACCAATTCTCAACATTTACGTAGGGATTCTCGTATAATTGTAGCATCTGATTCACTAGTGTGTTGCAAAATCATGATGAACTTTCGGAGTGTGCTTGCTGCCCTAAATGTTTCCTTGCTTGAATCTTCCACTTGATTATGTAAATTCTTCAGTGAAAACTTCCAATTTGCAAGCATGTCAAGCACATGGATCTTGAAATCATCTGACTAAAGTTGTAGGTTAATGACCTTTGCAAACTTGGTGACAACTTCTTGTTGATTCCTTATTTTGTTGTCTTTGTCAATAATTTCACATAGCAATTCTTTCAAAGCTCCTTTAATTTTATCTTCTTGAGTAGACATTATAAGTATTGCTGCCTTTACCTCTTCAATGAGCTTTTCGAGAACTTGTTTCTTGTTTTCCATAACATGCATGAAGTCATGATATATTTCAATAGATGTAATATCATTATACTCGCACAAGAAGTTTAAATCAACTTCCATCATGCTGTTCCAAGCACCAAAATCACCGTCTATCAATTCAAATCAATGATTAAGTGATTTCAACATGTCATTGAGTTTAGCGAAGATTTCACTTTCTTCAATTCTGAGTACAGAAACACTCGGAGTCCCTCTTTTTCAATATTGTTGCCCCATTCATCAACAGTATGTGCCTTCTGCTTCTCCCTTTCTATGCATTCAACTGAAACAAGTTCACTGGCAACCAAAGTAACGAGAATCGGAATCGGATCGGAATTGGCAAGGCCGAATCGAATCGTGAATCGGCCATGAATCGGCTATGAATCGGCAAATTTGAAAAAACCTTTTAAATTTAGAGATTTTAACAATTTAAAACTTATTTCAGGCACCGTTTATTGAATATAACTTAAACACACTATAACATCATCAAATAGAAGTTAAAACTTAACATACATAAACATGGAACATAAAATCCATCACATACGTAACTTTGTTTAATGTAAAATGAATTGTAGGCTAGCTGAAGTAAATAGAAATCATATGATCATAATGATTCAAATCATAGAATTTATGTAAGATGAAGATCCATAAGACATCAAATCATAAATGTATGTAAGAATCTAAGATGAAGATCCATGAAACGTGTGTCTATTAGTATCAATATCTGTAAACAAAATGAAAAAACAAGGCTTCAACTCAAGTCTCATCATCATCCTCAAGCTCGGCCGCAACCTCAGCCTCAACCTTTGAGTATCTAGTTTGCCTACTAGAAAGGCGTCTAAGGTAGGTCCTAGAAGACCGCCGAGCCATATCCCCTGCATGTAAGATGGGCTCACGAACAACATCACTACGACCTGTGTCTGTGCATGCGCGTGTGCGTTTACCAGTGTCTGAACATGCTCTAGTTGCCTCCTCTGCCATGGCCATAGCCTCAGCCTTTATATCCACGTGGTCAACCCACTCACGGTTTTCCTCAGTGAAGATTGGATCCACAACCTCTGTGAGCCACTCTGATTCTGGATCAATCTCCCCCAGAATGATCGGAGAGTAGTCAACACCCAAAATTTGTCTGATCCTAAGGCAAAGGTTGTAATAAACAAAGATAAGATCATTCAACCTTTGCACAGTCAACCTATTTCTCCTCTTCGAGTGGATGTGCTCGAACATGGACCAACTGCGCTCACATCTAGAAGCGCTGCTTGTCTGAGTCAGAATATGGATGGCAATTTTTTGAAGTTTTGGGGTTGTGGGCCCAAACATTTGCCATCATCTATCTGAAATAAGGGAAATCAAAAATAGTTAGTCTGATTTACAACTTTAAAATTACATAATCAACAATTAAAATTTAAAATGCACAACTTATAAGTCATAAACTTTAGATTCATGAATATATTATTTAATTTTTACTTAGTTCTATTGTTGTTCGAGCATCTATGACCATCCTACTAGAGAAAAGTGGCCCTTCTTTATTATTCAACTTGTCAAGCTCAATGATTGTAGCTGTGCTATCCTCATCACTACTCAACCTTTGGATCATTGTATATAAACCGGTGAGAACCTCCTCATTCGCCTTGAAGTCAGGGTGGAAACAAAATGCCGGATTAAAAAAGTAAGTTGTTGCATAGATGGGTCAGTGGAGCTGATTCTTTCATCTACTATCAATAATATCTCAAATAGGGGCATACTTCTCCTGCACTCTTGCATACTGGGCTCTAATGGTCTCTTTGGCCCTATCCATGCCCTCATAGATGTAGTCCATAGAGGGCTTCTCCTCATCAACAATTTGTAGGAAAGATACAAGGGGCTTAATGACCTACATATAAAGTAAAATGAAAATTTGAGTCAAAACTTACATATAAAATAATATAACTTAAAGTAAAACTAAATTATTAAACAATTAAATATTAAACATTAAATACTAAATAGTAAATTATAAAATACTAAATGTTAAATTGCAATAAATTTACCTTAAGGATTTCTTTAGCAGGTTTCCAAAATCCACCATCATCAAATATGCAATTCACCACATCTACCCCTGTAGTGGTTGTAGCATAGGAAGATGAAATCCAGTCCCACCCAACAAACATGCTCCTCAAATCATCCCTTGATGTTAACAAGGACTGCAGTGTGATGAAATTCGAGGCAAATCTCGTGATGCCTGGATGAGCTAACTCCTTGTCTCTTGTGTACTTCCTCGTTGTGCTAAGGACAAATGAATGATTATAAATAAACTTGCATATATTTTTTGCCTTTTCGACACCTGACTTGACCCACTCAAGCTTGCCAATTTCCTCCAACATGAGGTCAATGCAGTGTGCCACACAAGGGGACCAAAATATGGAGGGGTGCCTCTTTATCAAAAGTTTACCTACAACAATTTTAAGTTAATTAGAAATTCAAACATGTTAGAACTTAGGAAACTTAGAATTAGAAAAAGTTTAAAATTCAAATAAATTTATTTTCAGAACTTGAAAAGTTAAAAGTTTACCTGTAGCAACATAACTTGCTGCATATTCCCCCACCTTTGCTATGACTTCCTCAATAACCTTACATAAGTATGTGGGGTTTTTTATATAAGCAAAAGCATCAATGGATTTGAGAAACATGGTATATCCTACAAAACAACGAATTATAAAAGATTATCAACAAATTAGCAATCAACAAATCAAAATTTGAAATATAATATATTCAATCACGATTCACAATTATGTATGTAAGAAAGTAGAATGATCAATCACCTCTACTAGATACAAGAAAATTGAGGAGTGTTCTATTTCTCCTATTTGTCCAACCATCAGTCATGATGGTGCAACCCTTTTTGAGTCACTCTTTTTGGTTCTTCTCAAGCTCAACCCTCATATCCTTTACCATATCATCTAAGAGGTATCCACTCAACTCAGGCTTAGTTGGGGCTTTTGACCCTGGACCACAAATAGCAACTGTATCTATCATGTTTTGCCAATAAGGATCATGATGGTGCAACCCTTTTCGATTCACTCTTTTCGGTTCTCCTCAAGCTCAACCCTCATATCCTCTACCATATCATCCAAGAGCTATCCACTCAACTCAACCTTAGTTGGGGCTTTTGACCCTGGACCACAAATAGCAACTGCATCTATCATGTTTTGCCAATAAGGAGCCCCATCACAAATAGATAATGATTAGAAATTTAGACGTCAAATCATTATGTAAGCTTGTAAAGCAAATCTACGATTAATCAATGAATTATAAAACAAGTAAATATAATTAAAGTTGTACTTTTAAGTTTAACTTTAAAGAAAATAAAGAAAAAAGAATCAATTACATGGCTGCAACAAATGGAATGTTGCAAAAATACCAAAATTTGTATATCTCTTTTCTGGCAGCATCATGAATCTCCTTGTTCAAACCCATGCCCTCAAGCATGGGTTGTGAGCCAAGAGTAGTGTGGGGCACAAAGTAACTATCCATTCTGTTTTTTCGCACTTTAGGCCGCAATAGGTTGGAGTTGGACTTAGTCTCAGTATAAGACCGACTAGCACTAGCACTCACATGAGCACTAGAACTAGGATGAAAAGGAGGCTTGGAAGAACCCTCTCCAACACAACCTACAGATGCGGAAGTTGATGCAAATGCAGATGCGGATGTGTCTACGGGAGCATGGGAGCCAATAGCTCTTAACCCTTCAAGTTGCATTTTCTTATTCAATTTCTCTTCATATTTTTCTAATGCCACTAAACAAGTGCGTTTTTCCTTAGCAGTTTGTTTAGTGCAAATTGTAATATCATGTCCAGGTATAGCAGCAATGTGGTACTTGAATCTATAAATACCTCCAGAATTTATTTCTTTACAAAACATACATTTCATTTGAAATTTGTTTGTTCCAGGAAACTCTTTGGTATATTTCCAACATTCATCTTTTTTACCCATTGCGGAAAATGAAAGCAAAGAGCTGCTGCAATAAGAAAATTCATGTAAAATATCAAAGTTTGGAACTAATAAACAAAAAGCTACAAAACAACAAACTCTAGTTTGCATTTTAGTAAAACTAAAAAACATTCAAGATTTGCAAATGGAAACTAAAAAGATTTAACAAAAAATGCATAATACACTAACATGCAAAAAAAAAAATCAGCACTTACCTCTTGCAAATGAGTTGAGGAGAGTTGATATTGACTCCTTAATGCTCCCAATGCAATTTATGGTCTCCTCAGATGGACTTCTCATCTTTTTGGTGCTCTTCCTTTTTGCTGGTTGGAAACTTGTGGTTTTTCTTTTCTGTTCTTCTCTCTCACTTTTCCTCTTGTCTACTCATGCTTAACAATTAGAAGGCCCTTTAGGGTTAAAACGAAGAGGAAATGCCAAAAAGAAAAGAAAAAAAAATGTGTTTTTAAAAAAAATTTAAGCCAACTTTCTTGCATGCCATGGCCGATTTTTAGGACCAATTCAGGCGATTCATGTCAAAAAATCGGCCGAGATGATTCACGATTCAAAAGAAATTGCCTGGCTTGAACCAAATCGCCAAACCGGCGATTCAGGCAATTATCGGAACTATGCTACCAACAAATGACCTCTTCATATCTTCAATGATTCTCAACACGCGTGCATTCTCGTCTTTTAGTTTTTGTTTCTTTTCCCATATTTCGCCATTCTTTCGAGAGAGAAAATTTACTACCTCGTGCATCTTGTTGAAAACCCACCTTGTCTATTTACCAAGCTCAACCCTTGTGATTCTATAATTAGTAGGTTGCATGTCTTCAGTAGATTTCTCCACAACTGGTTCAACGACCGCAGCAAATTTGATGTGATTTTCATCAATCGTCACTCGAGAAACTACCTTTTCTTTTTTATTCTTGGAAACCCTTGATTTACTTGATTATCAGCCTCTTCAGGTGGGATTTCTTCCTTCTTTCTCTTTTGTGTGATAGTGCTCAACTATTGAGGAATACTGAAAGAAGATGCATTAGCTGAAACAGTAGTCACCATAGTTAATTCAGGATTATCTTGTACAATAGTAGTAACTATAGCCGGTGTCTCCGTCTAAATAGTCATAGGAGGAGG
The DNA here is from genome assembly GCA_028749045.1 of Cupressus sempervirens. NCBI lineage: Eukaryota > Viridiplantae > Streptophyta > Pinopsida > Cupressales > Cupressaceae > Cupressus > Cupressus sempervirens. Next base: position 511,364,379 of record CM053788.1, on the reverse strand, counting down.
TGTGCTATGTGTGACCTCAGTCATAAATTGTTCAAACTGAGTTGAAGTTACATCCAACAGTGCTGTAGACCTAATAGTGACAGAAGGAATAGACAAAGAATATGTATCAAATACATTTTCAAAATCATACTGAGCTCCTTGTGTCTCTAATGCAAGCGCAGCTGATGATACTGGCAAAGTTGGCGATGATTGTTTAACAGAGAATGCTCCCATAGCAACACCTAAAGGTGAATCATGAGATTCATTTGACGCTGGGACTGAATCTCGAAGAGAGGTTGCAGCAAGAACTTCCAAAGGATATGAAGCAAGAGGGGATGATTCTTTTGGTTTTCTTGCTTCATCATCACTGGAGTCAACTTGAATTGATTGAGATCTAATCTCTTTCACTTCAAGTACTCTTGAATCTTTTTTGCCTTTGATAGACAACTTAGGCAAACTTTGAACAGGAGGTTCAAATGTAGACGAAGATGTACCATCTTTTCCTTTACCTTTTATCTCCGACCTCAAACCAATCAGACTAGTAGGATCAAAATCTTTACTAAGTTTTATCTTTATGCATTTAATACCCCTTCTCTTCATACATGTGTTGGTATTAGCGAGAATAGACTGAAATCTATCCCAAATGGATGTATTTTCTTTGCATGACCATGTAGGAGGAAGAATGGGTAACTTATCCACATCATGCTGAAAATACTGAGGATCCATTACTTGAACATCATCTTCGAAACCAATGGGAATTGGCGCCAAATGGAAATTTACAATTTGCTTTGTAGTTAACTAGGTATAATCCATACGCCATATTCCTACTTAAGTACGCACACCAATCCAGAGACCTAGACGATGTATGTGTAAGAATTGCTTCCTCATCTTGTCATGCAATCGCCTCCAATCAAAACAACTTTTGGCTGCAAAATTTTTCAACGTGATCCTCTGAAGTTCAAACTCCATATTCCCGGCCTTAGGAACAGTGTCAATTGAATATCCTCCAATCTCTAATGGGTTTCGAGATGAAATTCCCACTCTGGGCCGGTGTAGACTAGATTGATAAGCCTGAACTTCCATAAGCGGTCTTGCCAACTCCATTAGCATAATTCAATTAGTAGGATATCTTGGTAATGTGTATGGTTCTTCTTTGAAACATCCAACTCGCAAGTATGTAAAGTTGGGAAATTATAAGAACATGCAACCATATTCATTGATCTTGTTCCATGCCTCATCAAATAGCCGTTTGTTAGGGAGCTCTTTATCAAACAAACACATAAAATGCCCAAAGAAGGCATCCTGGACTTTGTCGAAGTGTATCTGACTTTGTTTCAGAGGCAACTGTTCATAATATTCTCACACATGAACTATAGATTTGTCATGCTTAGTTGATAATCCAAAAAAGGTACCTAGAGAAGTAGCAATGTATACCATGTAAGAGTTCATGTTGAACACACCAGTTGATAGAACATTCACAAATTGTTCACATATGGAATCACTCACCAGTTCAGCCCAAAACACGTTCTTTTTTTACCATATTATGAGTGATATGTACTTGTACATCCAGGGTTCGAAGGTGTGAATCCTTGAGCCTTGCCAAGCGGCTGAGAAATGTTATGAGGTCATTGATTTTCTCTTTAAAATCACATCTGTGAACTCCCTTGACTGGCCATGTGACAAGATCCTATCTCTTAGTAATCAACCAGTTTTCATTCACAAACTTGGCGCAAGATGAAATATTCACATTCCAACGCTCCATAGCTTTCTGTCTTGTGATGTTTGTAACAACTAGAGTGTAAAGAACATGAAAATAACGATCAATAGTCTCGGGGTCAAGACTAATGATAGTATTACCATCTTGATCTTTGATGGTCCATGAAGCAACATCAAAATGTCTTGCATAGATAAGGATGAATTCCAGTTCATGAGCTGCCAAAGGGAAAGTAGACAAATGATGGATATGATTTCGTTTGATCCACTCCTCCTCGGTAGCTGAAGCCTCAACCCTTGCAAGAAAGTCTTCAATGTTCATATGAGAAATATCATTATCTTGTACTTCATCACAATATGAGGTTGCTTGTGATGAAGGAATGGAGTTATGATACTGATCATACTGGTACCTCTTCTTTTTATCTTTGCCCTTTGCAGGTTTAGATTCTCTTGACATTGTAAAATGGTATGCTTGTGAAACTGTTACATGGAAATCCCATAAAATGAGAAAATCAGCATGTGAAGGATCCATAGCAAGATTTTGATGGATTTTGAACAAGGTACAAGTGGAATAAATGGATGAAATGAATGGGGATGAATAATGAACAAATGGGTCGAACTCATAATGGATGAACTGTGAGTAGATTTGCTTAAAATGGAGTTTTTAGGATGAAATGCATATGTGACCAGCAAGCTTGGATTTGAGTGAACAAGGAGAAAAATGAATAACACCTCTCGTTTACATAAGTGCAAAACGTGAGATACTATCCAGCAAGCATGTGGGAAAGACTTTATCCATAAGGCAGCCATATAGTAATACATTGAATGTCGCATGTAAGGGAAGAACCAAACTTTTCTTTTTAGAACGGGATTTTACACCCGATTGCATCTGCAAGTAAGATGAGATCTTGCATATGACTTTGGAGGAAAAGATAGAAGATAGAAGGAACAACTTCAAGAATGAAAATCATACAAATCTGAAAATGGAAATGTCAGTGACTTGCATGTACATCCAAACAAAAATATAAAAATTCTTTAGAGACGATAAGAACAATTACCTCCACTTTACCAAAAATAAGAAAGACAAAAACCTTGTCCAAAGCTTGAGCAAATCCGAAAAAATCCAAGAGATGTTTGAATCTTAGAGTTGCCTAAACCAAGACTTTAATAGATTTCGAAATCCTTATTACATGGCTCAAATTTAGACGTGTATATGGTTAGAGAAATGAAATGCCCAAAATGTGGAACAACTTTTGACCTAGCAACTTCAAATGCAAAGGCATATAGAAATAAAGTCTAGGGCAAAGATGAGCTTGTAAAAATGATAAACAACAAGCTTGGAATTGAGTTACTTACCCTAGATAACCTCTTGAAGAGATTCAATGCCAAAACGCACAAGAAAGAGCTGAAAATGATGGAGAAAATGCCCTAGATGGGTTGTTTTGGCCAAAATGCGTATGTTAGAACATATGCAAAAGCTCCCAAAATCGCTGCCTATGAGAAGATATGGCATTTGTAAGTCAAAATGCATTTTTTGAAGCTCATAGCATCAATGAAACTCACGCGATTTGGGCAAAAATCTTCACCTGCCTTGGATAGGGCAAAATGCATTTTTGAAAGAGAAATACACGTTAAAAACATGTAAAATCACCACCACTTAAATGCTTGCTTTAAACACACTTTAGGAATCAAAACATGCATGTAGTGGCATAAAAAATCGCCACTTCTGCCCTTCTAGAGAAAAACACACTTTTGAGGTTCTTTAAAATGTGTTTAATATATATTCAAATCCTTAAAAAATTGCCACTTTTGGCTTGAAGACCAAAACACACTTTTTAAAGACAAATGCATGGGGTTTAAAACATGTAAAATGGTTTAGAAAACACCACTTCAATCTAAAACACATTTTTCATAGACATTTGCATATATATCAAACATATGCAAAATGATTAAAAATCGTCACTTTGGATGAAGATAATATTACCAAGCAAAACTGGGTTTCTTGAAAGCCATAACACATTGAAAAAAAATGTATATCCTTCCAAAACCACCACTTAGCTCCAAGCACGCGTTTTAGATAATAAAATACCTTTGTTCTTTAAAACTTATGCTATTAACTTAAAAATCACCACTTTTGCCTTTAGTTTAAGGGAAAACACACTTTGTAATTAAAAATATATGTTTTTGGGTCCAAAAACACCACTTTAAATTAAAATGAACGAAGAACTCATTTTAATTTAATATTTATATGTAAACAAGATTCAAAAACCCACTTAAATGATGATTAAAAACACATGCATTTAATTATTAAAAATGAATTTTAAACATAATCATATTTAAAAAAACACTTTTATTAATCTGGGACTGAGAATTTATTGAAAGTGGATTTTCATGGAGTATTTTGCATGTGGATATATGCAATATGAAATAAAAATTCCTCTTATACACTTAACTTGTCTCATGTAATTATATTTAATAGTTAACTATGGTTTTTTTAATAAAGTAACATGAAAAATAGTCTTGAAAAAGGCCATTTTCATAAAACATAAAAAACTATGGTCAAATCAACTCAGAATGAGCTGAAATTTCAAAATGGACCACAAAATCCACTTTAATTATCAATTATAATTTTATATCGTGTAATTGCCAACAAAAGCCTACTTTTACGAGGTTTTTAATAAAAGTATGCAGCTGACCTGAAAAATCCCACTTATTCCCTTATAACTTGAGCTAGACAACTTCGATTTCAACCTAAATTAGCTCAAAACAAGCAGAATTCCAAGGGCTGTTCACCTAAGGCAGAAACAAAAGAAAAAACTATTTACAACACAAAGTTAAACAAAAAAAAGACCTGAAAGTTCACCAAAAATCATGTGTTTGAAGTGCAAGAAGGAAAACTCTTACCTATAAACAATTGAGGATGATTTTGATGGAAAACTCTCAAAAGAACGCATAAATAAGATGACAAAAAGAACAACCCAGGGATAGTAAAAGGTTTTCATGATGTCTCATTAATGCATTGAAACAAAGAGGATGCACCTACAAATCCATGAGAATTCTGTAGGTTTGCCTTAATTGAGGACAACAGGGTTAGAGCATGTGAAGTGTGGGAGTTGGAGCTTCTTGTGAGTCGATGCTCATAAACGTAGGGGTTGAAGCCTCTAGTAGGTCGTAGCCTACAAATCTTTGTAAAAGAACAAGTTTATATAAAAGCAATTAATTTGTTGTGGTTTTCTCTTGCATTAGGTTTCCATGTAAATCATTGTGTATTTGCGTTCATGTGCATAATTGTTGATTTCAACATTTAAAGTTATTAAAGCAATTATTTGGATAAAAAGTTTCAAATTGTGAAAAGTTGTTATTGTACTAGTTCACCCCCCCCTCTCAGTATAACTGTGTGCTTTTCAGTTTTTAATGTAATATTAGAGTCCCTCTAAATGCCATTTTCCTCTTTGTAGAAAATGTTTTAGCCATTAACTTTGTCCCATGACTGTAAGCATTTAAGTGTCCATTTGTCCTCAAAGATCAATTGAATCAGATCCTTTAGTTGCTCCTTCTTGTTATAGAGAGATATTCTTACATAATTCCAACCATAGGGGATAATTTTCTTTAATAGACTCACATCTTCTAGCATGATCAACATATGACTAAGATCAAAAACCACTTTGGAGCTACATTCCTAAGATTGAGCCCTCTACAATGCCTCGATAGCATACTTAATGCACCATTCTTCTTTTCCTGTAAGAACATCCCTAGAGACAAAGGAAAAACTTAAGGCAAATAGCTCTTATAGTACATTCATTAACACATATAAGAGAGTGTCTACAATAAACAAATAAATGGAATATTCAAGAGATAAAATACTAATCTCATTATTTTAGGAGTAAGTACTAATTAATATCCTTCTTGATATAAGATGCTCCAATGAAGGTCCGTATGTATCAAATCAGGGGTGGATTTAAATTGGAACTCTGATTTTGTCCCTTCTCTGACATCTCCCCTCTAAGGCTGGTTCAAATGGGACTGGAATATTGGTTACTATTCCCCCCTACAATGTGAAATTTCTGCTTATTCCATTGTTTATTGTCATGTCCCTTTTCCTGCACTAGCTCTATGGTGCTGGGTTAATCTATCTTCACATCCGGATAGATTAATGACATCAACAATCAGGATGCTTATCAGTCACATGGGAGATTTATCTTGAGTTCAGTTTTTAATAAATTAAAAGTTTTTTGATAAAGTGACTTTTGTTTTAAAAGTCTTTTACTTATAAAGTGAGTTAAGTGACTACAAGATGAAATTGTTGTTTTATCCCACATCTCTTATTCCAACACTTTTTCCCTCACTTCGAGGTCATAAATAAGGGCTCCGCCTTGGGATTTGAGAACAAAAGATTTTATGAACTCAAATATTTAGAACTCCAGTTGCTTGAATGTGACTGAGTAAACTTAGGGCTGAAAACCCTGGAGAAGACTTGAAGCTAGATGTAGCCCCAGTCTTCATATGATTTTTTTTACATTCCAGTTGGAAACTCAATAGGTGATTGAAGATTTATTAACTTGGCATACGAATAAGGGTGAGGGAGCTATTAAAAAATTGGGTGTTAGCACTTCAGATGCCATGAAATAGTGAAGTGACAGTTCGAGAGAACAAACTCAGCAAGACATAAAATACGATTTTGTAAGTCTATCCTTATTTCCAGACTTTGGCATTTGGTAACGAGTTGTTCTCTTAACAATGGCAATACGTTGTAAGAGATAGACATCTCGGCAGGAGAACAATCTCATATAGGTAGAGTGCACTCCAAATCACTGCTACAGGCTGGGTGCATTGGTAACATTGAGGAAGGTAACGACGTTGGATGGTCACAGATAGTTCACGGGCATGATGGTCGTCCATAGGGTATAGTTTTACATATGGTCGGTAGATGAAGTAGGCACCCACGATATTAGTTCTGGGTCGCCGCAATGAGAGAAGTCTTATTTCCAGTACGGGGCAGTATTCCCCAGCCTCATGTAAGGGAAGAATAGATTAGAATGAGAGCCGGCTGACTGTGTAAGCTTTCTGGAGGAGTGGAGTAACGAAATTCTGTCACAGGTTGCAGAGCTCAAACATGCTCGTGGTATTGTCGCTAAAGCAAGGCAGGATGGTAAATGGGCAGTTATTAGAAATCTGAGAGTTGTTAGTAGAGATTCTCCCCCAAGTGGTTGGAAAGAGAGGTAGGCCCCCAAGGCCAAATGACGGTCCCACCAGTAGTCTGACAAGAGGGAGGCCCCCACTTGCTCCCTTCGTGTAAACTGCTAGAATGTTAATGGATCTTTATGGTCCTTACCTAGTTTTCCTCTTGATGCTGTGGGTTCTGCTGATATTCTTGTCATATCGGAGACTCACGAGAGTCCTGTGCGTCCTCTGCCAGGTGTCACAAGTTTTTAGTGGTTATCCATTTTTAGGGAGGAGGTTCGTGTTTCAAGTGGTGTGCGGGGCTCAAGGGGTGTGGCCTGTTTGATTAAGGATGATATTTTTAGTAGCACTTCTATCGTTCACTCAGATTTGTTTGCCAAATTTATGTGGGTCTATATTGATTGTAAGTGTTACCGTCAGAGGGATATCTACTTGGCTGCTTGCTACTTTCCACTAGCTGCATCTCACTATGCTATTCATGGTACCGATGATGGTGATCCTTATATTGATCTTTGCGAGACTATCTCTTAGTTTGTTGCTTTAGGGGACATTATTATTCTCGGGGATTTCAATGCGAGAACCAAAGCATTATAGACTCCACTTTATGATCGTTGCTCTGACTCCATATGCTCTACCAAGATTGATCCTACTTCTTTAGGGCTTCATAGACTTTCTGAGGATGCCCTTGGGCCGTTATCCGTGTATGGTAGGTAGATAGTTGTTGCGATTTTGTGAGTCGTCTAGTTTGGTGACCTTGAATGGCCTCTCCTGCTTCCTTGGTTTTGAGATCTTCACTTCTTGGCCTCATTGTGGTGGTGCTAGTGTCGTGGATTATGTTCTTGCCTATCCCTCCTTCATCCCTTGTATTCGCAGTTTCACCATCTTGCGCCTTCCTCTTGCAGATCACTCTCTCCTCAGCATTCATTGTAGCCTCTCCCCTTTTTCTGCACCCTTACTCATGTCACCTCATCATTCTTCTATTACAGTTCACTTGCCCATTCATTTCCATTTCATTGATGGTGACTGTGAGCTCTTCTCCGCTCATCTTTCCAAACTCCTCAGCCTTTTGGGATTCTTTGACTTGTTCAAGGCCACCTCCATGTTTGACTTACTCGCATCGGTTATTCTTAAGTCTGCCACCGTTTCCATCCCTCACTGCCCTCCCTTGCTCCTTCGTAGCAAGCGTTGTAATACCTGGCCCATGAACCAGTGGTTTGATTCAGATTGCAAATCCTTTCATCATGCTATGCGCTTTGCTTTTGAGGCTCACTCCACTGACTTCGCCAGTATTCGCTCATCTTATCTCTGCTTGCTTCGTAGTAAGAAGCATAACTTCACTGCCTCAAAATGTAAGTCTCTTTGCTCCACAATGGTTCGCAATCCCCAACTCTTTTGGCGTACTCTTTTCCCCCATCATCCCCCTCCGCCTTCCACCCTTGACTTTCACTCCCTTACGTCGCATACCATGGCTCTTTATGATATTCCTGGGCAGCCTTCCATTCACCCCCCCTTGCCTCCTTTCGTCCGCCTTTTCACCCCTTCCCACATTTATGAGGCTATCAGATCCATGAAGCGTAATAGAGCTACTGATGAGGAAGGTTTTCAGGCTGAGCTTTTCAAGTTCAGTGCCTCAGTTCTGGGTCCCTATCTCTCTATTCTTTTTAATAGAGTGATTCACATTGGGTTTCTGGTTTCCTGGTCTAGGCACTTGATTCATCCCATTCACAAGACTGGGCCTGTCTTTGATCCGGGGAACTACAAAACCATCATGATTGGCCACACTTTTGCCAAACTGTATGCTACTGCTCTTAATACTATGCTATCTGCAGAGCTCGACAGGATTGGTTGTAGGGCTAGACGACAGGTGGGCTTTCGAACGGATTATCAGACTATGGATCACATCTTCACACTACAGGCTATTATTGAGGAGGCCAGACACAGATCGGAAAAGGTATATTGTTGCTTTGTTGATTTTCACAAAGCTTTTGATTCTATTCCTAGGGTGGCTCTGTTTAAGAGACTTAGGGAGATCGGTATTTCTATGATGCTACGTATTGCTATTATGAGATTATATGAGATTGTGGTCGGCAGATTCCGAACTCCTAATGGCTTCTTGAATCCGATCCATAGTACTATTGGGGTTAAGCAGGGCTGTCCTCTCTCTCCTACTTTATTGGGTTATATATTGATGAGCTGGAGGACTTCCTCTTGAAGTTTTTGCTCTCGGGTGATGGTTGTTATCTTTATTAGGTTCTGATCTCGATCCTTCTCTTTGCGGATAATATTGTTCTCCTTGCTTCCTCTCCTGACAGGTTACAGAGACTTCTTGATAGATTGGCTTTATTTTGTGATCAGAGACAGTTGGTGGTTAACTTGAGTAAGACTCGGATCATGGTCTTTAATTGTTTAAAGACCTCTCATCTTCACTTCATATTTCGGGGCCAGGAGATTGAGATTACTTCGTCCTATTTGTATCTAGGTGTTATGTTTTCCGGACCGCGATTTAGCATGAGACCTGCTATTCAGCCCAGAGTTAATAAGGGCATGGGTTCTCTTGCTTTGCTTGAGAAACAGTGCTTTAGACATCACTTTCAGGATACCTCGTCTAAGCTATCTCTCCTAGATGCTCTTGTTCGACCGACTGTTCTTTATGGTTCTATGGTTTGGGGTCCTTCTCTACTTAGCTCTGATTGGGTTTGATTGAGCGAGTTCAAACTTTGTTCTTGCGGCGCATTATCAGATGTCATAGATTTACTCCTCATGGTATCATTCTTGTTGAGTTCGGGGCTCATCCTTTCAGACTCACGGCCATTTTTGACTTAGTTTGGTTTCTTCATTGCCTTCGTGGGTTTGCTGATATGGTTGGAGACCATGATCGCTACTCCTATTTGGCTTACTGCTCTTCGGTTTCCATGGCGGCTGTTGAGTCTGGTGCTTGTGCGCGGTGTTGGTATGCATAGGGCTCTTCTTTACTGAGTTCGATTGGGATTGATATTGATCATCTCCCCCCTTTTGAGTTTTATTTGGATGCCCTTGCTCATCTTCTCCCTTCTCGACAGGAGTTGAATGAGTATGTTCGTCTTGATATTTATAGACGTTACACTACTGCTACTTGGGTTAACCCTCCTAGTTGGTTACGCCCACGGATGTCATTTTATGCGACACACTTTTTGGAGATCTCAAATGGGATTATTGCCTGACCTAGCTATCTCTCACGACGTTGGTCTCATGCCCTGCGGATCTCTTTAGGTTCTTTTAGAGTTGGTTCTCACTGTCTTCGGGCACAGTCGAATCATCATATTGACAGGGAGGAGCAGACCTGTTTGTTCTGTACTTTAGGGGACGTGGAGAATGAGGCTCACTTTCTTTTTCGATGCCCTATTTATTATGAGATCAGAGGGAGGTTCTTTTGTTTGTTTAGAGAGTGCTTCTCTCTCTTTGATTTCTTCAGCTATTATGATTAGAGATGTCTTGCACTATATTTACGTGAGGCCACTATGCTTCGGGATAGCATGATTCAGACTCTACTTCCACACCGGCACTCATCTACTCAGGTCATTACTGCCTTTTTTACACCATTATCCCCCTTATGTGGTGTGAAAAGGCCCTATAGCTCTATTCGGCCTAATGAGCTTTCTAGATGCGTCAGATCCCGTTCTGCTTATATACACCAGCGACACTCTTCTGGGACAGGTCGGAGACAGTGTAGTACCTCTACGCATCGACACATATATCATTTTGTGACTGATTTCTTTTCACCCAAGAAAGGCTCTTAGTGCTTTGTATTGCTTGTCTTTGTTTGTTGTTATTGCTTTTCTTCAGACACCTTTGTGTGCTCCTGCTGGTTTCAGTCCTGCTTTGATGTAATCTTTCAGTCCCATAGACCTCTTTTTGGTCTTTTGTTGGACATTAATATCATTATCTTATCTGCAAGTCGATTTCTTGAGGGTGCACCAGCAATACAGGTCTGTGTACTTTGACTCACTTATCCCTGTTATTTGCATATATTGGATGTATTGTTGAAACTATACTGCGCTCTCAGAACTATAGTTAAAAATGTTATTAATTCTTTATCTGGTTGTAAGCTATTAGTATTGAGTTCTGAGTTAATTCCTCTAGCTCTGAGTTGTGATAGTACCAATGTCATTGATTGTCATTGATTGAAGTAAACATTTCTTGGTGTTAGCCTATGAAACAGTAAAACCATCTTGGTTCTGTGTTATGTTTGTTCAAAGCAATACTGGTTACATTGCAAGTGTTTGACAAAATTCCCATCAGCCTGGTGTTCTATTATTGTTTCATTCCAGTAGAGAATATTACATTAATAGACTTTTCACTTCTGAGTCACTTTCAAGTCCAATGGGAGACAATCATAAAGAATTTGCCACAATTATAATTGTTGCCTTAGTATGTCTTTTATTTTCATTCCTGCAATGTGTTCATTGGTGAGTTAAGATCCAATTTTTTAAATGCAGTTCTGAATCCTGTTATGTATACTAATGCATCACCACATTAGTGAGTCAATTCACAAATACTGGAGTCTTCTTAATTATCTGGGAAGATTATTGGGATTCCTTTAACAAGCCTGATCATTATTGAATTGTACTAGCTGACAAAACTTCTAATCTCCACATCTTATATCTTGTCAAAGGTTGGTCAACAATATTGTCTTCTATAATTTGAGACTATACTTCTAAATTCTCATAATTTTACCAGTTGAAGATCCATCATTTGTTTTGATGAAGGCGATTGCACATAACAGGTACTTCATATATAAATTTTCGTTCATACTCTGCCTGTGCTGATCCCATATAATCCTTGATAGTCAATTGAAGCAGATCCTTAGAAATCAACTGAACCAGATCCGGTAGCTGCTCTCTCATTATATGCACATTTTCAGTTGCAGCAGATCCCCTACACTCAGGTCACATTCTACAGCGACCAATTTTCTTGCCTCATAAACCCTGTAGCATCACGAAGATTTTAACTGCAGTCAAATCAAGAATGAGTCCACCTCAGATCCAATACTGGCTCCTTCACTTGAGACTTTGGATCTCAACACTCCCACAGTGCTACACATATCACTAGTCTTCACATTGGCTCAAAACCACAAAGTGGCGGGTGATCAATCAAAAGAGAATATTTTCTAAGACATGCATATTTCCTTGCAGGCTACACATATTGGGAGGGAGATCAATATAAATTCTCTATCACTGTATTTTGTTGTTTAGAACATTTGTCTACACTGTCCAGCAGTCAGAGTTCTGAGGAACTTTCGATTCTAGACAAAGACAACTTACCCATTTTTGCTATCAAAGATATTGGAAATAATAAGTGGACACATGGCAATTCTTAACATCAGATCCCCAATCCAGATATAACCAAAAATACTGCCACTTATGTACTTGAGGATCTTGGCGTCGATCAGACCCACAAATCTTTGAATGGCCATTGTGATCTTTTTACAATAATCATTGATGGTTAGGTTTTGGCAATGCCTATATGCAATCAAATAATTTCATCCGTCAATGTATTGAGATGTGGTACTTATAATTTTGGCAACTTCAACAGTAGGTATGTGCATACATCTAACATCATCAGTAAAATCAATCTGAGCATCGCTTCCTTACAAACCATGCAATACAAATCATGACCCAAATGATTTTCCATGATTTGGAAGGCAAGCATGGCATCCAAAATGGTGCTGGAAGCCGCAGTGTCATGGAGGCTCTGGCGAAATCAATATTAAACAGATTTACAGTAAGTCTGTCTAGTCCAAAAGCCACAAAATATTCTGTTAATTCGGCAAAAATATCCCCAACTCCTTGACAATGCCAAATGAACACTCAAACCCTCAACAACTGCAATAACATTGCATTCTAAGTGTAGAGGTTCTTGTCTATTCCAGAACAAGACAGAGAATATGTTGCTTGTGTGCAGTAAGTAGTGTCATCGTTCCATGAAATGCAATGATGAACTGTCGACAATGTGCTTCTCTGAGAACTTGATAATTATATGTCTCTTATATATTTGCATTTTGGAATCAAACGCATTGTGTCTTACATATGTTTTCATGGTTAAAAACCAAAGAATCACTTGACTTGAAAATTCAAACAAAACCCTTGCAAATAAACTCGAAAGGAAAAAAATATATCACAAATATCAGGTCAGATCAGAGGGGGTCTTTCAAGTATTGCCCTTCCAGATGATTATAAAATAATTGTCTTGCGGTGTTTCAGTTAGAAAAGTGGTTTTCATTGCCTTCAACACCTAGTTTAAAGTGTTTTGATAATTTACTGTTCTAGAATGAATAGACAGATTTGGTATTTATTATAAGGATATACATTTCAACTATGAATTAACTGTACTGCAAAGTTGCAAACTACCCTTTTATGGTTTCTGACACTTATTCTGTTTCACAGCCTCTACATAAAGATTTACATACCTTGAACCCTCATGACTACTGTGTTCAGAGTTATATGGATGCTGTTAAGGAGAATACACAGGAGAGCTTTAGACGAATAGTTATGGAGCCCTTACCTGGGGTGTATACATTTGATTTGCTTCAGGAAGGATTTTGTCAGTTATTAATAGATGAAGTAAGCTCTGCATATGCCTGTGAATATTGGCAGACTGAACTTTAGCACTGCGTCAAATTGTTGTATTTTCAAGTTTCAATACCTGAATCAAATTCTCCATTCATCTTTGTATTAATTGTTGCTATTTATTTGTACATATCTGAATCCCTAGGTAGAGAATTTTGAGAAATGGGTTGATGCTACAAACTTTGATGTTATCAGACCGAATACAATGAACAAATACGGAGTTGTACTAGATGATTTTGGATTTGACAAAATGCTTGATAAACTTATGATTGATTTCATCAAACCTTTGGCATCAGGTATGTTTTTGACTTTTCCATACCCTTTTAGTTTTAGTTTGTCTTACACCATTAATATTTCCTTGTTGCCTAAAGATGCAAAGTATTTCTACTCCAATTCTTTTCAAAATTGGCATTTGAACGAACCTCTGCTCTCATATTCTTGGCTTTGCAGTTTTATTTCCTGATATTGGTGGCTCAACCCTTGATACACATCATGGTTTTGCTGTCGAGTACAGCAAAGAACGAGATCTTGATCTTGGTGTGTGCTTTGTTTCCCTTCTTTCTTAATTTTTTTATTTTCAGTTGTGGTCAAGGTAAAGCCTTTTAGTACAATTCAAAATATATGACAACATAGAGCTGGGAATAATGTTTAATGCATCATGAATTTGCGAGATTTCTTTCTGATGCTACAATAATGAAATCTTTTGACTAATACACAAAACTCTAAAGGGTTTTCCCTTGGTGTCTTGCAAATAGCTTTATTGTTTATTTGACCACTGCAGGTTATGTGTTTGTAACTCCTTGATATCGATGGGCGAATGACGGTAGAGGCATTGGCAAATGGGACACAAATGGAATTCACTCTATAGGTGCTAAATATGTGTTGCGTAGTCTTTGGAATCTTGCCAGGACTTGCCGAGTCCTTGCAAGTTCCGAGTTGAGTGAACCTGGCCGAGTCCCAGGGGCCTAAGAATTGCCAGAAACTTGCCCAAGATGAGACTCCCCAAAAACTTAGTTTTGGCTGAGTCCTGCCAAGTCTTGCCCAGTCTAGAGTCAGTTTAGCCTTGCCAGGCCTGTGCCAAGTCCTAGTTTAGCTTTAAATTAACATGCTGAGGCTTGATTGTACTTGGAACTTGCCTGGTGGTTGTTATGGGAAGACAGGGGAGAGGGTTTTGAACACAGGTTGTCATTGTGTGTATGCTCCATCTTTACCACTCAACTTATCTTTTTGGATTTGTGTGTTTGTAGCTCTTACCATTATGCTTATTAATATTATGCATTTTAGCACTTCTTTGTGATGGTCCCTTTTCCACTTTGAAATGTAAAGCACACTCATAGTAGACCCAGAGTGTTTATATAACTTCCCAAATTCCTTCTTCACTACTTTATTTCCTAAATTTTTGAAAACATTTTGGTTTGTGTTTTTCTTATTTCTTTCATTTTAATTTTAATTTTAATGTTTATGGTCAAACTCAATGTAGTGGCTTGTATTACAATTCAGAATATGTGGAAGCATATGTGTATCATTTGGATCTGTCCTTGGTCTTTAAATTTCCTTCCCCATCTCCAATCAATGTAATGGCTTGTATTACAATTCAGAATATGTGAGAGCATGTGTATTTCATGTGGATCTGTCCTTGTTCCTTACCTCCATCTTCATCTCCAATGGTGTTTCGGGCATGGGGGGACAATAGGGGACATACCTTGGCCGTTCCCAAAAACCTTTAAACATTCTACATGTTTATTGTATTGTGGAAGTAGGAAACTCAATGGCGATGTTTGGTCACCCTTGGGATGGTTGGGGATGTTTGTTACTAGTAAAGTAATAAATATTATATTAATGGTCATTTAGGCATTTTTAGTTTCTAGATAATTCCTAAATAACATAGAAACTATCCTGTTAGCCTTTTAGAATGTTTTTATTTCTTTCTTAATTATTCTCTATATAAGGAGACTATGCCTTCATTTGTAATCACTCTTTTATGAATAATGAAATGTTATAACATGGTATCAAAGCAGGTTGATGGGCTTCTTTAAGATCTAGTAAATTTGTTAGTAAAAAAATTGTAGCCTTTCTGTCTTGGAATTCATTCCTGATTTTTTTAATTGTTATTTAATGAAAAGACGACTTTGCAAATTCATTGGTGAATTCGAAGACTTTTTGCTGGAAATTGTGAGGCTAGTCAAGGACTTTGGTTGCGCAATTACCTGATTTGAGCAAATGTATGCACATTTTGTGGGTTGCATGTACTGTTTTCTTGTTCTACTGTGTGATGAAGTTTGGCTCATGTGAAGTTTAGTGTTTTGCTGCGTGGAGTTTTCTATAATGGGTTTTCTGTTTTTTTCTACAAAACATCACACTTGTAGGTTTGCCCTTTTTTTTCCACAAAAAATCATATTGGATTTGCTTAAAAAAATTCTGTGTGGGTTTTACATAAATTTTTCCTTAAAAAGTTATGGTAGGGTCTTATTATTTTTGGCCATAAAAAATTATTGTGGGGTTTGTGGGGTTTTTTGCCTCAGATTGTTTTGTAAAAGGGTTTTACCATTTTTCCACAAAATTTGAGTTTTATATTTTCATCTGTTTGAGATTTTGTGTTGGGTTTTGCATAATTTTGTCCTCAGAAATCTTGGATTCTTAGTTGGAGGGTTTTTAACCCCTTTTTACCAAAAAAACATGCTTTGTGAACTTCAATTCGAGGGTTTGACAATTTTCTTCACAATAATATTGGTTTTTTGTAGTTGTTTTCAATTGCACTTAAGAGTTGCTATGGTAAAGGTTTGCACACTAGAGTTTGCCAATGTTTCCACAAAACCATGGTTTCAGGTTTCAACAGTTGATCTCAAAGAGATAACTTTGTTATACCTAACATTAGGTTTGAGGAATTCTTGGTCATTAACACTTTGTAGATTCAAGGAGGTTCTCGACAACAATATAATGTTATGATGAGAAGGGGTAACCTTCATTGTATTTGTGACCAAAAGATTGCTTCTATGGGCTAGTTAGTAATTTACTATTAATGGAGGCTAATAAAGTAATTTATATAATAATAATGGTCATTAGGCATATTTAGTTTTTAGGTAATTTCTGAATTACAAACCTTTCTTGTTAGCCTTTTAGAAAGTTTCTATTTCATTCTAAGTTATTCTCTATATAAGGAGTCTATGTCTCCATTTGTAATCACCCATTTATGAATAATGAAATATCATAACAGTTATGTCCCCTAGACATCCTAGGGATAGATGTGATATTGCTATCAAGATTCAATAGTGTGGTTTTTGAGTCAAACTCATTGACTCATGTTTCATGAGTAGTGGTTCACAAGAACCCGTCACTCATGAGAATGAATGATTCACTTATCACTCATTACATCTAGGTGATGCTTACAAAGGTGAATTCACTTGACCTTTCTAGGAGGACACCCATCCCAGTGTTACTCTAGCCCAGTTGCGCTTAACTATGATGTTTCCTCCATGGCTAACCTCTCTTTGCTTGCAAGCCTATTTGCAAAACCTTTAGCAAGTGTTGTGCCTTATGAACCATTCGTTAGAAAGCTCCTTAAGCTCAACAATTGATAAGTAGGAGATATTTTCTGGAGCAAGTCAAATTGTGATATTGCTATTAGGATTCAATTGTGTAGTGTTTAAATCAAACTCATTGACCCATGTTTCACAATTAGTTGTTCAAAAAAGAAAACCCATCTCCAATGAGAATGAATGGAACACATAGCACTCCTTGCATCTAAGTGATGCTCATAGAGGTGAAGCACTAGGAGCTCTCATGAGTCACCCATCCTAGTACTACTCTAGCTCAAGCACACTTAACTATGAAGTTTCCTCCACAGTTAAGCCCACTTTGCTTGCAACTGCATTTTCAAAACGTTGAGCAAGTGTTGTCTCTTAGGAACCAATCATTAGAAAGCCCCTTAAGCTCATCAATTGATAAGTAGGAGATATTTTCCACAAAAAGTCAAATTGTGATATTGCTACAAGATTCAACTGTGTAGTTTTTGAGTCAACCTTATTCACCCATGTTTCATGAATAGTGGTTCACAAGAACCAATCTCTCATGAGAATGAATGGAACACTTAGTACTTGTTGCATCTAGGTGTTGTTCACAAAGGTGAAGCACTAGTACTTTTAGGGAGGTCACCCATCCTAGTATTACTCCAGCTCAAGCATGCTTAACTACGGAATTTCCTCCATGTTTAAGTGCACTTTACTTGCAGCCCCATTTGCAAAACCTTTAGCAAGTGTTCTACCTTATTAGCTATTGATTAGAAAGCCCATTTAGCTCATCAATTGATAAGTAGGAGATATTTTCGACAGCAAGTCAAATTGTGATATTGCTATTGGGAGTCAATTGTGTAGTTTTTGAGCCAAACTCATTGACCCATGTTGCATGAGTAGTGGTTAACAAAAACCCATCTCTCATGGGAATGCATTGAATAGTCAACAATATTGCATCTAGGTGATAGTCACATAGGTGAAGCACTAGGACTACCTAGGAGGTCATCCATCCCAATACTACTCAAGCTCAAGTGCGCTTAACTATGCAGTTTCCTCCATGACTAAATGCACTTTGCTTGCAACCCCATTTAAAGATTTTCAGCAAGTGTTGTGCCTAATGAACCAATTATTAAAAAGCTCCTAAAGCTCATCATTGATAGCAATATCACAATTTAACTTACTGTGGAAAATAACTCCTTACCAATCCCAACGATAGTTGGGATTCCCTAATAGCAAGGCAATTTTTTACAATGTTTAGAAAATAAAATTGTTCAAAACATCAATAAAACTCTTATACCATGACAGAATGTAATGTCCCCAATTTAGAAGGTCTCTGGAGTTTGGGTTTGTCAGTTCATCATTGCGACCCTCATGAGCTGATGCCTGGATTTGGGGGTCTTTGTTGAGAGATTGCTATTTTTGGACTTACTATTTTTAGTAAGTCACTCATGGCCAGTTGCTATTTTTGGATTGAGCAGTTCAGGTAGGATGGTCATTTGGTTCTGGATATTTGGTCTCTCTTTGGGATTTCTTTATTAAAGTTATTCTTATTGGTGAGCTTGTTGGCTTAATGATTATTTAATTCACATTTAATAATCAGAGAACTTTATATTATAAAGTGTCATGACTTTATATTATAAAGTTGCTTTTTAAGCGAAAGGTGTGAGAGTGAAGCTGAATGGCTCAAATAGTGTTATAAATATAGCTTTTGGGTGAGGAGAGGCCATCTTGATTAATATATTTATTTGCTCATATCCACTGCTTGAGGGTTTAAAGAAATTCTGAGTTTCTTTCATTTGATAATTATGCTGAGGTAAACAATTATCTAATTCTCCTACTGTGTTTAACTGTGGCTTGGAGAATCTTGTTACTGATTAATTCTGGAAGTGTGGGGACTTACGATTTCTATCTGAGAAGCTGAATTGGAGTATGGAATTGATATTGTGAGTTTACTTTCCTATTAATACCTATGGCCAAGGTTGTAACGCAGGCAGATTATACTGAAGGGGGTTTAGTCGTCAATTTCATTGAAGCCCAAACATAATTAACAACCCTTGCACTGAGTTGGGATGACTGCCAAAGAGCCATTAGTCATTCCTGAAGGTCTACAATATTATCCAGCAGCCTGTGCCAAGGAAATAAGGAGTTATGCCTTCAATTTGGTCCCCTTGCTTGCCATAATTTACATAACTATTCAACATTGTCATGAGCTACTAAAGGATGGCTATCATCTGGCAATGGCTTGGCGTTGAGGAGTCACTGTAAACAATAAGGAAGCAATTGTGAGACACAGTTTGATTCAATAAATTGTAGTCCAGGTGCCATATCTATATTTTATGATTTTGATGTATGCTTTCAAAGAAACTTGCAAAATAAAGTGTTAAGGAAGTTTTATCTGGCTATTATCCATTATCTTTTCAAAGCATTTTGAATTTGTTAATTCTAATTTTCATAGAAAATAAAGCAAATACATTATAAACTGTTCGAAATTGCAAAGAAAATAAGTTTTGCTCAATATTCAAGTTGGAAGCTAGTTCGGAATATTACAGTGGTATCAGAGTAGTTTCCTACCAGCCTGTAGGAATTGGGCTCAGATTATTTTAGAGGTATATTTTGTTGTTTTGCATCTTGAGACATGGATGGTGATCAAAGATTTGTGGTAGGCAAACATTATACCCGACAAGAACATCATTCGCCTCCCAGGGAGAGAGAGCCAGAGATTTAGTTTGGTTCAGTGGCAAGCTCGGGTGGTTATGGTGGCATTGGACGATGGGTCCTAGATGTTGAGGTTGATAGAGATGCCCTGTAGGCATTTAAGAATATTGCAGACGAGCAACAACAAATGACAGGTTTTCTCCAATAGTTGTCTAACACTTTGGAGCAGTTAGCTTTGCCTTGGCATCGGTGTAGAGAGAGCTTGAGATATTTTTGTTAGGTTCCCATAGGTCACGTGTAGATGCGGGGCCTAGGGTTAATGATAGGCACATGATCGAGGATAATGTTAGGATAGATGATAGGGTGGACAAAATAGGCTATATTGGTGCTTAGGACAGGCCACAGAGACCCACTTTCTTGAGACCAGACTTAGATGTAGTTAGCACTTTTTTTGATGCCGCTCCGTTTGTCGATGAAGTACTGACTCATTTTCATGAGTGGGATGCTCTTCCTTAGGCATTAAAAGATAACTTGACTTTTGACAGATATCTGACACAGAAGCGTGAACATTCTAGGGGTAGGCCTACTACTGATAGACAGTGGCATGGGTCTATTGAGCTTCAACAGGCAGTTGGTAAGATGACATTGACTCAATTTGATGGGACTGGTAGAGTGACTGCTAGAGCTTGGGTTCAAAAGCTCAACACCTACCTCGCTTTGCGTTCTATGATTGAGGATGCCATCAGGTTTGCTATGCTACAACTTGATGGAGTCGCGCACGATTGGTGTTATTATGGTTTAGTATCTCTCCATTATGATCAGATCATATCATACTAAGAGTTTGTTGATAGGTTGATAGAACGTTTTGACAAGAAGGATCCTGAGGTTTATTTTAGGAAGTTGGCTCAATTATGACAAAAAATTGGTTTGGAGGCATTTATCAGTGAGTTCGAGAGGTTGTCAGTGATGGTGTATGACATATTTGAGTGGAGGAGGGTTATGCTTTTCATTGAGGGTCTTGCTGAGCCAGTCAAAGATGGGGTTAAGTCATTAGATCCCCCTTCATTGCAGGAGGCAATGAAAAAGGCCTGTAAGGCCTCTACACCTAGAGGTAAGTTTGCCTCGAAGCCTAGTACGTCGTCCTATGATAGGACACCTCCTTGTAGAGAGAAGTGTAAGTATAAGTGTCATTCTAGAGCACCTTTGGACTGGGAAACAATCAATGATTTGAGGAGGAAGTTGTGTTTCTACTAAAGGGGTCACTATGATGTTGACCACGACTGTCCTATGAAGCCTAAGGGTAAAAATATGATAATGGAGTGGTTCTACGATGATGATGGCAGTGCTGAGTTTCAGGAGTAGTCTAGGGATTATGATATGGATTAGTATAAGAGTGATGATGTTGATGATGAGGTGGATGACTCCAACGTCAAGGTAGCTTACTTATCTAGTATGAGGAAGGAGGGAGCTTTCAGGATTCATGGGCTCATAGCTTGACAGGGTATTGTTGCTTTATTTGATACTAGAGCTACTCATAATTTTATTGATGCACGTTTAGTTACCAGGAGAGGTATGCAGACAGAGGATTTTGAGGGCCTACAGGTATAGGTTGCTGATGAAGTGTAACAAGATGATTTCAGATCTTCATGTGAAACTTAATACATATGCTTTCACTGCAGATTTTTATGTGGTAGACATGGGTGGGACAGATTTAGTTCTTGGTATGGCCTGGTTACACACACTTAAGGATATCTACTTGAGTACAGGGAAGATGGAGATGAGATTCATTAAGGACGGGCAATCTCAGGTTCTTAAAGCAATCCGTAATGATGAGGTGGATCTTTAAATGCACAATGAAATCCAAACTATAATTTTCTAGAACTGTATTCTAATGCTAGTAGAGTGAATATTGTATTGTTGTCTTATGTGTATATGTAAATTTTAGAATGATGTCTTTGCTTACTTGGTTATTTCAAGTTACATGTTTGTAACTATAGCCTTTTTATATCATCTAAAATGTTACCTCATGACAAACTTATTCCTTGTGGTGGTGTCCCTTTTCCTCTGTCTTGTAGAACTTGAAAATAGAGATTTTATATGCAACTGTCGGGCTGTGTTTCCTTTGTTTGTGAAAGTTAATACTGAATACCAGATTATCCTCCCATAATTTTTACCTCCTTTTACATGATTGATGTGGTACACTGTTGCACATCTTGTCTTGAGAGGCAATTAAAATTTTTCGATGTACACTTTCTCAGGAGAAAGCATTGTATTTTGGAATTTGATGTTAACTTAAATTATAGCTAATAAGAATTTAGCATATTCATTTTATTTACATCTGATAAGAACGTGCCATATTCATTTTGATTATATCTGATAAGATGTGGTATAAATAGATAAGAAATTTCAATATTTATAAACATAACCTATCAAGAAAATATTTAATTGTCAATATATATGCATGAGTAATGAAAGGGTTACGCATTTCAGCAGAAAAACCAGCTGTTTTGAATTGTTAAATTGAATGCAGTGTGTAGTTGTTGTATTTCTGTAAGACATTCTGCTAGTGATTAGAGACCTATAACTTCTGATGCCTGAACTGTTCACAGTCTTTTCAATGATAATTTTTTTTTGAATTGTATTTTCAAAACATTATCCAGTAAGCAGATATCTTTATTATGCTGAATATCTTCATTAGTCAATGGGAAGTTCCTTTAACCTTTTCCATTCATGTTCCTTCAGATTATGGTATGATAGACTAATGGGATCCATGTTTGGTGACATTTAATAAGTGCAGTTAATACCTATTTGAATTAGCAACAAGGTGACTCATGATATCTAGCTAACTTTTGTTTAAGACAAGAAGCTGTTTAGATTGTTTTTTCAACTCATTCTTGAAAGATGATTTAGTTTTCCTATATAGAACATATCCCATTATAGGCAAATAGTAAGTTTTAATGAATCAATTATGAGATAATGCATAAGAACATCTGATCTAGATCATGGTTTCCTTGCACATTTTTGGATATGCAGTTGACCTTAATAACTACTTTGTCGGGAAAATGAGCTGTTTGTGAAAATTGTTGCTAAAATGTGTTTTGACATGGCATTGGCTATGGTTGTTTCTTATTCTGTAGATATTGTATATATTGACCTCTGTGGATTGAAGCAGTTTGATTTCTCTTCTACCTGCTTCTGATTTTATTGTTGATAGCTTTATCACTCTAAATAAATTCTGTGTGATTTTGATCTTTATGAAGAGTTAAAAGGTGGTGGAATTCTTAGCTTTTCACTTCTTTCAAGAAAATGCTGGTCAGACTTGTCAGAGCATAGGCAATTCACTATTTGAAAGAGGCTGAGGTAGTGATGGTGGTTGACAGGAAACAAATGGTTGATCAAGGTTCTAGATTTTAAACTTACAGAGACTGGACGAAAATCCTAGCCTTTGTCTGTTTGGATTAAAGTTTAGTACTATATGTTTTTTTACACTAAAGTTTACCAAAAACTCTTAACAATGAAACAGAAATATCTTTTAGCGTATACTTGGTTTAGTATTTGTATTCTAGGAAGCCCTGGTTGTGGTCCTCTTTCAACTGGGTTTGGGTTAGGAGTCGGTCTGTTTGTGGGTTCTTATAGGGTTCATGCCAACAGCAGTTGGTTTGATCCGATGAAATTTTGGTGGACCAAGAACAGACTCGGTGAGAAAAGTGCCGGCAGTTTCATTTTTTTCACAAAATTAATTAAATTTTTGGACGTTGGAAACCTGAAAAAGAGGGTTTAAAATGACACAAGCTGCATTTTATGTTTCATTTCTTGTGCAAATAGATTGTTTTCTCTTGAGGTGGAGAAAATAAGTGGTTGATCAAGAGGGACTTGTAAGACTGATTTGTGAAGCTTGATCAAGTGTTTGTGCTTTATGCCTACTCTTTTGCAAGCTTCTATTGGGTAAAAGAGGTAGGTTTTTTTTCATTTCCTATTTTTTCCATTTTGCTATTTTTATTTTTAATGCAAATAATTTTTTTTCCATATGAACTACAATGACATCTACCTCTTCCTCAACAGGCAATAATGAACAACCAAGAGTAGATCCAAATTCTTATTCTCCTTTGTGGAAGTTTGTTGATATCAGAGTAACGAGAATCACCATAAAATTGCCTGAATCGGCGATTCAGCGATTAGATTCAGCAATGGCGATTTTTTTGGAGTCGGAAATCGCCATTGCCGATTTCTTTAGGTGAATCGCCTGAATCGCCGATTCAGGTGATTCATACAAAAAATCGCATGAATCGCCTTGAAAAATCGGCATGAATCGCCCGCGGCCAATAAAGTATAGAGTTGTAAAATTTAAAAAATTGCTTGTTTTTTTTACTTTGTTTTTGACCTATTCTCTTTGTTATAACCGTAAAGGGCCTTCTATTTGTTTAACATGAGTAGAAGAGAGGAAAAGTGAGAGAGAAGAAGAGAAAAGAAAAGCCATAGGTTTCTAACTGGCAAGAAGAAAGAGCACAAAAGAGATCAGCAATCCATTTGGGGAGGCCATCAATTGCATTGGGAGCATTAGGGAGCCAATCTCAACACTCAAATCATTTGCAAGAGGTAAGTGCTCTTTTTTTTTTTGCATGTTAGTGTATTATGCATTTTTTGTTAAATTTTTATAATTTTCAAGATTTTTAGTTTAGATCTTGAATGTTCTTTATTTTTTACTAAGTTGCAAACTAGGGTTTGTTGTTTTGTAGCTTTTATTAGCTTCAAACTTTGATATTTTACATATAAATTTTTATTGCAGCAGCCTTTGCTTTCATTTTTTGCAAATTCGCAATGGGTAGAAAAGATGAATGTTGGAAATATAACGAAGATTTTCCTGGAAGAACCAAATATCAAACAAAATGTATTTTTTGTAAAGAAAAAATAACTTCTGGGGGTATTTATAGATTGAAATACCACATTGCTGCTATACCTGGACACGATGTTACAATTTGCACTCACCAAACTCTTGAGGCAAAACGCACTTGCCTAATGGCATTAGAAAAAATTGAAAAAGACAAAGCCAATAGGAAAATGCAACTTGAAGGGTTAAGGGGTATTGGCTCCCATGTTCCCGCATCCGCATCTGCAGCCGCATCCACATCTGCATCTGCATCAGCTTCTGCATCTGTAGGTTGTGTTGGAGAGGGTTCTTCTAGGCCTCCTTTTTATCCTAGTTCTTCTGCTCGTGCTAGTGCTAGTCGGTCACATACTGAGACAGAGTCCCACACCAACCTATTGCAACCTAGAGTGCGGAAAAACAGAATGGATAGTTACTTTGTGCCCCGCACTACTCCTGGTTCCCAACCCATGGTTGAGGGCATGGGTTTGAACAAGGAAATTCATGATGCTGCCAGAAAGGAGATATGCAAATTTTGGTACTTTTGCAACATTCCATTTATTGCAGCCAGGTAATTGATTCTTTTTTCGTTGTTTTCTTTAAAGTTAAAATTAAAAGTAAAAGTAAAACTTTAATTATATTTACTTGTTTTATAATATGAGTCTTTGACATCTAAATTTTTATTTGTGACAGGGCTCCTTATTGGCAGAACATGATAGACGCGGTTGCTATTTGTGGTCTGGGGTTTAAAGCCCCAATTGAGGCTGAGTTGAGCGGATACCTCTTGGATGAGATGGTAGAGGACATGAGGGCTGAGCTCGAGGAGAACCGAAAGGAGTGGATTGCAAAGGGTTGCACCATCATGACTGATGGTTGGACAGATAGGAGGAATAGAACACTCCTCAATTTTCTTGTATCCTGTGGAGGTAATTGATCATTCTACTTTCCTACATACATAATTGTAAATTTTGATTTGTTGAATGCTAATTTGTTGATGATCCATTTAATTTTAATATTCTAATTCGTTGTTTTGTTACTTGTAGGATATACCATGTTCATCAAATCCATTGATGCTTCCGCACATGTAAAAAATGCCACATACTTATGTGAGGCTATTGAGGAAGTCATAGCAGAGGTGGGAGAACAAAATGTGATCCAGGTGGTGACGAATAATGCAGCAAGTTATGTTGCTGCAGGTAAACTTTTAACTTTTCAAATTTTGAAAATAAATTTATTTGAATTTTGAAATTTGAATTTCTAATTGACTTAAAATTGTTGTAGGTAAACTTTTGATGGAGAGGCACCCCACCATATTTTGGTCCCCTTGTGCGGCACATTGCATTGACCTCATGTTGGAGGAAATTGGCAAACTTGAGTTTGTCAAGTCATGTGTGGAAAGGGCAAAAAACATATGCAAATTCATTTATAATCATTCATTTGTCCTTAGCACAATGAGGAAGTACACAGAAGGCAAAGAGTTAGCTCGCCTAGGTATCACGAGGTTTGCCTCGAATTTCATCACCTTGCAGTCCTTGTTGACATCAAGGGATGAATTGAGGAGCATGTGTGTTGGGCGGGAGTGGATTTCCTCTTCCTATGCTATGACCACTGTAGGGATAGATGTGGCGGATTGCATATTTGATATCTTACATGCGGGAGATATGGCTCGGCAGTCCTCTAGGACCTACATTAGACGCCTTGCTACTAGGCAGACTGGATACTCAGAGGCTGAGGCTGAGGCTGTAGCCGAGCTTCAGGATGATGTTGAGGATGATGATGATGACTATGAGCTGGAGCCTTGTTTTTATATTTTGTTTACAGATATTGATACTGAATCATTGATAGACATATGTTTCAAACTTTCATGGATCTTCATCTTAGATTCTTACATACATTTATGATTTGATGTCTTATGGATCATCTTACATACATTCTATGATTTAAATCATTGTGATCATTTGATTTCTATTTACTTCAACTAGCCTACAATTTACATTTTAGATAACATAGTTACATATGTGATGGATTTTATGTTCCATGTTTATGTATGTTAAGTTTTAACTTCTATTTGATGATGTTATAGTGTGTTTAAGTTATATTCAATAAAAGGTGCATGAAATAAGTTTTAAATTGTTAAAATCTTTAAATTTAAAAGGTTTTTTCAAATTTGCCGATTCATCGCCGATTCATTGCCGATTCATTGCCGATTCACGATTTGATTCCGCCTTGCCGATTCCGATCCGATTCCGATTCTTGTTACTTTGGTTGATATTATAAGACCCTTTTCCAGGAGGCAGGGCATTTTGTTGGAAATGTCGTGGTTGTGATGCAAAGAGGAATAGTTTATATCATAGTTTAAAATCTTGTTCTTTGCCACTTATCGGCAAGACAAAAAAAAGTATTCTTGGCAAATATCGGAGATAAATTGGTAACTTCTCTAGAAAATATCGTAAATTTAAAAAAAGACTTAAATATAATAAAAAACACAATTATTTTGTGAAATTCAATAAGTAGATGCATCTAATGAGGTAGTAAATGAGTGAACAAATTGAACAAGCTGATCTAGATATATATAAATGCAATAAGTAACAAAATCGCATCCTCATGTTGAATGGTGATGTAGTCAGAGCATTTAAACTCTGAAGCAAACTACAATTAGCAAATTGTCTTTGTAAAGCGAACTATCCATTTTTGCAAGTCCAAAGGCACCTTTGATCCCTATCACCAAATTGGTTTGGTAAATGGAAAGAATGCAAGCACAAAGTAGTAACTAAAGACTTCTAGCTGAGATGAATATGAGACAAGGAGAATGTGGTAAAGAATATTTTAAAACTTAATCAGGACATATGAACTTCTTCCTACACCAGACCAACTATGAGATGATGGAGACTGTACCCATCCATACTATGATGAAGAGAAAGATGAAGATCTTCCTCCAATAAAATGGTCTAGTTCTGAAACTTATGGATTTGACAACATTAATGAAGCTAATTACCAAGTAT
The DNA here is from genome assembly GCA_028749045.1 of Cupressus sempervirens. Taxonomy (NCBI): domain Eukaryota; kingdom Viridiplantae; phylum Streptophyta; class Pinopsida; order Cupressales; family Cupressaceae; genus Cupressus; species Cupressus sempervirens. Next base: position 511,336,871 of record CM053788.1, on the reverse strand, counting down.
ACCAATTGGTGGGTAGATCAGAAAATTCACAAACTAATGGAAAATAATATTGCCTTATTATTTGATAGGCAACATGGAAGCATATTCTTCCAATGATGATGAAACAACCCATAGTGCTGAGAAATGTGAAGGCTGAAAGTATAAAAGATAAGATACAACAAAAACTTCAGCAAGATCAAGAATAAGGAAGGTTGCAAATGAGAAAGACAAATCAAATTAGGCTGATTCTTCATCTTGCACTTCATCCATAAAGGAGATTGATTTCATGAATCGAAACAGAATATCAATCGCTGAAACCAAACCACTAGTGGAGATGGAAATTCTTCCTCCAATTCATGAACATAATGCAAAGCCTATTGAGTTGGAAATCTAGGAAGAGAAAACAGTAAATTCTCAAGAGAAGTTTGCAACTTCTTGGTGAGAAGTTTAAAACTTCTCGACCGAGATTTTGGCATGAAAAACATGTTATTTCTCATGTGGTAAAACTTATCGCGAGAAGCCGGTATATTGCCGACTTCTCTGCGCTATTTTGATCTATGGTTTATATCATTGGGTGAGAGGCTATTTGTGTGGGTTCCTTGGAAGAGGATGCAAGAAATGCTCTGAAATAAAGATCCTCCTATACCAAATAAAAGTGTATTGAAATATATCATGGAGCATGAAAATGTAGAAGAGAGAGAAGCATGGAGACAAAATATGACTATTAAAAAAAATCAGAAGGATTGTAGTCCCCATCTTCAAATATTGTGATAGACGACCAACCCTTTTATACTACTGCAATTGCACCTAGAATTGAAACTCAAGCACCCATTCCATGCAAATGAAAGGGACCTTTGGAACTTCATTCCAAAATGAGAGTTGGAACATCATCGAGCAAGATATAACAAGATGCATACATGCATATGGTTCGCCTTTTAGTATTGTTTGCTCCCCATATTGGCTGAAGATGTTGAAAAGTGTCAATGAAGTTCCAAGAGGATATAAGGATCTGTTGTGAGGTTTTCACACCATCGTTTCATTGCAAATGGGGACCCCCTCTATTTGCTTTAGTAGTAGGAGTGGTTGTCTTAAGTAGCCTTGGTGGCAATTTTCAAGTCTCCAAGTTAAAGAGACGAATTTGGATAATTTGGGTATGTAGGATGGTCAAGGCTGTGAATGAGAGATAGAGTAAGCTAGCCAGGGAAGTGGAGTTGGAATCAAAGGGATTTGTGATGAAATGAGTTAAAATCATTAGAAAATCCTTGTTCCAGTTTCAATTTTATCTTATAAGGTCAAGAAAGGTTGTGAGAGGTAACAATGTTCAAGGTGTGTTGAATCTTGAAATTAGGCTAAGTTTGTACTTTTTTTGGAAACTCCTAAAATCTAGAACTTCAATTATAAATCCTATGATGTTGAAACCTATCTCAAACATCCTGATAGTATTTGTATAAAATATAACTTAAAAGTATAGATAATGTTATATTTTACATAAATTCTCTCATTTTCTGAGATGAAGAATTGGACTCGAAGAATCTCAAAGTTTACATGCAAATGAAAAATCCTGGCACTATGTTAGAATCTGACGATGTCCTAGTATTTATAATTATAGCAACCCCCAAAATTCCACCCCTAAAAGGGGAAGATGTTGATTTTCGGAGTTGAATTTGTGAAATAAAGTAATCCCAAGAGGGTGTTGGAATCCAACCACTTTTCAGGATTCTTATTCCTAGGAGGCATCAGATTTCCGCCCCCTTGTCAAAATCCTAAGGATCCTTAAAACTCTGCCCAAGGATGAAGGCTAGCTAAGACAAGATTTCAACTTCAAGTGATGTGTGATGATCAAATTTGAATGACTACAGCAAAATCCTAAAGGCAAGGCAGAATCTGCTTGCCCTGTAGGATTTAAAACCTAGCACACCCTTATTTTCACCTTCTTCTATAAGTCTTAATCCATGTCCACCTTTAAAACCCGCCTAGGTGTGTAATTGTGAAAGTGATACAAGAACAACTTGGCGTAGTGTGAAGGTCAAATCTTAAGGAGAAATTGAAAATCAGATTAAGAAATTGGAAACAAAACATAAAATCAGACTTCAAGAAATGTCCAATTCAGATTGAAATGTACATGAAACTGACCTTGAAATCAAATTGCAAAAATGAAGAGATTAGAGGGTGTGAAATGACATAAAGTAAGTTTAAGATGCAAAGCTGGAAACTATTCAAAAAATCCTATGGTAGGAGTGGAATTCACCACCTAGCTAGGATTCCCAATCCTAGGAGGCATAAAATATCAGCCTCCAAACAGGAGCAATTCAGGGCATGACTTGAAATCATCATGCAATGTAAGTTCAATCCTAGAGAAAGCTAGATCAATTGAGGTTGACATAGGAAGATTTTCAAGACAAAATTTCTGAGATAAAAATGTGATGAAAATCTTGGATAGCGGAATCTGCTGTTTGTTTAGGATTCAAAATCCTCACACCATCAAGATTTCTGCCTCTACTAATCTAATCACCAAGAGAAAAAATGACTTAAAGCACAATTTGAAGGGAAAATTCATGGAAAAACGATGACATTCAATCATGACAATGACAAAATTACCGAGGGTGACATTGTGAAGAGAAAAGGCAATGATAAACAAAGGAAGAATCCTTGGGGAGCAGCAGAATACACTGCCTTCCCAGGATTCAACTCCTCAACAATGATAAAGTTTTGCCTAGTTTTGAAGGAAGGAGCATGGATGAGACAAATTCATAATCCTAAGATATTCATGAATTTCGCCTTTCATTCATAAAGGTTGAAACACACTTAAGGCCAATATCAAAACAAGAAAAGGAGAAGGGGGTGTTGGATTATCGCCATAAGGATGTTTGACTAAAATATTTGAGTTGGTATGAAGAAGATGAATAGTTGAGAATCCTAGAGGGATGGTAGAATCCACCACCCTCTTAGGATTTGTAATCCTAGAAAGAACCATAACTCTACCCATGAACAATGAATCCTCCATGGGAACTATGAGAATTGTTATTATCAAATCATGAAGGTGTGAAGAGAACCATAGGCAGGAGGCGGAATCTGTCTACCTCCAAGGATTCTAAAATCCTTCCATACACCTAATCTCTTCCTTGAGCTAGTAATGATTAAAACCCAAACCAAGCCTTCATATTGTAAATCAAGAAAGAAGATGGAGGATATGGGGCATGGATGATAATATGTTGACAAAAGTTGGAGAATCATACCAGTTTGGCCAGAATCAATAAGGAATGATGATAAGTTTAGAGAAATGAAAAAAGAGAAAATCCTAGGGAGGTGGCGAAATTTGTATACGTCTCAGGATTCCCAATCCTAGCAACAGTAAAAAACTCCCTCTAGTTTTATGCTTATTTGAATGAGGAGATAGGGGGTGCGACTATGTTATGAAAAGAACAATAAAAAACTTGACTTTGCACCCCCCTCCACGCCCCAAACAGGTCCAACATGAGGAAGAAAAGGGATTGAAAATGTTTTTATTAACTAAAAGAGGTACAAGTTGGCCCAAGACAAGACACACCCCTTAATGCCTCATCTCACCTATATAAGGAGGGAAACATTGATTCATTTTTGTTGAAATGTAGAATCAGTCAAAGTAATATTGAGTATTTGAATCTAATATGTCGTATATAAACTGATACACATAGACACATGTGTGTATATATATGTATACACACACATATATACGTATACACATATATATGAATGTCTATATATATGTATACAAACACACACACATATATATATATGTATACACACACACACACACACACACATATATATGTATGTATGTATGTATACACATATGATTATATGCGCACACACACACACACACACACACACACATATATATATGTGTATGTATACACATGATTATATGCACACACACACACACACACATATATATATATGTATATATGCATACATATATATATATATATATGTAAGTTACATGTTCATGATTTAGATCGGGCTTCTCTTAGTACCGTCACCGATTCATATTGGGTTGCTTCAATATTGATATTATAACATCTGTGTTATCTCCGATTAGGGATCAGGCTCCAAATTGTATTGCCTTCGATATATGTTAAAGTGTTGTTCTAATTAATATCGAGCATCTCTTATCAGGCTCATAATCAGGCATGATTAGTTTGGATCAAATCACCGTTTGGTTATGATTACCTATGTGGCCTTTGGCCACGTAGAGTCATGCCCCTATGGGTACATGACCCTTTATGTTATATAAATGTTAACTCTCATCGGTGGACAAGGCAATATCAATAACAGACATACTTGCAGTCCCAGAATTGGCAGACTTATATATTGCAGATTATCAAATACTTTCTCATCAGCACTTGGCATTCTAAGATAAAGATTATTGTAGCATTGAAGACAAATCAAAGTTGCAGACCTGCTGCACGCAAATAGGAAGAAGAAGAAGTAAGTACAAGTCTGATATAAAAGTCTAATATTATTTCTACTAGAGATCCTTATATTTAACATGGTATCGCTGATAAGAAATTTTATTATTCAGAATTAATATAAAATTTCAGACTTAGCCATTTTAGAATTTCATTCTCAAAATTAAAATGGTCAACCATGTAAGGTTAGAGGATAGATTGGAGGAGTCATCAAATTTTTCTTCATGAAAAATTTGAATGATGATAGTTCTAAGAGAAATGGACTTAGAAGATTATGTAGAATCAAACAAAGCTATTCTTGAGAATGATCTAGACAAAACGACATGGAAAAAGCACAAGAATAAGGCCATGCAAATTATTATAAACTCCATTAAAGATCATATTCTCCTTTCTATTTCCAGTCTTTCTACAACATTTGAGATGTTCTCCACTATTAAGAACACCTTTGAAATCAATAATACTAGCAGATTGCTGACATTGAAGCAAGATCTACTATACATCAAGATGAATAATGGAGAAACTGTTACGTGCTATTTCCTAAGAATCTCAGAATTAAAAGATCAACTTGCGACCATTGGAAATGAAGTAGATGACAAAGAACTCAACATTATAGCCCTAAAAGGACTACCACTATCTTGGGAGACATTTATTCGTGGACTGAGTTCTTGACTAGATCTTCCTAAGTTTGAACTACTAAAAAACGAATGCACTCAAAAAGAGTCCAGATTAATTACGAGAGGAATCATTCCAAATCAAGAGGGAGAATTCCAAGCTCTTCAAGCAAGTACCAATAATAAAGGAAAAAAAGAAAGGGAATTCATCAAGACAACAAGGAATTTACCAAATCATACAAGAAAAGAGAATGGTCCAAAGTACAATGCTTCAAATATGACACATTCGGTCACACTCATAACTTCTGTCCAGAATGAGAGAAAATTCAAGCAGCCCTAGCAGAAGTTAAGTATGAAAAGGATGAAAATCTTACATTTTAAGTTGTTGAACAAAGAGATAAAGAGGAACGAGAATCCCATAGTGAGGAATGAGAGGGAGAGTGATACATTTCCAAAGTTCCAATACATAAAGTGACATATGCAATGTTGTACTCAGATAAATCAGTTATCTATAAATTTAGGTTTTGAATTAGAGATATGGTATATGAAGATTGATGAGCAAACAATAGATATTCTTACTGAACCTCTTGCCAATCTTAAATTGGAATATTTCAGAGGTAAAGTTGATATGATCAAATTGTAAGTTTTGAATATTGAACTTAAGTTTCAATTTATATAGGTGTATATGCTTCTAAGTTGAATAGTTGCATTAGATATGTAATGAAAGATGACGATCTTTCAAAGACATATATTCAAAAGGTAATCTTTGTAAGGTGACAATTTTACAAATGATAGGCCTGTTATTATGACAGTTTGTTCCGGACATGTCGGAAGTCATGAATAACAAATGCATTATGATTACTCTAGATATTGTTTTAGACAATTAGAGTTCATAATATATGCTATGATAGTGTTCATAGCATGGTGATTTAAATTATTTGACAAGTCTCTATTTTTAAAGTGGTAGTGTCAAATAATGTGTTGTGTAGATATTCCAATATCTGATTTCATTATTATTTCTCCCTTGCTAAAAAGAGTGTTGAAGTTTAGCATCAATCAAAATAATACTTAGTATCTAAATCTAATATGTCGTTACATACATACATACATACATACATATATATATATATATATATATATATATATATATATATATATATATATATATATATATATATATATATAAGTTACATGTTCATGATTCAGATCGGGCTTCTCTCACTACTGTCACCGATTCATATCGGGTTGCTTCAATATTGATAATATAACATCTGTGTTATCTCCGATCATGGATCGGGCTCCAAATTGTATTGCCTTTGATATATGTTAAAAGTGTTGTTCTAACTAATACCAAGCATGTCTTATCAGGCTCATTATCGAGCATGATTAGTTTGGTTCAAATCACCGTTTGGGTATGATTACCAATGGTCATGACCATGTAAGATCATGACCTTGCGTGGCCTTTGGCCACATAGAGTCATGCCCCTACTGGGACATGACCCTTTACGTTATATAAATGTTAACTCTCATTGGTGGACAAGGCCATATCAATAACAGACATACTTGCAGTCCCAGAATCGGTTGACTTATATATTGCAGATTATCAAATACTTTCACATCAGCACTTGGCATTCAAGATAAAGATTATTGTAGCAATGAAGACAAATCAAAGTTGCAGACCTGCTGCACACAAATAGGAAGAAGAAGAAGTAAGTACAAGTCTGATATTATTTCTATTAGAGATCCTTACATTTAACAATTTTCAAATCAAACACAAGCAGATTTACCTCCGCATTTAGCAAGTGATTTATTCCTTATAGGCAGTGAATCTTTTTCCTTATGGGCAGTGAATTGTCTTGCAATTAGGAACAACATCAAAGAAGAAGAGTAATCTCCTCCGCGACGATGACTTGGAAGCTTGTAGAGCCAGCGGATTATCTTGTAGAAGCAGCAGTTTCAACTTTGTTAACAATTTGATGGTTCAAACAGTTGCAAATTTAAAGCTCTCAATGCAAAATTCATTCAAAATCAGATATAAAGTGTGGTGAATTAAAAGAAACCTTGGCATGCTCTTGCATCTCAAAACACATTTGAATGCCAAGTTTTGAAGAGATTCATTTCTGATTAAGAGATCAAGGTCATTTTATAAAAAAGTCAGGACTTTGATTCGCAAAAATAAAAAAGAAAGAAAGAAATTTGATTTTGAATCAAAGAAAATTTCTGATCAAAGAGCATTTTATCTCCTTATTTTGATGGGAATTCTTGATCAAATAGTTTTAATAGAATGTGAAATTCAGATGCAATGTCATTTCATGAAAACTTAAGATTGCCTTCAATTCGTTGTTTTCTTATCAATTTGTGAGCTTAATGCAATGTCTCTTTTGTTTTTGCAAGGTAAAAAAATGAGAAGCTTGGAGAAGATGGCAAGATCAAACTTGAGGACTTCAAATAAGGAGGTTTGAAAACCAAATTATAAAAGTGCAAATTCAAGGCAAGATGAAGATGGAATTCAAGAAAGCAAACAAGGAGATAAAATAGATAGATAAGATAATGATATTAATGTCCAACTAAAGACCACAAAAATGTCTACGGGACTTGAGGATTACAATAAGAAAGCTGACAACAACTGGAGCACCAAACAGTGTCCAAAAGAATAGCGTACAACAAAACAAAGAAGTAAAAAAGGAATAGAGAGAGGCCAAGACAAAGACTAGGAGTCCTTTCTAGGTAGAAAGAAATCAGTCACAGAAGGATACACCTGCCAATGGATAGAGGCTCTGTTCTGTCTCTGTGAACTCGTAGATGAGTGTCGCTAATGGAAATGGCCAGTACAGGGTCTGATAGACCTGGAGTGACCAGAAGAACTGGTAGAACTAGACGACCTTTTCACACCAGGCAAAGGAGATAAGTGTGTAATAAAGGTAGTAATGAGCTGAGTAGATGTATGCCGATGAGGAACTAGTGACTGTAATGTACTATCACGGAGTATAGTGGCCTCTTGAAGATAAAGTGCAAGGCACCGCTAATCATAGTAACTGAAAAAATCAAAAAGAGAGACAATCCCAAAATAGGTAGAAAAACCTCCCTCTAATCTCATAATAGATAGGGCAACAAAAAATAAAGCGAGTCTCTATCTCAATCTCATTTAACATACGTAGCTTATAGATTTGTTCCCCATTATCAATATGATGGTTGGTTTGAGCTTGAAGACAGTTAGAACCAACTCTGAAGGACCCTAGGGAGATATGCAGGGCGTGAGACCACCGCGGAGAAAGGTAGCTAGGACAAAAAATAATCCCATCAGAGATCTCCAAAAAGTGCTCTGCATAGGACATCCATGGATGAAGGCCACTAGGCGGGTTAATCTAGGTAGTGGTAATGTATTGTCTATAAATGTCAAGTTTGACATGCTCGTTTAACTCTTTCCGTGAGGGGACGAGATGAGCGGGGGCTTTTAGTGAGAACTGGCAAGGAGGAAGGTAGTCAATATCAATCCCAATTGATCCCAACAGAGAAGAAGCCTGTGCATACCAGCAGTGGGCGCAAGAGTATGAATCAGAACTCGTAGTAGTAACAAAAGAATAAGATGCCAAGTAGGAGTACCAATCATGTTCACCAACCAAATTTGCAAAACCATGCAGACAATGGAGGAACCAAATCAGTTCAAATATGGCCATGAGATTGAAGGGATGAGCACCAAACTTTGCAAGAATGATACTATGAGGAGTGAACTTGTGACATCTAATGATACACCACAAGAGAAAAGTCTGAACTCGCTCGATCGAGGCCCAGTCAGAACCAAGGAGAGACGGGCCCCAAACCACAGACCAATAAAGAACAGTCGGCCATGCAAGGAAAGTCCAAGAGGGATAATTTGGACGAGGTGTCCTTAAAGTGATGTCTAAAGCACTATTTTTCAAGCAAAGCAAGAGAGCCCATACCCTTATTGACTCTGGGTTGAATCCCGTCTCATACTGAACCGAGGACTAGAAAACTTAACCCCTAGATACGTATAAGATGAAGTGATCTCAATCTCTTGTCCCTTAAAAAAGAAGTGAAGATGAGAAGTATTTAAACAATTAAAGATCATAACCCGAGTCTTACCTAGGTTAACCACAAGTTGTCACTGGACACAAAAGGAAGCCAAGCCATCAAGAAGCTTTTGCAAACTGTCTGGAGAGGAAGCAAGAAGAACCACATCATCAACGAAAAGAAGAATGGAGAAAGAAAAATTAAAATTTACTAAAGTGAATGAATTGTCAAAACTTGAATTTCCTTTGGAGATCCAAGTTCTCTTTGAAAGGATCAAAGCTACATGAAGGACTTCATCACTTCAAGAAGATCAAAGTCAAGGCATCAGAAGAGATATCAAGTTTGCAAGTACAATCAAAGCTCAAATCATGGCAATGAGAAAATTTCCAAGGACGAAGATGGAAAAAAAATTGAGAAGATGAAGCAATTTTGGAATATGCCATCACAATTGAAGGCTTGATAATGTTGAGTATCAAGAGATTTTCTTTTCACAAAAAATGATCAAGTCTACAAAATATGGATGTTAAGGTGACACCCACTTGTCTTTTACCAATCAAAAATTACACTTACACATGTTCAAGTACATTCATTCATACTATGCAAAGCGTACAATTTTCTCATTGGTTCGCAAAATCATTGCAATTTTCATACTGGCCCATAGAGTGGTCCCTTAATGTAATTGGATGATAGTGTGAAATCCTAACTAGGGTGATGGATAAATCTTGGTACTTGATCTTGGCCCTTCATTGTAATTGAGAAACTATAAGTTGGGACTTTAGTGAAATAATTTTCTACTAAGCTTCTTGCAGATTTATTTCATCTATTCTCTGTATTTTCCTTATTTATGAATGATGATTTCTTAATGTTAAAATTCTATATATATAGTTTTTCATTCTTAGAATTGTGTACTTTCATAAATAATAATTATATTCATAATATAATTATATTAATTATATATTATGTGAATGATATATATTATATAAATTATATTTCTTATTATTAATATTAATAATATTATTGCATAATATATTTACTTTATATATTATTAATCTAAATATTATATTCTATCTTTTAATACTTGAATTGTGTGTGCGTGTGTGTGTGTGTGTATATGATCGATAAGAGGCTGAAGCCAAGATTAATTAGTGTTGTGATAAATTATTATTATTATTTATCAAGCTTAAGTAGACTTGAACCCAAGACCTCCCAAATAAGAGGCTCACAATTTACCATTGTGTTGTAGGCTCTTCCCTATTTGAATAGTAATATATTATGCAATATTATAGTATGATTATATGAAATCATAACTATTTCGTTATTTATATTATCATTATTTTATTGATTTATTATTTTTCTATATTTTAATCATATGGTTCTCATTTTGACAAGGATATCACAGTCCTCCCCTCTCAAATTTTACTTATCCTCATGCAAAAATCATTTATACATTTTTTTTTTTGTAGAACCATTATATGAAGCATATAATTGGGTGCAAGATGTAAGGGATTTAAGGAGTATACATCATAATGCATGAAAACACAAAGCATACACAATGTAGACACAAATTCGTGAAAATACAAAGCAGACACATGAATGCATAAAAACATGAAGTAGACAGATGAATGCATGAAAACATGAAGCAAGCACGATGTATACGCATAATACATGCATTCTTGATTAATGCCTTATTGTTCACTAGAGTCAAGAAGATGATTTACAATATTTACTTTTCAATAGAATCCTGCAACCACAAGTGATCAGTACACATGTGTATGTATAAGAAAATGTGAGTTATGCTAAATCACTCCAAGCTGATCCCATACTAAGTCCAAGAGTGGAACTTTGGCCCCATTGGCCTCAATGGTAGTGTTTATGCATCCATAGGAGTTGGCCTACTTAGCGGGTTGCTTGTTTTGTTTTTCTTTTATTATCATTCTTAGTCGAGAAGAACATATATGATATAAATAGATTGCTTAGGCACTAAACTCAACAGTTTTCTTCAAGGTTTCCGTAGATCCATTCCCTTAATCCCATCTTGGATGTGTTCTCAAGGCATCTTTGGGACACTGATCCTTACCCATTTCGGAATAACCGATTGGCTAGATATACACTAGCCTCTCCTTGAATACACCTATGTTCTTCTCTCTCTTGAGGCTACCCTTATAGGTAAGTAATAGAGTATATGTGAATTGAAAAGATCATGCTATTTTGGTTATAATTCTATCCTAGAAGGATTGATGAGATACGATAGGTTGCTTTGACACCAAACTCAATGGTCTCCCTCAAGGTTTTTGTGGAATAGCTTTAAGAGAAAGTGGACTATAGATGCAATTTCATTTCATGAAAAGTATATGATTGCTTTCATTTCATTGTTTTCTTATCATTTTGTGAACTTAATGCAATCTCTCTTTTGTTTTTGCAAGGTAAAGAAAAAAGAAGCTTGAAGATGGTGACAAGATCATGCTTGAGGACTTCAAACAAGGAGGAGGTTCGAAAACCAAATTATTAGAGTGCAAATTCAGGGCAAGATGAAGATGGAGTTTAAGAAAGAAAAGAACAAGGAGAAAGAAAAATTAAAATTTACCAAGGGGAACAAATTGTCAAAACTTGAATTCCTTTGGAAATCCAAGTTCTCTTTGAAAGGATCGAAGCTACATGAAGGACTTCATCACTCCAAGAAGATCAAAGTCAAGGCATCAGCTGAGATATCAAGTTTGCAAGTACAATCAAGCTCAAATGATGGCAATGAGAAACTTTATGAGGACGAAGATGGAGAAAATTTGAGAAGATGAAGCAATTTGGGAATATGCCATCACAATTGAAGGCTTGATATGTTGAGTATCAATAGATATTTTCTTTTCACAAAAAAATGATCAAGTCTACAAGATATAGATGTTAAGTTAACACCCACTTGCCTTCTACTAGTTGAAAATTCCACTTGCACATGTTCAAGTACATTCATTCATATTATCCAGAGTGTACATTTTTCTCATTGGTTTGCAAAAACATTGCAATTTTCTGATTGGCCCACAGAATTGTCCCTTTATATAATTGGATGATAATGTAGCAACCCTAACTAGGGTGATGGATAAATCTTGGCCCTTAATCTTGGCCCTTCATTGTAATTGAGCAACTATAAAAGGCCAAGGCTTTCTCATTTGTAAAGGGGTTAGATGGTAGACTCATTTAGAGGAAGAGTCAGAGTGGAGATTTGTTAACGTTGTTTTCGTAGTGCCATCAAAGTAATTGTTGATTCATTGTTGGTTTTCATGGTGGATTACTTGTATTGCTTCGGAGTATTGCACAGTTTCTTCAATTCCTCATTTAGGATATTATTTCATGTTAAGTAGAAGTTGACGTAGATGAATGGAAGATATTGTTGAATGTTGATTAATTGTAGAACTAGTGTCCATATGTAGTACGTAATAAAGTAATGTAATTAGAACTAGTTAAGCCTTTTTCAGGTTGGAGTAGTTAGGAAGTGAGGGGTTGCGTCCATTGGTTTTCCCAACCAACCGACCATTATATAAGAACTTTGGAATATGGATGATGTACTCATGTTTTTGGTAATCAATAAAGAAAGAACATTTCCTTGTGATTTTGGTATTTTTGTACTAGTAATGAATATTGTGTTGGTATAATTCAATCTATGTTATATTGCTGTGTACATTCTGTGTCGTGAACCATTCTACACCATACCTTTTGGTACTTGCTGATTGTAAGTAACAGCATAGGGCTAATCTGGGCCTAATTTGAAAATGTTTAACTTCTATTGGAGATGTCCATTTAGATTGCAACTTCATAGGGTATTTGGATGAATGTTGACAATGTGAAATTCATTCCAGCATTCGTAGAAGATAGCACCTTCCTAGGCCTAGTTGACATGGTGAAGAATAGACTAGTTAGAGACTCACGCCATCATCAACTTGTCTTACATACTTAGAGTTAGATAGAATTTCATCCGTTATCCTTTGCAATTGTTTGGTTAGAAGTGATTGATGAAGTTAAAATCAAGTTGATATCCATTGAATGAACAACGTAATTCCCTTTGTGACAAGCAACACATCACATTATAAAATTGAGTGAAAGTCCATGATTAAGAAGGAACCTTGTGATTGTCTTATTTGATCACACAATTCATATACATTGTTTAACATATGAGCATCTTGATTCAAGAGAGAGTTGGAGACTTAGTGTTTCATCATGGGATACTGAGTGTTCGATTTGCTTGTTGTAGTGGAACAAAGCTCATATTAATAGGACCCCGATTATGAGAAGAGACACAATAGCTTGTTCGAAAGAGAGGTCAAAGGGGTTGAGGATGTACTGAAGCCCATAAAAGATGCATGGAATGAGGCAGGGGTATCCATTGTTTCAAATGGATGGAAAGATTCAAAAAATCATCCCTTGATCAATGTTATAGCAATGTCCTCTAAAGGGGTAGCGTTTTTCAAATCTGTGGATGGTAAGGGACAAGTAAAAGATGGACAATTAATTGTTGATATTCTCATCTCTTCCACTGAGACAATGATATCTAGAAGCGTTGTTCAAGTCATAGCGGACAACACAAAGAATTGTAGAGCTACTGGTTTGTTGGTTGGAGAATCATATCAACATATCTTTTGGACACCTTGTGTAGTTCACTCACTCAATCTTATGCTACAAAAAGGTTGAGAATAAAATATTATAGAAAACAATATCATGATACGCTGGGAAGTCTTCCACAGTAGAGACATTTAGAAGTGTTTTATGGGTACAAAGAAGCATTCCTAGACTCTTTTTGGATGATGATATGCAAGATTTGATTATAGATAAGCTCACAATCCAAGTATTGATGCTCTTCGTCATCAGTTTAAGAAGGATGCTCATAGTTGGTGGTACCTCCATGGCCAACATTTCCAATTCCTGCGGCCGCTGGCAATAAAAATTATATCACAAGTAATTTTTATTATAATTTTAATATTTTTGATCTTCATAGGTTGCTAGTAATTTTATGACTTTACTAATTTAGTTTTAAAAGTTTACTTTATCTTGTTTTTGTAGGTTGCCAATTCATCTGCATCAGAAAGAAAATGGAGCACACATTCTTTCATCCACTCTATAAAGTGCAATTGGTTGTAATAAAAAAGAGCAGAGAACTTAGTATACGTGCATTCCAACTTGTGTCTCCTTTCACACAAGTAGAATGAATACAAAGAAGGGGAGTCAAAGATGTGAGATATAAATTCAGAGCAGACAGACTTGGATTCTTCTACTTCTCAGTTTGCAGTTGCTGCATTTGAGGACTTGGACACTGAGAATCTTACTGGTGCAACTGATCCCATTAGCCTTGGCACTATTTGTGAATCAAGTAATGCCATTAAAGAAGAAGAAAAAGAAGAAATCAATAATCCATTAGATAATTTTTTCATCAATAGTATTTTTCTTCAATTTATTGTGTTTAAAAATAAAAATATACTTCCAATTAGTTAACCTAGATTTATTTGTGTACTACAACTATTTGCATTACATGATAAACTCAACCTTGTTTATCAAACAATCTTTTTATAGGATTAACCTCCCTCCCCTTCTGTCCCCCCACCCCCAACACACACACACACTGCCATATCCAAAAATTATCCTGCTGGGCTGCATTTCCCAGATTTGTCCTACTGCTCCCTGTTATCACTCTTATCAAAATGCCATGGAGCATAGGTTTCCTTGGCTTCCAGTAATTAAACATTTGATATGCATGGACTTGGGAATATAGAATTTTGCATTTTATGAGTTTATAATGGGCTATATTGTTTTTAACATCTCTGTATTTTACTCTATATGTTTTATTGTTATTGTTAATTTGATATTTATATTCCTGATTGTGTTTCTAATGTCTACAGGTTTTCATGTGGATGACTCAGAGGTAACTTTAAATGTTTTCTTGGGAAAGCAATTTACTGGCGGGGAGCTTTTTTTCCGTGGTGTACGTTGTGATGAACATGTCAATGATGAAATTGACACAGAGGTGAGAGTTAAGGGAAATATCTTAATTGAAATAGTTTGTTTTAAGTTCCCTTCTTTGAGATGCCTGCTTTCATTATTTCCAAGCCACATGCTCTCTGATTGTGGTATAAGCACTTGATGTGCCAAGAGGTTCTATGTAGTTTTTGACATGGACTGGTTTTCTCAGTTCTCAGTAAGTGTAGATATTACCTGGAGGGACCTTTAGACCAATCTGACCAATGTATTAGATGTGACGAAAAAGAAACTGGAATTTGTTAGCATCTTCAATAGCCAAGAAAAATAAAGATAATTAAATGTCTTTTGATAGTCAAAAGTTGGTCAAGAAGACTCAAAAGAGCATACTCAAATACAATACAGAAGCACTGGGGTTGAAAAATTCCTATATTTTGAAAGCCAATTCAACACAATACTAAAGAAATGTAATGAGATGTTAGGTAATCTCAAAGCATTTAGGCCCCCGGGAGCAAGCTAAATACAAAAAGACTTGTGAGGCGAGACCCCCATAGAGATGCAGACCTGATGAAGATAAAAGTGGGAGTACAAGCAATTGACAAATACCCATACTATAACAGTGCTTTGGATACCTAGTCTGATTGACAGCCAGTAGAAACATGTTTTTAGTTCTCTGATGTTTTAGTAGTCACTGTTAGTATAAATTATTAGAACCTGCAACAGCTGAACTGTCCTTGATTATGAAAATTGTCTATTTCCCATTTTGCAGGAAATTTTTGAGTATTCCCATAATCCAGGCTATGCTGTTTTGCATGCTGGTCGCCATCGTCATGGAGTAAAAGAAATTGCATCTGGTCATAGGACTAATTTGATTCTTTGGTGTAGAAGGTTAGTTTAACCTTCCAAAACGTTTGGTAATGTGCTGTGCTCATACATTGATTGGAATCTTCGTGTTTGCGTGGCCTTTGATTTATTTAATGTACTGCAGGAAGAGTGTTCCTGTGTTCTTAACTTATATTAGATGAATAGTTTAATGATGCATATTTATGATGATTTGAGTATTTTGTTCTTGCTGGATTTGCTTTAGTATGCTGGCATTCTGGTTGCCATCGTCATACTGGTCATAAGACTAATTTGATTCTTTGGTGTAGAAGGTTAGTTTAAACTTCCAAAGTGTTTGGTAATATGCCGTGCTTATAGATTGATTGGAATCTTTGTGTTTGCATGGGCTTTGATTAATTGTTTGTACTGTAGGAAGAGTGTTTCCGTGTTATTGCATTGATCTTAATTTATATTAGATTAATAGTTTAATGATGTATATTTAGGATAATTGTAGTATCTTTTTCATGCTGGATTTTCTTTGGTGTGTTTGATACTTATCTAAAGTACCTGTTTGTAGGAAACCCCTGGATCAGGGAGTAGTTAATTCCCAGTTTGTTCCTTGTTGGTCTGGGCAGGTTTTTTTTTTGTTTTTTGTTTTGTTTTTGTGATTGGCTTCTCTGCACATAATTGTTACTGCCACTGATCAAGGAGGTTGTGGCATGACTTCAATGACATTGCATCATTACTTTTCTGTCAAGTGGTCTGTTGGGTGGCCATTGGGATTTGATATGTCATTAACAATATTCCTCTGTTTCTCATTCATGGAAAGAATAATCAGGGGAAGCTGATGAATATGTGCATAAAAATGATGTTATTATTGTCATCACTTGTGATTTATTTTGTATGTTGTTTTTTCATGTTTTTTGGAATTATACACTTTTTTGGTAGGTATGAGGCTTGTCTTAAACTAGAATGTCTTTGGAATATGTTATCTGCTGCCTTATGCTCACATAAAAGGGACCATGGTTTTACAATCTAATATTGAAGTCCATTCAACCTTTTATAACTATTATGGTTGTTATGTTTATCTTATTTATGTTATATGTTATTTGAATTTATTTGTGATTTTCTGGTAAAAATATGTACATATTTAATATTTATGGTGTTTTCCCCTTTTGTATGGACGAGGCCAACTCCAATTTTTCTTTTTCTGTATTGGTGGACCAAATCCTTCTACCTGAACCGGACCTCAAACCAGTAACATTAATATTTATGATTGTAATTTCTGTTCTTATATTGGAAGTGTATCCCATTGTAAGGTTGCTTGTGACAATTGTTCTTGTTTGACCTCCTTTTTAAGTTTGTTGGCATGCATTCCTTAAAGGAGTTGAT
This sequence comes from Cupressus sempervirens, assembly GCA_028749045.1. Lineage (NCBI taxonomy): Eukaryota > Viridiplantae > Streptophyta > Pinopsida > Cupressales > Cupressaceae > Cupressus > Cupressus sempervirens. The sequence goes on along the minus strand of CM053788.1, from coordinate 511,319,635 downwards.
TAAGATTTCTGTTCATTACTTTCTAATCTGGATCCACGCCATCTAGTTTACCAAGTTTAATAATTTTTGTTTATTCTCTGTTTCTGATTATGAAGATTCTTAGCTCTCCAATATAATATATCTTTGATACTTTTTTGTATTCTTTGCTTCTTATCTGGACATAATGTTACCAGTTGCTTAATATTCTAGGAATATCTACAGTCGTCAGCAATACTGATACATGAATAGCAAGAACGCCCATTCCTTCTATGGGATTGGTGTCATCTTTCTTTATTGCTTCTCTGATGGTATAAGTTGTTCCCAGTCTTACCTTATATGTTTATTCTCTTCATCATCAGTTGATCATAGTGGAGTATTATTGGTTTAAGAGATGGATTCTTTTATTTTTAACAAAACCCCAAATTTATATAAATATTTGAAAAGGGTACTGTATGACTTATTTTACCCAAAAATTGCGACGTAAAAGTATGCGCCCTAAATTTTAGGTGTTACACCTTCCTTTGCCAGCAACAATTAGAATTAAATATACATATGTCTTAATAAATTCAAACATAGCAGAATGTGCCAATGAAAGGACAAAGTCCACCGTTAAGGCACATGAAAATTGAAATATAGCTGCCTGTTAGAATGAAGAGGCAAAACCCATTCTAAAGGTTGAATGAATGAAAGTTTTTAATAATGTCCACGAGGCCAAAGAAGCCCATGTGACCCCCTAAATAGCACTTTGTATCTTCTTCTTTAAATCTGCTCTTCTACAATGAATTTTGATTACTAGGTTTGATGTAGGAGCATCTTGGGTTTGCTTGCAATCCTGCATGTTTGAGAGGGATTTTGGTTAAGGGTTATGGAGCTTGGTGAATACTGGGAGCTTAGCATGGTCTATGGAGCTCGGCATGGTCTTGGTTGCTCGGCATGGTTTGGAAATTTGGTGTTTGTTTCAGGCTGTATAACTAATTTTTCACAATGAGTTAAAGGATGAAAATTTCAAAGATTGAAGAAGGCCTAGATTTCTACCTACGGTTCGAAGCTCGAGTTCTAATTCATTCGGAGCTAGGAAATATCACAATTTTACTAAGACATCGAATTTGGGAATTTAATTGTTGTAGGAGGCCGACTTGTGGCTTTTAATTTATGTATTTGTATTTAATTTGTGTTCTAGGTCGACTTGTGGCTTAGATTGGTATAAGTAGGGGTTGGGGGGGGAGTCTTTAGGCATAAATGATCCATTGTGGAGAAAAGGAGGAGCTTGGGAGAGTGAATTTTGAGAAGGGCTAGTAGCTGTGGCTTGGAAAACAAGGAGAATGCTTGGTGGGCTTGCGAGCTCAAGTTGAGATCTTCCTTGGAGGTTTCTACCAGAGTGTGGATCTGGACTAGCTAGGGTTTGGGTTTGGATCTTGCGGGATCTTGTAGAACTATTACTTGCTTTGTATCTGGCCGTAACCGGGAAGGCCTTATAGGCCGACACATTGCATGTAATCAGTTATATTTTATGAATATATTATTATGATTTGGTATCAGATCTTGCATTGTTACTTCTTGTTGTTGTGTTTCCATTGCATGGTTATATAGTTGGGGGCTAGGACATCTCCTTTGGGGACTCCCCTGCCTTGCACTATTGTAAGGTTTGCTGTTCTGGTTTCTTTGAATAAAGTACTTAACTGGAACAGATGTCATTGTATGGTTGGGATTCCATAATGAAATGTCATTGTGTACACCACTCCTTGTAGAATGGGCATATCCTTTTTTCTCAGTCTTCCTTAGGTATTATCCATCTACTTGTCTTGCACCTCACATGGTGAAACCTAATCCTAATTGAGCTATAAACATATATTTTCTCTTCATTTGATATTTGCTCATACACATGCTTTTTCGTCATAGTCTCCCATGGGGTTATATTCTTTGACATAGTAGCCTTTTTATGCCCCCTTTTCTGTTGACCAAATGATGCTCTTGAATTTTTCTCTCACAAACTTTTTTATTTCCTCATTGTTATTTGGACGTACTTGTATGTAAACATTCCATTTTTTTCATCCATTTGACATTTGGCTTCATCCATGTGCTTCGACTTCTTCTTCTATCAAATCTTTCATTCATAATCAACTTATGCCTATGGTGTTTTTCCCATAGTAACAAGAATCACAACGATTCATGCGATTCGGAGATTCGATTCAAGCCAAATGATGTTTTGTGAATCGGTGAATCAAATCAGCGATAAAGGGTTTATGAAATCAGTTACCAAATATAAAGGGTTTCTTAAATTTGCTGATTCGTGGCTGATTCGATTCCGATTCATGGCCGGTTCGCTATTTGATTTGGCCTTGCCCATTCCGATTCTCATTACTTTGGAATTTTTCCATACTTTGAGTTTTCTTTAAGTAGCTTAACACCTAGACCATGGCCGAAATCTTTAATGAGAATACCTATTTCGGCCAATAAAATCTCATAATGGATAACAATTTTAATTTTGAGACTGCTGATGATTAGATGTTTTTGTCTTCTTTCTACATGCCTCCATTTCTGATTTGACATTCTGCTTTCCAAATCTTGCACCTATAAAGGACTGCCGGAGTGACCAACGAACCAGGAAACATTTTTTTGGTTTTCCAATCCCACAACTTTGCATTCCTACATCTATTTTGAAAGGAATATAACAGTTTCCAACCTCCTTGAATTCTTTTTGCCCTACATGTTTCCCAGCTGATTTTGTTGTGAAAATCGATCCTGAGGTATTTGTACTCTTTCACTTTCTCTAAAGAATTGTTTTCGAAAAGGAAAGTGTTTTGCGTCTTCTTATCTCTTTTCAAAGAGAAAATCATCACTTTCATTTTGCCAGTGTTCACTTGCATCCCTACTTAATGACAAAAGGTTTCAAACGCCTTAAAGTGTTCCCTTAATCTGTCAGCTATTTTAGTAATTAAAACAAGATCATCTACATAAAGAAGTAATTTTATCACATATTTAGCTAGCTGAACTCCATCTCCATTAGTCTTGTTTAGCCATCCTTCCGATTTATCAATATATAACCTAGATAAAGTTGGAGAGAGCGGGCATCCTTGTTTGACACCAATACCACTGTTAAAACATTCTATCATTCCATTTATGGTTCTGATTTTGGTTTTGACTTGCTTATAAAGTCTACGTATGGCAAGTCTAAGCTTGTTAGGAATTTCCAATTTTTCCATTATATCCCAAAGTTTTTCACAGGGTATTGTGCCAAAGACTTTGTTTTAAAGTCTACGCATCAGAAAAAGGCCCAAGCACCTTGAGTAATTCCATATTTTTCTAACCAATAATCTAAGGGTAACATTGTTATCAATTGTAAACCATTTTGGTCTGAAAGTAGTTTGTCCCTTAGCTCTTTTCTCTTCTCTTTCCGCTTGCCTGCTTATTTTGAGTTTCTCTAGGAGGGAGGGGAGGTGATCATAATTGTGCAATAATTTGATGGATTATTTATTACCTTGCTTTTGTGGAGGTGATGTAAGAAAACCCTCTCCATTGACATCACTGAAGATATGTTTGATATGAGGTGCAAGGGCATCAATACCCCATTTCAATTATTCTTCTTGCAACCCATTATTGTCTTTCATTTAATGTTGTAGCTTCAGTTGGATTGAATGGACCTAGAGATAATCCTTCTATGGTCATTGGTTGATCATCTATTAAACAAACTCTCATATATATATATATATATATATATATATATATATATATATATATATATATATATATGTTACATATAATCATGTTTATATATATTATTGTTAATATATTGTCTAATGATGATTAACTTATAATTTACCATATAGAGACATGTCTCCTCTTCTCATATTTATATGACATTCAAATTTGCGTTTGGAACACATAAATAAATGGTACTGTTATTAATTTGTAGAAAAACAATCCTATAAAACTCAACATGGTATCAGAGCCATATTGCAAGTGTAAGATAAGGAATAAACGATAGAAGAAATAATAGTGGCTTGGATTTTGCACATTATAATTATATAATAGCGATCAATTCATTTATTGAGCACTTGACATAAAAAATAAATAAGGTAGTTCTATCTAAAGAGTGATGGCAAGATTTGAGGTAGAACTCCAAACAACTAAAACCACTCTTCAAGAGAGATTTGGTAATAATTACAACTCAAATCTCAATAGATCAACGGTGTTCCTCCATCGAGACACATTGATGTGTGAAAAAGAAATAATGAGGGATTCGAAACAACATTTAAAATTAATATTAAAAATGACGGGGTCATATCATATTGAGTGGTTATAAATTATCTCAACATAGCAGATTCAACGAGATATCATACATCAGGAAATTCATTGTAGAGGCGATGAGTCACATGAATTTGGCTTATCATTATGTTTGTATGACTGAATTCACTACTCGTGCTAGAAAAATATAATATGGTGTTTGGCACTGAAGAAGAAACTTATTATTGGTGCGATATATCTTATATACACAATTCTACATGAGACATCCTCATTTTATAAAGGCTGCGATTGTTCATCAATATACAAAGATGTTGACATTGAATATTTTCTGAAGGACCAAATGCTGGTATAGGCTTTGTATACAATTAAAGATGGCAGTAGGTTTGATTCCATGAAATTCCTCAAGATTGGTGGAAAGGAACAATATCATTATGCAATATGGACACTCTTGCTAATAATAACTCAACACCTGTGGTATATAATTGCGATAATTGGATAGCATTGAAGAGAAATACAGATTGCAAAAGAAGTGCTCCTAACATGCCAAAGACATAAGAAGGAACAAACTCAAAATTCACAAGTGATAATCCAAGTCAACATGTGTTAATGGATCTATGATAGCGTTCAAGTCAGAAGACATAAATTGTTGAAAGATGACGATAACAATAAAAATAATGAAATCCAAGGAAAATACAAGTCCAATCAAAACGTAGCATTCTCATATTTGACCACAAAGACATTATATTTCAAAGCTATTAATTCAGACTGTTAATATATGGTGGCAGATATAAGGTATGCTCTGCAATCATAATCCAGGTGACCATTAATATAAGCTATTGTTGATATCAGATTCGATTACTGGGCATCAACAAAAAGAGGAGACAGGAGATGAAACATCTAGTAAACGGACCATACATGCTTAGCATCGAACAAGAAAAGTTGTTCTATGACTTGTGAAGATCACATCCGACACATAGGTAACCAACATGTCTGGAGAATTGAGACTCATTCTAGAATCCCTTTCGGAGTGCCTGAGAATGATTTAGATCTAATTAAGATCCTCGTAGTGCGAAAATTACCTTGAAAAACGCTTCTACAAACATACAGATCTAGTGATCACTCAGTCAGGTATTACTAGTTCAGATCGTTGGCAAAGCAATATACAGATTTACACCCCAAGAAAAGTAATCAAATTTCTTGGAGGAACTCAGGTATTATATTTTATTGCTATTACAGAAAGTGGGTCTCATTAGTTCAAACTATAGACGAAGGTCATTGGACATATGAAAAATGCATGAGATAGAGGATTTAGTTACAAAATGAAGGTCATCTGATTTTTGAATGCATGAGACAGAGAATACAATAATCAAAACAAAGGTCATCATCTACTCAGAAGCAGCCATCAACATTGAGAATATATCACAAGGAGAATGATAGGGAATGATAACAAGGTCTGACAATTACAAGGAAGAATATCCTTATAGAGATAAAGACATGTTGAAAATGGGTTTACCAAAAATATTGGTTATGAGTTAAGAATTGAGCGGTCATCTATTATTTTTTTTGGTCAAGTGAAAACATACAATTCGTAATTCAATCATCAGGAAACTAATCAATCTGATATCAATGATCTGCTGTATATTCAGACTTATCTATGTTCTATTGGACCTCCTTTTAGAATGTAAAGTTAATCTGGAACATAAGGCAACTTCAATCATAAGTTAGTTATAGCATCGTAAGGACCACATCAAAGAATGCAGTGGTTATTGCAAACATTAAGCAAGACGTCAAACACAAATTGGAGAGTGATTACACAGCAGATCAATATAAGACCACAATGAACTACACATATCAACACTAGTTGTATATTATACACTCAGTGTCTATATTACATGCATTGACTCATCAAAGCTAATAATCATCTATTATTTGCAAGAAGATTAGTTATGATCACTGATGATAACAGCGAATTATTAAGAGAACAATAATAATTGATAAAAGTGGTAACAAATATAATGATCAATTATTAAGTATACAATATGTGCTTAGAAAGAGGTCTTGGGCATGTCTCTTGGAGGCATCCTATCTGATTGTGCCATATATGGAGATCTTTATTATAAAAGCTATATCCAAAATTGTGAGATGATTGAGTTAATGAAGCCTACATATTGCAGTAGTGATATACATTGTATCAATATAATATTTGAATAATATATGTTTCACAGTATCAGAGCCATTCAAAGTCAGCTCTAATGCATCTTGCCATATAATTACTCATCCAAACTGAAGTTTTGGTGCAGACGGAATCAAGAAGAGGACACTCAGTTCTGGAAAGAATTTGAAACAAAATGGACTAGGCCTCAGTCTAGTACCTTGACTAAGAATCAAGATGAATCAAACAAAGTTATCTAAGTTCATGAAGGAAAGTTCTTAGCTCTTAGCAGCTCTAGTGAAGTAGGCAAATTCACTCGTCATTAGATTGCCTTTTTTTCCTATAATTGGGACCATATTTGATGAGATGTAAAACTGTTCAATGATATAAGAATGGGAATTTTACATTGTGTGGGGGGGAGTGGGATAATAACCAATGTTTCATTCCCATTTTGAACCATCTTTAGAGGAGAGAAGAAATATGAGCCATCATTTGATTTGATGCATACATATCATTGAGACATATGCATTTTGTATTCATGAGCAAAGGAAGGCAGTTAAAACAATTATTTTACATGTTCATGTGAAAGAGATTAATGGTTACAACTAGTTTAACTGAAATATCTGAACTAACCATTGAAGGGAAAATCGAATAAAACTAAATTGAGGATTTTAAGTTTGCAATACCTTAAATTTCAAATCTGAAATCTGCCTCGAGTACCACCTGCAAAACACAGCTTAGTCCACACATACCACTTAGGGCACAAAAGTTATACCTTTGTATCGTAATAAACAAGACCATTTAGAGCAACAAAACCACTGTAACATCTCCTTTTCCCCATTGCTAATTATGACAATTTAGAGTAAATAAAAGTTATGTATATATTTATATTCACATGAATTAAGGATGGATATAACAAGCATCAAGTAAGTCTATCTCTTACATGCAGTCACATTTCATGTTCAATAGGAAAATTAACTGATTTCATTAATTGTCTAATACATTTAAAAAGGAAACTGATTTAAGGAGATTACTGATTAAACGATATTAACCATCTAACATTTCTTCAATTTGAGATTGTATCTCTGTCTTGTGCAAGCTTTGGCATTTTGTGGAAAGAAGCATATTATCAAGGGCTTAACCTTCCAATTGCGGACTCTTAAATATCCCCACACAATCTCAACTGAGAAAGGCCCTCCCTACCCGAAAAAAGACATGGGCACTCGGTTCAGCTACTAAGCATCTTGGTAATAGAGTATCGATCCACCGCTCGACTAGACAACAAGGTCTAAACATTAGGCTACCATGAGCTGACTTAATTATTTAGAGGTGATTATTTACTATTGATTTGTGTTTACGTAATCATGCAAGAGTATTTCCATTCTCATCTTTCATCTCGTCCATGCTGGTCCTCATGGATGAATTCCTAGGTGGTTCCATAAGTGGAATTTGATTATTGCTTATTAAATACTGCCCTCTTAATTATGTCCAAATCGGGTCCATGGCATTACAGATGAAAATTATAATTCTTTCTAGATTGCTTCCAATATCAACAGGTGTTGCACTCATCTTAGAGGCATATTGGCAATACCTCTGTACAAGCTGGCCCTCCTTGGCAGAGACTAATTAAAATAATACACCTTCAAACTTGGAAAATTGTAGTCAGAATAAAACTATTATGTTTTGTTCTTGACAAAGCTAGTCGGGCTGGGTAGTTAGGAGGTAAGGGAATGCGTTGGTTGGTTCTTAACCAACCGTTCCTATAAGTACTTCGAATATTGTCAATGTACTCAGGTTGATTTTGGTATTAATAAAGAAATCATTCCCTTGCCTACTGGTATTATGGTATGAATGGTACATTTTGTGTTCTACTTCATATGTATCTCAATTACATTATTCTGTATGATTAGCATATCTCTATGAACTTGAGTGATATTTTCACTCTACATTTTTGGCGCTGTTGCCTAAATCCGAACTTGGAGGTCGGTAGGATGGAGTAATGGAAAGGTCCTTTGTACTGCTCATCCAAGTAACAAATAGTGACGGGGAAGAGGAGGAAATAACTAGGGAAGATCAGTTGACACGTGATCTGGTAACGGCTTGGGAAGTTGCAGCTGATTAGTACGTACAAAGGGAAGCCTGTGAGAGAACGATCCCTAAAGGTACGGTATGCAATGAACTTTCAGTGCCACCAATGGTGTATGATCTCCTAGGAGAGATCCCTTTCCTGTCAGCACATAATTTGTTACGAGTGGAAGAGGAAAGAGCTGAGACACAAAGGGAACGACGGAGACAACAAATACTATAGTAGTTTGCGGAAAGGAGAACCAAGGAACGCAAAGAACACAAAAATTTCAAAAAGGGAAACAAATAATAAAACTGATTCATGTCCTTGATTCCAAACATATATCCCAAGTGGGTATAAGGAGAAGAAATTGAGGAAGAAGTCACCTTGAGGATACCATGTCTCCAACAATAGGAGGAGAAACATCATAACTTGAAGGGAGGACAAGGGGATTCCACGAGAATCCAAGAAGGGTTGATCAAGCATACAATCAAAGGTATAGCAAATTTGGTCATCTCGGAGACACCAATAAGGAAGTGGGATACAAAAATCCAAAGACACCTGCAAGGAGAGATCTCCAACAAGAGCAAAGTCAAGAAGAAGAGGATACTTTTAGTAGTTCCTCCTTGAGAGTGAACTTCTAGCTGAGAGGAGGTGTTCCATCAGGAGGAAGTGTTCCATCGGGAGGTGTCCCATTGGTAGGAAGTGTTCCATCAGGAGGAAGTGTCGGAAGAAGTGTTTCCACAGGAGGGAAAATGCCTCATGTAATCGCAATAGACAAACAAAAATCACCAAGGTTCATAGGGTATGGCTCGGAGGACCTCGCTCGACATTGTAAAACATGTATAACAATATGGCAAGTGAATGGAGAAAATGCTGCCGTAGAATGGCTAAAAGCTTTCCCGGCCACACTAAGATTTGGAGGTAGCAAAGAAAAACACATGGAATAATATCCACACAGCCTTTGAGGAACAATTCAGACTCTTGAGGGATGATGATGAAATGATAACAAATATTTATAACACAAGACAAGGGAAGACTGAATCTATCAAAGCCTATAGCAGAGGAATGAAAGAGCTGATAGGGAAACTAGACAACAAGCTAAAAGATGGACTAAAGAAACGATGGTTCATTGAAGGATTAGCACCATCCCTCAGGAAAAAGATGAAGATAGTCCCACCATCGAACTTTGGGGATGCATGTACCTGTGCTATAAACATAGAAAGCGAGAGTAAAACTTCCAAGGCAAGAAGGCATGGAAGTGCAAGTGAAAGTTTGGAGGAGAGCGAAGAAGAATCCAAAACCATTCAAGCCCTGAGAAAAGACCTGAGGCGATTAATGAAGTGGCAGGGAGTAAAGAAGAAAAGAAAGGAGAGAACTTTGGTGCATTGAGTGTGGAAAAGAAGGCCATACAAAAGAAGCATGCCCGAAGAAAGCATTTTGTGAGATTTGTTAGGTACTAGGGCACATAATTAAAGATTGCCCCTACAATTTAAAAACAAGGAGTGCTCAAGAATTCTTGACCCAAGGGGGGCAATCCACACCCCCCTCCACTCCGCCGAAGAAGACAAATACAAAAGCCTCACTAGGAGGATACAAAAATAATAGGAGAGGAAGTAGTAATAATAGCAACAACAAACAACAATAACAACACACTACGACGTCCACTCCAGTATGATTCTAAGCAGAAGCCAATGATCCAATGTAGGAGATGCAATGAATGGGGCATTTTGCACGAGATTGTCAAAGCGAAGGCAGTCAAAATTGGAGGAATGCTCTGTAAATGGTGTGGGCCAGGCAATCATGAGGATGCAAATTGCTCGAGATAGAAGGGGGTAAATATGCTAGACGTTGAAGATCCAGAAGGTGAAATTCTTGCTGTCACCCGGATGCAAGCTAGATAATTAATCTATCCAGATGCTACTATAGAGACCAAAAGATTTCAAGAAGCAAAGAAAAGACATTCAAGATAGCATGGGAGAGGAAGGCAAGATAAAGCCAGAAAAGCCTACTTCTAGTTGGGGTCTAACGAATATTGTGCGACAAGTACTGGAAACTACTATTCTAGTGAAGATAAGTGATTTATTAGAAACATTACCCCAATTGCAGGGAGCACTAACACAAGGAGCAAACCCAAAAGGGATAACTTCAAAGAAAGAGAAGGAAGGAGAAGTACAAACAATAGACAATACCCTACTCACCATAGGAATGGGGAGAACACCAGCGGTAGTAGAGATGGAGATACTAGAGTGCAAGCTCTCAAATACTATTGTTGATGGAGGTTCCAACGTAAATGTCTTATCAGAAGAAACATGGAAAGAAATAGGGAAGCCTACACTCTGGCCATCGACATCTCAACTAGTGGGAGCAGATCAACATGGGATCAAGAGTATAGGAACGCTCATGGGACAAAAAGTCATAGTTGGTATGCAACAATTTTTTATGGATTTTGTGGTTATCACCTTAGAGAAGAAAGGATACGATGCTCTATTAGGAAGAGGATGGTTGGTTGCAACAAAAGCTACCCATAATTGGAAACAAAACACTTTATCTATTTGAGTCCGAAGGTAGAAAGTACATCATAGATTTGAAAACCAGTCGGTAAGTCAAGTCTTGGCATCAGACTCCAAAGGAGAAGACTATGGAGGGATGGAACTAGATGAGGAAGGAGTACTTAGACTGGGGGAATGCTTAGAAGATGACACAAGTTCCCTTAATGGATTATTTCACTAGCAGATGGGAGACTATGAAGTTTTCCATGCGGAATGTAATATGTTGGATGTATAGGAATCTGAGTGGGAAGAAGGATACTTGGAAGGGTAAACAGAGTATAAGGTAGGGGTGGCAACTCTCAACAAGACACCTGCACCCTTTTTATGAAAAAAAGGTGGAATACGAAGAGGCCAAACTCCAGGCTTTAAACCTAGGAGAAGCAAATCAGCCTAAAGAAATTTGGATAGGAGATGATTGACCCAATGTTGAAAGTGACAACCCTTAGAATCTTCTTGGAGTATAAGGACGTCTTTGCTTGGACGTACAAATACTTGAAGGGAGTACCCCTAGAACTGTGTCCATTAGATAACATTGGTACCCGAAGCAAGATCAGTGCGGAAAAGGCCTTATAGAATGAATAAAAACTATGCAGAAAGGGTAGGGGGAGAAATCACAAAGATGTTAGAACCAGGGATAATATTCAAAGTGGAAACAAGTGAATGGGTATCTCCTATAGTCATATCACTCAAGAAGGATGATGCTCAAAATCGGATGTGTAGATTTCAAATGTTTGAATGTGGTGACAATAAAAGACCCATTCCCCATTTCGTTTACTGATAGCATTTTGGAGGAGCTAGCCGGCCATGAGATGTATTCCTTCATGGACATATTTTTAGGATACAATCAGATTAACATTATGAAGATAGGCTAAAAGTTGCATTTGTGTTTGAAGATAGGGTGTATGCCTATAATAGGATGCCCTTCGGACTATGCTATGCACCAGCCACATTTGAGAGGATCATACTACATATTTTTGATGGCATGTCTATGGGGTATTTCAAAGCATTCTTACATGACTGGTCGGTTTATAGTGGGTAGGAGCAACACCTCAAAATTCTTGGAGAATGCATGGAGAAATGTCAAAGAGCAAGATTAGCCCTCAATCCAAAAAAATGCAGGTTCGTGGTTTCACTCGGGAGACTTCTTGGGCATATTGTGTGCAAAGAAGGATTGAAGACAGATCTTGATAAGATCAAGGTGATTTTGGGAATCAAAGTGCCTTCCAATGTAACAAGTATCAAATCATTCCTAGGTCATGTAGGATACTATAGAAGGTTTGTAAAAGAATTTGCCGAAGTCTTAATGCCACTGGAGAAATTAACCAGGAAAGGAGAGCGGTTTGGGTGGGAGGAAGAGCAGGAAGACGCCTTCCGAGAACTGAAGAAAAGATTAGTCGAGGCCCATATCCTTATATATCCCGATGGGACAAAGAATTTCGTGTCCATGTGGAAGCCTCTAATTATGCAATAGGTGCCACCTTGGCACAAATAGGGAAGGAAGGGTTGGATCATCCTGTATATTTTGCAAGTAGGCTTCCATCTAAAGCAGAGCGTAACTACAGTACCACAGAGTGGGAAGCATTAAGTATGGTGTATGTAGTATAGAAATTTTGACATTACTTATTAGCTACACCTTTTACATTTTTTTTTTGACCACCAAACACTAATGTATTTAGTAATCAAATCAATGATCTAAGGGAGAGTAAGTAGATGGCTAATTCTACTGCAAGAGTTTACATTTAAAATCATAGTTTGGCCAGGAAAAACTCATGTGATTGCTTATCAATTGTCAAGGATCAAGTCAAGAGAAGCCTCGGGCAATGGGGTGTGAGGATTTTCCAAATGCACACTTATTTCAGATTGCAGTATTACCTCAATAGTATGAAAAAAATTGGACAATACTTATCAACAACAAGCTTTCCAAAAGAAATGCCTACAACAAAAAGGAGAAAATTTGCCTTTAAAAGCAACACATTCTAGCTAATTGAAGGGTTATTGTAGAAAATGGGACCGGACGAAATATTGAGGAGATGTGTGATGGAGGAAGAAATTCCAGGTGCTCTAAACGAATCCCATGAAGGACTGGTGGGAGGTCACATGGGACCAGATACTACGGGGAGGAAGGTACTCTTGGCAGGATTGTGGTGGCCAACATTGTTTGCAGATGCAAGGGAATGGGTATTGAGTTGTGACACTTGTTAGAGAGCAAGAAAACCACTCAAAAGGGACTTCATGCCACTATTTCCATCCCAACCACAAGAATTATTTGAATAATGGGGACTAAACTTTGTAAAACCCTTATTGGTAAGCAAAAGTCATCTGTGTAAGTACATAGTGGTGGCAACAGAGTACTTAATGAAATGGGCTGAAGTATGGGCCTTTCCAGACAACACAACTCTCAACATGGCCAGATTTTTGTATGAGAAAATTGTCACAAGATTTGGGATTCCACTCCAGCTGACAAGTGATAGAGTACATTTTGTGAATCATACCATTAGGAGGATGACAAGTGAGTATAGAATTTTTCATTCCTTCTTGAGTCCTTATTATACATGGGCAAATGACCAAGCAGAGACCATGAACAAAGTAATAGTGGCAAATCCTATATAAAACTTGTGTGGAGTAGAAGGGCAAGACTGGGAAGAACAAATCTTGGTTGTGGTTTGGGCGTATAGGACTACGTATAAGGCCTCTATGGAACACTCCCTTTTATCCTATGTACGGTCAAGAGGCCATGGTGCCAATGGAACATATAGTACCAAGTTTACGGGTGGCAATTCAAAACAGATTGGGTGATGAGGAGAGCCTCAAGGAAAGACTGTACTTTACTCAAGCTAGATGAAAGGAGGACATTTGCTCAATGGAGTACAGAGGTGGCCCAACAAAGGCGGAAATTTTGGCATGACAAGCATTTGAAGAAAATAAGTTTTAAACAAGGACAACTGGTACTAAGGTATAATGGGAAAAATGAAATAAAGTTAGGAAAATTTAAAGTCTGATTGCTAGGACCATTTAGAATATCAGAAATAAAGGAGAATGGAGCAATAAAGTTATCTACTTTAGATAATAAACCTATCAGAGACCTAGTAAATGGGTCTAAGTTAAAAGCATATGAGAAAATAAATAAATTGGCAAGCAACTATTTTATAAGTACGGAAGAGGAACAAGTACAGATAGAAAAAAGTGAAAGTGACGAAGTAGAAAAAATTAAACCAAGTCCTTATAAAGAGACAAAGTCACAAAACATCACCATGCTTGATAGAGAAGTAGAGGAAGAAGCAGTTGAGAAAACAGTCGTACGGACATCCGTACAACAAGAGAGAAAAGTGGAAGAAGCAGTTGAGAGAACAACCGTACGGACATCCGTACAACAAGAGTGAAGGGTGGTCATACAAGGACATTTCCAGGCAATAGCCATACGAAAGAACAAACTACGGAAGAAGGCATCCGTAGGGCAACAGGTGGGACTTCGTACAACAAAGACAAGCATCCATACAAGTACATGAGGAATCTGTATGGGAGGCAGAAAAAGCCGTACGCCAGGCGTCTGTATGGCAATAGGCATCCATAGGTGGTGATTCTGTATGACAGACATAAGCATCCGTACTAGTACATGAGGAATCCGTATGGGAGGCAGAAAAGGGAGGACAAAAGGCAGTCGTACAAGTATGTGAGGAGTCCACAAAAGCATTCTTATGGAATTTTGTACCAGTGAGGTTATCTGTACATGTGGAAGATTCCGTACAATCTGTACGACAAGAGACATTAAAAGGAAAACTTATTGCTGCACTTCTCATCTCCGAGACAGGAAGAAACTCAAGGCTGTATGGTGGAAATCTATATACACGTACTTCAGTGCTACACGTAGAAGTTTGTTATAAGCAATCACATCATAGGAAAGGTTGGTATAGGTGGCATATACAAACAGTTAAAAAAATCTTGGAATTGACGCATCAACACATAATGTTGAAATTAAGCATAGGAAATCCGAGCAGAGGAAACATTATTGACTTCAAAAAGAAGAAACCTACGACACTGAAAACAAAAAAGGAGATAAGGAAGATGACAAAAAGCAAAGGGAAAATGGCACTGAAAATTACAATCACGACTGAGAATATTACGTTTGAAAGTGTGATGGGAAGCAAGTGTAGGAGTTGGTGGGAGAAAACCAAAGCGTATCATCCTCTGAAAAAGGCATTGTGCACAACAGAGGTAGACAAAATAGTTTTTATGCCAATTCTTGAATTAAAAGAGTTTGAACCTATACTACGGAATTTAATCACAAGTTATGAGAAATCATGTCATAAATCTATAGTACATTATTTCTAGCAACAGGTGACAATTTCTTACTCAACAGAAGAAATAAGTAGGGTTTTTGGAATTCCCAATAGAGCGCAGGAACTGGAAAAAACCTCTATGATAGTAGAAGACAAGAAGTGATTGAAACTAATGTGCTGAAAAGATCTTACGAGTCTGGAATGGGAAGGAATTTTGAAGAATAGTAGGGGTCTCAAGAAATTTTTTATTGTAAATGATGAATGATGATGTATTGTAGATTTGGTGAAAAGCAAGCTCACAGTGGGCAACCACACTTCCGACATTGCCCTTTGGATGTTACCTATAGTGGATGGACTGTATAAAGGACATGCGTATAACTGGGCTAAATTTCTTTCTGACAGACTCCAGGAATTCATGGAGTTGAAACACAAAGCCTTTTACATGCCTCATCATGTTGTGGCCTTATTCTTAGATGTAGTACGCACTTAGGTGAGCAGTGAGCATCGAGGGACACTGGTACCAGCTAATAGAGTAGAACCCTACAAGCCAGCTATGACATACTAGTTCCATTTGGATACCATGGGTGTAGGATCTCACAATGGAGGCGAACCAAAGAAAAAGAAACTGAAACAAACAGTGGTGATCGAAGAGGATGGAGAGAGTTTAGAATAGGAGGGCAATGATATGGATTTATCTTCCTCGGACTCACAAGAGGCAGACATCCGCCTAAGTCACCTACAGGGGACTCCAGGGGAAGTTACTTTTTTACCACCTGTGAAGGGGCCACTTCCAATTGGAATATCAGAATCCCCAGAGATTTACCATAACATGACTAGTGATCCCAAAGGAACCACTACGAAAGATATTTTCGAACCAAATCAGGCAAGAGTTGAGGAAGAAGCAGGCACCAGGCAACAAGTTCCGACATGGGGAGCTTCTAGAATATCACTATCGATGATGGCGCCATTAATCTATCCAGAACAATAGTCCTGTACTAAAGTAATAGATTTGAGATGCCAACCAAAGTGTGCACATAAAGTGAGGTTGCAAACACCTCTCTGCCCGGAGCTAGTACATCTAGTTGCTCTTGTGGTACAACCAATAGGAACAATGGATAAACAAGGGGAAATCCACACTCAGGAAAGTATGATGGCTGGTGCTATGGTGAACACGGTCCTGGAGGAGGCTAATAGGTTACTTGAGGAAGAAGGCATGGTGTCTTCCCCTTTACAAGAAGTTGCTGAGGAACAAGTAGAGATACAAAGTGAGCATGGGTAACCTTCGGACACAACTTATTTTGCAGCCAAGGCAGAGTTGTTTCTCACAAAGTTGCATGCCATGGAACATTCTACCAGAGAGCTCATGCAACAAGCTAGGTCTCAAAATTTGGAGGCTGTCATAATAGCAGCAGAAACATTGGCCGTGTTTATGCAGATTGGTTGCTATACAGATTGGGGACTATTAGAGCAGGGTGGATATTCAAAGGAGGACATAGCCACTACGTGGACAAGTAGTTCTATCATTTCCAATGGACAAGAACACTCGCCATTGCTCATGGAGGCTCTTGCAGCTGTAGAGGTTGCCTTTCGGGGAACCTTCTTGGAACTTCAACAAAAAAAAAACCTTGGCTAGAGCATGGCGGCTGGAAAGGTAGAATCTTCAACATCATTTGGAAGTCGAGAAAGTTGCAATGCAGGAAGCCTAGAAAATAGAGAAAGCTGAATTGGAAGGCAAGATCGCCACATCAGAAGCCAAGAAGATGGATGCTTTAAGGGTACTGTAGGGTGTTCGAGCAAAACAAAAGACAACTGAAAGGGATCTACAATGGCTACAGGGAGCTCTGAGCACAGGGATGTCCTATCATCCTTCTTCTTGAAGTCAAAGTTCTTTTTGTTGTTTTCATGTTCAGCAGCAGTCGTCTGGAAGAGGACTTCTTTTTTTGGGGGGATAGATGTAGTCGGAATAAAGTAACTATTATGTTTAGTACTTGTTAAAGCTAGTCAGGCTAGGTAGTTAGGAGGTGAGGGAATGCATTGGTTGGTTCCCAACCAACCAACCCTTCTATAAGGACTTGGAATATTGTCAATGTACTCAGGTTGATTTTGGTATTAATAAAGAAATCATTTCCTCGCCTACTAGTATTATGGTATGAATGGTACATTTTGTGTTCTACTTCACATGTATCTCAATTACGTTATTCTATATGATTAGCATATCTCTGTGAACTTGAGTGATGTTTCCACTCTACAAGAATGCCTTTATAGAAATAGCTTTTTAATTCAGCATGATGGTACATTCTTATATCAAAACAAAGGAAAAGTAAAAGAAGATATACACGGAGCTGTGATTCATTCCAATTTCTGAATTCATAATGATAATGATGCCTTCTTTTGATGGATCGAATCTGATGATCTATTATTAGAATTCTGAATAAGCACAATGACAACAAGTTAGAAATCATGATCTGTAAATTGTGAGGTTCGACTTGAGTTAGGAAACATGCTGGAGATATTGTTGATGACAAAAATGTTCGAATGATCTCTAGAATGTTATTATTGATGTCAAGTTCATGGGCTGATAAATAATATTCAGAACAACATGCATGACTAGAGATAATGGTTGCTAATACAAAAGTATGGTGCTTAAGGATGTAAATAATGTTGAACATCAATTGTGCAAGGCTGTGGTGATGGTTCATGAAGAATTCAAGAAGGAATGCATACGTAACAGTGGCAATCCGATAATGACGATGGTTTGAAAGATAGAGAATTGGGATCATGAAAGTCATGCATAGTAACTGGATTATATAGAAATTAGAGATTAAATGCTATTGTTATGATGATGGGAACAACAGTATACACATCAGTGACAAATGGTAAGCAGCTAATGTCCACATATCTTTCTCATAACATACCATAGTGTCTCTTATTTACTCTTCCCTTCATAGTGAGAGCTATGTGTAAGGAAAACAAATTGGGTTACCAGCATGATATGGGATGAAGGAAAACGAGTTAAAAGAGGAATGACTAAGTGAATTACCATTAGTTGATAAATGTATGCATGTACAACCAATATGAAAACCATCTGCATATGAATACAATTGACGTAGACCACAAAGATACTCAACTCAAATGTATCGATACCAATCTAGTTTCATGCAAATGTGTCAAATAAAATTAGCAGGAAAGCATTCCAATGAGACATAGAAGTCCACATATGCTAGTATAGATAACAAATTTAAACACATGATCTAGGAAATTTATGAAGCGGAAAAGATTAAGGCTTGATAAAATCATTAACAAGCAAATAAATTACTATACCAGGGAACCATGAATGATGTCATCGAGTATTGTGGGTCAAGTTTGGCTTAGAGTTAGGTGTCTGGGCTGTGGTCCAAAACATCATATGAGATAAAGATGCCTTGCTACTCTCCATCCTGAGAGAAGAATTCAATACCATTTCAAGGGATCACAAACGCTATCACAGGATTGTGATCCGGTTTCACGCATAAAAAAAGAAGAGATTAAATTGATCGATTCATGACTAGGAGTAGGTTGAGGTATATATCCATGGTGGTAGGAGTCTCATCGCATATAAGAAGTTCCATGCTTGATTTAGAAAAAGAACAAGAAGGTGGCGGTGGAGTTACAATACCAACAAGAAGTCATCTGCACAAATATTTAGAATGGCCATCTCAAATTATAAAGCTCGATGGAAAATAATATAGAAATATGAAAGGCAGCCACACATGAAGATAATATTAAACCATAGCCAAGGTGAAAGAAAATAATGATATTGTCTTAATATATAACATCATGGTATCTATAGATACCTATATGTGTATATATGTATATACATGTACATGCATAAGCCCCAACCATACATTTCTTACGTATAAATCAAATATCAAGTATGTGTATACATGTTTATATATATAATTAGTTTATGTATATACACATATGCACGCACGTACATGTATAGACATTTAGGTATCATGGTGTCAATATGTTAAGACATGCTTTAAACACCATGAGGCTCCAACCAAGATAACAAAATTATAAAGGTATGAACTTATTCATAGTTCAATTCATGCTTAGAGATTTCTTTAAGTGATATATAATTTAACCGGTTAGCTCATGGTTGTCCAACGTACACTCTTACTTGCCTAGTCGTTTACCCTTAGCCATGGTGGTTCAAGATTCACATCTATTTGCTTAGTGATAGATAGTGCCTTAGTGCCCAATTCCTTTTTGGCAATGCTTCCTTCCTTCAATGTGCTCTTGTAGAAAAAGATTCCCACGGGAATATCATATTTCTCAAATTAATCATAATTACTATAAGAAGTTATTATTCAAAAGCAATAATAATGGCTAACCACCATATCACTTCCCATGAATTTATAATGAATAACCATTTTCTATGTTTTCAAGATAATGATATAATAACATCATAGCGGTTAACTAACATGTCATCTTCACATGAATCGTAACTAATTTTTCCTGTTAACTGACTTCACATGAAACCTCAACAACTATTTGAACAATTTTAACTTGAGCCAAAAATTGGTATGTAACAATAAGAGTTATTTGCCTTGATCTTTTTCTTTTTCTTTGAGGATGTTCTTGCAGGAAAAGGTCACATGCTACCAAATATTGTGCAGACTCAATCTTATGACAGTAGCTTCAAAGAAGTTGTGTTCTAGAATTCATTAGTCATCTGATGATCAAGATGGATAAAGTGAGGCTTTTGAAGCAAATATCCTTGATGATTGAGATTATGAGTATCCTTCTATATAAAGAGGGAGTCTAACACTTGTATGAGGAGGTCAGAAGGTTGATATCAGATTTAGAAGGAGTCTGACATTCCAATCAGAAGTAATCTTGAACGGAAGAAAAAGGTCAACAAATTGAGAGTGAGAAGTTTGAGGTGAAATTGCTTGCGATACATTGTTAGTGAGAGAGAAGCTTGAGGTGAAAACTCTTGTTCCACCCTCTAGAACCAGCTATGGTGGATCTACCCTTTGACTTGGTTCATGGTGGATATCATGAGAGTTACTATTTTGCACGTGCGGATTATATCATAAAAGGTGACAATCTTTCATTGATGTATTTGTGAGGTTGCTATTGCAAGGTGATGATCTTAACAATGGTTTGACTAGTTATCATGATTGGCTACATTAAGTCGTCGTCCAAGAGTGCTGGATATCATAATAATGAACGTATCATGATAGATTGCATTAAGATGCTGTCCTGGAGTCCTAGAGATTATGATACTAGTCATGATGGAGAACATGACATTTTGATTACTTGTAATCTGATAGACTACGTTCAATTGTTGTCCTGGAGTGTGCCGGAAATCAGATAACTCATATCCTTCTAGGATATAACATATTCTTTTGGTAGGCATCATGAGCATGATGCCAGTGCACATTCCAAGAGAATATAAGTGTGATTGATATTTCTTGTTGAATCATACTTTGGATGATATTGAAAGATAACATCTAAGTTGATGGATATATGTTGATATCCTTAAAAAAATGCCATTCCAAGAATATCATATTTAGATGATATCTCTCTATATGCTTGAGAGCATGATGCATTCTATAACAATCCTCCCTAGCTAAAAGGGAGTGTTAATGTCGTAGCTTCAGTTGGATTGAATGGACCTAGAAATAATCCTTATATGGTCATTGGTTAATCGTCAATTAGACAAACTCTCCTATATCTACTTATATGTGTGTGTGTGTGTGTGTGTGAATGTGTGTGTTACATATAATTATGTTTATATATATTATTGTTAATATATTGTCTAATGATGATTAACTTATAATTTACCATATAGGGACATGTCTCATCTCCTCTTCTCATATTTATATGACATTCAAATCTGCATTTGGAACACACAAAAATAAATGGTAGTGTTATTACATATGCAGAAAAATGATCCTATAAAACTCAACACTCTTCCCCCTGCCAACCTCTTTATTTCCTGAATGATGTTTTCAATGGTGTAAAGCTGAGTCACGTCCTTGATTATTGGAGGACTATGCTTATCCTACCCATGCTGATATAACTACTTTGCATATTCAAGTTATTGAGACCTTGTGATGCTATTTGCTATTTGCTTCCTCTTTCCATTTTTTTTGGGATTTTGTTTTCGAAGAGTAATCAGCTGATTCAGCTCCATCCTTCTTATGCTTACATACTTTTGTTTTTTACATCTTAGTAGATTTTCATACCCTTGTTTTCTTTTCTCATTCCCCCTCTCAGATTTCTTTTTGATAGCTCACACTCATCATCAAACCAAGGGTTCGCTGGAAAAGTATTTCTTGCCTATCTTTTGGGTCTAGTCCTTTTACACCCTTCTAATGCCTTGTGAATTGGATGAATTAGACCATCTTTGTCTACATGTAATGCTTCGTGTAATCTCAATTGTATTTGGAAGTATCAATGTTCAAGGGCATTCATGAATGATTTTCTGATTTTCTTGTGGCATTAGGATCTTAGCACACACAAGAGCTTTTTTATACTCAAGATGAATTTGCTCTTTGTTGCCCATTTAAATGGATTACCAATTTCAAAAACATTAGGCTGTGATATGATTTTAGCCCTATTGGACATTCTCCTATTCCCAACTCCATTATCCTTGAAGTGTGATATTTCTTGAATTTGGCCATACTTTCCTATTGTTACATATGGCCATGTTGTACAAATTGCAGTAGTCCAATAATTCTGCTCCATAATGGTTAATGTTGCCCTTGCTGTATTATGAAGACCTTTCCCAACATTGATCTTTTTCTTCTTCTAACCATAGTGGGTTACTTCTTTATTTGTAACTTCTCTTCAGATTGAGGGCTTGGTTGTTTCCTGTTTTAGCATTAAAGTCCCCTATTATTAAGACTTAACCCAAATTATTATATATGTCCTTTTCAAGTGATGCATAGGGATCTTCCTTGTCTAGAGTACTTTTCTTATATGTTTTTGATCCTTTTGGTGCCAAAATAACTTGCTGCCACCTTTATTGAAACTTGGTATTTTGTTAGTTTTAGCCATATATGCTTATTTGAGTCTTCTTTCTCCATACATATGAATCTGCCCCAAGTATTTTTTAACTACGATGGTAATTCCTCAATGTCCTTTGACATTATCAATTCTTTCATTCCAAATTGAGATTTTTTTTTGTATCCCTCAAACTTTGGAATACTACACCCTTCATGCTCATGTGTCTCTTTGAGAAAGTTAATGTCTTTTCCTTTAGCTATGGGCCCTAATGCAGGTCCCCTTTTCTACATGGGCAGCCTCTACAATTCCACTTAACCACAGTTAAGTGTTCTTGAGGGCCCCAAGTTCCTATTTCTTATTTTCCATTCAATCATTGAGTTGGGCCTTACCATCTTATAACCAAGCCTATTTTCTATTGTCTCTTGCTGCCTTTTCTTTTTCCCATTGTTTCCTTTTTTCTTCTTGTTAAAATATGGTAAGGTCCTCATCAAGATATATGTGGGTGGCTTTGAGGACCCTCTTGTATTTCAGAATCATGTTTTTCACTTCTATATTCTCCAAAGTAACCCTTACATGTGTGCCCTTGTCAACTTCCATTCATTTCCAATCCTTTGTGCTTGTTGGATTACTCCATATCATTCTAACTGAATTTTAAGAAAGTTTTATTAATTCCTTTTTGTTTTCCTTCGCTCCATAGTCTTTTAGCTCTTTAATGATGATATTCACTGCCTTATCATTTGTGCCCTTCTTATATCTACCGCTTTACTTGCTTTTCTATTAGCTCATTTGTTATGTATGATGGCCCCTTTCCTACTTGAGTCCGTGACTTGACTTCTATTTGTTCTCTTAGCTGATTTTCTTAGTGTGTGGGTCACTAACTCTTTCGCTTCCACTTGCTTTGTTTCCTTTTATTACTTTCCTCTAACGATTGCCTTGTCAAAAGCAACTTGTATTTAACTTTTTCTATGTTGAAGTGCAATTTTTGTACCTGTTATTTGAGTAATTTGTTCTCCCTAGTTAGTTTCCAATGTTATTTTTTGATCGCCTTTATCTTAAAAATTAAATCATTGACATATAATTTGGGCACCATGTTAAATGTATTGAAGTAGGGCTATATGTGTTTGAGAGTCCGTTTTCTCCAACTTCCACCTTATTTGCTGTTTGACCTTCATCCTTGTGTTTTTTGGCAACCGGTGTTAAATGAGATGTATCCATCTTTTACTTTCCTTTATTTCTCTTGCTTATTCTGTTCATGTTCATTTTCAGCAATATCTAATGCTTTAAACCTATGTACTGTTTTCAGTAAATTCTATATTGTAGCCAATGGGTAGAATAGTGTCCAAAAGGGCACATGATGGTTGAGTCACCCCTTCGGGAAAGTATATGTACACCATCCAGAAGGGACTTGGGATCATCAATTAGAATCATTGTAATCGTCAGAGTAATTGTAATAAGCAGGTTGCGTATATGAATAAGGTATCTGTTCTATGTTATATCTTGCTATACTACATGCGATAAGTATCCTTGTACCCTGTACGGTAAACATTTGGCACCATTGCCAGTTAAACCTGGAATGAAGGAAGTGTTATGAAGATTAATGTCGAATTTGCTTAACAAGGATAGGAATAAGATAAAAGATAAGGATGAAATACGCAGAGCACAAGAAGTTTTAATTTTAGCACAACGGGCGGAGCATAGACAGAAGCTTCAACAGATTGCCGATGGGCATCGAGGGGGTGAAGGAGCACAAATGGAGGGAGTGCATTCACCGAGTAGACCGAGGATTGCCGAGGAATTACTAGAAGAGACTTGACAATGATTGAATTTGGTGGAAGAGACAAGGGAGTTCCTTAACTTGTATATGCCGAGGGTAGAGCGTCCAAATGGAAGGGAAGCAACTCGCATGGCTCGAAGTGCCGAAGAAGCACGAGCGTGGAGTGAACTCTTCATTCCCGATGCACCCGACGAATGGATACAAGCAAAGAATTGAATAACTTCGCTTGAGGAAGATCTTCTTTCACTAGGTAATGTAGTTGTTGGAAGCAGGGCGGTTGTCGAAGCAGTGCGGTTATGCAGAAGAGTGGGTGCTTAGAACAATGTGGGTACACAAGAAGTACCATAGAATCGCAAGAAAGTAGCATTGACAAGACTAAAGGAGAAATTGTCGAATTTTAATGGTGACGGAATGATGGATCCGATCAGACACTGCAAGACATGTGAAACAATATGGACAACAAATGCTGTAACAGACGAGAATGATTGGGTCTGGTAGTTTCTAGCGACCTTGCGGGGTTTGACGATTGGTTTGTGGATGCTGACCCTCAGAAATTGACATGGGCAGACGTCAAAAAGGAGTTCATAGCAGAATTTCGACTACTACGGGACGATAATGAAATTGTAGCAAAGATATACAACACAAAGCAAGGAAAGAATGAAATAATCTATTCCTATGCAAGATGACTGAAAGAGCTAGTGGAGAAGATGGAGAGTCAACTAACTGACGGATTGAAGAAACAGTGGTTTGTTGCGGGGCTAAGGTCGGCTCTAAAGAAGAAAATGAAGATTGTACCTCCAGCATCATACGCAGATGCATATAATCTTGTGATGGATCTGGAGAGTGAACAGAAAACAGACAAGAAGAAGCACAAATCGTCAGACTCAGACGATCCATCATTCGAAAGTAGCAGTAGCGATGAAGAATCAAGCAAGAAAGTTCGAGTTTTACAGAAGGATATGCTACAAATGATGAAAGAATTTGAAAATTTGAAAAAGAATCCTAACTCGGTGAAGGGAGAATTGTGGTCTATGGACTGTAATGAGCAAGGCCACACAAAGGGCTCATGCTAGAAGAAACAATTCTGTGATACTTGCCAAGTTACGGGACATTCCATAAAGGAGTGCTTGTTTAATATGAAGTCAAAAGAACACCAGCAAGTATTACTAACATAGGAACTGTCCGGTGGAACAAACACGTACAACGATGCAACCTTAGGAGGATATCACAACAATAACCGGCGCAGAAGGGGTGGTAATAATAATAACAATAATAACAATGGAGGCCACAGTCGGATACAGTATGACGCAAGTGGATGGCCAATGATACAGTGTCGTGTGTGCAACCTCTGGGGGCACTTCGCTAGAGATTACACCACGAAGGAGATGCCGCAATTGTTATGAAGATGGTGTGGTTTGGGAGATCACAAAGATTCAAAATGCCTGAAGCAAGGGGTAAATTTGTTAAGCATTGAAGCATGTGATGAGAAGATACTAGCTAGTACACGTAACCAAGCTAAGAAGGAAAAGTACCTTGATGTAGAAGAAGAAAAGGAGAGGTTGTAGCAAGCGCGAACAGAGTTGGAAAGACAGATGAAAATAGGAAAGTTGCAAGTAAAAGACACGCCGATACCTCGAAGAGGAACCTAGTTGAACAAAACATGATAAGGCAGGTAATGCAAATAGAAGTCCCTATAAAATTAAATGACCACCTTACAATGCCCCAGTTACAGATGACGATTCTGAATATAACACTGCTTTTGAAAGCAACGAAGGAAACAAGAAGGGGCAGTAGTGGAACGACAATAGTAGACCCAATGCTACTGACACTCACGATGGGAAGGCATCCGGTAGTAGCCGATATGGGTATTTTGGGAATTGTACTTACAGACACAATTGTGAATGGAGGGTCAGGCATGAATGTGTTATTAGAAGATATATGGAAAAAGCTGGGACAACCTACGCTTTGGCCACCTACATTCCAATTACTCATGGTGGATCAACACGGAATTAAACCATTGGGAACCTTGATGACATAGTCGGTAGCTACTGGAATGCAACCATTTTTATTAGACTTTGTGGTCATTCCACTGAAAATAAAAGGGTATAACACTATCCTTGGATGGAGTTGATTGGTACAAGCAAAAGTGGAACATAACTAGAAATGAAATACCCTATCCATGGAACGCGAAGGCTGAAGATTTATAATTGACCTGCACACATATGGTAGGTGAGGAGGCAGCGTTGTTGGATTCCGAAGGCGAAGGTGGAGGGGACGACGAGGGGAAGAAGAGAATGAAACTTGATGAAGAGGGAGCATTGAGATTGGAAGGAGAGACTTACGATGATGACTTAGACTCAGTGAACGGCCTATTCCATTAGCAGATGGGGACTATGAGCTCTTTCCGAGCTTTAATATGTTAAGGGTTGATGAAGGTAATAAAGGAGAGGAAAATGAATGTCCGAAGGAATACAGAGAAGCAAAAGAAGAAAAGGCGGTTACAATTGAAACTGAAGGAAGGAACATATAATATGGCCAGTACAAGAGGAAGAACATACGGTATGAACTCAACAAAAGGAAAGATTCCACCATACGGTACACAGTGAACGGATCGCGTAGAATGAAAAGGTTACAGTGCACCACGGATTTAGTAGAAAGGTGTTGGCAACAAGGAAAACACATTGTACGGTCTGCACAGGAAACAAAGAGGAAGGTCTTAATAAAAACTTCAGCAGTGCGGAGTGAAGGTTCTAAAATCAAGAATATAATTATTGATGACAAGGAGTGGCAGCCGATAGAATTCATGGTACCAAGTTCGAGGATTGCGATTGAAAACAAGCTTGGAGATATGGAAAGTTTGAAGGAGAGATTGTATAATTTAAATGAACTTGATGAGTGACGATTGTAGGAACTATGGGCCACAGAGGTTATACAGAACATGCATAAGACATGGCACGACAAGCACTTGAAGTTGAATAGATTTCAATCGGGACAACTAGTGTTGAAGTATAATGGGTGCAACAAGATCGGACAAGGAAAATTTAATATAAAGTGGGTCGGGCCATATAAAATCTGTGAAGTGGGCGATAACAAAGCAATAAAATTATGGACGCTCGACGAGAAGGAAGTAGTTGATGCAGTGAATGGGCCGAAGCTGAAATTCTATCATGAAAGAAATGACACACCTCCGTGGATGAACAATTGAGAGACAGTATAACAGTAGTAATTATTAATGTATATATGTAAATGTAAATAATAATAAAGAATGTAAAATTTTATAGAGCAGTGATAAAAGAGTAAATTGATGGTTATACAATGCATCGTACAGTTGGAAGACTTGTCTGCAGGGGATAATAGTACCGTATAGATTCAATATATCACATGTACCATTAAATAATGTATAAAGTTGAGCAAATTTTCATTGTACGACTATAAGAGGAATTATAATAAGTGCAAGCAAGTACTGTAGGGATGTGCAAACTAGGAAGCCGTATGGCCATATCATCGTACGCAAGGGAAAAGCATTAAGGAAGCACTTAGAATGAACACCTTTCGGAAGAAAGAAAATATAAAGGGATTAACAGACTTAAGGGTCGTATGGACATATGAAATGCAATAGGGGATATATTGGACCGTACAACCTTGTGCAAAGTCAGTAGGTAATCACAGGTGATCCACCGTATGGCCAAGAGAGAGTAGAAATTGCACAAGCGGTACACTGATACATCGTACAGCAAGGGAGACAGAGAGAGGAGGTGATAGGAAGAAAACTGTACGGTCGTACGACACAAGGGAGTAACACAATCACCATACGGTAGTCCGTACGGCCTCAGAAGAATATATCGTACAGTCACCACTAGAAGGAAAGGCATATCGTATATATATAAAAGAAGCATTTGGCATTGTATGGTCTTTAAAAAAAAATAAGGTGCCAAGGAAGCCAGAATAGATCACCATACGAATGAAGGGAAGCATGAGAAGTTGATACTGTACGAACGTAAAGGCAAGCCAAGATGGAAAGACTGCCGTACGCCTTGGTACGGTGAGCATAAACCAAGTGTGAGCATACCGTATGGCTCGTATGAACGAGCAAGAAGAAGAAAAGGTCAGTCTGAAAGAGAGATTATAGTACTGTAAGGTCTGGAAGGATACCGTACACCGTATGACTATTAGGAGAGGAGTGAATCCCATACAGACAAGGAGGGAAACATATGGATATGGAGTATGATCACCGTATGGCCTTGGAAGGGGACACTACACGACCTTGGAGGTGGACACCATACGGCCTTGGAGGTGGACACCGTATAGTTGGCACATGTGTACATCGTACAGTAAGAAAGGCAAGCCGGAAAGATAGATAGAAAGAACATTGTACGACCTTAGATACATGTAGCAAGAGAAGACGAGGCAGTATACTGTACGACCTAGAGTTAAGAACATCTGACGACAAGCAAAGGACCATCGTACGGCTTACACAAAAGAGGAACACTTGAAACACGACCACCGTAAGGACACAGAAGAAGGGTGATAGGAGGTTCTTAAAAAAAAAAGATGACAAATAAAAAATGTTAACAATGAATAACGTATGATACTGAAGGGAAGGGAAAGACAAACATGTAGTAAAACATAAGCAGTTGGCAAAAAGAGTATGGGATTAGAAGAAAATCACATAAATGGTGTGTTCCATGGACTTTTGTGTGGGTTTGAGGGTGCTAATTTGGTCTTGGTGGCGGGGGCACTGCCCCTTGACCCCGCTGGGGGCATTGCCCCCTAGACCCCTAGTTAGTTCAATTATCAGTCGTGGGAAGTGTGACCAGTTGATAAGACCTGGAGCTACTATAGGCATAGTGCCTGTGTGCCAGAGGTGGAGAGAGCATTAGAGCAAGCCTTTCGAGAAAGATTACACTTTGAGGTAGGCTATAGATGCAACGTGTTTTTGGAGGCCGGTTTGGTGTAGACACAAGAGAAATGTGAATGCGATGTGAAGGAAAAAGATCTATCCTGTTATAGTTAATCACAGTTAATGTATTCCATTTTGTTAATCTGTTTCAAATATTTTGTAATTGTCGTCTGGAGACGATTTTACTTTTTAGGGGGGGATGATGTTGTCGGTAAATTCTATATTGTAGCCGACGGGTAAAATAGTATCCGAAAGTGCACATGACGATTGAGTCACCCCTTCGAGAAAGTATATGTACACCGTCCAGAAGGGACTTGCGATCATCAATCAAAATCATTGTAATCATCAGAGTAATTGTAATAAGCATATTGCATATATGAATAAGGTATCCGTTCTATGTTATATCTTGTTATACTGCATGCGATGAGTATCCTTTTACCCTGTACGGTAAACATGTATCCCTGGGATGTGTCGTTGGCCAAAATACCCATGTTTCCGAGACGGGGACGTCCTAGGGACAAGGGAACGGGTAGGGGACCTCCCCTAGCCGTCCCCAAATTTACAAATCACCAAGTGATGTTCCTGAAACTTGGGGACTTTTGGGAAAGAAAAGGGCCGTCCTCAGTACGGAAAGGGGACATCTAGAAGTCCCCTAATTGTTGCTGTCCCCGTTTTTTGTGAAGCTTAAATTTTTTTTTTTTTAAAAACAAAAAGCTTTATTTTGTTTATCCCTACTTGGTCGTCTAGTGGGCTTTGCCTCTTCAAATGCCCTAAAAGGTCAAAAAAGACCACAATGTGGTTGTTTTGTCATTTGTTTGATTTTGCCTGTGAAGTTGGAGTGTGTTGCAGCTGGTTGGGCTTTTCATTTTGTAAGAAGAGGTGATTTTTTTGCTTGCAAAAGCTTGACCAACAGTTTAATTCATTTTTCTAATTTTGTTTTCTATGTTGAACTTGAACATGATGATGAAATTTTATGACAGCTCTCTAGCCTTTGGGCATATTTGAATTTCCAGATTTTTATAATATTGTTCACCGCTAAACTTATATTTAAATATTTTTGTTCACATATTGATATGCATATTGACAATTAAATATTGAAATCAGTTATTATTTCTTAAATATGTTAAGGTTCTATAATGTTTAAATGACATGGATGTGCTTAGTTTCATATGAATGACATGTATATTTGCAATTTTCAGTTTATATTTTAAAATTTCTCTATATACACAGCTATCCCCATTTGTCGTCCCCGTCCCGAATACTTGGGGGAACATAGCTTTAAACACAATTTTTGGTAAAATTGCTGTAAGTTTTCCCTTCTTGCATACTTAACTTTTTGGATCTGCTCGTGCCTTAGGATACCTGTATATTTTTTCACATTTACATATTGTTGATGCGAGTTTTGTATCACTTACATAACATATTAGGATTTGAATATTTGATACAGGATATCAAACATACAACTCCTCTCTTGAAAAGTTAATGCTCATGAGACATGAGTATAACTCCAATGTTCCTTACACCGTTGGATACTCGCTTAGTTTTATCGATGTGATTTGCTGGTAATCACGTAGGCCGCCTTACGCTATTCATTCAAGGATGACTTGGACTTTGGTGGAATGAAAGTGATGGTGATTCGGTTTGTGAAATGTGCGGAGGCAGATAATGTTGATGGTCACGATGATGGAGGGTGTGTCTGCCGATGATGATGTTGATGGGAAAGCGATGGTTGTGGAAGGTGAATGGATGAGTTCTATCACTTGATCTACTCTAACTTGCTTCTCTAAGCTTCGACTACCTAGCTACTTACTATTCTACTCCTACCCCTATGAATGGAAGGTTAGCAAATGGACGGGGATCGAACCTAATGAGAGCTGACCAGCGGCCTCACTTCCACAGGTGCAATGATTCAAAGGAATAATAGATTAGTTTACCACACAAAGCTTCCCAACCAGCCGCTAGGATGCTAGTGGCCTAATATTGATCCCTATCAAACATTTACCAATGCTACCATACAACTATCCATCTACTTTAACTTCACTTAAATAACTTCAAATGCAACCAACTTAAAACAACTTGAAAGAAAATCTAACTAAGTGGAAGTAGAAATCATGCAATAACACCCAATGTTCTTGATCAACATGCCAATCGCAACAATGAAAAAGAGAGCAATTTTGGTATTATTTTCGCAACAATGTCTTCAACACTTTACAAATGAGAGCAAATGGCCTTTTATAGGGGCCAGAAATACAACGGACGGTGGAGATTAAAACAAGATCAATGATCTAGATTAGATCCTCAAAACCCTAATTAGGGTTGCCACCCCATCGGCCAATGAGAAGCCGCCACCTCATCAATGGACCAATGAAAAATGTGCAAAAAGTGGCAACCAATGAGAAGGCACCAAAATGGTGGCCAAACAAAAATAGACACTTGTCCTATTCTAGAAAAAAGGGAAATTGCCACTTGGGCTTACATCAAATGATCTTCTAATATAAATCTTCCCTTTTCTTTCATTTTCTTAGCTAAGGCAATGAACTTAGCTAGCCTTTCATTAACTTATTCCATAGGAGGACAAGGTGTGTGCTTCGCCTTGAGTTGCGCTGTCTTTGCCACGTTGTTCGCTGCTTGTAGTATTTTTTCATGATCCTTCTCATATTCCTTCGCAAATCCGATAAAAGCGCTGAGAGAGGAAAGGGTGCCCAAATGCATTTTCCTGATGGCAACTGTAATGGACACCTAGGAATGCCCAAAAGCTGAACCAAGGCTAAAATTATATTAATTCTAAAAATGCTGCAATCAAGTACAAAGAGATGTATTCCAAAGGCCAAACCCTAAGGGAATGACGTCTAGAATGTTACAACAGAGAATGAACATCCTCTATTGCCAAAAAAGGAGTGTTATTCACACATCCAAGCTCTTATCTAATGCAAACTGTCATAATCATCCGATACAATAATCTCATGCTAAACAATGAAACTCTCACCCCTATTTATCCTATTCCTTCACCCTTCTAGAAAGAACTAAAACATTAATTAATTGCAAGTGCTAGAAGCTTCCCCCTTCCAATAATTAATGCACTCTCTAGAAACTCCTCTCTTGCAATAATTAATTGTGCTTCTAGAGGCTTCCACCTTTCCAATAATTAATACACACTCTAGAAGCATCTCCTTTGTAATACAATAATTAATTAAATTAATTAAATATAAAGCCACCTTTTAATTTTAATTTATTTAATGGCTTTATAATGATCCCATCTTTTGGCCTTCACTTTAATTTAATAACCGGATAAAGATGTATATTAGTCCAGATCAAGATGTGATGTTCAGACAGTTATTGGGTACATTAGAGAAGAGGCAACGTATGCAACAGGAGCAGAATAGGCGAATGGATATGATGTTGCAGCTTATGGCTAGACAGATGGGCATCAACATTGATGATTTGTATGTTGCTCCAGAGCAGAAGGTAGTCGATTTCTTAGGTGGGATCGAGACACGTATAGAGCCAGCCAGCTATGATGTTGGTGATGTGGGCATTTCGGTAGAGTCAATAGAGACATGCGTGCAAAGTCAGGAGACCACATATGAAGCCTTGTCAGGGGATGATGACGTAGCAATAGTGGAATTAGGAGAATGCGAGGATACTATCATATCAACAGCCACTTCTATGTCAGTTGAAGCATCCAATGAGGAGTTTAATGGTATAAATGCAGTGGTTGATGTATTTTCTAATGAAGCCACACATGTTAACGATTATGAGTTTTCATCAACTACAAATTCAGTTCAGTTTTCTATTGCAGCAATTAATGTTGTTCCTATGTCCATATATTTCGATGCGGCAACACCTATTGTTGATACAATTAGCATGAGTACATATGTTTCACCTGTAGCTACATCTTTTTCAATGCATGATGGTGATAATATGCATTCCAGTCCAATATATATTATGTGGATGGATAAAGGGAAGAAGACGTTTCATAGATCTTCTATGGAGTTGCCTTATGGTGACATTCTGACTTCATCAACACAAGTTTTGAATGCTAGGCTACAGGGGTTGGTCCTGATGATGCGGGTTTGCAGTTGGTTTAACTTCCATATGGATATCACATATTGGGATCCAGGTGGAGGTTGGAGTCCATTATGTTACTTAATTGCTTGAGGACAAGCAATTTCAAGGAGGGCGGATTTGTAATGATCCCATCTTTTGGCCTTCACGTTCTCCAAAGTCTAAGTGGAGGATAAGAAGAAATTAAATTAATTTCTTATAAAGCCATTAAATAAATTAAAATTAAAAGGTGGCTTTATATTTAATTAATTTAATTAATTATTGTATTACAAAGGAGATGCTTCTAGAGTGTGTATTAATTATTGGAAAGGTGGAAGCCTCTAGAAGCACAATTAATTATTGCAAGAGAGGAGTTTCTAGAGAGTGCATTAATTATTGGAAGGGGGAAACTTCTAGCACTTGCAATTAATTAATGTTTTAGTTCTTTCTAGAAGGGTGAAGGAATAGGATAAATAGGGGTGAGAGTCTCATTGTTTAGCATGAGATTATTGTATCAGATGATTATGACAGTTGCATTAGATAAGAGCTTGGATGTGTGAATAACACTTCTTTTTCGGCAATAGAGGATGTTCATTCTCTGTTGTAACATTCTAGACGTCATTCCCTTAGGGTTTGGCCTTTGGAATACATCTCTTTGTACTTGATTGCAGCATTTTTAGAATTAATATAATTTTAGCCTTGGTTCAGCTTTTGGGCATTCCTGGGTGTCCATTACAGCAACCTTTCCCAACTCATCCAACCTCGATCCAAAATTTGTTTCATTGACATCCTCTTCTCTAATATTCTCAAAATCAAGTGCCACTGTAAGCCTCGATGATCTGTTAACTCCTTTCCTTCCCTTGAGTATCCAATTCTGCTTTAGATGAGTGTAATAGGCCCCTTGGTTATCTTGAAATGACTTAGTTGCTTGATCCATCATTACAATTGTCATGCCCTTGTACTGGGGAATGTTAAATGTTTCTTTAATCCCTTGTTCGCCAATGCTGGCCAACACTCTCTTCCCTCCATCAAAAATGATGGAATTATTGTTTAGATCAAATCTGGATGCACATTCCATAATCAATTTTGGACAACGCAATGTGGGAGGAAAGGCCGCTGCGTGTACAATTCCACTCCTGTAAATCCTTTTTGCCAAGGGGGATTGTCCTTCCTTCAGTCTGTCCCTCATCCGTATCATGTCCACTGTACAGACATTGATGTCAGTTATTCTCTTCATTTTCAAGAAGAAGGAAGTATTGGGCGTTATATCCTCTTTGTTTTTCTTAGTGTTCGCCCGCTTGGGATTCTTACTTGCACTATCATCCTCCATGCTTGTCGCCCTATTACGGGATGGTAGAGTGGTGGACCAAAAGGCAAAAAGAACCAAGCGGAGCAATCCTTAGCCTAGAACGAAAGATGGATATATCAACTTAAGCACTCCTTGCAACTCTAGATGATGAAAATTCACCTTAACCAATAAACTTACAACGGCTTTTTGAAACCTAGGATATGACTTTCAAGAAGTTCAAACCCCTTTGCAAATTAGAAATTTACACTCCTAAAACTATGCAACACTTGCCTTCTATGCAAAAATCAAATTTTCATATGTATCTCTTCTGCCAACAAAATTGCCAAAATCTGATATAAAAAATGCAGTCCTAAGTAGGAAAAAATCAGACCTTCACCATGAATTGCTCAAAAATCAGAATCAGATCTGCCTCAATAAAATGCCAAAAATGGAAAAGTTTGCCTTTGTCTCAAATTCGCCTATGCATGAAGTCTGAAATCTGCCCAAAAATCTATCTAGTGCACAAATTGCAGCCCACAAATGGAGGAAAAAACCACCAAAATATGCATGAATTCTGCCCACAAAAAAATTGCCAAGGTCTGAAAATGAAGAAATGCAAGCAAAAATTGCCCAAGCATGCAAGAAACTGCCTTCCACTAAATTCGCCTCCACAAAATTCGCCCAAGTCTAGAAAAAATCTGCTCCTCCACAAAATTCGCCCACATGGAGAGGAAGAAATGATTTGTGAAAATGAGATGGGGAGGAGACTCCTTTTATAGCCAATTTTCTTTTTCCATAAAGCTGGCCTACATGGTCTAGGAGAAAACAAAAAACAAAAATTAAATTCAAGTTAAGGCCCACAATTAAATATTTAGCTTAAAAAAATTAATTTTGCTAAAAGAAAATTGCACGTTTAAATTTACCAATTAGCTCCAATTGCAAAACGAAATTAAATGGCCTTGAGGGTGTTAAATATTTCCATTTAATGAGGATTTAGTAATTAATACATCATAAATATTGTATTTTGGCTAACCAAAAGTCATTTTTTCAATATTAAATTACTAAATTCATTAAAAACTTAAAAGTTTTCAAGGCAATTAATCCAATTAAAGCCAATTTTTTGCAATTTTCTACCAAATCGATTTTGCCAAGCTAAAAATTAAAAAATTAAAATTGCATTTAGAACCAAAAATCGATTTTTTGCATTTTTTCTCATTTCGACAAAATTAAAAATTTTCACCAAAGAAAAATTTGAGATTTTCCAAAGACTTAAATCTAAAAAAAATTTCGCTTTTGAAAATTATCCAAATTTACAGTGTTAAAACCAAATTTTCAAAAGAAAAGCCTAAATACAAAATTCACAACTTTATCCTGCCAAGTTAAAGTTAACTTAGAAAATTATTCGGCCTAGGGATAAAATTGATAGCTCTGGAAAATCAAGTTAAGAAAACCGGGTGAAAATAAGCTAAGCCTTCCCATATTTGTCCTGAAGGTGCCAAGGCGTGAAATTTTCAAAACTCAAAAAAATTTGGGCAATCCAAAAATTTGCAAGGCTATTAGAAAAAAGGGGGTCCCCAAAAATTTTGGGGCGATGGTGTGAAAATCTCACAGCACATACACATAAATCATTAACATATAAATTTGGGCACCATGTTAAAGGTGTTGATGTAGGGCTATATGTGTTTGAGAGTCCGTTTTCTCCAACTTTCACCTTATCTGCTGTTTGAGTTGCATTCTCATGTTTTTTGGAAACCAGTGTTAAATGAGATGTTGTATCCATCTTTTCCTTTCCTTTATTCTTCTCTTGCTCATTCTGCATATGTCATTTTCAGCAATATCTAATGCTTTAAACACAATTTTTGGTAAAATTGCTGTGAACTTTCCCTTTCTTGCATACTTCACTTTTTGGATGTCTGTGCCTTAAATACCTTTATATTGTGCAATGTCCCGATTTTTAGCAGGTCCTTGTAGTTGGCTTGGTTAGTTCACCATTGTGAGCCTCGTGAATCGACAGTGGGATTTGAGGGTCTCAACTATGGGGTTAAAAGCTTTTCAACAGTCTAGTGTGTGTTTTGACTCCATTTGAGGGACTTACTCAAGTTGTAGTGGTTTGTTTCTGGATTCAATTGTGTGACAATTTTTACCATCAATGTTTCAAATCAAACTACATGATCCACTTTGTTTTGCATCTCTTGCTCTTCATCCCGATGATGGATCACGTAGCGTGATTCGAAATGTTGATGATAAAAATCTTAACACAACCGAATCCAGAAACAAACCATTGCAATACAATGGATTGTGGAAATTTGATCTCTTCAACTTACTCAAGTTGTTGATTCCGATGAGCTCAGTTGAGTCAGAAGTATTGAGTGATGCTCTCAGTTTTTATTTTGGGCTTCTGGTTTTGGCTCCAAGAATCTTGGAGGGAGTGTCTATTTATAGTAAATTACCTTGTTAGGTTCATTCATCGTCTTTCATCGTTAGGATCACTTCGGTGTTGTCATATTTGAATTCTGATGCTTCTTCAATTGTTTTTGCAAAACGTGTGAATTATTGTTATTATTCATCTACATACGCTGAGGTTGCTATTTTTGTTAGTGTTGTATGTTGGTCACCTTAGTACCATAGCTCGTTGGAACTGAAACAAATTTTTTTATATTGTGGGAAAAAGAAACAGTGACTTTGTGTGTCAGAATATTATGTTATGGTGGAAAAGGTCATTTTTGGGAGCCAAAAGTAATTAATAATTATATCATATGGCACTTTGTTATATTTTAATATTGTGTTGAGGAAAATATAACATTGTGTTGAAGAAGCTTCTTAACTGAAGTTGCATTTGAGAAACTTTGTGCCATTTGGAGATTATAAATATGAGCCCATTTGATGAGAAAAATATCGATTGAATAATATTTTCTTTTGTTTCTTTATGAGTTTTTCTTGAGTTATTGGATTGGTGCCCTTGCTGAAGTATAAGGGTTTGAAGTTGATAGTTCTTCCACTGCTGAGGTATTGTGGATTTCTGAGAATTTATTTGTCTTCCTACTGTTCTTATTGTTGCTAGAGGGCATTAATTATTATTATCTTGGTAATTTTGCTGTAGGTTTGAATTTTGGAATTTTGGAGATTGAATCGATTTGTGCTCCAATTCATTGGTGAAGTATAACAGCTGGAGATTGCTGTTGGTTATTGTTGACTGCGATTCATGAGTATTTGAGAATCTTCTGATTACCCGCATCCAAAATTGGGGAGACCATTGTGCTTTAAACAAGTCTTCCGATCACATTGTACATCAGCATTTGTATTAAGGAAGCCACGCTTGTTAGAGGAGGCCGTGTGACTTTTATTTGGTGCTGGTGGTATAAATTACTGGCTGAAGTATAACACTCCAGGTCTGTCATTAATTATTAAGGTCTTGCGTCAATTTGCTGAAAGGATGCAATTGCTTTCTACAGCCAAGTATCAATTCTCAAGGGTTGTAAACGCCCAGTTCTGGACCAGCGAAATCAATTTTGGAGTAGCGATCAAGTTGGTGGATCATGGGAGCCATTGTGGCCTGCTTTATAAGCAAGGAGCATGTTTTTCTATATCTTCGAGTAAATTGGATTATTTCTTGAGAGCTGCGATACATATTTCATCTGTTAGAAGTCAATTTCTAGGTTCATTATTGAATGCTTATAAATTTCCAGAAGTCAAATTTCAAATTGGATATTAGTAGCATTGCCATCAATAATAAAATTACTTCTAAATTGTTTAGTGGTGTTCATTTGTGCAAATTGATAAAGATTTAATCAATTAAAGTTTGTGAGCAGTTGGCTTTGAATTTAAAGCATTATTTATTGAGTGATAATAATTTCTTTGGCAAATGTTTGACAAAATGTTAGACTGTTGATTAGCAAAAGCAAATTGATGTTTGTTAAGGATATAGCTGAATAGGGGTTATTACAGGGGTTATTTTTGTCTTCCTACTATTCTTACTGTTGCTGGAGGACATTAATTATTATTATCTTGATAATTTTGTTGAGGGGTTGAATTTTGAAATTCTGGAGATTGAATCGATTTGTGCTCCAATTAGTTGCTGAAGTATAACAGCTGGAGATTGTTGATGGTTATTGTTCACTAAGATTCATGAGTATTTGAGAATCTTCTGATTAGCTATGTCCAAAATTGGGGATACCATTGTGGTTTGAACAAGTCTTCTGATCACATAGTACATCAGTGTTTGTATTAAGGAAGCCACACCTGTAAGAGGAGGCCATGTGACTTTGATTTGGGGTTGTGTAATATCCCGAACAGGATATTTGCTGATTTTTCCTTTCAACAATACACTTAGAGATAAAACATTGCAGATAATTTCTAGCACATTTGAAAACAAAAGAAATGCCAACCGACACCTTACCAGCCACTCCCTGAATACAATATTAGACTCAAATATAAACAAATGTAATACGAGACATTCAATAAAACCAACGGTTCACCACAAGATAACAATTCATTATTTCCAAAATAACATTCAAGATGTCAAACATATAACCATGAATTACAAACTGATGAGATGAAACCAACAACTCTTATAATTCCTTAAACAATGATATTGCCTTATACAGCAGCAATATAACAACCAACAACTAAAACATTATTGTATTATACAACAACAATACAATAACCAGTAAAAGAAACCAATCCTAAATGCAGATTTAACAGTCAGATTGAAATGATAGGATAAGAACTTGTGCGAAAGAAACACCTGAAGTGATGTTTCTTAGGACAATGAGTTTGTGTCCACTGTTTGCTAGCACGAGGGGCTACGTCCTCCAACTAGTTGAAAGCTTAAGCTTTCTGAGACACTCACACGAGACGAAAATGAATTGAATAACAAAATCAAGCATACTCAACCATGAGTCTTTTCCCCTTTTAATACACAAACTGAGACTCTTCGACTTCCCTCTGGTCTTCGTCCTATTCCTTATGACTCTTCAACTTCTCTCTGATAAATCGTCTTATTCCTCCTCGTCCTCTTGTGACCACATGGGATATTAATTTGACCTTTAATAATGATTCTCCAGCTTACATAGTCAAATTTAATATTGTAAATTCATTCCTTCTTAGTGATTCTAATGTCCCCAAAGAAGGGACATTACAAATCTCCCCTCCTTGAGATTGCTTGCCCTCAAGCAATATGTACCAGGATCCCATATAAATTTGTAGTTAATCTAGTAGCCCAAACTGACAACAAACCCGGCCAAACTGTAAAGCACAGTACCACTTTGCAAAACACTTGTCAACTGAATTCCTAAATCCCATATTTCTCTTCGAAGAAATGTGCAACCTATAAACCGATCAACACTGATCATCACCATAATCAGCCTCAAACTAATTAGGACCACAATAAAATCCTCGTCCAACCATAGATACAATCTGCGAACACCTAGATCCCAAACTCTGTTATGCTGCCTCGATGCTACGATGATATAGAAATATATCCAGGGTCCATGTATAATCCAGTAGAATGTGAAGACCTTACCTAAATGGATGATGTAAGTGATGAGCTGCTCAAAAGCTGAAACCACCATCCGCTGGACATCAAAATTCACACGGTCAGCATAAACTTGGAGAATTCCCAAGCACATAGGTACTATGAATATAAAAGATGCTGAGAATCTAACCACACGCCTCACATAAATGCTCCACCGAGAATTGTTTAGAGACTGATAAAGAAAGTTCACCCAACTCCTGAATGGGGTGAAATCGAAAAATATGTTGGGGCTGATCAAATGATAAGCAACAGA
Organism: Cupressus sempervirens; assembly: GCA_028749045.1. Classification (NCBI taxonomy): domain Eukaryota; kingdom Viridiplantae; phylum Streptophyta; class Pinopsida; order Cupressales; family Cupressaceae; genus Cupressus; species Cupressus sempervirens. The sequence goes on along the minus strand of CM053788.1, from coordinate 511,279,571 downwards.
AGTTGATTTATCATTCCCATGTTGAGATCTGTATTCACTGCTAGGATATTAAAATCTGAAATCAAACTCTTCCTCCTTATGACAACCAAGAGATGATCCCTCATTTAACACAAAAAGAGGATTGTCGGATGTCAATCAGCAATAACTTCAAACAAAGGGTTGTCACAAGCTGAAAGTGTTCTGAAGTTTTGCCACTTAACCGTTTGGGGCAGCTATCATGGTCATACATGTGCTGAATGCTCTCAAGTTCGTCAATGACTTCCTGGAGGAACTCCTGCCTCATTCTATTTTCATGTTCCTGAGAGTGTTCCATGAGCTTGATTTGATTTTTTGCTCCCTATAGAGATAATTGAGTTTCAGTCAGTGCCTTCCAAACATAATTAAGCGTCTTGTTGAGATCCTCAACCTCATCTCTTTCCCTATTCGATCGCGCTGCATAAATCTTAGCAGCCTTAAGAATATAATCCCTGTTAGACAACAAATATAAGTAATCTGATTTCATAGTCTCGAGGGTTGTTTTGACATTTTGTAAATCAGACACATGCCAATCACCTTCCCCTTCCCTTGGAATCTTCCTGTAGAGCTCCTCAACCAACTCGTGGTTTCTGTCATACTGCACCAAGGATGCCACGATCATGTCTTTACTAACCTTCAGTTGATTCTGTAAGGCATGTATTTCATTATTGAAATTGTTCATTGTCTTCCAGTGTCATCCTAGGTTGTTCCTCTAAATTCACGTTTTGATTATCATGAATATATGGTTCATGATGCCAAGGTCCCAAACTGTTATTACCTTGTGTGCAATCTACTTCATTACTCTACTTGACAAAGCTCACCTCCAAGTAACCAACGAAGAAACTTGTGCCTCAAGTAACATCTTCTATGTGATCACAAGAAGACTACCCATCTCTAGTAGTTGTCTACTCTTCTATTTCAAGGCCTTGATAATTTTGGTCTATCAGAAATTCTTCGTACACCCTTGTGTGTTTTCCGTTTGCAAAGAGATCTTGGACGAACTCCAGATACTTTCTTTTTGCTATAGCAGTCATATTTTGCTGCCCTACATAAAAATCCAAGTAGTCATTGAATGATAAATCATTCTGGATTCGGGTAGGAAGTTCTTTATACTCTCTGTAATTGTTGAGTATTTTTGCCCTTACATCAGCTTCAAAATCATGGGCTAACTGTAGTTGTTGCTTCATCACGATGTTATCCAAAACCTATAATTTGATTGTGTCTGATTTTGAATTTGATATGAGTGGCATTCCTGGTCTAATCTTGTGATGCTTCCACTTCAAATATGTGAGTTGGCTGTTCAATTGGAAGCCCTTAATTTTTGGAGTGATTCTAGATTATGTAAGCAACCGAATGTCAAGACTTGTAATGGGTCTGTATAGATTGTTGATTCAATGACACCACTCAAACGTTGGCATGGAGAAGGATAAGCCAATCTTATTGTAGCAACCCAACTTGGTTCATCTGTTTGGACTCCTTCTGGCTTCAGCTCTTCTTCCTTAATCAGCTCTGTATTTGCCTAGTTTTCCCTTTAGTGTACTCCTGTTAGGACATCCTCGAAGTTGTGCCTAGAGCTGCATTTCCCTATGCCACTTGCCAGCTTGACCAACGTGAGCACCAACTGGAATCCAGTCGGGTGCTGACCCTCTAGCCTTTCACAACTACTGTGAATGAAAACTTCAGATGTTGGAAGAAATCAAAATACTTTCTCTACGCCTGGTGCTGCACACCTAGACTGTTCTGTTCGAATGCCCAATTTCTCTCAAAGATTGATGCCAACCATACTTGATGTGCTCCCACTTAATGAAACGCTTCAGTAATTAACTTTGGGCCTGATAAAATTCCTTGTTTAGCCTCTACAAGATGAACTCATCTTATTCTAGTCGGCAATCACGAAGATTTAACCGGCTCCAATCTTAGTCACAAAACACTGTGGACGGCTTTCAATGCAGTTTTAAGAAGATACAAGGAGACACCTCTAATTATTTCTAGTAATTCATAAGGCAATTGAAGTCCTTCTGCTAAGTAAATACCATTTCTATGTCCTTGTATCAACACTAGAGTTGCAAAACATCAACTGTTAGAACTCAATACATTCGACTACAAACACTTGAACTATTTAGTGCCTCAAATGTCTTTCAGTTATGCTTTCACCCACTATCTCTCACTGATTTCAAAAATGAAATGAAGGTGTTGACGTTCAACAACCCAATGATGGTAAGATTTAACTGAATGTCCTGCAATATTAGGACTTGACAGAATTGGGGACAGTCGAGTGATCCGAACATGTGTCGTTGGCTCGAAGGTTGTTAACAGGTAACGACAAAATATAACAATGTTATGGTTCTAGAACTCCCACAAGCATCTAACCAGCCCATCTAAAAGACATGTTTGCCTTCACCGCATCAAGGTGCTTCTGAAACGACTCGAAAATCCTTCGGACACGTCGTTCCATTTTCTTTGATTTCCATGAATGGTGTCGGCGGTTTCTTACTCTAGTTTTGTGATGCTTCTTGACAGTTACAACCCCTTGATGCTCTTGTCAGTAACGCCTGCATGGAAATGGGTCTGCCTATATCTTCTTGTCAGAGGCTTACATATTCCTCAGGATCCTGAAGTTCCATTACCAAGCGCCCAGGGTAACGTTCACATTAATGGCTTGACCATTCTAAACAAAGCCTGTCAATAAGGTGAGTTTTTCTTGTACTTTGACCTACGTTCGAGGACCTCCGACAATTTAATTTATCAACTCGTGAGACTTCTTCAACATACCTCATGACAACTCATTTGTGGTTCCTGTTAATTACACCAGAAAGATGAATTTCTTGCCGATAAGATTCGCACAACATAGAGGAAGAAAGATGAATTTCTTGCCGATAAGATTCACACAACATAGAAGAAGAAAGATGAATTTCTTGCCAATAAGATTCAAACAGCATAGAGGAGCTTCTGAAAACATATAATCATATCTTGTAGACCGTTGATTCTAATGGCTCACCTTAGCTCAATTCCATTATCAACCAAGGTAAAATATTAAGAGCTGACTGGAAAGTTTTCAATTATAGCTATGTCCAATTGATCTTTAATGGATTAGAATAATGATAGAATGAACTTGGTATGTGTTGTGGGAAGTGAGGAATAAATGCTCGTATGACTGGAACTGGTGCATGTTGCCTCCAATCCTGTTACTCACTGCCGTTGAATATTTTCCAGACAATGGACCACTTTCCTTTAATTTCCTGCTATTGGATTCCGTCTCTCCTTTTGCATTTAAGTATTCCACGTCTGCGGATGTATGGCAACCAACAACATAATATTCTTGCAGTTCTTCAATCTTTTGTTTAATCTTACGTTCCTTAATCAAATCTTCAAGCAATTTATAACGCTCTTCTTGTGAATGGAAACACATGAACACCTTGAAATGTTGCCAAGCTCTCTTTCCTCCTTTGTATGCAATTTTTCAAGATTAATAACTCTAGTCCACAACCTTAGGTGACTTGGAAATGGAAGGGATTATTTTAACGAGTTGAAGACTTTTCACTTCTTTGATAACATACGCCAGCTGAACCATTCGCTTCACGATAAAAGTGATACATGGCCCTTGTAATGGATGCTTAATATTTTTGATTGCCCGGTACAATAAGTATGAAATATCTTGAATATTGATGCTTCTTTAATATTCTGAAATACCATTTTCTGAGTATTATGTATCTACCGCAATAAACAATATCATACACCTCAATAGACAATTTTCAAACACAGATTCATGCAAATTTGACTCTTCAAACAATTGTCTCTGTGATAACTTCACAGGCTGGCAGGAAAACCAGCTCTGATACCACTATAATATCCCAAACAGGATATTTGTTGATTTTTCCTTTCAACAATACACTCAGATATAAAACATTGCAGATAATTTCCAGCACATTTAAAAACAGTAGAAATGTCAACCGACACCTTACTAGCCACATCTTGAATAAATCTTGAATACAATATCAGACTCAAATATAAACAAATGTAATATGAGACATTCAATAAACCCAATGGTTCACCACAAGATAACAATTCGTTATTTCCAAAATAACATTCAAGATGTCAAACGTATAATCATGAATTGTAAACTAATGAGATGAAACCAACAACTTTTATAATTTCTTAAACAACGATATTGCCTTATATAGCAGCAATATAACAAGCAACTAAAACGTTATTGTGCAACTAAAACGTTATTGTATTATACAACAACAATACAATAACCAGTACACACAAACCAATCCTGAATAGAAATCTAATAGTTGGATTGGAATGATAGGATAAGAACCTATAAGCACGAAAGAAACACCTGAAGTGATGTTTCCTAGGACAATGGGTTTGTGTCCATTGTCTACTAGCACAAGGTGCTACGTCCTCCAACTAGTTGAAAGCTGAAGCTTTCTGAGACTCTCACATGAGAGGGAACTGAACTGAATAATAAAATCAAGCATATTCAGCCATGAGTCATTTCCGCTTTTAATACACAAGCTGAGATTCTCCAACTTCCCTCTGGCCTTTGTCCTATTCCTTGTGACTCTTGAACTTCTCTCTAATAAATTGTCTTATTCCTCCTTGTCCTCTTGTGACCACATGGGATATTAATTTGACTTTTAATAATGAATCTCCAGCTTACATAGTCAAATTTAATAGTGTAAATTTGTTCCTTCTTAGTAATTCTAATGTCCCCAAAGTAGGGACATTACAGGCTGGTTGTATAAATTACAGGGTGCAGAATAATACTCTGGTCTATCATTAACTATTAAGGGCCTGCATCAATTTGCTGAAAGGCTGCGATTGCTTCCTAGAGCCAAGCATCAATTCTTAGGGGTTGTAAAGGCCTAGTCGTGGACCATCAAAATCAATTCTGGAACAACAATCAAGTTGTTGGATTGTGGGAGCCATTGCGGCCTTCTATTTTAAGCAAGGAGCATGTTTTTCTGAACCTTTGAGTCAAACTCGCAGATAATACTCAGTGAGTGATGTCATTTAATAGTCATAGGTCAGCGGAAAAGTCTTAGACAAAGCTCGATAAATTGGGAGGTCCAATAAGAATGTCAAATAATAATGAAATTAACAGGTAAAGAAAATAAAAACGATGAAGATATAACATGACCCATTTACGTTGAAGTTTTTTACAGTAAAACTTGCAAATGATACTTAGTGAGTGATGTCATTTAATTGTCACAGGTCAGCGGTAAAGTCTTAGACAAAGCTCGATAAATTGGGAGGCTAGATAAGAATATCAAATAGTAATGAAATCAATTGGTAAAGAAAATAAAAACAATGAAGGTTAACAACACTAGATAAATTTCTTGAATGATTATGACATTAGAGAATTTTCAATGAACCTAATAAAAGGATTGATAATATTCATGTGCCAATACTAAGAATTCAGTTATTGTTAAGAAATTAATTGAAGTTAAATAAAAAAGGTGCTATTATAATAAGAACGGGCATGATTATTACGAAGGAATAAATGGAGCAACGTAAAAGACATTAATAACATTAAAGCTGAATACTATTAACTAATCTAAAAGTTACAGTAACTCATATTGAAGAGATCAAAACATTAAAGAGACTTTTCATGGAAATGAAGAGACTTGCAACACTTATAATGAATCAGGCTTGGCAGAGAGCGATGTGTTGAGTAGCATGAAATAACTAGAGAATATAAAGTATGAAAGTGCAGGAGCATAGAAGATTGTAGAGAGATGGATAATGTGAAGTAAAAAGAATAAAGGGTGAGAAGTGGATTAAAAGAAGTCAGCAAGTGGAACAATTAAAAAGGAAGAAGTGTAGAATATTTGTTTTATATGATCAGATTTTTTAATCTGAAGTATATATTTAGCACAGAGAAATAGAAAGTATAGAAAGAAGAAGAAATATTTATATATTGATATTTTTAAAGTTATAACACAAGTGAAAAGAAAGATTAGATATTGGCTGGATTCATATTGGAAATACAATGCATCCATCTTCAGCTGATCATGTAAGATTGTCAATGTGGAAACAACAATTTGTGTGTAGTGGGTTGGTGCTCATGAAGACAGCAGTGGGGAGTTGGCACTTCCAGAAGGTTGGTGCCTGTGAAGTGTGGGAGTTGGATCTTCTAGTGAGTCAATGCTCATAAACATAGAGGTTGTAGCCTCTAGTAGGTCGGTGCCTAAGGAACAAGTTAATACAAAAAGCAATTATTTTGCTGTGGTTTTCTCCCGCATTGGTTTCCATGTAAATCATTGTGTTATTGTGTTCATGTGCATAATTATTAATTTCAGTATTTCAAGTTATTGAGGCAATTGATTGGATAAGAGTTTTAAGTTGGAAAAGTTATTATACTGATTCAACCCACTCCCACACCCCTCCCTCTTAGTATAATCGTGTGCTCTTCACTTATCCATGTTAGAACTGCTTGATTGTGACTACAACTGAGCTTTCTAACTTCTTTTTTGTGTTGAATCCATGTCGTGTTTGATGTCGTTTTGTGGCAAAAGAGTGTAAAAACTTTAAGGGTATGAAGATTCCTCCCTTTGTAACCGATTCCCACTTCATCATCTGGCTTTCGGTCTCCTTTGTGTCTCCTACTCACACGGCCTCTACAATTTCATTTTCCCTTCTCCCATCAACCTACAGGTGTAGTTCAACAATGCTTCTCCAATACGCGTCCTTTCACAAATTGCTTCAAATTCTGTTATATCTACCTGTCTTGGTACTTGACTTGCGTACCCTCCATGATATTTCTTTGTGCTGTCCTCCTATTTCCCTTTCGTCTCCACACAACTGAAGGTCTTGTGCTTATAATCTAATGGCAACCACCAATGGCATTTATCTACATCACCTAACAACACCACTGACTTGTATGCTACACACCAATTCTACCTGTGGGGTCTCTCCCTATATCCAATGGCTTTGTGCTAGAGGTTCCCCAATATCATTGTCAATATTTTTTATTAGTCGTGTCTCTTCTACCTGTGACACTCAATCCTCCATTATATTTTTTAATTTCCAGTGGCATTTTGTCTTACTCCCCACCCTTGCTCTCTACTGTGGGCTTGATTACCAACACTATCAATAACAGTTTTGTTCCACCGTAGACACTAATTTTGTTTATTGTGTCCCACAAACCTAGTACTTTTCTTTTGCTTCCCTAAAAACGACATTTGTTTGTTGTAAAAACACTTTACCATATGTTGTTTTCCAGCGTACATCTTCCTTTGTCGTACATACTCCTATTTCCCAGTGGCAATTCCCATTAAAAACTTATGTTGGATCATGAAATCATTGTACGAAGTTCTCTTTACCTTGGGGAAAAAGAAGTTTCTCTTTTCTTTTGATCGATGGATGACATTTTTTTTTGATCGATAGGCTTCGTTTTTATTATTGATCAATAGGCTATGGTGTTATTGACCCACCATATAGTGCGGTCTGGTAGTTGTCAATGACTATAGTCGTGCAACCACCATACGGAAAACTCTTGATAGTAGTTGTGGGCCCATTGTATGATGAGTCTTTGACAACCCCCCCATAGTGTTTCTTTTGTGCAGTGGTGTTAACCACTGTACTGTTTCAACGTTTCCTTTTTAATATATATATTTTTTCCTAATCCTATTTATCTGGTGACGTTCTCCAGTTCAAGTCACCCTACCCGCTGCCTTCGCCTTTTGTGGTAGGGATCCAATCTAGGCCCATTTATAGCCTTCGCGATCTCCTGTTTGTCCATTGTCCATAATTTGCTAGTGCCATTCTTGCCAACTTCCCATACCTGGTGCAAACCCAACCATTTTACCTTGAACTTTACCAACTTGATCTCATTCCTTCTATTGTATTTCAAGACTAGTTGACTTGGGGTGAACCGAACCCATCTGAGATGCTTATCATGCCATGCCTTGCACCTTTGCTACACTATCTCGGTGACCCACTCTGCCATTATTCGACGCTTATCTTGTTTGTTTAAGTTGTGCACTCTCCTACAGGCTTTCCATGTCTCTCAACTTGTTCTCAATAGCTATCTTGAGGCTTGAAACCATGAACTTTATAGGGACAACACCTTCCTGTCTAAACATTGACTGGAATGGTGATGACGAGTATGCAACAAGAAATGTGGATTTAAGGCTTTTCCCTACTCAAACCTCCGAACAGGGTTTCACATACGCAACCTTTGCAATCAACTTAGACAAGCTCTACACCATCCAAACAAATGATTTGGATACTTTAAAGGATTCCACAATCTCGTAGGGATCCAATCAAACTTCAACCATCTTGCCTTAGGGCTCCTCTCTTGAATTTAGGCAACAAAAGGAAAGTTGTACCAACCTTCACACAAATTTATTTTGATGATTGAATAAATTATTTGTTGCCTATGTATGGAGAAACAACCATTAGACTGACTCTCACAAACCCACAACACCCAAATCCTTAATTGGACTAGAAGCCTCAATTAGGTCTCTCCAATTGGTTTTTAGGCTTCAACTTCGAAAACTTCCAAACAACCTGGAAAAAAAATCACAGATTTTGATACCCTTTTGGGACTTGCAAATGATACCAAAGGATCAAACCCCAACTGTATTCTAGCACCCTAAAACTCCCACGATTCCAACGGATCAAACCCCAACTGTATTCTAGCACCCTAAAACTCCCACTTTGTTCATAGACCTAATAGGCCTAATTAGGCTTGGATTATAAAGCAAGTGCTATAATATGGGTTCATAGAATTGGTCTAACCCCTCAAAAATGTTCTCCTATCCTGGAATGTTCATAATCCACCATTTACCAGGTTACCTTGGTTATTTTGTTCACCTGCATATCCAAATTCTTCAATTGGCAGGTCAAATACATGGTCATATTTGACCTAGGGCTTGGTGGGAAAAATACTTGCACACAACTTCCAATTTTGAGCCTTTGGAATTCAATAGTATACATACCTAACTTGCTTTCCCCAAGAGGCCGTTGAATTCCATCTGTGGGAAGGCAAGTTAGCCTACATCTTTGTGATAGACTCAAGGTTTTGAGGGTTTCCGAGTAACTTAGAAAGAATTGAACGGATGTTGCAACAGAATTAACCAAATGACTTCAAACCAAATGCAAATGAGAGATAACTCAACACATACAACATCTCATGCTAGTTACTTAGGTACACCAATCCATACAGTTCGAAATATGCATACGAAAATAGAGAATTTCTTAGGAAATTCAATATATTTCATTCAAAATCCCATAAACAATACATCCAATTTGCCCCCTTGCAAATGAGATTTTTTCCTTCTTAATTAATTCATTTCTAATGACTACAACTGACTTTCAAATGGTCATAGCCGTTAGTTTGAAAAGTTGCACGTTTTGAACAATTATGCAAAATTTGCTTATGAGCAACTTTGCAATATTTTTGCAACTTTTGCATTTTCCGACTTCTAACTGTCCTATGACCTTGGAAAGGTCAAGTCTTATGCAGAACATCATCAAACTCCTAAAAAACACCTAATCCGCCAAAATGCAAGGAAGAAATCCATACTGACTCAATGGAACCCAAGGTTTATAATGCACCTATGAGATCATCGGCCTTACAATTTGGGTTGCATTGATTACATTTGGTTGATCCATAGGAGCTAATCTCTTATTTGCCTAAATAATCATAAGAATGCATAGAGTGCCCTGCACCAAATGGAGTTTGTCCTGTCGTTACTGTATATGTTGTGTAGTATGCTTGGAGTACTAATGTTAACAACTCCTACTACTTGGCTTGCTTTACTTCGCATGACTTATATATCACTGACCCAAGATTTTGTTTGTTGCTTCAACTTGTCCATTAGCTCAGCGATAACATGGACTTGACAAGGAATGAAAAATCTTGAACTTTGTCATCAGCAATTGAATGACATGGTTCATGAAGTGATCCCCTTTGTCATTGGTCAATTGGATGGGGATTTTGTACCTTGTAATGATTTGTTCGTATATGAACCTTGTACTCACTACCGAGTTGTTCGGTAAAGCCCATGTCTCCACCTACTTCGTTAGGTATTCCATGGCCAACACAATATATTGACACCTTTGAGCCCTACTTTCCTTCAAGGGTTTGACAAAGTCCAAACCCCAACACTCAAAAAGTTCTTGGGCATGAGAAGGATTGAGTGGCATGAAATCTCTCTTTAGTGGTTTCCTCGCCCTTTGACGGGTGTCACAGCTTATGAATCAATCCCTAGCATCGTTGTACAAAGTTAGTCACCACAATCCTACAAGGAGTACCTTCTGTGCCATGGTACTCGGTCCCATATGTCCTTGGGCTGGCCCTTCATGTGCCTCCTCAAAAGGCTCTGTGCTTCTTCTTCCATGACTTATCTCTTTATTACCTGGTCAAGCCCCATTTTGTATAATAGATTGTTAATCAACTAAAAGGTGTAGCTTGTAAGGACCATCTTTCATCACTTGCTAGGTGACATGTCCCTCGAAAATGATGAGGTGGACAAGTACTCTCCAATGGTCTTATACCACTTCGGCAAGATTACAACGTGAAACAAGTGTGCATTAGGAAAGCTATCATTAACTCCCTCCAGCGGCTCTATGGACTTAATCCGATAGAGCTGATCTATGATGGCGTGGCTCTTTTTGGGCTTCATGGCAATAGTGAAGGTGAACTCTTGTAGCGAGAAAAACCATTTGCTCACCCTCCCTTGTATGATTGTTTTATTCACAATGTACTTCAGTGTTTGGTGGTCCACATAAAAGGTGAATGGTGTGACCAACAGATAATGTCAACTCCATTTAGGGTCACTAGAAATTGTTTGACATATTCATCTTTGTTGGCTAATTTATTGGCCAACCAAATTGTCTTACATGTAGACAATGTCTGACAGGGTCGTCCTTGTCGATAGTAAATTTTGGTAGTTGTTAATGTGTCGTCATCGTTTTGCTTACATTACCTTCTATTGGTTGTGCGGGTTGCACCTTGATCAGTTGTGTTGACTATTGTGCTCTGGTGTCTTAGACAATTTGTTGCCTTCAGTTTTCACGGTTGACCCCCTCACGATGCTTCTGGAGGGCAAGGAATGTTTGTGCCAATAGTCGAGGAAGATGGCACATCAACTAGTCCACTCCGAGACTCACACCGAGGGCACTTCACACGACACTCTCTGACACCTCTTCTTATGTGGGTTCCCTTCTGATGTGAGTTTCAATCGACGCCTATAGTAACTTGACAAGGCTTGACGTCAATGGCCGTTCGCCTTCAAAGAGTTCTAGGTTTTCCTTTTCGTGCTCTTGGCGACTACTTCCACCGTAGTCCATTGGCTGGCCCATAATTTTCCCTTCATCTTCAACACTCTGTCACTTCCCGAGGTCGTGTTGGCAACGTCACCAAATGTTTACCACTACAAGTAAAGTGAATTAATGCATAATATTGATAGAAAGAAATGTAACGGAGACAATAAAGAACGCTGAGATATTAGAGAATTGCCATTTCATTAATGCCAATCAAGATTACATCTAACTATGACTCCATACACAATGACAATCATAACGCCCTTACATTTCATCCAAGAGAGTACATATAAATTGCAAGGGGGTGTGAGGTGAACCATCGCTACCCATAACTGCCTACCCCTCGGGTATACTAACAAACACCAGCATACTTAACAACCTAACGACATAGTTGATGACAACAAAATAATTATTCCTGACAACATATGCTTTCTTGGCTCCATAGTTGATTAGTTTTATAGACAATTGACACACCTATATTTTCAAGTTTCAATTTTCTTGCATGGTTGAGTAGTGTTTTTGGGGTCACTCGTACAAATTCATGTTTCATTTGCATCCTTGATTGATTAGATGTTTTGTCTTTGTTTGCCATTTTTTCATTGTTTGATGGCCCCTATGCATATTGTTGTCTTTTGTATCTTCGATTAATAGATGTTTTGCTATTTTTTACCATCTGCTCATTCTCCAAGTAGTGTCAATGGGGTACTCATGAGATTGATCGTGATCTTTATCCTGGTTACAAAGAAGATTCTTCATTCAGCACTATGGCAGTTATCATTCAATAGTCATCCACACTTGTCTTGTGTCTCCAAGTATGTTTTTTGAGGTTTTTTTGGGTTGCTTCTAGGTTTTCCCTCTTTCCCCTCTCCTCTTTTTTCTTTCCCTATGCATTTTTCTTCCTAGTCAGGCTTAAAGTGGGGTGTTAGTGTAATAAACTAGGCAAGCTTGGTTGTTTATCTCTACTTTCAAGGATAGTTGTTTTTTCAACTTGATTTATGGATAAGCTTGCGATTACTTAGTTTTTAAGTTAGGAATATCTCTAGTTTTTCAGTTTTATTCCATTCCTCCGCTTTTTGGTTTGAAGAAGTCTATATATTATGATTGTATTCATATGTAAATAAATATGAAAGAGTTTATTGTTCTTATTCTTGTTCAAATGTTTCCTATTTTACTTGCATGCTAGTTCTTTCTTTTCTAGCTGGATCTAATATTTGAAAGATAGCTATAATGTTAAATGCTACCAAAACACAAAATTTTACATAGAATTGCTCAATAATGTCAAAGAGTTTAATTTTGGAAGTCAATTCTTTGATCAGTATTCAAGGCTTGAGTATGAATTGTATTAGTATGATGGAAAATGTGCTATTGTTAAAAGCATTTCTTGTAAGGATCTCGATGTTATTTCATTCTCCTTTTTGTTTTGGGATTGGCAATAGAGCAATGAGCGTCCTTGACAATTATGGGGTGGATATCAGACCCTTTTCGAAAGGCCTTGACTGGATTGCCCTTATTTGAGAAAGCTTTTGGAAATTACTTTGTCGAATATTTAGTATCAACATTTGTATCAAACTCTTTGATCCATCATTAGGATTAAGAAATAATTGTGTTAGACTGCAAATTTATTTTCCTGAATAGGAGGGTTTCCACAAGGATGTAGAGGGAATAAGAATTAATAGAATGTTTACTACATTATTTGATTAAATAAATATGTGAATTAATAAAAGAGATAAGACTTCTTGCAAGATATGATGTTGGGCTATGACTTTTGAAGTTCACCAATTTGGAGCTTGCTAATGATGTCAACTATATCTAGGATTCCATGCAACTAGTTCATGGGGAAGTTAAATGCTTAAGCGTAAATATTAATCTAGTAGCTACGTAATTGTGCTTCTTTTGCATAGGTGTTTTGGAAGATCCATGGGAAAAATGGAAATCATTGAGGGTTATGGGCACTAGTTCTCCATCGACTTTGAACACATTACATCAATGCAAATTTTATTTTCTAGTAATATGATATAAATAGCAGCACAATGCTACAACCTACCAATCAAAAAACCAAACAAAGCATACAAGATACAAGAGTAAAATACGTCTTAATTCGCACATGAATTATTCCAAGGATTAGAACTGATATGACTAGTTTATACTACTTTCCTTGATGATGCACAATCTATATAAAGAACTTGATGGTTGCCAAGAGAAACACAACCATCAACGAATTGATGCTTATGTAACTGACACCAAGAAACACTTACATGCACGATCTATATATAAGTAGATCACCAATATTGTCAAAACATAATAATAGATATCTGGTGACCACTTAAGCAACTCCGCACCCCCCCAAGGAAAAAGAGAGTAAGTCTTCTAGATGACAAGTATCAATCACATATAGGAAAGATTGATGACAATATTATAGGCAAGGACTTCTACATTTGTGTGGAAATGTACCTTGCAAATTGAACCATATGAGTGGTTGTAAAATCAAATGAGGCAATGGGGGTTCGGTCAAGGGCTAATGTCCCTAGTAGGAATCAAGTGCCAGTGCCGTTTGTAGGGATCAAGGGACAATGTCCCTAGGTGGGGTGGTAAGGTAGCATTCCCCTCGTAGGGCCTTACGGCCTAAATGAGACCTTCAAAACCATACAAATCATAATGACATATGATTTTTCTTGAATTCTCAATTGGTACAACACAATGCTGATGAAGCCAAAAACTAGAGATTTTGGAGTGTTCAGCTAATTTATTGTAATAACCCCAACCGGTTATAACTTCATCAAACACCAAATTCCTTTATAATTCAGTTGTTTGACATTTCGTCAAACACTTTGCAAGCAAGCTTTGATACCATTGTAGTAACCCGACTAACTCTCATACAATCTGTGCTGAAGAATTGATTTCTTTTTTTGTTCTTGAGGTTTTTCGGTTTTGATACAACAATATAGCAGCAAACTAGAACATTTTGCAACAATAATTTTAACTCAAATATTTAAATATTACATAGGGAATATACAGCTGAAAAATTCAAGATTTCAGTATCAACTTAGATACTAAGTATGTCACAAAATACCAACAACCCAGTTGATAAAATATCCCCTATTATCTAAATCAACAATACCCATAAAAATTAGAAGTTACAATCCATCAACTTATAGGTAAAACATGCCTTGAAACCTTCTAAAATGAAGACTATCAGCAACAATAGAATTCTTCAACAAACAAATGCAGCTGCAGATATGGAGAATGTTGCTCCCAAAGTGCAAATAGAAAATCACACCCAACAACAGATATAAATGGGCGCTCAACTAACTCCAAACTAACCAACACACAATTTGATATAACAATTCCAGTGAATCCTTTCAAAAATTTCAGAACAAGCTCCAGTAGCAAGAAAGAATTAAACTTCTCCTTAGCAACAATTAATACAGTAGGAAAAATGACAAATTGTATACCTCACCACAATTTGCCAAGCAAATTCAAAATAATTATCGGAATTGAATCTACAATACTTCAGCTGTAGATCCCAAGACCTTATACTTCAGTAAGGGCACAAAATTTTAGAATTTCAGAAGTGTCACAAAGACAAAAGAGAAATATAATATTCAATTGGATGCTTTTGTCATCAAATGTCCTCATATTTATAATCTCCAAATGTCACCAGTTTCCCAAAAGAACTCCACTTAAGAAGCTTCCTCTACACAACATTAAAATATAGTAAAGTGTCATTAATATAATTTATTAATTGCTTTTGCCTCCAAAAATGACCTTTTCCACCATAACTCAATATTTTGACATGCAAGGCCACTGTTTCTTATTCCCACTATTTAAAATTTTTTGTCCCAATTCCAACGAGTTATAATACTGAGGTGACCAACCAACAACACCAACAAAAATAGCAACCTCAGCGTATTTAGATGAATAATAATAATTCACCCATCTTGCGAAAACAACTAAAGAAGCATCAAAATTGAAATTTGACAACACCAAAGTGATCCTGATGATGAAAGCCGATGAATGAACTTGATGGGGTGACTTACTAAAAATAGACACTCCCTACAAGATTCTTGAAGCCCAAACTAGAAGCCCGAAATAAAAACTCAGAGCATCACCCAACTCCTCTAACTCAACTGAGCTCATCGGAACCAACAAATTGACTTACTATAAATAGTAAGTCCCTCAAATGGAGTCAAAACACACCATAGGTTGCTGGAAAACTTATAACCACACAACTGGGACCCTCAAATCCCACTGTCTGTTCATGAGGGTCGTAATGGTGAACTGATCTGGTCAACTGCAAGAATCTGCTAAAAATGGGGACATTGCATTTATGGGGTCAACTAGGAATTGACTTGCTTTTCATATGATCTTCCCAAGATGATGTACAGTGTGGTCAACAATTTATAAGTGTTGCCTTGTGATGCATGGAAGTCGTGTGGCTTGTTTAGTGAGAAAATGTTTGATGATGTTGTCAAACTTCCTAACTTTTTAGGTGAAATGTGGTAGATTGTTGGATGATGAGAATGTAATTTCATCTATGAGAGATTAGACTTTATGGTTTGAATGTATGCCCACCATACATAGCTAGAGTTTGAATGTCTTGCACAATTGACATTCAAGAAGGGATGCCAAATGGTCAAATTCCTACATCGCACACCATGCCAATGCAAGGAGTGATAGCATGCGATGGGATGGTAAGGAATCTACCATGGGATGGTTGTTTCGTATTGTAGGTGAGTGAAGCATATGGTCTAATGCCATAGGATATGCCAAACTTTGAAGGCTCATGGGACTTGAATAGGATGTGATTGTCACTGTATGATGATTGGAAGGTGTATGTTGGAGGTCATGCTGCAAGGGCGTCGTACACTTATAAATTGTTGATGTACAATGACATTTTGTGCTTTCTTTTGTGCATGGGTAAATACCATATGGTGTAATTCGGATATTGTATAATATGAAAGAGTGGTGGAACTCATATGGTGAAATAAATTAGGACTTGAAGGAAATCGTTAGCTATATGATGTTGGTTGAGCAAATTTGGACCCATAATATATAAAGACTTTGTTGTATGTTATGTTTAATCACTACCTTTGATTGCCAAATGACATTGAATGAATGAGTGCCTTGGTTGTTGAAAATGGTGTTGTATGATGAAGTAGTGCCTTGCCATGTGTCTATGAACCAAATTAGAGACTTGTTTTACATGAAGAAACTGAGTGGATGTTAAGGTTATACAGTGGAATAAACTATCATTGTCATACGACTTGGAGCAAATTAGTAGCCATACAATGTATTCAAGCAAGGAGATTTGTCCCCATACTAAGGTTGCTATCTTTAGTCATCAAATGGTATTGAATGGATGAGTGCCTTGGTATTGTATGATGGGGTGATTCCATGCCTTGTGTCGTCAAACCACATTAAAGACTTGGTGTACAATGAAGAAATTGATTGGATGCCAAGGTCATACAATGTAATGAACAAGTAATTTCTATGGCTTTATAGCTGACAAAACTTAATAAATAGCCTCATAGCTTTTACTTCTGAATTTTGATTTTTTAATGGTAAATTTTTGCCTTTATCTTTCCTCTAAGTCTTTTATTTTCTAATTTTCATTTTCATTTTCTATAAATTTTCAATGAAGTTGATTTGATTTGACCAATATATGTGTGTTGCACGTTAAGTTTTGCTCTTCATGCTCTTGGATGTACCATATGTATTTTTGCATGCTTTTATTGGTTGCTCTTCAAAGAGAATTTTAACATAGAGAAAATTACAGCATAGTGGTAATACTTCATACTCCAATCACCAATGAAATAGGCCGTAGAGAGAATATGTTTCATCCTCCAAAAATCATTGCAACTCTAGAATTCCTTTGTTGTTTGGTTTTGTTGGACTTGTTACCTAAATTTTCACCCCTGGCTCATTTCAGGTAGTCATAGTTGTGTCAATCAATGGTGCATTTTTGTTTGAGCCAAATACAAGAGTCAGATTCATAGCAAGTTGAAGGGTTACAATGCGACAAGGATACATATGCAATACATCATTTTGGTCATAAAGGGGAATTAAAATGAAGCAGCAACTACAGACTCTACCATCAATAGCAGTGAAGAAAAGGAAGCATTTAGTAGTTTCAATTACCATCAGCAAAAGTACATCTGCAACTGCTGTACAAGAGGAACGAAGTAGAGTTTTCCTGTATAAAACTCTACCCCAAGGTTTCAGATCTAAAGAGAAATCAACAAAGAGCTTCCAGATTTTTGGAAACGATAACAGGCTTCAGATTTTTTTTATTTCTATAAGTTTGTATTGTATTTTTTTTTATAATATATATGAATGATATTTTATAAATCATTTATTTAATATTACTTAAAAATTACAAAATATGGAAATTGGCTTTTAAAATAAAAATAATTATTTTATTTTGTATTATTTAATAAAAAATTATTAAATAATTTATAATCTATTATTTTTAATGAACATTGTTTTATTAATAATATTGTTAAGTAATTTATTTATCATTCACTAAATATTATTAATATAATTAATTTTATTTAAATAATAAATAATAAATTATCTAATAATTGTTAAATAAATGTATTGAATACTTTATAGTTCATTACTTAATTGATATTTATTAAGTAAATGGATTATAAGTTATTTAATAATTATTACTTAAAGTTCAAGATAAGATATTTATTTTTATCTCTAAAAGTCAAACAAAGATATTTTGGAGAGTTATGACAAGGTGTCTAAGGTCATATTGATGGGATTTGAAGGTCAGAAAGTTATTACTTTTCAGAGACTTTTGTGGGATATTTTGAGAGATAAGAGTGCGTTAATGAGAGGTCTTTATGTTGATATTGTTGTGACATGATTTTGGAGGGCACTTGTACACTTTTTGAAGACATTTTTGGGGCTCAAAATTGGCCTTGAAGGCTGAATTCGACCAAGGAGTGGTTGTTTGCATTTATGATGTGGTTGGATGGAAAAAAAGCATAAGTATGAGCTGAAGACTCATTTATAAGGAGTTTTGGTTTTATGCAGATTTTGGGCTTGTGATTTTTTCAGTCCCTTTCCTCATCTTGGCATACTTGTAACTCATTGTGAGACATGCAGATTTGTAACACCTTTGAGCAGTAATACATAGCGTGTCCCTTCTCATTTTCTCTATTATTGTGTACTTAGAATTGATGCAAATTCATGTGATGTTCTGTCCTTGAAGTTGTGTTGCATGTCGGTGCCTTTATGCAAGAGAATCGTTCTTTGCAAGTTATAAGTTGTGTTGGTTCTAAGAATCAGACTTAGTTTTTGTGAGTCTCCTCCTCCTAAGGAACAAGCTTATTCAGCCTTATAAATTATTTATGCAAAGATCATGTTATTGAAGTTGTGGACTAAGTTTCATGTATTACTAGCTTCTATTGTGTGTAGGTTATTTGCTAAAGCTCAAGGATACGTTTTGGTGCATCACCATAGTTTGGATACTGTTTTTGTTATCCTTCTATCCCTTTTCCCCAAAAAAATTTAGTTTTAGGACTTTAGGTGAAGTATCATAAGGAACTGGCTTAGAATCCGAAGATTCACTCCAATTTTGGGTAACCCACAGACCCGGGAGTATTTCCATGTTTCTCAAAGTGACTGGTTTTTAGAACTCAGTCAAGGGTGCAACTTTTAGAGAAAATAGGACCTTTATTCTCTGTCTAATCTTCTTCAAATTCCAAATGTGACTAATTCGATGAAGTTGCTTACTCATTGAGTGCTTGATTTTTCAAATCGAGTATATATTTCCAGCCCTTGTTCTCAATTGAGATTGTATTCTTTTTTCAAATTGATCAGTTTTAGCTGCTGCTAGCCAACCTTGGCTCAACAATCCATCGTATCCTTTTTTCCTTAATGAAATGACTACAATGTTCAACGAAAATCAATAGGTACCAATAATTGTCATTGGTCCCATTAAAACTCGAAGCACCTTACCTTGTTAATGTGCACCCACTAGTTGGAAAGTTGGGGGCCAAACAATTGGCTTACCAAGACTAAAACAAGTTGTCTATTGGAAGTATGGTCACTGCAAAGCCACCACCAACAATTGGATTGGTGAGATTCCTTCCTAGGATCTCCATATTCACCATCGCTAGTTTCTTGTTCTGTTGGCTTTTACTAACATTGGATTGATCACTTGGTTGCTTGATAGTGGAGCTTTTCTTATTGGAGCTTCATTCTCACGAAATTCAAATTGGGCCATAGTGTCAATCATCTCATTCTCCCTCAATACAATAGTATTTTGAACTTTCTAGAATACTTTGTATTAGATCCACTAGTTAATTTGCTTTTGCACATTTAAATACTCTTGTGATAATATTTTTCTTGGATTGTAATTGACTTGTTATTGTTCTTGCATTTGCATTTTAGTGGTGGCATTTGTTACTTCCACTTTGACCCTTATTTCATGAAGCCCCCTATCGCACATTGAAATACTCTTGTGATAATATTTTTCTTGGATTGTAATTGACTTGTTATTGTACTTGCATTTGCATTTTAGTGGTGGCATTTGTTACTTCCACTTTGACTCTTATTTCATGAAGCCTCTCTTTTTTTGAATTTGGATTTGGGTACATAGTCTTCTTTGCATGGGCACAAATAAGGAGGACAGTTTGCAGCGAAGTAATGAGAATCGGAATTGGATCAGAATTGGCAAGGCTGAATCTAATCATGAATCGGCCATGAATCGGCAAATTTAAAAAAACCCTTTAAATTTAGAGATTTTAACAATTTAAAACTTACTTGATGCACCCTTTATTGAATATAACTTAAACACACTATATCATCATCAAATAGAAGGTAACATACATAAACATGGAACATAAATGGTAAATTCATCACATATGTAACAATGTTACACGTAAAATGTAAATTGTAGGTTGTAGCTGAAGTAAATAGAAATCATATGGTCATAATAATTCAAAGTTGAAATACACAAAAATCCTTGCTCTGAATGGTTCCATAAATGGTATTTTTGAAATATTAGATACGCAATAAATTACTCGACATTCTTATTACTTAGTTGATGGAGCAGGTTTGACTTTTATCACTGCATAGGCATATACACACAACAGCTCGAGTCTTTTTATTGATGTTGATCAAACTGGGATATTTTATTGTTTTTAATGACTACTTGTTAACTTTTATTTCCCCATCCTTAGATTTATCAGGTTCCATGTGTATGTCTCTGCTTGTATATTGAATTGTTCATACTAATCGTTGAGTATCTTACTGATTTCATCCTCTTATTTTATTCCATATTAATAGTGCAAAACTGGTTGTTGTACATGGCATGATGTGAATCTAGTATTACATTTTTCCACTAATACTTCATGATATGTTGACTGGAATATTTGTCTTGCTACAATATTTTTATTGTGTACATTATATCCTTCAACGCTTTTTTAATACTGGGCAATATTTCATCACCCGTATGCATACAAAACAAATGCAATACATATACCTTTAGCACTGCATTTATTAGTTATGAGTCTTCAGCGATGAAGTTCCTATTCTGGATCTAATAAGTGAAGTATATATAGTAATGTAATATACACAATGCCATGGGTGTTATTTTTGTTCCGTCTATGTTTTCATGAATCTCCTGCAAGTTTGCTCAAACATACCATGAATGACAATTCTTTAATCCTTTGTTTGTTTCTTTAATTCCTTTATGCCTTGCCTTGCCAATTCAAGCGATTTTTTCCATGAATCACATGAATCAGCGATTCATGAGAAAAAATCGGCTGATCAGATTCACGACTCATGAAAAATCACCCAGGTTGAATCGAATCGCCAAACCGGCGATTCAGGTGATTTCATGGTGATTCTTGGAACTTTGATTTGCAGTCTCAAAATTACTAGTTCAAGGCCCAAATTCATAAAGATCAATTCACTACCCAGTCTTTTACGCCCTCCATTTTGTTCCTACCCTACTTCAAAAAACTCGCTTGTACCTTGCCTTCCTACCTCAGGCGAGTCACTTAATGTGCCTTGCTCCTTTCGCTCTTGAATTTACGAGGTCAATGCTAGGCCAAGTGTTTAGATTGTATACGTAACTTGAATAATCTAATAATGGGGGTACTTGTCAATACTTAATCTTTCTTGTCAACATCAATTAGGTTGATGCTAGCCTTTTGTTGTTGACAACCAATGTTTTTATGGTCTCCAAGTCCACGTCACTTGCACTATATTTTCAGTTTGCCTAATAATGGATCAATCACTTAGTTACCTATGGAGGTTTTCTTATTGTATTTTAATTCTCACCATATTCCAATTGGGCCATAGTCTCCATTATTCCACTCTCCCAAGATATAAGAGCATTTTGAAGTTCAAGAATACATCTACTTTAATTGGTATTGCTGTTTTAAGTACCCATCTTCTAATATTTTTCTTGGATTGTAATTGATTTGTTATTGTACTCACATTTTCATTTGAGTGGCATTGTTTGTTATTTATAACATTCTCCACTTCAGCTTTGGTGATGTATGCTTGGGTACAAATAATGGTCGGTAGTTCATTTTGCCTATCAAAATCAATTATGTTGATGCTTGCCTTTTGTTGCAAACATCTAATGTATATGTGATCTCCAGGTCCACATCATTTGCACAATACTTGCTTTAGCAATCTTTTGTGTAGTGTTCCCATTCACCGCATTGTCGACAATGTACGATTAGATGTCCTTTGGGGTTTTATATTTGATCTCACCCTTGTTTGTTTAAATAACTATCTAGGGATGCATTTTGTCTTCGATGAAATGGACTGCTCTCCTTACGAAGACTACTTGTGTACTCCTGGTCCTCAAATTGTAAAGGCACTTATTTATTCAATGATCAATAGCTTGGCAAATCTCACAAAACATCTTTCTAGGACAGTTACCATTTGTGTACCCTTCAATTTTGCACTCAATACATCATAGTTTGTTAGTTTCTTTCTCCGCCTTCAATTCTTTTATTATCTAGAGCACGTCGCTTTGGAGTGTTTGTGCTGTTCTTTGTTCAATGCCACTAACGTCATTTGAACTTCCATCATCCTCTATTTTTTATTTTATTAGGCAAGGACATTTTATCTTAATTCGTTACATTCAATGCGTGATTGTAGGCTTTAGAATAAGACGAGGGTGGTTCTAATTTCATCTTTTTTCTTAATGACAGAAGTAGGCCTTTAATGTACTTAGACATTTTTTATGATTGATAGGCAGTTATGTTTTGAATTTTACCAGCAATTTTTTAAGTTTACAATCATAAGCTCACATTTTGACATTTTGGGCTCACCTTGTTTTGTGTTGTAAACTTCTGCTACTATTTCATTGTCATCTTGAAGCATTTGGAACTCTTTTTTGAAAGCCTTCTTTAATCTCTCCCATGTATTTATGAAGGCTGGCTCAATTTCTATATACCAGTCAACAGCTATACCTTGCAAGGTGGCTGGAAAAATATTGTAGCCAAATTGCTTTATTGTCTTTCCATTTGGTGTAGATTATTCCTGTCTCACAATGCCTTATAGATCCTTCAATCCAGTGCCAGTAAACATTGCAACTTTTGCCTTTCTCAACTTCTGCTTGCTCATTAGTTTTGATATGGACATTTGGAAACTTCTCTTGTACTCTCATTCATGTAGTAATCCTCAACTCTTCACTCACCTTCAGCATTCTGCACACATGCTTGATATCTTCTCCTTCGGTTGACAACCTTTCAGTGCTTGGTTACTCTTATACAATTCTGTGAAGGAACGTGACCTTGTCTCTTAACTGCTCTTGTCTAGGGAAGGTTATCTTTACATTTTGACTTGACTACATTCTCGAGAAGGGTTATGATTAGGAATTGTCTGTTTTATTTTCCTCAGGTGTTTCTTGTAATCTTCTTCTTTCTTCACTTTGCTCAGTTATCCCATTGCCTGACCTCATGGTCTCGACCACCTTGTGGTTTCTTCTCACCTTTATTGTAACATGTTATTTTCCTGTAGCCAAATAATCCATTAATCATATGTAATACCTTTGCAATCATAACTGAAGGAAAGAAGTGACACTTATAACAGTTACTCTGTACACTCACTGGAAGAGGAAAATACAAGCTTAACTATACGTTACATTTCATATAACTGAAAATAAAATGAGAATTTTAATCTAGGTTCACATGAAATACAGTTAAAACTACCACATCTAATTTGTTTCCATCAATGTAACTGAATCCTGAAAACCAATGTAGAGAAATAACAGAATTAAATTAAATGAGTATATATCTATTAAATGAAAAAGCAGTAACATTAAAATAAGTACCTGAGAAGATGCAGATAATGCTCTTGTGTTGTGCAAGCCTTGGCGTCTGGAAGATTGCAGAAGCATTGCCATGGGCTTAATCTCCTAACTGTGGACCCTCAAGTATTCCCACACAATCTCTATCGAGAAAAGGCCTCCCTACCCTAGGATTAGGCTTGGGACACCACTGTCCTACCACTGAGCATCCTGGTGTTAAAGTGTCCGCTAGTGACCTGATGAGGCTTTGAACAACTTCCATCAACCTATCTTCTTACTACTAGCTCTCTGACCTCTAGTGATCACAACAACATTCACGACTCTAACCTACCTTAGCCAAGGATTTAGGTGGGCAATATATAAGCCTAATCATCCATCACTTGACTTGACAACAAGAATTAAACAATAGACTACCGTGAGCTTAGTTATTTAGATATGATTATTGTTACTGATTTATATTTACTTTATCATGGAGGAGCATTTCCATTTCCATCCTTAATCTCAACTATGCTGGTCCTCATGGATGAACTCCTTGGTCATTCCATAAGTGGAAATTGGTTATTGATTATAATTACTGCCATGTCATTATGCCCAATTCTGGCCTATGGCATTATAGATGAGAATTATAATTCTTTCCAAACCAATTCAATATCATATAGATGTTGTACTCATCTCAGTGGTATATTGACAGTACTCCTGTACAAGCTGACATTGACAAAAATCAAATAAAGTACTCGTGCATACTCAAAGTTGGCATTTTCTTATATCAACGCAGATAAAATAAATAAGGTATATATAGGGGTGAGAATCTCTTCAAGTCCTAGATTAGTAATGATATTGTTTCTTCTTTTGATAAACTGAAACTGATTTGTCTATTTCATATTTTCGATTAGCACAAGAAAGGCAAACACAAAACATGACCTGAGAATAGAAAGGCTCGAGTTGAGCTCAAATCTGAAAACAATCACAGCTCGATCCAGGCCGAAAATCATGTGCAAAGAATGATTTCAATGGTTTCTTCCTGCAATGGACGTTGGTAGTCAACAAACTGGCTCACTTAGTACAGCTGACGAAAACGAGTATACTCCAGCTTGGATAAATAGTAGCTATGGAAATTAGAGGCTTCATGATGAGAAGTATTGATGAAACAATAGACTTGAAATGGGAGAAGAAAGAATAATTTCCCATTGCGAACTTAGAATGTAAAGGCTCACCGAATGCATGCTCAGTTATGCAAGAAGTTTAAGATGGCAAGGCATTCAACAAAGCCATCGGTTCAAATATGATAAATTATAAGGAACAATTATATGGCCCGATGGAATAAGAATTATGAAAGGTGGCCACGCATGAAATAATATTAATCCAAAGCCAAAGGGAAAGAATACTAGTAGCTTCACCCTCTAATGTTTTAATTTAAAAACATCATACTTACCTGTACCCATATGTGTATGTACGCATACATGCATATATGCGTAAATCCTAAACATAAATATTTTATGTATACGTTCAAAATAGGTGTATACATCTTAATTGACTTACACATTTATACACATCCATCTATGTACATGTATGAGTATATATAGGCATCATGGCATTGTTATATTAAAACATGCTTTACACAACAAAAGGTTCTCAAATTATTAAGGTAACAAATTTGTTAATGCTTAGTGGTTCAACTTTATTTTTTTAAATGATTTATGATAATTGGTTAGCTCATGGTAGTCCAAGGTTTACTCTTGCTTGCCAAGCCATCTACCCTTAGTCAAGGTAGTTAGATTCCGTACCTGATGGTTTGTCGGTGGATTCGGTGCCCCATTTCTAACTCCCATTTTGGCAATACTTTACCTCTTCATTGTGCTCCTGCAAAAGGAAAGTCCCGGAGTAATAACATATTTCCATGATTTCAAAATATCAAATAAATTTCCAAAATATCATATAATCATTTTCAATTTCCATAATATTCATTTCCAATTTCAAGTATAAGGATTAACCAACATGTCACATGAAATTCAAGTTTAATGATTAACCAACATGTTATATAAAATTCAAGTATAACGATCAAACATGTCCTACGAAATAATAATGAACAACCAAAAACCCCATTTCACATGATCAAATATTTCAACAACTTTACCAAATAGTTGATTTCACATGAAATTTCAATGGCCATGAGAGTATTTTAAATCAGCCAAAATTTCGGATTTAACATTTATTGGGATCTAAGGGCACAAATTACTCAGATATTATCCAATTTCTTTTGAGGGAATGATGTGAAGGGTTTATTGCTTTATCCGATAAAATAAATATCAAAGACATCAATTTTCCACAATCTATTATGTATATCAATAGTTTCTGGAAGAGATTGTGTTGGAGTTTTTGCATCAACATTTTAGATCCATCATCAGGACAAAAGAGCTGAATTTCTTATTTTTCTTTTTCTTTTACTTTATATATATATATTGGTGATCTTCCTTGTTTCGTTAATTAGTTCTCTAGTTTCTTTCTTTACTTGTGTTCCTTTTGGTGCTTCTCTTTTTGTTACTTTTATGTGTCATTAAAATTTAGTTGTCCTTTAGATCTAGTTTCTTTATCCTTTATGTCCTCTCGTCCCTCCTTGTCCTTGATCTTTTCCTCTTTTTAACCCCCATTACCCCCATGGTCCGCAATCTATTTTCTTACTCATCCTTCAGCTCTCTTTTGTCCTGATGATGGATCACAAAGTGTGATCCGAAATGTTGACGCAAAAACTCTAACACAATCTCTTCCATAAACTGTTGCTATAAAAAATAAATATCTCCATTATCGGGTTCGCACTCTGTAGCCCAAATTCAAGTCCAGGTTCGCACAGTTCAGGATTCGCATCTAGGTTCACTACGGGTCTGTGGAGGGTTCAAATTTTGTAATGTGGGTCTGTTCGAGTCCTTGCTAGTACAAACCCGAGAAAACCCAAGAGGACCTACAATAGTAGGGTCCAAAAAAGAAATTAAACAACTTAAAATAATGTTTTTTAATTTTTTTTTATGTAACCCTAAAACAAGCCTAATAAAAAACGTTTCACTCATCTAATTATAATGTGTCTAATCTCAACGTTGCTTGATAAACGCCCAGAGTCAGAGCATGGACTGGCCGTACACTACTATTCAAGTGATCGTATGGTTTGGAGTAGGTGAGAAAGTTAGCCGTACAGTCTGAGAGTGGAAGAAGTGTTGGTTGTATGGCTAGTTAGTGGCCATATGGTAGGGTGGCCATACAGTTATGACACTGGAGGCCGTACGGCCAGAGTGAAAGTTTGTATGGTGATGATGGACTGCACAGGAAGGGTTGGAGGCTGTACGGGGTTGTGGGCTGTGGTTACGGTGATGGATGCCATGTCCCCATTTTGGAGGCAATTTGATTTAATTAATTTAATTAATTAGGTTGTCCAAAATAATGAATATTTTATGAGGATGACTAATTAATTATTTTAATTAAATAAATAAGTGGTATTAAGTTAATTATTTATAAAGTTATCAAATAAATAAATATTAAAAGGTAACTTTATATTTAATTAATTTAATAAAGTGACTTGAATTATAAAATATTTTATAAAGTCACTTAATAGATAAAATAAAATAATGTTCTAGAAGCTTCTGGAGAAAGTGGAGGAAAAAGAATAAATAGGCACCCCGGGCTTCATTCTAAGCATCCAGATTTGTTGTTGTTGATGTTGATGTTTGTTGATGTGCATTGTGGAGCCTAGGGTTTCTGCAATAGTCACAACTAGCCATTGAGAATGAAAACTCTCAATTGGTACGCAATTTTGAGGGTGTGAAATATCACTTGAATTATTGCAGCTGGGAGGAAGATACTTCAGTCTTCTATTTGTGCTACATTGAGAAAAAATATTTGAGTACAAAAAGTAGTTCGAAAAAAGCAGGCCAAAAAAGCAGTTCGAAAAAAGCAGGCCGAAAAAGCAGTTCGAAAAAAACAAGCCGAAAAAGCAGCTCCGAAAAAAGCAATCCGAAAAAGCAGTTCGAAAAAGCAAAAACGAAAAAGCAAATCCGGAAAATGCAAGTGGTAAAAGCAGATCGGAAAAAAACAAAGCAAAAAGGGTAGCATTGAAGGAAAATATTACAGCCATCTACAATCAGGTTCTTTACTTCTCATTTGGCATATTTTCTGAGAAATGTAAGTTTTCAGCAGAGTACAAAATATAGCTTCAGCACTTCATTATTTTACATTGTACTTGTCTTTGTTTGCCAATTGGCATTATTGGTATCAAAGGAAGGCTAGGATTTTGCAATTGAAAGAGCGTTGTAATTTTTAGACTATCTATATTGCAACTCTAGAGTTGATGATCAGCTTATTAGTTTGCATTCCAATTGTTTGACAAAATATCAATTGGCTGTAAATTCTCTTTTTGGCATAAATAATATTATAATTTTGCATACTAAGTGTTTATATTAATGCCACTTGGTTGTAAGTGCATTAATGCCATCCTAGGTTGCATCCAAAGTATTTGTCATAATTACTAATTGCTGTAGCTGCATTTTGCAAGTAGTTTAAGTCACATATATGTATTGAATATTGCCAAAATTAGTTGCACATTCATATTAGGTCATTGTTAGACAATCTGGAGTCTTTTTGTAAGCATTCTCTTTGAGGCAAATCGAAACAAGAGTCATTGCAGCAATCTAAAAAATTATATCAGTCAGAGGACCCTTGCTTGCAAAGTATTTGACGAAATGTCAAACAACTGAAGTATAAAAATTTTTGGTGTTGGAAGAAGTTATAACCTATTGGGGTTATTACAATGGATTGGAGCAGAAACAGTGTGCTAGAGATAGTCGAATACACTCTTGCCAATACACAAACAATAATATATACTAATGTAGTCCAAACATGAATATATTTCAGAAGTTGTATGACTTGTAAACAATAGTGATGCTCTGATTTGCCAGATCTGAGCCAAGAAGTACAATGACGGAATAGGGTGAGGATTGAATCCCACCGAAACCGCAAGAGCCAAATAGGGAAGATCTTTCACTTCTGAAATGGCAAACAAACTAGAACTCCAACAAGAATTCACAGTACAAAGAAATAATCCAAAACGCATACCAACTACTACCTACATTGCATGCTTAAATACCCGTCGGGGAAACTTTTTGAGGGTGTACAAAGATAGCCTACGACAATACCTACGGAAACAATTAAATAAAAATGGGTCTGAGATATACTAAATCAATCGGCCCATTAACGAAGGTTTGATTAAATATTTATTTTATGATGGGAACATTACACTAATCTTTCATTTGCTCTCTCATTTTGATGGGCCCATTTTGCAAGTTTTAAGAGAAGGTTGTAGAGATTGTTTGTTCCAATGATGAGGATCTAGAGACAGTTGCAGCCAGGGATGAATCCATTTATCCCTCATTGTTTGATGATCCATTTGACATTTGAAGGGCATTTGATACTATGATCATTGATAAACTATAAAACACTTTCTATTTATTATCATGTTTCAAACTATATTATTCGATGAACTACTTTATTTTTTGAAATTTCATTTTGCAATTTAGAATTTCAATGTATGATTTTCTTTACAATCATGAACATAGATTAATGACCAGGTATTTAATGTTTATCTTTGACATTTGGCATTGATCAATGATCAAGCAACATATATTTATACTGTGAAATGACTAAGTTTGACAATTATGCATGTTTCTCTTTTTTTTGTATATATATATACACACAAACCCAAACACGGACCCAAATGGGTTTTTTTTTGTGCCCAAACCCACGAACCCGAACTCGAACCCGAATCCATCCCTAAACCCGAATCGGTAACTTAGATAAATACATGAATTAATAATAGAGGTGACAGTGCATATAATACAAGTAAATATACCTTTGTTTGCACATGAATTATTTCAGGAGAAGACCAGAGATGGTTAACCAAGGATTGTTGTTGAGAAAATCTATATTGTAGCCGATGGGTAGAATTGTATCCAAACAGGCGCGTGACGGTTGAGTCGCCCTTTCGGGAAGGTATATGTACACCGTTTGCAATGGACTTTGGATCAGAATGAAAATCGTAATCATCATTGTAATCAATCATATTGAATATTGTAATATCTTTTGTATACATGCGAATAATAAAAGGAATACTTCTATGTTTCATGTTCTTGTCTATTGTCTGAATGCATTAATAAACCGTTTACCCTGTACGGTAAACATTTGGCGCCATTGCTTATAAGGACTGGGTGCTATGAATGCCGAACACATTGAATAAAGATAGAAATAAGAATCCAGAAGATGACAGCATAAATGTGGCAAAGGAAGTATTAAACTGCACACAGTAAAGCGATCGGAGGCATAAACTCCAACAACTCGCTGAAGGGTACAACAGTGGTGGCACAGGAGATGACCACGGTACCACGGGAGCACTGACGAACGGAGTGCAGTCGCCAAGTCGATCAAAGGAGAGCTTGATAGAGGAAGCTCAAGAAAGGCGAAGGGTGATTGAGAGAACAAAGGAAGAATTGGCAAACTGGTTTATGCCAAGGGGGAATCCGGACGGAAGGGAAAGGACCAATACAGCTCAGAGTGTCGAAGAAACACAAGCATGGGGTGAACTCTTCATCCTTGATACACTTGATTAGCAAAAATATTTTGGTCGAAACAACCAAGTCCTTGAGGAAGCCTTCACGCCACTTGAGAATGTAGGTGTCCATAACACGGGTGTTCAGAGCGGTACAGAAGTACAGAACAACGCGAGTACCAATAGTAGTGCACAACAAAAGAAAGAAAGGGTATCGATGGCCGGTCCAATGGAAAAGTTACCAAAGTTCAACGAGGATGGCACAGCTGACCCAATTAGACACTGCAAAAATTTCGAAACGATTTGGACAGCAAATGGAGAAAACGACCATGACGAATGGGCAAGGCAATTTCTAGCCACCTTACGAAGTGTAGCAATCGATTGGTTTTTGGACACTGATCCAGCAAAGTTAACTGCGTGGGAAAACATAAAGAAGGAATTTATTATAGAGTTTCAACTACTACGAGTCAACAACGAGATAGTAGCATAAATTTACAGCACAAAACAAGGAAGAAATGAAATAGTCCGTGTATATGCTAGAAAACTAAAAGAATTAGTAAATAAAATGGAAAGTAAGCTAATAGACGATCTGAAAAAGAGATGGTTAATAGAGGGACTACACCCGGAGTTAAGAAGGAAAATGAAGATTGTGCCGCCATCGCTGTGCACTAAAGTGTACAATTAAGCAATGGGCTTAGAGAGTGAACGGAAAACAAAGAAAAAGAAGAAGAAAAGCAGATCATCCGACTCAAATGAATCCTCTTATGAGGATAGCAGTAGTGATGAAAAGGGTAGTAAGAAGGTCCAAGCCCTCCAGAAGGATATGATCAGGATGATGAAAGAGTTTAAGAATATGCAGAAAGGGAATAGTCAAACCAAAGAAAATGAGCTATGGTGCACAAAATGCACGACAAAAGGTCACACTAAGGGATCCTGTCCAAAGAATCAATTCTGTGATATCTGCCAAATTGTGGAACATTCCACAAAGGAATGCCCGTTCAATATGAAAACAAGAGGGCATCAACAAGTGCTCTTGACACAGGAAGCATCCACAAGGAGAGAATGGAAACAAAAACAATGACGGTGCCACCTCAGGTGGGTATAGAAACATTAGAAGGGGACAAAACAACAACACCAACAACAACAATAATAACAATAATAAGGGGGGTTGCAGTTGGATTTAGTATTATGCGAATGGCTGACCGATGGTTCAATGTCGGGCATGCAACTTGTGGGGTCACTTTGCACAAAACTATACAACGAACACATCGCATTTGTTATGCAAATGGTGTGGTCCTGGAGACTATGAAGATGCCAAGTGCCTGAAATCAAAATCGAAATCAGGAGTGAATTTGATCAGCATCGAATTAGGAGCAGACAAAGAGGAAGTCCTGGCAATTACACGTAAATAGGCAAAGTTGTACCTAGACCCAACGGAAGAAAAGAAGAGACTGGAAGAAGCACAGGCAAAAATTGAAAAAGGGATGTAGACGGAGAAATCACAAACGGAGAAGGGGAACACTGCGGGTACTTCAATGAGGAACTGCACAGAACAGAACATCATAAGGCGGATATTACAAACTGAAGTACCAGTAAAATTAAATGATCTGATCCTCACAATGCTCCAACTACGAATGACACAAACATGGCTCCAGCTACTAAACTACTAGAAGAACCTAGGAAGGAGAAGGAAAGCGGAACAAGCACAGCAGACTCAATGCTGCTAGCCCTCACATCAGGAAGGCATCTGACGGTCGTAGAAATGGGTATATTGGGAATGATCCTCTCAGACACAATTGTGGACAGAGGTTTAGGGGTAAATGTCTTACCAAAAGATACATAAAATAAGTTGGGACAGCCGACGTTGTGGCCACTCAAGTTCCAATTGCTAATTGCAGACCAACATGGCATTAAGCCTCTAGGGATCTTGATGGCACAACCAGTAACTATTGGAACACAGCCATTCCTGCTGGACTTTGTAGTCATCCCGCTAAAAAGAAGGGGATATGATGCCATTCTTGGACAAAGATGACTCGTACAAGAAAAGGTTAAACATGATTGAAAGAAGAATACACTATCAATGGAGAGTAGAGGATGAAGATTTATTATTGATTTACACACACATATGTTGGGTGAAGAAGTTGGATCGTTCGATTCAGAAAGAGAGGACGAAGGTTAAGAAGCAAATGGAATTGATGAGGAAGGAGTCCTATGGTTGGAAAGTGGATCAAAGGACGATGATTTGGATTCGGTAAACAGTCTATTCCACTGGTAGATGGAGGATTATGAGCTCTTCCTGAGTTGCAACATGTTAAAGGTCGACGAAGGTAAGAAAGGAGAGGAAAATGAATGTTTGAAAGAATACAGAGAAGCGAAAGAAGGCAAGGCCGTTACAGCTGAAGCTAAAGAAAAGAACATACCGTATGACCAATATAAGAGGAAGAACATACTGTATGAACCCAGAAAAAGAAAAGATTCCACCGTACGATTCATAGTGAACGGACTGCTCTGAAAGGAAATGGTACACCGCACCACGGATTTAGTAGAAAGGTGCCGGCAGCAAAGAAAACATATCGTACAGTTTGCATAGGAAACAAAGAGGAAGGACTTAATAAAAACTTCAGCGGTATGGAGTGAAGGTTCTAGAACCAAGAATATAGTTATTGATGACAAGTGACAGCCAACAGAATTTATGGTACCAAGTTCAAGGATTGCGATCGAAAACAAGCTTGGAGATAGGGAATGTTTGAGGGAGAGATGGTATAATTTAGATAAACTTAATGAACGACAATTGCAGGCGGGATGGGCCACAAAGGTTACACAGAACATGCATAAGACATGGCACGACAAGCACTTGAAGTTGAACAGATTTCAATTGGGACAACTGGTGTTGAAGTATAATGGGTGCAACGAGATCAGACTAGACAAATCCAAAATAAGGTGGGTCAAGCCATACAAAATTCATGAAGTGGGCAATAACAGAGCAATAAAATTATGGATGCTCGACAGGAAGAAAGTAACCAATGTAGTGAATGGGTTGAAGCTGAAAGTCTATCATGAAAGAAATAACACACCTTTGTGGACGAACAATTGAGAATAAATAATGAATATTAATGTGTATATGTAAAATAAGCGTAAAATGAAATCTCTTATTTTTAAAGCTGATAGGCGTAATAGGGAAATATGGATAGTCAGGAAATGGGTGAACATTAATCAAAAGAATAATATCCGTACTGTACAAGGAAACCAAGAAAGCCACCACTATATGGTATCTACTGTACGGCCATCAGGAAAAAAGAGACTATAATAAATGTTGTTGAACAGAGAAAGATAACATTCAATTGGAGAAACAGTAGAAATTCGTGGGAGAACAGAGAGTAATTTGAACAGTGAATATTTGGAAGACACATACGGCTGTACGGACGCAATGGGAGGAAGGAGGCATCGTACGGAGCACGAACGAACAACAAAAAGTCATACCGTACAGTCCGTACGGAAGTGACTAGGAGGGAACATTGGCAGCCATTGGTAAAAGCCGTATTGCAACAGCGAAAAGAGAAACAGGAACAAGAATCACCGCACGGTAGCAGGAAAGGGAGTAACCATACGGTAGGTTGTATGGCCTATAGTACAGAAGCCAAGCGTAGGACCATACGGACATAAAAGAGAATTGTTGTAAATGAGAAAAACACTATACAGTCCTATACAAAGCAAAAAGTAGTGACTCAGACAGACCGTACTGCCATACGAACAATTGAATTGAGGTTTAAGGAGCGTGAAGGGGGAATTAGTAGACCGTACGGCCAGGTAGAGGAGTACAAATCAAGCTAAGACACCGCACGACAAGAGAAGAGATGACAGGAAGCATACTGTATGACTGTACAACATAAGAGAGTAACACAATTGCTGTACGGAAGTCCGTACGACCTAAGAAAAGCACAGCACGACCAACTATAAAAGACAAACATTGCCGTACAGCCTTGATTAGCATACTTTGTGGTGACCGTACGTACTACTTGGAAAGGCAAAACATTGTGTAGCCGTACATCGTACAGTATTGGCAACAAGGTTGTAACATAATACAAAAATTTGAGATCACCATATAGACTCTCTTGAAGGGAAGGAGATAGCAGCACACTGGTAAACACAGAAGAAGGGTGATAGGAGATTCTAAAAAACAAAAAAGAAATGACGACAGATCAAAACAATTGAGAATGGAAAACGTATGGTATCGAAGGGACATTTATAAACAGGTAATGAAGAAAACATAAGCAGTTGGCAGAAAGAGTGTGGGATTGGAAAAAAATCACAAAAATGGTGTGTTCCATTGTCATAATTCTATATTTGCATATAATGAATCCTTTTTAGTAAATGATATTTGTCAAATATTACAAATAAATAATAAACAACAATATTGAATATAAGATGAATATCATAAAGATATTAATTGCTAGCATTGAATAACAAAAAAAAGTCTTTATCAATATTCATGAATATATATAAAAAAAGATAGTAAGTGATGATTTAGATTTAGTGCTTAAGAATGTAATCAATATAAGTAAACTATAATTCAAGAAATAATAAATTAATTAGAAAAATATTAGAATATTAATAAGTTAATACTAATTAGAGATGGATCACTTCTACAAGGAGATGCAACTATTCAATAGGACCCGTCTCTTGGGACCCAATGATCAATTCACAATATATAAATTGAAACATATGAGAGTGGGGAGGGGACATATCAAATAATACATGTTGGCATAAGACATCCATGAAGAATAGAATAAAACCAAGGTTGCATGGGTACGTGGGTACGGGAACGGGAACGGGTACGGGAGCGGGTACGGGTACGCATATTTTTCAAAATAGCGGACGGGGGTACGTGTGTAAGCCTAATTTTTTCTATATAATTAATATTTTATAGAAAATATAAAAATCAAAATATCTGTCATGAGTCATGACATTGAGCATTCAAAACAAGAAATTTGAAAATATAAGCCATAAGTCAAATATATATATATATGCTATTGCTGAATGTTTAAAGTATTTTTCATAATTGGGGATGGAGGTACTTGGGTATGTCAAACTTAAAAATTACACTTTTATATTTATAAAAAATCTGATTTTATGAGTCATGACGATGGTTTTTCAAAACAAGAACAGTGATAAAGTTTGCAAATGTAATGTACTGTTTTCAGTTTCAGATTTGCTATATGTTTGAAATAATAATACATGATAAATGCTTAGATGCATAACAAAGAAGGCAGACTTTAAACATGAACAAGAAGATCCTAAACCATATGACAATGACATATTGCAAATGATAAACTTTTAACTTGAACAGTGATAAAGTTTATTGTTAATGAGTATCAAAGTTTCAAACTGATTTGGTATTGAATTAAGTTTGATAAACAACAAGCTAATACAAAAACAAAAAACCAAAAAAAAAAATCAGAATCTTAATCAAGGTCCTTAGCTATGATGCTCTCCACCGAGTACTCGGTACGTGGGATACATGTACCCGGTACTTGGGTACGTGGGTACGAGTACCCATGCAACCTTGAATAAAACCAATATTATTACTTCGAATAGATTCTGATAATATATGGAATATTGAGAATGGAAGGCATCGAAATAAAGAATAAAATATTGTTAATGCAGAGCCGTCTAAGATATTGAACCACCAAAAATCGCTATCATCATAAGGGAATTAAGAGAGGATATCATATGTAAACAAAGGAATAGTTACCAGGTAGCCGTGGGAGCACCTGATATATTACCAAGGGCAAAGTATTGGATTATGAATCAAAAAAACACCAGCCGAAAATGTTAGACATCCAACTTAGTGTGATAAAAGCGTATATACTGAGCATGTGAATAAAGGTATTCAAGAACGGAAGAACTCATAAAGGTCAAGGCGGATATCGAAAGCATAGATACAGAGACCAATGAACACTCCAAGTCATTGTTTCATTCACAATGCAAAGACAAATACTACATTTGGAAGTAGAGGGAACCGATCAAAGCAATACATAGAGAAGGAGACAATTTGATAAATAATTGAATCAAATTCGTATCTGGCAATCACAAGTAAGACTAAGTTCTACGTAGGGAGTCCATACTGTCATTAAGTATTGCAGGCATATACACAAGCACATATTGAATCGAAGGAATGAATATACATGTGGACAATCAGAAATGTAGCCAAGTAGTCATAACAGAAGTACAACGTACAATAGTGAGTAGTCACAAACAAGTGAATAAATAGAATAGATCACTGGTTTTGCTGCTTACAAGATCACTGGCATTGTGAATGGAATGACAATTGGGGGTAAGGAACAATAAGGGATATCAATGTGAATGTTGAAGTCAGAAAGAGTTGAATGCAGGCAACAATAAGTAATCAAATGTCCACTTCATACCAACTTCAGAGTTGCGAACATACTAGAGATCATTTAGTAAATTGATAAAGGAAATCAATAAGGGATATAATAGATGTATCAAAGATAACCTTAGTGATAAAACCAAAGAAAATAAGAGATTGAGAAGAAATAGTGGACAGAGAACTAAATAGCTTAAAGAGCATAAAATTGTGACTATAAGGTAGGTGAACTCAATATTAAAGAAGAGAATTTTGTAATAATCAAATACGTAAGAGGAGAAATTTATGACTCTCATAGAAACCAAGCAAATCCTTGGTAGAGGGCATTCATTTAGAATGTCGAGTTTCTCTAAAGGAGAACTCAAGGTCTAGAGGGCATTCTAAGTCGAATGTCAGATTTCCAAATAGGAATCTAGAGAGGGATCTTAGAGGATCCATTAGAGGCAATATATATTGTAGTGGTCAAACATATGCATATGTCAGAGACTTGGTAGAGGTGGGATCTCTATCAAGTAGTGTTATCATAAATCCCAAAGAGGCCTAAGGGAGAAACTCTTTCCATGACAATTCCTAATTGAGATGTAGTTCTCATGAGAGGGTTAGGTGATTGGAGAAAGGATCTCTCCCGAAGGATTAGGAAGGGTAGCTTGGGTAGTATTTAGATTAGTATTTATTTAAATCTAATATTGCTAATATGTTTTTAATACAATTTTCGATATTTTACTGACAAATGGTTGTAGGTTACAACTTTCGAACCTAAGCGGAAAGTGGGGCCATTACATCCATGGACTTTTGTGTGCGTTCGAGAGTGCGATGCCCCTTAGACCCCCAGTTAGTGCAGTTATTAGTTGTGGGAAGTGTGACCAATTGATGAGACTTGGAGTTGCTATAGGCATATAGTGTTTGTGTGCCAGAGGTGGAGAGAGCACTGGAGCAAGCCTTTCGAGAGGGGTGCTACGCTTTGAGACACTCAGAGTAGGTGTTGGACAAGAGGTTGTCTTAGAGCATGCATAGAGAGCTCGAGAGGAGTTAATCATCTAGTTGGAGACAGTAGAGCGACACTTGGCTCAACCTACCCAGGGGTTGGAAGTAGAGAAGGTGGCATAGGTGGCTATCAAGGTCAAATTCGCTAAGGTGACAGTATTGTGTTAGCAGAGGCTACAGATGCAACGTGTTTTTGGAGACCAGTTTCGTGCAAGCACGGGACGAATGTGAAAGTGGTGTGATGGAAACAGATCTATAGTTAGTTAATTAATATATTCCATTTTGTTAATTGTTGTCCGGAGACGACTTTTCTTTTGGGGGGGATGATGTTATCGGGAAAATCTATATTGTAGCCGACGGGTAGAATTGTATCCGAACGGGCATGTGACGGTTGAGTCATCCCTTCGGGAAGGTATATGTACACCATCCAGAATGGACTTTGGATCAGAATGAAAATTGTAATCATCATTGTAATTAATCATATCGAATATTGTAGTATCTTCTGTATACATGCGAATAAGAAAAGGAATACTTCTGTGTTACATGTTCTTGTCTATTGTCTGAATGCATTAATAAACCGTTTACCTTGTACGGTAAACAAGGATGAAAGTCGATCCAACTAGATCATTCTACTTTTCTTGATGATACAAAAGCTATTTAAAGAACCTGATGATAGCCAAGAACACAACCATTAATCAATACTTACTTGATGCCTATAACTGCCTAATGCCAAGAAATACTAATACCCAAAATTAATACATTAGTTGGATAATTGTTATTATCTAAACATAATAATAGACATTGTACGCTGATTATAAAGAAAAGACAAAAAGGTACAAAAAGAATATATTCAAACACCTTACTAATCAAATTAAGGAAGGATTATGGCCCATGTATTCAATCAGAACCCCCAAAGTCTCTCAAATATTCTGCAATGTTTACCTTCTTCCAGTCTGACCCTACAATGACTGGAAGCTCTCTTTGGTTGCATATGTTGCTAGAATATCAGATGAATGAGTGGGTCAATGAAGGTTCCTTGCAGTGATTACAAAGATGTCTAGCACTGATGGTATGCAAAGAAAAAATACATCTCAAATAATCAAGGGAATACCTTTCAGGTGGTTGTCTATGCCTTTGTAGATCTTCAAACAAGTTGAGCTGAAGGTTCTTTCTCCTCTTCTAAAGGTGTCGGTTCATCCCTGATGGTAATCAAAGGAAAAATACATTTCCAATAATCAAGGGAATACCTTTCAGGGTGTTGTTTCAATAAAAACTTAAAAACCTTAGTAGACCACACCTTGGTCATAGGTACTTTGTCGATTATCAAATGAAATTGATTATTTTTGGAGAAGAAACATAGAGTTTAGTGCCTTGGTCATTTCACTCTCAACCACTTTACTAATGAAATTTTTGTAAGCAGCTCTAACAAAAGGAGAGTAAAACATCAGCATCTTTCTCATGTTCTTTATAATCATGATCAGATTGTCTGAACTTAAACAATTTTTTGGTTTTGAACTCGCAAACAATTGTTTTATTTTATTTTGAGCTAGTTTGTTAGGCTTCAAGATATCCCATGTAGTGGAAATTCAATAGCTATTATCATAGGATAATGGTCTACCATCTGAAGCTTTCTCACATTCCTCAACCTTAAGAAGAAATCCAAGATCATTATTCATTTTTCTACTATCTTGGTGTGGGGAGAATAGAATAAAATAGTTCCGAGTATTATGTTTAAAATAAGATGTTCAGTGTGTATGTTTTCTTAATGGAAAATTAAAATAGTTTGTCTCAAAATTGTGTAACCATAAATGAAAGATTCTAAATTTCATAAAGGTTATTATTGATCTATGTTATTATTTTCCTACATGAATAAACACAATTATAATGGAAACATATATAATATTAGCTAGAAAATACATAAAAATACATTAATCTAGATTATGGTAAACAGTGATAACAATAAATGAGAGAACATACAAATACATAACAGTTATGTAATAATCTATATGTAATGCATGCATGCATGTATATGTGGTGTGTGAGCTATGCATAAGTTGTTGGGTGTGGTGCTCCAACAGTTGATGATCCAATCAAGTTGTGCTCAGAATATGGAGCTGCATTAGATGGTGTGTGCTAATCCCCTTGTGTAAAGCTTCTGATCTGAGAAATATATAACAATGATTCAACATTTGTATGGTGGTACAGTGTTGCATGATGTGGAGCAATGTCAGACTAGGTTGAATGAATCTCCTATTACAGTTTAGAATGCAAAATCATTGACTGAGTAGGGCTGCTTTGATAAGCACCATTGAAATCATCTTCTTATTAATATATTGGGACTGAGGGTGCATGCCTATCTGACATATTGGATGTGAGAGTAGATGTCTGTGTACCAAAAAGTCGCTAATGGTAAATTATTAAGATTGGTATCTATACGGTTGAGGGAAAATATCCTTGCAGTATTCAATCATTATGTTGCTTTTAAATTAATTGACTTCTGTTTGTTATTGACTGAGTAGGGCTGCTTTGATAAGCACCATTGAAATCATCTTCTTATTAATATATTGGGACTGAGGGTGCATGCCTATCTGACATATTGGATGTGAGAGTAGATGTCTGTGTACCAAAAAGTCGCTAATGGTAAATTATTAAGATTGGTATCTATACGGTTGAGGGAAAATATCCTTGCAGTATTCAATCATTATGTTGCTTTTAAATTAATTGACTTCTGTTTGTTTTGATTTAGAGAATATATGCAGTATTCCAGTTTTCATTATGTGTGTGTGTGCGCACACACAAATCTTTGGTTTCTTTTTATAATTAATTTAATCAATTGCTTTGTCAACATATGTTAAGTTTTCAAGCTGTTTTGAGAGTGGTGCGCTAACTTTTGTTGATCAAATCAAGTTGTCCTCAGAATATGGAGCAACATTAGATAATGTTAATCCCCTATAAAGCTGCTGAGCTGAGATATATGCAGTGATGCAACATTTGCGAGTGGTGGTGCAATGTTACCAACTTGGAACTGCATGGCACGAGGGTTTGTGCATGCCCTAATGCAGTTTAGTATGGAAAAATTAGGACTACTTTAATAAACGTGATTTCATATATTTATGGCTAGAAAGATTCAAAGCATCTTCTTATTGGTATATTGGAAGTGAGGGTGGATGGCTAGTATATTAGGTGTGAGGCTGGATGGCCATCTGACATATTGAGAGTGAGAGATGTCTTTGTACCAAAAAATTACCAATCATGGTAAATTATTCAGATTTGTTATCTATTCGGTTGAGGAGAAATATCCTTGCAGTCTTCTATCATTATGTTGTTTTTAAATTAATTAACTCCTGATTATTATTTACAAAAAGCATGTATATTCTAGTTTTTAACAAATTTAATATATACATATATTCATTCTTATGAATTTTTACTATACAATGCTTCTAAATGGATGCACGCCTTTTGAGTTTTTGTTATCATTGATTTAATCAAATGCTTTGTCAACGTATATTAAGTTGTCAAGCTGTTCTGTAGGCTATTTGAGTCTTGGTAGCAAATGCATTACTTCCAGAAAATTACTTGTCGCTTGCATTAGGATGGCATTTTGAATGCTTTTTATTGTTCTGAAAGGCTTCTAGCAAATCACATCTTTCTGATGGTGTATCCAAAGTTGTTACCAGTGGATTCTATTGGCATTTTTAAAATTTGTACAGTTTATAGTATTTTTAGTTAAGAGGATGATTACATCCATGAAAATATACAGCAGTGCTGCATTCATGTAGAGGTTTCATAAAAAAGTTTAAAGCTGTATCACATCAATTTTTTTGGTGAAAAGCTTCTCGTCGAATGTTCATGTTCCTATTTCCATTCCTAACTTGAGAAGTAGTATTAGTTAAGATATTAGATACATATAAATCAGTGCTCTTGTAGATAGTGGCCCGGTGATGAAGTATGAGCACTAGCTCAGGTAAGACTGGGGTTCAAGCTTCAGAGTGGG
The DNA here is from genome assembly GCA_028749045.1 of Cupressus sempervirens. Lineage (NCBI taxonomy): Eukaryota > Viridiplantae > Streptophyta > Pinopsida > Cupressales > Cupressaceae > Cupressus > Cupressus sempervirens. The sequence continues at coordinate 511,238,041 of CM053788.1, read as the reverse complement.
TGTGGTGCATATGTGCACAAAAGTGTGCAGGGGGCCATGGAGTACCTTGGATCTCATTCTTTGAGGCCAAACTGTATAGGAGATATCTGGAAATAAGAAAAATCTTACGTAATTTTACCATATTTGTTTTCCTTTAAGGTACTTACTAGTTTTTTGATGTCATTTTAAAGGATCCGTCCAAATTTTAATGTTTTATTGAAGTGCATCCAGTAACATGTTGGTTTTAAAAGCAGTGATCTTGAAATTCATTCAGTAGAAACTGATACAACTACTAAGCTGATTGTTCTGTAATTGTGTTAGTGTAGGCAGCGGCCACGTAATATTGCTGAATTACATCAGTAATATGCTTGTAGGAAAGAAAACAATCTTGAAATCACTTAGCTTGTTAGTAATTGTAACTGTTCATTCACTGAATTTTATCTTCATTAAGCTCCCAAAGTAAAGAATCGGTCCTCTCTTAATGCTGAAATTGTTAGACATTTGAATTTTATTGTTTTGTGAATGTTCACAGCACTAAGATTCTTTCACAATCACGTCTTATTCACCAGTGTAAAAATCCGTCACTGACTACAGTTTTTTTCTAATTTGCAGTGCTGTATTCAGGGAGCTAAAGAAGCACCATCGTGATTTTTCTAGTTGGTGTGGGGAATGCCTTCGCCAGAAGAAAGAACGTCGGATTCAACTTCGTGAGGAAAAACAACAGGTAAGAAGTACTAACCATTTCTGATGCTTGGCATGTTTGAACCTGTGGACCAAGTTTTCAAAGTGCACATTATATTAGCTCATGACTGGTTATTTGCTTCATTTCTGCAGGCAATTCTTTGCACAGAATCTGGATAGTCAACCTTACTCGTTCAAGTCAATGGATGGTCAATATTGTTCCATGTTATATATTTTAAACAAAGCCTCACTGCAGTTACATTTCTTCTCGCCAACAAGTTTGGATGATAGATTTCAATTTTTGCCCTAGTTGACTTAGGGTCTTGACCACCGTAGAGAAAATGAAATGATGTCCAAATGGATTCATATAATTCTGTTGGCCTTGGATAAAAGTATCACAAGAATGAAATATGATGATTAGTTGGAGATGAAGCTAGTGTTATCTGAAGCTCAGAAGAATCGAAAGCTACCATGTATTTTAATTAACAATTAATATAATTGTAGATATCAGCATTCCACAGTAAATGAAGAGTTAGCATAAGGGCTTAGTAGAAGTGGATTCGCCTTCTGGGTGTGAATCAGAGTGAAAAGACTTTTACAAAACTTTGTACATGAAACTTAAGATAGGAAAAATGACCTTTTGACAGATGTTTGCAGCAGCAACCAAGATAGACTAAAAAACTACCTTCTCATATGAGGAACAATGCTTTTACGAAAACAAATAATAGATTCAGATACTTTGGTTTTGTAGACAGTGTCAAGATGGAAGAATAATATCTCAATGAAATAAGAGCTTAAATGTATAAAAGTATTATACAGCCACAAGATATGTAAAACTAAAGACAAATGCAAAATTGTAGTGAATTAAAGAGAGATAAACAAGACACACCATAACATCACATGACACATGTATTTGGTGACTGGGAAACCCTCAAAACCAAATTGGTTTCGTCATAGGGAAGAAAAACCACTCCAATCTTGTATCTTTATTTGTTCATAGAGCACCAACTCATTGCAATACCTTTAGCAGCACCAATTGCAAGGAACACCAACCCCTACCTCATAAAGAAACAAAGCAATATGGAATGTTGGTAACCTTACAAATGCATTAAGAACTGCATTCATAAGATTATCAACACTTTGTAATAATATGACATCCAATGACCTCAATCAGATACAACTCCTTACATAGATACATAGACGCAACTCACTATTCTTTGCATGCCTATATCCCAATATAAAGAGATAGTTCACTAACATAGATCTGTTTCTTCAAAACTACTTTTACAACTGTGTGCCTTTATTTACCAGCTGTATTTAAAAATTGTTTGTATCGTCTTCATAGTTCCTCTACCTAGTGTAAGCAAACCCAACTAAGGGTTTAAATTTCTAAAATAAAATGTAACCTTTTTCCAAAATCCGTATATTAAGATTCTTTCAACCTCTAGTTTATCTTCTCAACATATTAGAATTTCTTGCACACCAGATTTTGTTTTGTATCAAAACTGAGTAACCAACCCTGATCAGGATGAAAATAAAATTGTTGAGTGAATTTTAGCTTTCATACTAAAATTTGCATTAGGGTTTGAAACTAATATTTTTTAACAAAAGAAACATGAAACTCTACCAAATCTTTTTGAGAATCTTTGCCAAACTTGTTTTGTATCAAAGCTGAGTAACCAACCCTGATCAGGATGAAAATAAAATTGTTGAGTGAATTTTAGCTTTCATACTAAAATTTGCATTAGGGTTTGAAACTAATATTTTTTAACAAAAGAAACATGAAACTCTACCAAATCTTTTTGAGAATCTTTGCCAAAAATCCTTGTTTTAACAAAGTTGTATGCTTTTAAAATCGTGTAACAAAATAATGTTAACAAAGATGCTAATCCTTTTCTTAACAATTCACAAGAAAACTTCCTTATTTCCTTTTCTTGTTAAAGATTTAAATGTCAAAGCAGAGGAATGAAATTACATATAGTCGACAAAACCATGCTACCTTAACCAATTTGAAATTGATATTTATAGACCACTAGTTGATCCATCGTGGCGAGCTGCTAACTATAATCAAAATCCACATTATACCTCGATCAAAAACCTTTTTGAATGTGCTATTGTAATGTTCCCTATCAGGAACTTTCATAATCTAATTAAAATTATTGAATTGAGCTTTTTGCAGGCCCAATTTGATATTTCTTATTTCATGTTTTATCTTTTTTAGGTGATTGATATTCTTAATATACCTTGATATGTGAAAAGATGTGTCTTTCCATTATAAAAATAGGTTAATATTAATTTATTGTTACATTGTGATTTATCATTACTAATTTTATTAATATTAATATTAATACAATTCACTATATATTGTGATGATTAATATTTTGTGATATTAAATTCTTATATTTTAGTATTTATTGCAATAATATGATATGATAAATATTATTATTATTTTATTTATTTTTAATTTATCTATGTTTTTAACTTTATTTTTAGAGGGATATCATAGTCCTCCCCTCTTGAATTTTGCTTGCCCTCAAGCAAGATCATAAATTTTCTTGTAAAATCAATACGAAAAACATACAATTGGATGCATGAAAACACAAAGTAAACATGAAGTACACACATGAATGCATGAAGATACAGTGTAGACATTTAATGCATGCATTCTTTGATTAATGCCTTACAATTTGCAATAAATTAGGGTTAAGAAGAACATTTACAAAATTTACTTCTTCAATAGAATACCACAACCACAAGTGATCATTAGTACATACTTATATGTATAAGTTTTGAGAAAATGTGAGTCATGATAAATCACTCCAAGCTAATCCCATAATTACAATCTAGTATGATGTATGGATAATTCCTACAAAAATTGAGTTGTGTCTTCTACTATAGTGCATCTTACACTAATGCATACGGGGGCCATTTCCTATGGACAATGCAATTTATGTATGAATTTGCATTTTTTAAAATGATCCTCCTGTTCATCAATTGTAATGTCCCCTACTGGGAGCTTTCATAATTTAATTGAATTTATTTAATCGAGCCTTTTGTAGACCCAATTTGATATTTCTAATTTCATGTTTTATCTCTTGTTAGGTGATTGCTATTCTTAATATACTATGATATGTGAAAATATGTGTCTTTCCATTATATAATTGTTTAATATTATTTTATTATTATATTGTTATTTATCATTACTAATTTTATTAATATTAATATGATTCACTATATATTATGATTATTAATGTTTTGTAATATCATCTTATATTGTAATATTTAATGCAATACTATGATATTATTATTATTTTAGGCAAGAGCCTACAACACAATGACAAATTGTGAGCCTCTTATTGAAGAGGTCTTGGGTTCAAATCCACTCGTGCTTAATAAATAATAATAAATCACAACACATAATAAATCTTGGCTTCGGCCTCTTACAGATTAAAAACTTTTATTATTATTATTTTATTTATCTATGTTTTTAATTTTATTATGACAGAAGAAGCACCAGGTGTTGCAATTTTTTTTGGTGTTCCTCTTGTTGTATGGTAGAATCTAGTGCACTCTTGATATATTTAAAAATACTTCGTACAATAGTTAAGTGAATTTTCTTAGGTGCAACTTGAAATCATGAAACCAAACATACTAATTGAATTAAATCAAGTGTAGGCCGGTGTCGATAATAAACCATTAGTATGCTTATTGTTAAAGAGTTGTTAGTAAGGGAGTCAGGTAGTTGTAGTAAAGAGATGTGTCTGTTGGTTTGCCTAACCAAATAGAATAGCATATAAGGACTAATGGAAGTAATGTAAAGGCAGATTTTGTATCATGGACTATTTCAGCATCAATACAAAAAAGCATTTTTTTTGCATTGCATGGTATTTTGGTGATATATTGGTTGTGTTTTAGTTAATGTTTCATAATGGTATGGTAGATAGAAGTACTAATAATAGATAAAATATACATTCTTGGTAAAACTCATCTACATCTTTGGTGTTGTCATCAAGGAATGAACCTGGGTCACCTATGTGATTGGCGGAAATGCACACTACTATGCTACAAAATAAGGGGACTTGGAGAAAATGGGACAATCAAATTGTCTACATTGGAAATAATCTCTTAAAAGACCCAGTAAATGGATCAAAGCTGAAAATTTATAAGGAAAGACAACAAATGTTTCAAATTAATCCATTAGACATGAGAATAGAAAATAAAATACATTAGATAAGAAAAACTACATGGAAAAATATTTAAGGAAAATAAAAAGGAATGAGGTGCAATTAATAGTAAGAAAATAATTAAGGAGGATGCAATAACTCCAACGAAAAATAGAAGGGGAGGCAAACCAACTCACAAGTAGCAAAAGAGGAGGATACCACAACACTATAGGCAAGGAGGCTAGAGTAAAAAAAATTGCCATACAAACAAAAGGAATGAGTTATAGGGTGTACGAAAAGAAAGGAGTTATAAGGCCATACGAATAGAAGGAAGGAGTTACAGAGCCATTTGTTCGACACTTGTTATATGAGAGAAGAGATTTACAAAGTATTTCGTACGAAACTTGTCATACGAGCAATAGTGTGTAAAGTTGTTTGTATGGAACATGTCATATGAGCATAACTACCTGTACGAAGAGTGTGTAAAGATTGTTGTACAAAATCTATTGTACGTGCAAAGGAACAAGCATAGGAAATTGTCGTATGAAGGAAGAAAGCACATGCCATACGAGTGGAAGGGAATAATGTTCATTCATATGTTGTACAACTAAAACAAGAAGAAATAGATCATACATAAGTAAGGAATAGGAGGCAACACACACATAAAAAAGGAGTAATAAGTAGGATCTCGTGAAAGAGGAAGATAACAACAAAATGACAAGTGGAAAAAAATATTGGGAAGGGAAACATAGAAGTGCCTATTGTATTTAAGAAGATCCACAAGATGGTGAAGATGAGTATAGGAAATCCAAACAAAGGCATAATTACAAATTTACAAAAAGAAAAAGAAAAGAAGAGGTTGCAAATAAAGCATATGACTTCCTCTAAGAAAAAAGGAAAGGAGGAGGACATTGAACAAATGACTATAGCAACAAATATCACATTTAAGAACATTTCTAGAAGCAAGTACCGAGCATGGTGGAGAATGCTAACGCTAATAATGTGTTGAAGGACGCATTACAAAAAATAGAGATAGAGAAAATTAATATTATGCCTATATTTGACTTGAAATTTTTTGAGTGTGCACTTAGAAAAATGGTCGTTAGGTATGATAAGAAAGGGCATAAATTTGTAAATGAATACCTTGAACAAAGTGTTGCAATTTCTTATTCCCCAAAAGAGGTGAGCAAAGTATTTGATGTTCCTAATCGAGGGCAAGACCCATAGAAACCCCCTACCAAAATGACAATAGAAGAAAAGAAAAAATGGCTAGGAATGACCTTACAAACAAAGGACGAGAGAGCATTTTAATAAGAGAAACACTCAAGGTTTGAAAAAACCTTTCACGATAAATGTAGAATGGAGATGCATTGTGAATTAGGTAAAAAGCAAGCTTACAAGAGGGAGCCGAACTTTAGATATAGTCATATGGGTGTTACCCTTGGTAAATGGACCGAATATGAGGACAATTTATAATTGGGCTCAACTTCTCTCAGAAAATTTGATTTTTTTTTTGGAGCTAAGGAACAAAACCTTCTATATGGCCCACCATGCCATCACTATGTTTTTGGAAGCCCTCTACATACATGTATCTCTAGAGCATTGGGGGACATTTTTTTCTTGCAAATATAGTGCAACCCTACAAACTTGCAATGACATACTAGTTGTATATGGACATATTCGGAGTTAGAAGTAGTAAAACATGAAAGAAAAGGAAAGACAAGAAGTTTCCATTTGGACACAAAACACAAAGGAAGAAGAAAGTTTTGACAATGATGAAGGAACACAATCTAAAAATACAAGTACGAAAGATACATCTTCAAGCTCCCAAGGGAATGAGTTTTGACTTGCAGAAACCACTTTCAGTGGTACAACTAGAGAGGTCATATTACTGCCAATTGAAGAACCCCTACCAAGGGTCATACCACAACAAGCTGAAATCCAAAAGGAGAAACCAATCTAGTGTACAAAGGCACAAGAGGAAACCAACCCTATATCCAAAAAAGGGAGGAGATGGTACTAGTACAATAGAGGGCATCCATCTGATACTGGGGAATGTATGTACGAGAAAAGAAGATAGCCTTATGACCAGACTAGAGGAGGAAACTCATACAAAAATAGTAGATGCGCATACAACTAGGATGCATGGGAAATAAAGGATGGTTGTATGATGGAGGACATGTGGATGGAAGCTAGATATTGTAGTTGTACAACAAAGATGGATAGAGGTGTCTATATGATAGGAGAAGATATGCAAATTGGAAACTTCTGTACAGAAGAAGATGATAATTATATAATATTGGAAGAGGAAGTTGTTCGTACACCATCAACAAAAGGCAACATCCTCATAGGAAATGAAGGAAACCATACGCTAGTAGAGACCTATTGTATGACAAAGAGAGGGAGAGGACTAACATTCTTTGATTAGGGAGCTAAATAAATAATATTCGCAATGTCACAACTTTCTTTGGTGGCACATTTAGTTCCCACATAACAGATACCACAGATTAAGGTGGTGGATCTCCTATCCCACAAGAAGCAACTACACACCATTAGGATCACCACCCCACAAGTAATAGTAATGACTCAATCAATTGCCTTGCTGAGACTACTAGAAAAGGGACATACAAAAGCAAGTCACCGCTAACCATCAAGAGAATAGTCGTAGGCAAGGAAGGGAGGAGGGTACAATGGATGAGGAAAACATCCTATTAGAAACTAATAAATAGGAGTAAAAGAAGTGTTACAAGATTCAAGAAGAGTTGGCAGATTAACGGATTTCCGAATGATTCATTGATTAATAGAGGAACAAATGTGTTCCTTATAAAGAATTACAAGGACGTTGTTTCTAAAAGAAACAATGTAGACTGAAGACGGAATTGGAAACAAAACTAGAGACAGGATAGGAAACATTCCTATCTAGACTGAAGAAAAAAGAGATGGGATAGGAAACATTCCTATCTAGACTGAAAGACGGACTACAGACAAGTAGTTGACTATTATAGAAAGTAGAAGATATTATCTTAATACCCTCCCTTAATGGTCAACATACGGATGTCGAAACATTCTGTGATAATTGAGACCCTCCCTAGATCTACAGAATGCTGAAACCAAGAAGCTTTGCCAGAAGAGTGCTATGACTCAAAATAAGTTGCATTTACAAAACTTTGTTTTTGTGAAAAAAATGGTAAAACCCAGAATCTCACACAACCTTGCATATTACAGACAACTTGAAATGATTTTTGAGGAGAAAATCAACAAACCCAAAATCTCACGCAACCTTGTGTATTACAGACAACTTGAAATGATTTTTGAGGAGAAAATCAACAAACCCAGAATCTCACGCAACCTTGCGTATTACAGACAACTTGAAATGATTTTTGAGGAGGAAATCAACAAACCCATAAAAAACAAAAATAGATTCAGAAGGCGAAAAATGCAGCTTCGCCTTGATCAGGACCCGGAGAAGTCTGGCGTTGCCTAACACCCAGAACAAGTTGATCCGTATTTTGATATTCGAAGATTGCGATGATGCGCTACTTCCAGGTTCCATAATTGCGACCATTGAATTTGGAATTATGTTCGAGCAGAATATTTGTCAGAGATGCCATGGCACGTTTTTCAATAAAAACTGTGAAAATCTGTGAAGGCACATTCTTTGAGGCAAAAATACGAAAGACCCAGAAGAATCAGAGAATGACCCAGAAGAGAGCTCGAAAAACCCAAAATGAATTTGTTGTCATTTTTTGGATCCGCTGGCTCGAAAATTGAGGCACAAAAATCGAGACACCCAAAAAAAAAGAACGACAACCCAGTTGAGCTCTCGAAAAACCCACCAAGAATCTGCAAACAAAATATTTTTTCGACCCCAAAAATTAGGGTTTCGAAAAAAAATAGCCCTAGCTGAAAAAAGCTTGAAAAAACTTCAGATTTCTTGATAAAAAATGGCAGATTTTTCTTCAAGGATCGATGTGCATGGACGAATGGGGCTAGAGTGTGCTGAACAAACACAGGCAGACCCGAGTTCGGAAATTTCTCTAGGCCAAAAACCCTAAGTGGGTTTTAGAGAAATTCAACAGAAATAATTTTGCAAAAATTTAAACAAATAATTTCACAAAGAAATTATAAATTTTTTTGAAAAAATTTAAGTAATAGCTCTGATACCATGTTACAAGATTCAAGAAGAGTTGGCAGATTAACGGATTTTCGAATGATTCATTGATTAACAGAGGAACAAATGTGTTCCTTATAAAGAATTACAAGGACGTTGTTTCTAAAAGAAACAACGTAGACTGAAGATGGAATTGGAAACAAAACTAGAGACAGGATAGGAAACGTTCCTATCTAGACTGAAGAAAAAAGAGATGGGATAGGAAACATTCCTATCTAGACTGAAAGACGGACTACAGACAAGTAGTTGACTATTATAGAAAGTAGAAGATATTATCTTAATAAGAAGTACCCCCACCCTCGCCCACTTTGATGCATATGGGACATGTAGGGGAAGAGCAACATGTTTACCAAGTAGGAGGGGAAGACAGACTGGAAGCAACAAGTGAATATCTAGAAGGCAAGGAAGAAGGTATGATAGAAAAGAAGGGTACTTTCATTTGGAGATAGATATAAGAGGTTCTTAAGGGAATTAAATGACACAACAAAGGCTTCATATGAAACAATAAAAATTGCAAAGGAGTTTGATATGAGAGTAGTAGTGAAGGAAACACTCACTATTGAAATTTAGATCGGATACGGTAAAGAATGGAGCACCCAATTTGGAGGAGGAATGGGGAGTGAGGAATTAAGAAAATGATAAATGAAAGACTTCCATCATAGTGGAGACACTTACAAGGAAGTCACCCCTCATTAATTGGCATAGATGGAGGGTACATTGAGAACGACTTTTACAGAGCTTCAATAAACAAAATGGGAAGTTAAAAATATCATAGAAGAACAAGCTCTCTTGGAGGCAAAAATACAAAAGTTAGAAAGAGAGTGGGAGTTGGAGAGAGCAACTCAGGTGAAAAGACTAGCCTCAATAGAGAAAGATCAAATGTATGCTCTGAGGTGACTATAGACAACACAGGCTAAGTAGCTAGCTATGGAGAGGGACTTGAGACTTTTGAGACAGCAACAATGGACCTCAATTTTAGGGACTTCCTCACACCCTTCCTCTTAGGAATGTGAATTAACTAACTCTTTTATCTTAGTCGTCTGGAAAATGACTACTTCATTGGGGGGGAAGGGGGGGTTAATGTAGGTCGGGAATAAATCATTAGTATATCTATTGTTAAAAGTTCTTGTTCATCTCATAGTTGAACATGAAAGAAACATATAATCAATGCAAAATACTATTCATTTATCAAAATGCTTTTCTATACACAACAATGATATTTCATACAATGATAATGATGCAACATACATAAGTGTTCACAACATTTATAATCTCTGAAACGATGCTAATGAAACAATAGAACCATGTCCGCATCGGTAACTGTCCAACTACCCATTTTTTCAGATAACATCATCTCCCCCCCCCCCAAAAAAAAGAAAAAGAAAGAAAAGTTGTCTGCTGGCAACTCAAAAACTAACAAAATTAGGAGACAACATACAAACACAAAAACAATATGGACTAGGAAGGAGGTTGCGTCCCTAAAGTGTCCTGCTACCAACGGAACTCATAAACTTGATTAGTGTGGATGCATAAATCCTTCTACATCTCTGATTTGACTTCCACTGCCTCCTTCAGGAGAAGTGTTGCCTCCATGGCCTGGGCTTGGGCTATCTGTAATCCTTGGTCATTCGCTTGCAATCTTTTTTCGTCTTTCTCCTTATCTTGCAAAAGTGTTGCCCGCTTAGCTGCCCATGCTACTTGCTGGCTAACGAATTCAGCAGCTAACTTCTCTTGAGCTTCTATCTCTACTATTGTAGACTGCATTGTTGCAATCCTCTCTGCTTCCCTATCTGCCTCTACACGCCTATGAACATAGTAGATGCCTTTATATGCCCCCACTATCTCATGTGCTAGCTTCTCCATAGTCATGTTTCCTGATCCCAACTCAGGCTCCATAGCCCAATTAGCCAACATCTCTTGTGTTTCCACTGTTGGCCATCCCTTGGCCTCAAAGCAGGAGTGAAAATGCTCAAGACAAACCCCCCGAATATAAGCTCAGATCAAATGTAACTCCTTCGTATGAGTCAAAGCCTAATATCCAATGATGCATCCTCTCTCCATCACCACCTCCATCACTCTGATGTATGCCTTGCATCTATCCTCATTCGACCCATAATCCTTTTTTCCCACATTGTCGATAACCCACTCCCTATTGGTATCCATCTCTGCCTCTCTTGTGGTAGCCATGTCCACATCTAGTGTAGCCTCCTCCTCTCCGGGTGCATCCTTGGACTATGGTACTCCCACCTCCTATGGCTCTAATATGGCAGCTACTCCTGGGCATATCTCTCCATGCCTCGAGGACTGAATGGAGAGACCAACCTCTGAAAGAATGAGTCAGAATTGTTGTCTCAAAAATAAATTGGCTCTGTCCATCACCTCAACCTTCTCGAGTTGTGCTACCTATGTTGTCTCAATGCTCTCGACTAGCTGTGCTAGCTAGGCCTCGACCAAAAAAGATGAAGATATGGTGACCACAACACTAGAGCCGACCAAATCTAATTGAACTTGAGGTTCGGGCTTTGACATGTGCATCTCTACTATCTTTGTTGTTGGTGCTACTAGTGCAATTGGATGTGGTGAAACATTTTGTGGAGTCATAACATTTGTCGTGGCCATCGATGGAGTCATGATAACTGGCATATGCCTCTGGCCAAATGGAGGAATAAGTGAGGTAGTGGTTGTCAAGTGTGCTAAAGTTGGCAACTAGAGAGTGGTGAAAAATGTGGACCCTTCGACTGTCACATTGCTCCCAACTTTTGTTGAGGTACTCTCTTCCTCAGAGTTGGCCTCACTGCTCTCTGTGGTTTCCTCCCTTCCACTGTTCTCGTCTCCATATGCCTCCAATCCCTGCAATAAGTCGTGGTTCCACCTATATCTAAATGCCTCCAGTAGAATACTGAAGGTTCTCCTGGTGCCAACTTCCCCCTTGGTGGAACTTCAAAGTCATCTACTAGAACTTGAGGAAGGGATGCTTCCAGAAATAAGTCAATGGCATGATGTGGCATGAAAAATGTTTGGTGCTATAATGTTAAAAACTCCTCCATCCTGTCTGTGAGGACCGTGGTCCAATCATACACGGTACCACTCATGATGTCATTCATGAAGATAATCTTAGGCAGGGCGATATCCAAGGCCCTACTTGCCCCCGTCAACTTGCTTTTAATTAAATCCATAATACATCTTTGATGGCCCTTTTGGATGAAATCTCTTTGTAGTCCTCGACTCTTGACACCTTTCACCACAAATTCCATTTCCTCTTGTGTGAAATTGCAGCCCAACAATTTTACCCAATACTCCTTGCATTCTTGTGGCAACTTGTGATTCTTGGTCTCTACCTTGTGATCTCCTTGGCTTGAAATGCAAAAAACCCTACTAAAATCTTGTGGTTTGAAAGAGACTGTCATATGCTACTTCTCATACAATAATCTACTTGTTTTGTTGTTCTTATTGTATGTTTCTATCATAGTTCTTAGGATCGACTCAAATAGCCAAATGGAGAACACTAGAAGTTGTATTGCCTAATGTACTTGTGCTCGTATCAGAATTTGTTTGATTAAGTCTGTATCTGCAATCTCTTGCCACCATGTTCGACACTCATTGTTGTTCAACTCTTCAAACTAAACTATGAGGTGTGACAATTCGGCCTTCACTTTTTGCTTCTTGCTACTGGATTCTGTTGGCCCTGCATCTTAGACTTTGGAAGCCAACACTAACTCATTCTTTTCCATATTATTTGCCTTCAACTGGTCTTTCCACTGTTTTCTTTTTCTTGCCAACTGCATCATAATAGTCTCTTGTTTTGTCTTTCATTGTAACAAAACACAAACTATTAGGTTTTTCTTCTCCTTTTCCCTTCTCCATAACTTGCTTGAGCCCTTTGTGTTATTGCCAATCTCCGCAGAATACATTCTTCTTCTTGGTGATTTATTTAGTCTTTCCTGTGGCAGAGTTCCCTTCTCTTTCCTTGTCGATTTCTTTTTTCCTTCTTTTTTCCCTCAGTGGATATTCTTCTTATGATTTCCTACGGATGCTCTTCCTATATATCGACACCAATATTTCTACCACGGACTCCCTTTCTCTATCCTCAGCGTACCCTTATCTGGTAGACTTTTTTGTTCTGTTAACTAACATTGGTAATTAAAAAGAAACTTTCTGCGACATATATTTAGATCAAACTTTGCAACATGTATTTGGTCTCAACTCCTCATTTTTTCCATCGCTAGATATGTCCATGAGACACAAGTGTCCACTAGTCCATGACCACATGTGTTCATGGGACACTTAGTGCCCACAACCACATGTTTCTGTGGGACTCTCAGTCCGCAGTTGTAATTTAAAAAAAAATATTTTCTTATTTTCTTATTTTATTAATTTTTCTAATATATATTTTGTTTTTAATTTTTCTAAAAATCACCTAAGTATAATCTGTGATGATCCCTTACTTTGCCTCCCTATCATTCCTGGTAAATTTTTAACTTTGATCCATTAATGGCATCACGAATTTTGTGCCCATCCAAGGTCCATAGTTTTATGGATCCATTATCCCCAACTTCTCTCACTTTATATGGTCCAAGCCATTTAACCTTAAATTTCCTTAATTTTATCTCATTGTTGTCATTGTACCAAAGCATGAGTTGGTGTGGTTGAAACCTTGTTCTTTTCATGTTTGTCATGCCACGCCTTTCAACGGGTCTACGCCACCTCTGTCACCCATTGCACTATTAATCTACATTCATCTAGTTTATTTAATTGATGTAGGTGTTCACATAAACTCTCCATATCTCCAAGTTTATTTTCAATTGCAATTCATAGACTTGGGACCATAAATTAGGTTGGTACCACAGCTTCTTGGCCAAACATCAATTGGAATGGCATCGGTCCAGTTGTGACTTTGAATGTGGTACGATAGGCCCACAGTACCAAAGGAAACTTTTTCTCCTAGTCTACCTATTCGATGCCACATGATTTATATATAATGGCCACCAGAATTTTATTTCTGGCTTCCACTTGGCCATTGGCTTGTGGGTAGTAGGGACTTGACAATAAATGAAAAATCTTGGATTTCATAGTCAATAATCTAATCACGTGGTTAACAAAGTGACCACCTCTATCACTTGTCAACTGAATAGGTATGCCATACCATGTGATGATTTTTTCATACAAGAACTTAGCCATACTGATTGGAGAGTTGTTTGTTAATGCTCGTGCCTCTACCCATTTTGTTAAACACTCGGTAGCCACCACTATGTATCGGCAATGCTAGGCCCTACTTGCTTTCAGTGGACCCACAAAGTCTAGTCCCTAGTGTTCAAACAACTCTTGGGCATGGGATAAGTTTAATGGCATGAAGTCCCTCTTGAGTGGTTTGTTGACTATTTGGCATGTATCACAGCTCAATACCCATTCCTGTGCATCGTTGTAAAGTGTGGGCCACCATAACCCAACAAGCAGAACCTTCCATGTTGTTGTGTCGAGTCCCACGTGGCCACCTGTCAAATCTTCATGTGCTTCCCTTAGAACAATCTACACTTCTTCCATTACATATTGTTGCAGCACTTGATCAGGACCTATCTTGTACAGGAGACCATTTATTAGTTGGAAAGTCTGCCTCCTTAAAACTAGCTTCTATCGTTCACTTCTGTCATTCACTTGGCAACATCTCTCTCAGAAATTGAGTTGTGGATAGATACTTCTTGATAGACTTGTACCATCTTGGAAGAATGGCAATTTTGAATAAGTGTACATCCAAAAAATCATCAGTGAGCCCTTTTGATGGCTCCTTGAACCTGATTCAGGAGAGCTGGTCCACAATGACATGACTCTTCTCAGGTTGCATAATGATGGTGAAGGTGAATTCCTATAGTAGCAACAACCATCTACTAATTCAATCTTGAATAATTGGTTTTTTCACTAGGTACATTAGCGCCTGGTGATCCACATAAAAAGTAAATGGTGTAGCCAATAGGTAATGTTTGAATTTTTGCACTAAGTACACCACCTTGAGAGCCTCCCTCTCAGTGGTGCTATAATTCTTCTCAACTTTTGACAGTAGCCGACTTGCAAAATACACAAGTTGATTGAGGCCATGGTCACAAGTTTGCACCAACGTTGCACCCATGGAAAAGTTTGAAACATCCACGTGGACATGGAACTCCTTGTCCCATTTTGGATATGCCAATATGAGTGCCCTTAATAATCTATTCTTTAATTATGTGAAGGTGGCCTCTTATTGGGAAGTTGAGATGTATGGTTCTCCTTTCCGTGTCAACTTGTCCAAGGGAAAAGAAATTTGAGTGTAGTTCTTTATAAACCATCTATAGTACCCAATGTGCCTGAGAAAAGACTTAACTCCAGATACCTCTGTTGGGGCTTCCATTTCCACTATCACCCTTACTTTATCGAGGTTAGTCTTTAATCTTATCTTGCAAACAATGTGCCCAAGTAGTTTTCCTTGAGGAACCATAAATTGACTTTTTTTGGATTCAATGCCAACCTTGCTTGTTGATACCTCTCCATACATTCTTGGAGTGCCTTCAAGTGGTTATCTTGTCCACTAAAAATGGACCAACCATTCAAAAATGCTCAGAAATTGCCTACCAGTATTTTGTCAAATATGTGTAAAATGATCCTTAAAAATGTGGCAAGTGCATTGCACAATCCGAAAGGCATTTGCTTGTATGAATACACTCCATCCTCCACCACAAAAGTAGTTTTCAGTTTGTCTTCTTCAACAATGGAGATTTGGTTATAGCCAGAGAATCCATCAATGAAGGAATACATATCATGTCCAGCCACTTCTTCTAGAATCGTGTCGATGAACAAAATTGGGAAGGGATCTTTTATTGTGACGATGTTAAGACACCAAAAGTCCACACATATCTAGATTTGGATCCCATCCTTTTTCATCGATATCACAAGTGGTGACACCCACTCACTTGTTTGAACTTTGAATATTATGTCAACTTCTAGCATTTGTTGTATTTCTTCATCTACGTAGGCTACATAGTTCTTGTTCATTTTGTGCGGGTGCTTCCATACAGGTATGGCTCTGGGTACCAACTATATGTAATGGACACACATCTCTGGTGGAACCCCTTTTAAATCCTTGTAGGTTCATGCAAATACATATTTGTACTCCATAAAGATTTTAAATGCTGCAACCTTCAGTACTAAGTTCTAGTCATCTCCCACGAGTATGTTCCTTAGATTCTCTATGTCGCCAAGATTAGTAGCCTCTACTGACAACTCTTCATATTTTATCTCTTTTCCTTCAAATTAATGGGCGGGACTCTCATTGATCTCTATGTTTCTTTCTCTATAATCCACAAACTCTAGTGAGAATACCTCCTTCTCATCTTCTGGCTCCTTGATGCCAAACATGTACATGTGGAAGAGTTCATAGTCTTCCATCTACCAATGCAAAAGTCCATTTAGTGAACCAGTGTCATCTCTTGAACACTCCTTCAATTCTAAAATGCCTTCATTGTTCAGATCCATTCTTTTCTCATCTGTTTGATGCTCTCTACCTGACTCAGACTTTGACAATGATGCCATTTCTTCACTTACCATTTGAGTTCAGAGATCAATAGCAAACTTCTACCCTTCGCTTTTCATTAACAAGATATTCTTCTTCTAGTTGTGATTTAATTTCATGGCCACCAGCCATCATCTTCTAAGAATGGCGTCATATCCCTTTTTCTTCAAAGGAATAACTATGAAATCCAACACAAATAGCTACGTTTTGATAGTTACTTATTGAGCCACCAAGGTCCCTAGGGGCTTTATCCCCTACTGGTCGGTGCCAAGCAAGTTGAATGTGGGCAGCCACAGGCTAGGCTTGTCCAATTTCTTCCATGTCTCTTCGGGAAGAATGTTCACACTGGACCTGCCATCTATGATGGTGTCCATCAGGATGGTTCTAAGAATTCCCATCTCGACCACTATCAGATGATGGTTGTTGCTTACTATCAGTAACATGGGATCTGCAGCCGACCCTCCTAGTACCATTGGTTGTTCCTTTGTCTCCAACGGGTTTGCATAGGAATTCAATAATGTCATCCTTAGTTGTAGTACCATTTGTAATAGGTCTTGAAGTCTAACAGGCACCTCCATTTGTAGCATTTGATTGACCAATTTATTCTCTCTCATTATTAGTGCCCAAAGTGGATGGTTGTTCCTATGTGAATAGTATCTATTAGATTCTAGTCTTCATGTTTAACAAACATTCCTTTATAAAATGACCCATGACTTGACAAATATCACACATTGCCTTTTTAGGGCACGCTCCCTTTGAATGACCTTTCTCTTTGCAATAAGTACATTAAATTTCACCTTCCTCTATGCCAGTTCCCTTCATGGAATTGAATTCCTTTATCATTCACTCTAAGTTCTTTTGGAGGGCTTGTACTTTCTTGCTAGGATCGTTTCACTATTTGCATTGCTTCCCTCATCAAAGGATTCATTGCTTTTGGAGGAGGATGAGGATTTACTTCTCTTCTTCTTTTTCTTTTTTGTTTTTCTCTCACTTTCTAGATTTAGGGCACCGTCATAGGTATCTGTGTATGATGTTGGCATAAATATCTTCATTTTCCTTCTCAATGCCCCACAGAGGCCTTCTAGAAACCACCATTTCTTTAGTTCATCTGTGGGTTAAGTACCCATTTGGCTAAGAAGATCTTTGAGCCTTCGATTGTAGGCTTAGATAGTGTCCTTCCCTTGTTTACAGTTGTAGATTTCCACCACAATCTCATTTTCATCCCGTACCAGTTAGAATTTTGCTTGGAATTCTTTCTATAGATCATTCCATGTGGAGATTTTTTCCTTGTGCCTGTCAAAGAACCAATCCACCGTCACTTCCCATAGGTTGGCTAGAAACCGGTTCAACCATTCATCTACATCCATGACCAAGTTGGCAGTCCATATCATTTCACATGTATGACAATGCCATACGGGGTCTTCCTTTGTGTCACCTATGAACTTTGAGAGTTTTTTCTTTTGAGACATTGTGCTTCTTGCCCTTTACTTACCACTAGATCGTGTCCCTGAACTATTAGAAGTTGGTCCTAGCAGGTTACTTTGACCACCATGCAATGTTGCTCCAACACTTCCTTGTGCCTTGGTGTCTTTTGTTGTCCTCACCTTCTCTCCTCCTTCTTCATAGGTTCTCCCTTGTAGTCGTGTATGGGATGAATGTAAAAATTTCTCCTTTGTCTCCTCAAGCATTGCTAATCTATGTCGTGTTTCCTTAAGAAACTCTTTGTTGCTCCATCTCCACCATTCTAGCAAATTGTGGCACCGTTTGTTGGTTCCTATGAACCTCGCTATGATCACCACACTAGGTGATTCCTCCAGCTACCCTTCAATCTATTCCTTAGAAAGTTGTCTTATTCTCCACCATTGTTTAGCTTCCCCATACACAATTTGTAATTCATTGATTTTTTTGCTCAAATTCCTATTCTTATTTAAAAGATTGGGCATTTGACATATACCATTAAAAAAAAAGCATAACATAACACTCTTTTATTTATTTAATTTGTATACATCATGCGTCAACTCAAGTGATAGTTACAAACTCAACTATTCTTGGTTCCATGGCTCAAAAGCTCATTGTTCTATTTTAAGACATTGTGCATCTCTCTCATAGAAATTCTTGAGGGTCTCCTAACAGCGTTCCTCATGTTCTACTTCCTCCCTATGTTTTTTTTGTGCCACGTAGGCTTGTGCAATCAGACGAGGGAGTTGGTCTAAAAATTTGTTCATGGTTGGGCTTGCATGCATAACATCCCACATATTGTCTGGCATAACCTTATTCTCCACAGCTTCTCTCCATACGAAAATTTCAAGGCCTATGCAGTACAAAATTTGAAAGTTTTGTGCTGCCTCATGCTTTCCTTCAAAAATTTATGTTTCACCAACCTCATTTGTCTTTTTTTTTCTTGTCCTATTATTCCCATTTATCTTCATCCTTCCATACTACTCTGAATTCAAACTAGCAACAATGCCAAATGTTCATCTCATAGTTGAATAGAAAAGAAACATATAATCAATGTAAAATACTATTCATTTATCAAAATGCTTTTCTGTACACAAAAATGATATTTCATACAATGATAATGATACAACATACATAAGTGTTCAAGACATTTATAATGTCTAAAACGGTGCTAATGAAATGACACAACCATGTTTGCACAGGTAACTATCTAACTAACCATTTTGCCCGACAACAATTTTTAGTAAGGGGGTTAGGTAATTAGTTGCAGCAAAAGGACGTGTCTATTGGTTTGCTCAACCAACCAAAATAGCATATGACTAATGAAAGTAATGTAAAGACAAATTTTTTATGGACTATTTTGGAATCAATACAATAAAGCATTTCCTTTGCATTGCATGGTATTTTGGTGATATTTTTGTAATGTGTTGTAGTTAGTGTTGTATAATGGTATGGTAGATAGAAGTAATGGTAATAGTTAAAATATACATTCATGATAGAACTCATCTACATTAGTCTAAAAGCAATTAAGTAAAACATTGTATTTATCATGGATCTTAATTCAGATTGATTTACTTCTAGTGAATCATTAGAATTGACTAGTTTACTCACTGAATTGTAATGTACCATTTGAATTTTTCTGAGCATTTCTTTTGTATACTTGGTTCGTGAAATAAATAAACCATGCTCATGTTGAACAACTTGCAAACCCAAAAAGAAAGTCAACTCACCCAATAAAGATATTTCAAACTTTGATTCTATGAATTTTGTAAATTTTTTAGATAAAGAATCATTATTGCATTCAAAGATACTTCCAAAATGTTTGTACCTTTAGTCTTGATATGCAAGGTATTGTCCACTCCTCTAGTGAACACATTTGTTGTCAAGTTATCATCCAACCTAGAATACCAAGCTCTAAGAGTTTATTTTTAGGCCATAAAGATCCATATTCAATTTATAAACATAATTGGGTTTATCTATTGATTCAAAACCTTTAGGTTATTACATATAGCCATATAGACTTCCTCATCAAGATAACCATTCAAAAATAAAATTTTAACTTCCATTTGATAGACCTTAGAATTTTTGTACCAAGAATTAGCTAGAAAAGTTCTAATGGATTCTAATCTAGCTACATGAGCATATATTTTACCAAATTTAATTCCTTCTTTTTGTGCATAGCCTTTGCAGACAAATGTGCTTTGTTTCTCATGATATTACTAGATTTGTCAAGTTTATTCCTAAAGACCTATTTTTCACCTATGAAATTTTTGTCATCAGTCTAGGTACAAGTTCTAATGTTTTATTTTGAACTCAATTGATTAATTTCATCTTTCATAGCATTTAATCAACATTCATTATGTAATTCTTCAGAAATAGATTTATGTTCAATTTCTTTTACTAAACAATAGTGTTCAACCATTTCATCTTGTTCTTCTTGTCTTGCCTTTCTTCTAGTTATAACTCCTACATCTTTTCCCCCAATAATTAGCTATTATTAGCCTTTGCACACAAAATGCTTTGTTTCTCATGATATTACTAGATTTGTCAAGTTTATTCCTAAAGACCTATTTTTCACCTATGACATTTTTGTCATCGGTCTAGGTATAAGTTCCAATGTTTTATTTTGAACTTAATTGATTAAATTCATCTTTCATAGCATTTAACTAGCATTTTATCATGTAATTCATTAAAAATAGATTTAGGTTCAATTTCTTTTACTGGACAATAGTGTTCAACCATTTCATCTTATTCTTCTTGTCCTGCCTTTCTTGTAGTTATAATTCCAACATCTTTTCCCCCAATAATCAGAGTTTGAGGGTGTCTCTTAATAATAATCCTAGAAGATGTTTGTAGGTAAGCCTCTATATTAGGATTTATAGTATCTTCCTGACTACCATTATCTACTACAACTAATTTAGGATCAACACATTCAATTTTTTGTCTACGTCCTATTATAGAATTCTCTTCAACATCTTGCATATGATTACCATCAAGAAGCAATTTTTCATCAAAAGTAACATTCATAGATTCAATGATTTTATTCAGCCTGAGATTAAAGCATTTATATGTCTTCTATTTATAATGAAAAAACACGTTCATCAATTTTAATTTCAAAATTCATTAATTTTCTTCATCCCTTTTAATCTCACACTTGTAGGCAAATTTTTTAAAGTATTTAAGCGATGCAAATTTACCATACCAAAGTTCATAAGGAGTATAGGTATATTTTACTTTGATATGCACACGATTTAGAACCTAAACAATTGTATAAACAACTTATTCTTTCCAAAATTTGTTAGGCTGACTTGCTTCATTTAACATAGTTCATGCCATCTCTTTCATAGTTCTTTTTTCCCTTTCTACTACCACATTCCATTGTGGTGTGCAGGTAGCATCATACTATCTTTTGATACCAAGCTTTTCACAAGAATCAATAAACTCTTGTGATGTGGATTCACCTCCTTTATTTGATCTTAGAAATTTTAATTTCAAAACAAGCTCACGTTCAACAATTTTCCTAAACACCTTAAAATTTGTCAAAAGTTTTTTATTTTTGCTTTAGAGAGGTGACCCATACCATTCTGGTATAATCATCAACAAATAACATAAATTACTTTTCATCATTTATGAATATATTCTTGAGGAGCCATACAAATATGTTTGTACTAATTGCAAAGGTCTTGTAGAGGAATGCTCTTTAAGCTTGAATGGCACTTTTGTTTGTTTTCCTTTAGACGTTCTTTTCAAATTATATTTGTAGGTTTAATAGAGTTGGTAAACCTCCAACATTTTGATTCTTGCCGATTTGAACCAAATTGTCAAGCCACAACCAGTTTTCCTCTACTTGACTCAAAAGAAAAGTAACAAGACTCAGACCCAACTGACTTGACAAGGGAAATTTGATTTGTGACCCAACTCGGACTCGATCATGATTCATTGGTGATTTGACAAGATAGGACATATTAATAGAAATACCTTATAGAAATATAAGATATTTGGTGACTTGGTGGGTCAGGATCTCAAGTCATTTTGACCTAGCAAGGTGTTTTGACCCGCCAACCTGAGTGACTCGCATAGCTCATGGTGAGTCATTACTATGTTCATAAGACACATGCCTATATTGATTTCATGATCAGTATAATCAATTAAATTAAAGATTACGACTAGTTCTTAAACCACTAGCAATTGTATCACAACTATTGGTATAAAAGGATACATGGTAACCACTATCATAGATCTAGTTGACACCTAAGAGATTGTGTTTTAAATCTTCCACACAGTAAATATCATGGATAGGAGGGTCATCATTCAATTGAACAAATCCATTACCTTTGGTGTATGCACCAGAATTATCACCATACCTGAAAAACTACCATCAAAGTTTTCTACGAAATGAAACTTTTTTTTTCTTCCTGTCATGTGATGTGAACAACCATTGTTCAACACCCAACATTTTTGAAAATCCATAGGTTTGTTTGCTTCCAAAAGAAGGTGTTCTATAATGTCACTCTTTTTTAGACACATTGAAATTGGCTTACATTCTTAATTTAGTGTCTAAAAATATCATAGATAATTTATAAATATGTTTGAATGTTCTCATCTCTATACTCTTAATGTCACCCTTGTTTTATTTCTTCCTTATTTATATTTTCCTATACTCATTTAGTCAATTAATTCTATATACTAATTAGTCCCATGTATCCTCTTTTATCTTATCAAAGATTTTGTTGCTTAATAATTAGATCACCCAAATTCTTATTCAAATATCTTATGTCATAATAGAGATGTTTGCAACTTCCTTATATATTTCCTCCCTTGAATCACTTCCTTATTTTCTTATGATAAAATTCCCTCGTCTACAATATCATTTATTTTTTCTTAATTCATAAATAAAAATACTTCAAGATATACAAATATCTTATTTCCCTCCTTATCATGGCCCTTTTAGCCTCTAATTTTTAGTGCATTCTCTGCTGAATCTCTCCCTATAATTTCGGCCCTAATAGCATGAGTTTGACTTTTCTATGGTGTATGGTATTTGAATTTTAAGTTCTTCCTTATATATTATTTCCTCCCAAGCTTATTTGTTATTGTTGACTTAAGTGTTTTCTTTCCCACGTGGAATTTCCTTTAACTTCTAACTTTGCTTATTCCTATGTCATATGAACATGTTAAGGAGGGCATATTTCAAGTGGGTCGCGCCCATCTAAAGGGTATTATCTAATGTAATTGGTTAAAAGGATTATATTTATTATTATTATCATTAATGTCGGTGGGCATTCTACAATGGTAAAAAGGGTGGAGTGGTATGGTGTGTGTGTTAATGTTAACTTTTATCTTTCTATGTTGAATTTGACAACCATGTACATGTCAAATTTTTAATTTTATTATAAATAGAATATACTTTTTTAAAAATAATTTAATAAACACTACATAAAATATTTAGAATTATAATATTTGGAGATATAAATCATCAATTTCTTTTAGAAATTAAAATAAAAAACTTAAGTTATTACAAATAAATAAATGGAGATAAAAGAAATATAAATAGTTATGGATGTAGTAAATTAAATTATAATAATTTTATAGTAGATATCTATCGGCATTTATTTAGATAGATTTATTTAAGATAGCTATACTAGTGTTTAAAATAATAGGATAGGATTTTGTTTATCATGTGGTTGATTTATATGCTAATTTGCATTGGAGCAATATATTATTATTAATATCCATTAATAGATAATAGAATTTTATATTGTAATTATTTATTTATTAATATTTCTAATTAGATAATGGTAAAATATTACTATTTGTTTGAATATAAAATAAATAAATATTCATATAGTTGTCGATAATGTTATTTTGAATATTTAGTGCTAACTTTCTTTTGATGATATTATAATGATCTATAGTATTTCAAAGCTTTCTCATAATTGTTTAACCATCTTTTGTGATTTTATTGTTTCATTATTATTCAATGATTTCATCGCCTCATTAGGGTAATGATATATTTGAAGAATTATTACTCGTGTATATAAGACATATTAATGATTATATTATATTTATATTTTAATCATTTGAAATATTATCATTATATTATTGTTTAATATTTTTAAACACTTATAATTGTGGAGTTTGATTAGGAGGGGTCATTACATGTGTAATGCCTCGCCCGGAGATCCTTGGAAACAAGGATGGAAAACAAGTCAGAACAAATTTTTTTTTTTTCAAGTGTAAGTGCACATGATACAACCTACACAAACCAAAAGATCGCAACGGAAGACTGAAAGACAACCAAGCACCAACGGATCTCCAAACGCCACTACCAACAAGAACACAATCACGAAAAACCACAAAGGCCTACCAAGCTGAAAGACATAAGCTGATTCTAGGAAACGAAATAAGTCTGAAATCTTGAAGCCCTGAAATCTTGGCTAAGTCTAAATTTCTGAAGCCCTGATTTTTCCTAGAATCCACACCTTAGCTCGTAGAGGTCTGAAACCCATCTCAAATGAATCGTTGCATATATTAAAATATATCAACTTATACTTAAACGATATATTTTAAACCCCGAAGGACTACAACACAAACCCAAAAACTGAATTTCAAAAGAAACCTCCTGAATTCAAAATGCAACAACATAGGCTTGAAGAACGCCCAAAAGGGTATCCAGATCAACTCTCAAAAAGATCAGAACACTACAAAAAGTGCCCGTTGTTGGTACGCGCAGGTTTTAACCAAAAGGCGTGCAACACTTTTCACTAAGGGAGGGCGACACTTCTCCCTTACTGTGTGCGACACTTCTCAAGAAGGCGTGCGATACTGGAAAAGTATCGCGTGACATTTCTCATAAAGCCGTGCGACACTCTTCCAGTGTCGTACGACACTTCTTCAGTATTGCGTGCGACACTTTTTAGTTTCGTGCGACATTATTTCTATGGGCGTGCGATACTTTATCAGTGTCGCACAATGCTAAACAAATGTCGCCCATAGAAAATAAAAACACCTCCAGAACTCAAAAACGGAGAAAAACTGACAAAAGAACCTCCACACCGGGGAGTACCGGATCCACATTTCGAGGCCAAAACACTCGAACCAAAATTGAGTAACAAGAAACGATATCTAACCAGCTATCAAACAAAGAAGGGAAAGTACAGAAAGGAAACATCACGGCAACTGAAATAACATCGCAATAACATAGATAACATTGCAATGAGAAAAATAACCAAGTACGCGATTCCTCCCAACCGTCAATGGCGTCATAGGACCATCGTGGGCCTTAACCATCCCCCGCGCATGACATCTCAAGCCATCGATTAGATCATCGGTGTTGTCGTGATAGGGACATCACTACTAAACATGCTACAATATAAGTAATGAAATCTAACATGCTAGTAGTAACATAAGATAACCCTGTAATCAAATAACATCATCTACTACATGCTAATCATCATAATGAGGAAAGCGTTAAAACTAACATCATCTAAGCATGATAACATCATAATGAGAGCATAAATCACAAGGAGCATACTCCGTATACCGAAGTACCAAGTGACACATCCAGCAACGATCACACTAGAACAATAGACCGTCTCTGTACACCGGTCCCTAGCAGTGGTGAAGGTAGCTATGCCTCCCAACCACGTGGCACCTGTAGGTCCACACCCACCGTGCTGATGGAGATAATGATCCAACCACACACACACAAAACAACAACCATGGCTAACACACACGCCAAGCAGTATGATGACTGAATCCAAGACATAAACAATGCATAAACTACAGGTCCTGGTCAGACACCTCAATGGGCTACTACGTAGGGACTGACATCATGGAGAGTCGCTTGGCATCGAAAAGCCCAAGCTCGGATCATGCGTTTCAACTCCTCAACGGAGGGCCCCGCATATACTTTTTATTATCTTAAATTTTATTACCACCCAATGTTTTATTTAATTATCACTTACTTAAAACTTCCTCTGCCAACCCTATGGGACTAAGGTCACCAGGCTGCGAGATAGAAGCCCCCTCCATATGCTACCCTACCCTACCCATGCTCATCCAGTGATGAGTGCCCGAAGGCATGCAAACTCCCAACCCAACCCCAATGATCACAACTTTCGAAAGTACCACAGAAGATCGAGCCCCGCAGGTCACTCGACAATATACATGTGTGTGGCGCACCACCATCACAGAGATCATACACAAGGACAGGATGAGAATGCAAACAAAAGTTAATCGATTGAAAACATAATCGGGATGATGGATGCTACACGCATCCCAATGCAACAAAAGATGCAAAATTGTTCCGACTGGTATCCAAATGGATCATCCAGGTCCACGAACCACAATGTGCCAAGAAAACTCGATAAAATAGGGCGGCACACAAAACGAGGTAAAAACTCCAAATTTTGGAAAAATTCTAAAATTAAAACCCATTTGGCCTTTGGGTTCAAAAACCCCAAAAATCCAAAAATAATCGAAAACGGACACCGTATGCAAAAACGGCCAGCATAACGGCCCAAAAACCCAAACCCCCATTTCAAAAATAGGTAAAACATTCATACCCGACCAACCGAGCAGAACTAGCAAACAAAAATGGAGGGGAACACTAGTTCTTAGCCTCCTAACATATTGCTACAAGAAATGAAAGCTGAAACAGAGCGAAAACTAAAAAATGGGAAGGCCCTACCTGAAGGAAAAAGAGTCAGAAGCTGAAACCCACACAATAAAATAAACCACCCGCCAAAACAGTTGAAAATGACGAAAAAGCATAAACTCCTCGAGCCGAATCCAACGAGACCAACCTCGTGCAGATCCCACGCTCACAGCTCTCAGAACGAGCAAAACAAGAATCCTTCAGAAGAGGATTTCCAAATTTGCTCTACAATTCTATTTCCAAATTGTGAAAAGTGATTTATGAAATCACTTTTCCAATACTTATTCACTTTTTTTGGGTGAATAGTCAATTCTGGAAAATAGCTAGCTGGAGTAGTTAAACTTTGAAATGACCCAAACGAAAACAGGTTATTATCCGCAACGAGATTTCACCTAAGGCAAAGCTGCTAGAAATTAAATCCAAAAGATTAAAAACCCAAAATTACAGAAAAACACTTAACACTTTCGCAAAGAATGCGAACTTCTAAATGCACAGACATGTTCACTGGTCTAATCACATAATGCAAATGAGTTCGTATTTACTAATCACCGAAAGGTTTTATTATAAAACAACTAAATAAGGATACGTCGACTATATAGTAGCGACATTGGCAAAATATGAACAGCTGGATCACTAACTCCATAGGCCACTGCCAGGGATATAATTCCTGCACACTAAAACACACGATCAAGTGCAATGGAAAATAATATCATAGCCGAAGCAACATGTATTAAAATACCTATTTAATCCATTTACATCACTCACATTCGCAGAAAGCGTAAAAGATGAGAATGAAGTAAATAACCATAGTATAGAATCCATCTCATAGCGTAGTCAACAAATAGGTCCAATACATCATATAACCAGATAATCAGTTCTCATAGATCTACTATCATCTGAAAATAACATCAACATGCAAATATGATAAATTGAACAGCATAGCAACAAAGCATCTATGGTACAGAAATCAAAATATAACATTCGACCTTCAGGTCGTCTCAAGGTACAAATATCAAAAGAGTATCAAGTATCTCTCGAATCAAAAATAGACAAGGTATAGACTGCAAACACGAGAGGCACTACAACATGTCCTATGTGTTAGATATTTACATGTGCTAAACTTATCTCTAAAAGTATGACAATAATCTGTTAAATGTTGTTTTGTAATATGGATGAGATTGATTTTTATATTCATACTTTATGCATTGCATGGACACTTCATTTTTGTTAAAACCATCATCTATTAGATCTTTTTGAAACATATTGATTTGTTGTTCTAGCTAGACTTTGTATTTTCAATTCTTTATCGTTGGTGTAAGATTTTCTAAATTTCAATAATCGGATTTGCTATCTCTAATTCTACTTGTAGGACTTGATTTGTTTGCTTATGTGTAGCCATAAGTTTCTTTCTTTAACTTCTTTAAGATCATACATAAGTTCTTATTCAAGATCTACCTCCTCATGAGGTTCTTCTTCACTATTTTCAGAACTAGAAGACAATTCGTTCATTCAGAAAATTGAATTTTTTCCATAAAAAGAGTTTCTTCACCTTCACAAGGTAAATCTTATGACTCATCTTCAAAGTCTTCTTTCAAAAAGAGGCTTTTCTATTTAGATTCAAAAATTTTTATTAAAAAAGTATCAAGCATAGATTCAAACAACATCAACATGCAACCGATCAAAAGATCACAATGAAAGACTTAACCAAACAATCCAAGCAACCAATGATCTCCAAGCATCACTACTTACCAATGTGATCATGAACCAACTATGAAGGTCAAATAAACAAGAACACTATCTTTGAATTCTCACAACCTAGGAAGGTGCACAATCCAATAGGGTATCCAAGACACCCAAACATGCTTACTGAAGGTGCACGAAAAGGCTCCTTGTCTTCCATGAGAGGAAGTACAAAATGCCAGACTCACGCGAGTGAACACATGCTTTAGTGAGAAAGTATCACACCCCACACGAGGAAACTCACCACCGTGTGAGGAAACTCTCCTTTGTGCAAGGAAACACTCCTTCGTATGAGTAACTCATTCAATTGTGCAAGAGAACATCTAGTCGTGTGAGAGAACATTTGGCCACACAAGGAAACACCCTCATTGCGATTCAGTACATTCTTGTGTGAGTAAACACTAAGTCGCGAGTGAGAGTTTCCACTCTCACGTGAGAATCTAACACGACCTACATGAGAGAATGCATTCCTCACATGAGGAAACACATCTCTAATGTGAAATTGGCTGACAATAAACATAAAATGTGTAAATGAAAGTACAAGAAGGATAAGTCCTCCATAGTGGGGAGTACCAGAAACAAAAATGTCAAGGTGCTAACACTCGAAAGCATAAAGTAGATCAAATATCTCTAACATCTAATCCACAACATTTAATCCATAGTATCTAATGTAATTATATGGAAGAAGATACCACAATGAGCATACACGTGCATAAATGAATTATCACAAGAAGGAAAGCACCAACAATGAAGCCACCAAACTAAAAGCAATCATGCTCATTTTCTCATTTCCCAACCATAATGGAATCATGAGACCTCAAAGGCCCTAGCCATCCCCTGAGTGTGAATCTCAAATTGCCAACAAGATAGTTGGAGTTGTGTCATGAGATCATTCTTACCAATAACCATCAAATAACATCATAAGAACAAGTACATCCAACATGTTAATCTACCAATAGCATCACTAATCCAAAGAAATGGTAAGAAACATCATCTAGCAATATGTTACATCATGATAAAGGAATGCATCAAGTAACATAATAAATATCATCTAAACATGATCTCAAATGCATCCAAAGTAAAATATAAATCACTAGAGAACATACTCTAGATACACCAAAGTACCAAGTGAACATCCAACATTGGCCTCAAACTAGAAATACACCATCTTTGTACACTAGTCCCCAGTAGTGATATAGGTAGCTACACCTCCCAACCACATGGTACCCATAGGCCCACTCCCATCGTGTTGATGGAGATAATGATCCAACCACAATCACACAACACAATAATTCATCCATGGATAACACTCACGCCAAGTAGTACAAAGGACTAAAACCAAGATCATGAGACAATGGAATACAACAGGTCCTGGACAGACACTCAATGGGTCTACTATGTAGGGACTCTAGTGGAGAGAAGATCACTTGGGATCATGGAGCCCAAGCTAAACATCATATGGAAACTCTCCCTCGAGAAGCCATCAGATGAGCTGCATAGACATTTGGCCCTTAGATAAACTGAATAGGCACATACCTTTAGATTAGCTGTACATGTACACAATATTTTATTATCATAGTTAATTACCCATAAATTTATTTAGTTATCACTTATTAGAAACTTGTTCACGTATACCTTGTTGGGATAGCCAGGGTATATAAGAGAAGCCCCTCCACTTGTCTACCCTACATAACCATGCTCATCACATGACGACTGCCTGTAGGAAATGCGATTTCCCAACCCAACCCCAATGAACATAACTTGGCTGATAACAACTAGAAGTTTGGGTCTCACAAGAACTCGACAAGTGCCCGTTACATGCTAGTGTTTGGACACACCAACTACACGAAGATCATAAACAAGGGCTAGATGAGAAACAATAAAAAATACCAAGTATAACAAGATCACTCAATAGACCTATATCTAGGAGTACAAATTCTACACAAATCCCAATGAACAATAAATCACCAAGCATCATGAACTCACTCAACTGGCCTAAATCTAGGAGTATGGGTTCTACACGAATCCCAATGAATAATAAATCACCAAGCATCATGAACTCACTCAACTAACCTAAATTTGGGAGTATGGATTCTATATAAATCCCAATGTCCATGTAGGGGAAATATAACATGCAAGGAAACATAGAATAAAATCCATTTCCACCATCCAAGGAGACAATGCCAAAATCTCAACAAAATATGGATGATACACAAAATGAGGCAAGAATAAAAAGCCTGTAATTCAAAGTTCTTGAATAATAATGAAACTAAAACCTCAATTCAAGAATAAGGTCACAAGACCAAGGGTCCAATAAAATTCACCAAATAGGTTCATATTTCCAATCTAGAAAATTTGACAAATGACACAAGTCCACAAAATCCACTATGGAAACACAAGTTCAAATTGGGAAATAAAATACCCCAGAATGTCCTATAACCATTACGATTCCATGATCCTCATCATTAAGGCAAGGGCTATAAGATCAAAACTCTAAATAAGCCAAACAAAGAAATGGGTGAAAACCACAATGGCATGCAAAACAAGATAATGACAAAACACCCAACACTAAAACACCTTGGAATTTGATAGAATAAAAAATCCACTGATCAAATCTACCCAACATCATATTTCTCAAATAAAAACAAGGTCACAAACACTTCATTGAAATCCAATAGCATAACAACACCTAAACTTTCATTTCTAATTTCTTATGAAATAGAAATGCTCGCCCCCATCCAACCAGGTGATATGAATGCATAAAATGGAGGGAAACACTAGTTCTCCACTTCTTAACAGTTAGCAACATGACAAAAAATTTGAAACAAAGTAAAACCATTAAAACTCAAAAGTCATACCTTGTAGCCAAAATGGTAAAACAAGAAATACCATCATAAATAATGGAGACACCAAATTAGATGAAACCATTAGCATCAAAGCAATCTTGATACGAATCCAACAAGACTGATCTCACAATAATCTGCCGAGCCAAAATCCTACAATGAGAAAAATAAAAATTTCTCACAAGAGGGTTTGGAGGAATTTTCTCCAAAAACATCAAATAAAAAAAGTGAGAAGTGAGAATAAACTCACATTTAGCCAATATATACACTTCTGCATAGTTACATGTTAATTAGATTATTTCAATTAAATAATTGAATTGGCTACTTTAACCAAAATTAAATTAGTTGATTCCAATTGAATTGGGATCCAACTACAATAAACTAGTTGGCAATAAAACAAAGATTAAATCAAATAATTAAAATCCCTCTAACCCATTAAACATCATTTAATTAATTTTTTTCACAACCATTGTTGAATCCTAAATGCATCTACTTGACATGCTCACATGTCTAATCACATAATGCATTATGAATCTAGATTTACCATTTATTGGAGGATTAAAATAACAATAAAAATACATCATCCATACAAGGACAATATTGGCTCAACATGAAAGGTCTAATCAATAACTCCATGTGCCACTGTTGGGGATATAAGTCCTGCACAATAAATGAACACAATCAAGTGTAGATGCACAATAATAATAGATGAAGGGATAATTACATGAAATTATGTAATTAAATAATATAATTAATTTTATTTAAATAATCATTTAAATTTCTCAATTTACATAAATTACTAAAAAATGAACAAGTTACTTATCTATAGCACTATAACCAATGAATCCAACATAGACAATTCATTTCTAATTATTTAAGCATTTAATAATAGAATTAATAACAATTGTTCAACAACATAAAAAGGCACATAAAACACATAGGTGAACATGGTCAAATACATGACTAAGCACTGCTACAAGAACCTAGTCAAGTGTAGTAGGATAATAATATACAGTGTAATCTTTGCACACATCTCAGGGTAATCATGGAACAACCTCATGATACCACATCAATCCTAGTAACCATTAACACAAACCTCAATGAAAACATCTAATACATCATAAATTAGCCATACACATAATTAATCCAATTGATACAATAACATAAATCTAATCACCCCAAGGGTGTAGACTAATCATTGTCCCAATCATGATCACTCACAAAGAAAGATTATCAAGGTTGAATACATTAGGATGACTTATAGAAATCAAATGAGAGAGGCACTACGAGCCTTAAGTATTCCTTGGAATTTGTACAAAATTAGTTTAGATTTTTTTCTTTTCCTCTAAAAAGAGAAAGAGGGGGGATGGGAGTGTGTATCTGTGAAAGGGAGAGTTTAGGGGATGGGAGAGGGGAGAGAGAGTATTGAGAGAGAGAGAGAGAGAGAGAGAGTGGGTGGTGGGAGAGGGAGTGGGAGAGGGAGAGAGAGGGGGGATGAGAGTGTGTGTAAGAGAGAGAGTAGGGAATGGGAGAGAGTGTGAGAGAGTGAGAGAGAGAGTAGGGGGTAGTAGAGAGAGAGAATGGGATGGGAGAGAGAGAGTGAGAGTAGGGGATGGGAGAGAGTGTGTGAGAGAGTAGGGGGATGGGAGATAGAGTGAGAGTAGGGGATGAGAGAGAGAGAGAGAGTAGAGAGGGAGAGAGAGAGTGAGATAGTAGGCAGTGGGAAAGAGAGTGGGAGAGGGGGAGAGAGGGGGGATGGGAGTGTGTGTGAGAGATCTATAGAGTAGGGGATGGGAGAGGAGAGAGAGCAAGAGAGAGTAGGGGATGTGAGACCTGAGAGAGAGAGAAGGGGATGTGAGAGAGAGAGAGTGAGAGAGAGAGTAGGCAGTGGGAGAAGGAGTAGGAGAGGGAGAGCGAGAGAGAGTAGGGGATGGGAGAGAGAGAGTAGGGGATGGGAGAGAGAGAGTAGGAAATGGGAGAGGGAGAGAGAGAGAGGGGGGATGGGAGTGTGTGAGAGAGAGTAGGGGATGGGAGAGGAGAGAGTGAGAGAGAGAGAGTAGGGGATGGGAGAGGAGAGAGTGTGAGAGAGAGTAGGGGATGGAAGAGAGAGAGAGTAGGTGGTGGGAGAGGGAGAGCGAGATAGAGAGTAGGGGATGGGAGACAGGAGAGAGAGTAGAGAGAGAAAGAGTAGGGGATGGGAGAGGGGAGAGAGAGTAGGGAGAGAGAGAGAGAGAGAGTAGGGGATGGGAGAGGGGAGAGAGTAGAGAGAGAGAGAGAGAGTAGGGGATGGGAGAGAGTAGCCCAAGAGAGAGAGAGAGCGGGGATGGGAGTTTGTGAGAGAGAGAGAGTAGGGGATGGGAGAGGAGAGAGGGTAAGAGAGTAGGCAGTGGGAGAGGGGGAGAGAGAGTAGGGGATGGAAGAGGAGAGAGAGTGAGAGAGAGTAGGGGATGGGAGAGGAGAGAGAGTGAGAGAGAGTAGGGGATGAGAGAGGAGAGAGAGTGAGAGAGAGTAGGGGATGGGAGAGGATAGAGAGTGAAAGAGTAGGGGATGGAGAGAGAGAGTGAGAGAGAGTAGGTGATGAGAGAGGGAGTAGGAGAGGGAGAGTGAGAGAGAGTAGTCGATGGGAGAGGAAGTAGGAGAGGGACAGTGAGAGAGAGTGTAGGGGATGGGAGAGGAGAGAGAGAATGAGAGAGAGTAGGGGATGGGAGAGGAGAGAGAGTAGGGAGAAAGAGAGAGAGTAAGGGATGGGGGATGGTGGGATAGAGAGAGATGTGTTTTGACATAGTGTGTACGCACTATAGTGCATATAAGCTTTATATTTCATATGTGCTATAGTGTGTACACACTATGTGAAATCACCAAAAAATGGTCACAAAGCAAGTTTGGGTCCCATTTTATCCATTCTCTACTTTTTGTCTATTATGCATTCTGTTGTTCTGACAGAAAAAATGAGTTTCAAGATGTTGGAAGTTAGCAAACACTATTTGAAGACTTTTTGAAGCTAGCAAACACCAAATTCAATCATTGGATACGCTATTTGAAGGCTTTTTTAATATTCTTTCTATAGAAAAGGTTAGTGCAATCCTTTTTAAATATTGTTTGTTGATATATAGATACAAATTTGATTATAATTTGACATGTTGTTTAATATATACTGAATTTATTGAAATTTGTATGTTTGAATGAAATGTTATTTTGAAATGGTTCAAAATTTGGCAAGGTGTTTGATATATATTGTGTATTCATTGAAATAATTGTAATTTTTATATATTTGAATGATTTGTAATTTGCACATTGTATGTAATTCAGATGTTTGAATAATTTGAATGTGGAAATCATCATCATGCCAAGGAAGAAACCAAAAACTCAAACAAATGAAGATAGGGAGAGAGATTCGGCAATTAAAAGAGATAAAATGAAACTACTATGTGAACAAAGAAAATTGCAAAGCAATAATGAAGAATTGACTTTTGAATAGAATCAAGAACCATTGATACAAAGAAACAAAGAGGAAGAATTGGAAAGACAAAGAGAACACATGAGACTATTACGCTCAAGAAGACAATTGAATTGTGAGGCTACACCATCTTCCAATGTTGGAGTCATATCATCCTCTCATGTTGAAGAGATACTGATTTGTATATCTGGTGATGTACACACTCCATCATGTCATGTTGAAGGCACAACATCAACATATCAAGTAGGTGATATTCCATCTTTTGCATCTTATTACCAAGGCACATCATCTCCGGTTCAAGGTACACAATAGACTCAACCTTATGTTGATGTTTAAAATGTTGAGGGAATGGAAGAGATTATAACACCTAGAATTCATTTTAGAAGACCAAAACATTTGATTGATATTGATACTAACATTTTGAAATCAATGCTTGACAAGATTAGCAAGCATACTTGTCAAAGAAAAGTTAATCATATGTGGAGATTTCTTTTTATAAAATTAAATATTATAGGTCAATGCCAATTATTTTTTGAAATGATGAGGAATTTGAAATTTAGGCCTATAATGAAGATTTTTGGGCTAAAAATGATGGACGATTCAAATGGAAAAAAACATTGTAAAGAATCTAATGAGTGCTTATGACAAAGTGGGTTCTAAATCACGCACCAAAGATAGTAATATCATAAGACGAGTACTTACATCGACAATAGTAAGTACCCAAATGAAGAAAGCTCGACTCATGAGAAAGACAAGCAAAACATTGAAAATTGGTAGAGGTACTCTAAGGAGAGCCATGCTAAGGCATGAGAGATTGGAAGATCCAACAAAAAATGAGTTATGGACATTTATCATTAGACTACCACGGAAGGATAAAGAAATTAGTGAAGCTTTGAAATCATTGATCAAAGATTTTTGGAAAAATAACACATGTGTTTCCCCTAATCAAAGAGATGTTGTAAGGAGGATTGGTAGCCAAAATCACGACCCACATGAAAAACATTTTTTGGACTCAACTTAGACACAATTTTTTGCAAAATTTATTGGTATGTATCCTCAAATTTGAATAAGTCAAAGATTTTTTAAGATGGGTAAACTTTTTTATGTGAAGATAAATCACACATGCACAACTTTTTGTTGTAGGATACATATTGAATTTTCTAACCATTTTGATGTTTTAAGGCATATATGTGTGTTTTCACATTTTGAATTTGTTTTGCGAGATTGTGACATGAATGAGCCACCAAGATCTTCAAGGGGATTCATATCCAACATTTTATGTGAAATAGGGGATGACCAACAATTTTACAAGACATCATGCTTGGATGGTACATGCTTATTTTGTGGTTCTTTGCAACTTTTATCAACTTGTGAACATATGGATAGTACACATGCAATTGGAAATGAAATAGTAGATTACAAAAAAATTTAAGACAGTGACATATGCTCTAAAAGATGGGAAATAGGGTAAAAGATGTGATTTAGTCATTGAAAAGATTCCAGTGTATGAGTTCATGAAGATTTTTCATGAAAAGATTTCAGTGTATGAGTTCATGAAGATTTTTCATGAAAAGATTATTTACAAGTATGCAAGGCATACACATAGAGCTCCATGGCTGGATTTGCAATTCAAGTTGTGCAAGGATACATTTCTACTAGATACCATTGTTTCGGTTGTAGACTTCACATAGAACTACACACTACAACCACAAAATGAGGTGCAAGAAAAGTATTATACTTCTCAACAGGTTTCCATATTTGTTCACATAATATTGATGCATTCACCTACAATTATAGGGGATGACAGGAATATTTTGGAGTACCATTTTTACATCAACGATGATCGATCACATTCTACAGAGTTTGTATATGGTTGTTTTCAACTATTTTATGGAGATTTTGCTAACAAGGGCATAACATATCATCAACAGATTATTTGGTCATACAATTGTGCATCTCAATTCAAGAATGCATAGATGTTATATTGGTTGAGCAGGATGCATAGGTTGTTTAGAATTCAATATATGTGGAATTTCATAGAGGTTGGTCATGGAAAGGGAGAGCACGATGGTGCAGGCGCATGCATTAAAAGAGTCTTAGCTCATGAATAACTAAATTACAAAGATGGACCAATATTAATAGATACAAAATCCATCATCTAGTGGTGTAATGCTACAATGGGTCCAGGTAAAGAAGGTGAGTCTATGGTACATAGATTTTTTTAGTTGATAGATAATACTAACATTGCACCATATGAGGATTGTTGCACACTAATAGGATCCAATGAGTTGCACTCTTTTAGAAGCTTTGATGCAAGTTCATGGAGTATCCACACATGAAAAATGACATGCTATTATCCATCATGTGCAGAGGAAAATTGGGATGACTGTGAGTCAGCTGAATGGGTGGACAAATGGGATATACAAGTTTTGGACCCAATTGACACCTATTGTCCCCCACAAGCACTGGAAATGGTAGAAATTGATTCATCTATTGACTTTGACTGCTTGTCTGATCTAGTGCAACCTGGTAATATATATATTTATATATCTTTGTAATTTCAATATGTAACTTTATAACTTTTACCTAAGTATTTTTTGAATTAATGACTGCATTTTGTACATTTTTTATTGTAGGCCATGTTTTTGCTATTATTAAACTTGAAGACAATAAAGAAGGGACAAATTATTATTTGTGTCATTGTGTCCAAGCCAAACAAAAACTAGATCACTCAGTTATAGATGGTGAAGGTTTAGAGTACCATATCGGTGCAGTGATTGTAATCAGCACATGGCTTAGACAATATTCTATGAAGAACCCTAACGTGTGGTTATTTGAGGATTGACAAACAAAGAGGAAGATTCTTCACATCAAATGTCCACTTGATAAAATATGGTGAAAAACCACATAATAAGATTCTTTGGAAAGTTTGCAAGTTAGACCATGAAGCAATACTTGAGACATTAAAATGTAGAGCAGATCCAGTTGGTTCATTAGATTGAATAGGGAGAGAGAGAGAGAGAGAGAGAGAGAGAGAGAGAGAGAGAGAGAGAGAGAGAGAGAGAGAGAGAGAGAGAGAGATCAATTGGATCCAAATAAAATGTTGCAACCTCTTTCCCAAGACTGTCCACATGACAAGGTGGGTATTGTTATTATGTGTAAGTGATGAGATAAGTTTAAATCACAGATTTTATGTTTTGATTTGTTTAGAATCTAGATACATTATTTGAATTTATATTAGATTCTTTAATAGGATCCATTTTAAGATTAGTCATTTGAATAAATGAAAGTTTTGAATTTTTTGTTTACATCAAAATGTAATGAAAAAATATGAAAATTGTTAGAATGTGAATGCTTTTTGATGTAAAGTCATGATTGTGTGCATGTAACCAAAAAATTTAAACTGGCAAAAGCAAGGATATAATGAGAGAAGTTTCCAAGGCTCATCAAACCATTCAGTAAGCCACTTGATCATTGCTAGAAGCTCAAACAAATAATTCTTTGCATTTGGAACATTGTTACCAATAATGATATTATTGCTAACATGCTTTAATCTTTTTATTTTTTTGTCCATTGTAATTATTTTAGATAAACTCCAAATTTTTTATATATCCAAATCATAAAGTTATAAAATCAATCTTATATTTTTTTCAGATGTTGTCTATTTGGAAGCGTTAAGACCAAAGTGTATGATCTTTGGTTCACTCCTAGTCACAAGATTATATGTATGGCTTCAGGGGTCAAATCCTTTAAGGATGACCATAGGATGTTATGGTTGTTCCCTCTTAGTCTCAAGATTACAAGGTTTTGATTGTGTGAAAGAATCCACACCCTTAAGGATAATCATAGGTGGTTGATCAATGTTTGATTTGAGGTAAGATGAAAATGACAAGAGAATATCAAAGGAAGATCAAAGGCACATGACTACAAGACTTGATGAGAAATATACTAAAATACAAAGGTTGACACAAAACCACATTGACATGGTAAATCATTTACTCAGTGCTAATAATAAGATTGTAAGAAAGATGGAAGGGATTGCAAGAGAGAGGTAAAAAAAAATAGCAACTAAGAAATTAGATGAAGACTAGGAAAGAAACCAATGAAAGGCTAAAGAGATATCAAGAAAGTATAAGGAAGTTGGATGACTAGTGAAGAAGCTAGAGAAGACCGAGAGATGCCACTTGACAAGGTTATAATGAGGGTTCTACAACTAAGGAAGGAGAGTAATTAAATAAATCTAAATATAGGAGTATTTATGCTACTCCAAAACCCAAGAATCCAACATGCTATCACTATGCAAAATAGGGTCACACACCCAATGTATGCATGAGCAAGTTTAGTAAGACTAAAGTTACTCTTGGATTTTATGGCTACTCTTATAATTGCAATAAGTACAGACATCAATAAGTAAAAATCAAAGTTCAACAATTTGTGAGTCAATTAATTGGAATTAAAGAGAATTACAAGTTCCAAAAGTACAACAAAGGAACTAAAATAGAAAAAGCCCTATAGGCATGAAACATGTTGTAGAAGAAGCAAAGGAGTGCCACAATATGAAATATGTTTATGCATTGAATGCTCTTACTAATTACTAAGTGGAGTCAAACATGGCACTTCTAGGAATGGAACATTATGATATGGATCTTTCTTACAATATATTATTGAGGCTTTAGGTATAGGACATGGTGGTTGTGCAATTTATGTTCGTGTAAAACTCAATATTCACAATTCTGACCTCTTGAAAAAACTTGTTTTTGTGGATGGAGCTATGTTATGTGCACAATTACCTAAAATGCTTATTTATGATTATATCTTTTAAAACCTAGCTAGAGATGGGAAATTGATGCAAGGATGGTGGTGATGATACTTGTTTCTTAACACAAAAGCTCTCAAACTAGGCCAGGCTTCTTCTAAGCCTACCTAAGCATAACATATGCTATCCCTTTCAATTCTTTAAGGTTAGAGACAAGGTGAATGACCTATTCCTTGTGTCACTTTCACCTATTCTAGTTCTTTGTATTTACACCTTCACAAAATCACACAAAAACCCCCTTACACCTCACCACACAACACCTCGATCACCTTGCACCTCTAGGATATTTATCAACACCATCTCCCTATAAGCTTCCAAAGTCCAATTAAGTCACTGCCAATACAATACCTTCACTATTCATAAGGTTGTAGACACCTTAGAGACTTCAAAACACCAATACAAGCCTACCTTGGAATGTAGGTTAAAACTCAAATCCCTTAAATCATCTATCGATACTAAAAGTAGATTCTACTATCTTTTACCACACTTTTTTTTTTTCAATTCCAAAATATGAGATTTTGACTTGCTTATTCAAGCATATAATTCGAAGACTTAGGCCTATGCTATTAGGCATACAATCCTCACTCAGACTATAACTCTTAACAACCTCAATCAACTCTACCAAATGAACTTATATACTTCATTACCTCATTAAAGTCTTTCAAATTGCTGATGTTCGGCTCCCAATTATTGAGGAGATATTTGAACCGTCAAACCCTTGTATTGATGAGAATTTTATTGTTGATTACTATGGTTGGCTTCTAAGCTCCAATATCCTACCTTTCCTTCTCTTTCAAATGCCTCTTTAGTGTCTTATGAACAAAAGAAATCTCCCAACAAGCATGTAGACCATACACCAACTTCTACCACATTTTCTTTATTTTCAAATTGCTGATTCACTATTAATGTATGCAGCAACAAGTAACTTGCTGATTTATGGGCATCTCCCTTACAAGGAACAAGTTAAGGTGTTAACTTAGTAAGAGGAAAAACTAGAACAACCATGGAAATTGTTAATACCTTCCACTATCTCCACAAATGAGAATATGCAATCATTATCACACCATATTCTAAAAAATTATAGAATTTACTGTCTAAATAGCATGAATGAGAATATGCAATCATTATCACACCATATTCTACACAATTTGCTGATTGCATTTTTTTAGCAATTTTACACCTTTTCCATATTTTGCATTTTAAGTTCTAATATACTTTTCTAGGTACCTTAAAAGGTTTATCATCATCTTATAACATCTTAATACTATCATATATTCTATTTATGCCTTTGCATGACATTTTTCCACTTTTTATTTACTATGAGTCATAACACTTTAAACATGAAATTGGTCAACATGACCTTAATTTGAACACCTAATAACATGATATGAAACAACTAATTCATAATCTATCAAGACTCAAACCATACTAAATAAGATTCAAGATTCCATGGGAGATGGTTAGAGTGCCCTACACCAGAAGTTCTTGTTGAAGACATGGAATTTTAAAAAAAATATTAGGTTAATGGATGTCTTCGATTGCCAAGGTGTAGGATGGTGCAAAGTTGAGAAGAAATGATGGTGGCATTTATTCATCAAACCTTGTATACAACAATTTTTAAAGATCTCATTACAACCAACTAATTATAGAATAGTCAAAGAGAAGAGTAGACATGATTGTAGTCAGTGAATTTCACATTTGGCATTTGAATTTTTGAGGAGTTTGAAGGCATTTTTAGAATAAGAATAAATAAAAATTAGACTTTGGACAAAATTCAAGACTTTAAAAATCATAAACTCAAGCCTAAAGAGGTGTAATCTTGTAGATCTAGGAAAGAAAATTAGAATATAAGGAAATATCACACAAGTATTAAAGTGGTTAACTCAAATTCTATTTCTACTCTTCGCATTTCATTTCATGCGATAGAGAATTTTTAAGCACATACTTGATGATAAGAATAGATGACCATTAGTCCATCCTACTCTCCCACTACACGAATATTGAGTTGTGGAGAGAGATAGAACCAAACCTTGTAGTTAGATAAAGAAGTTGTTCCAAGACATTATTTTCATTTAAGTTGTTCTATTGTTATGAAATGGGTAGATGTTCACTATCAATTGTCAAGATTCAGATTTTGATCTTTAATTGCTAGTAATTTGGTGGATAAATTCTCTATACAACTAGGTAGTATGTTAGTTAATTTGAAGATGCTGCTAAAATAATAATTTTTCTCACAAGTTGAAATCAACTTGAAAGAAGAGGGAAAACCAAGATTATGGATTCCAACAAGAGAGTTGCCTTGGTCTTGGTAGTCAAGATTTAGGAGCATATAGATGGTCTATATTCCAGTGAGACGTATTTCAACAAGCTTGGTTACAAGTAAGAGATTTGAAGAGAAATTAATTAGTTCAAGACTAAATCATGACCTTTGATTTCTATAGGAATGCATAAATACTAAATCATTACAACCCAGATAGTAGTATTTGGATGTTTATGATTGAATTTTTCTATTATGAGTGTAAAAACTT
This sequence comes from Cupressus sempervirens, assembly GCA_028749045.1. Lineage (NCBI taxonomy): Eukaryota > Viridiplantae > Streptophyta > Pinopsida > Cupressales > Cupressaceae > Cupressus > Cupressus sempervirens. Next base: position 511,196,009 of record CM053788.1, on the reverse strand, counting down.
CAAAACACTGCCAAAAGCCTTCAGACACTTAGCATCAACTTTTAGATCAGAAAAATCATCATCCACCCCTTATTTTTATGTATGGTACTTGCAAAATGTCAAAAAATTACACTGAAATAGGTATATTTTATTGATTTGAAAGCAAGTTTACAATTGGATCTTCCCTCTTTGTCCATTTTTGAATGTCTCAAGCCTAAATAGGATGCTCCTAACCATTACACTCAACCATCAAATGGTTTGAGCCATTGGGACTCCTAAACCAAAAAGTTGGTTAGCAAATTGTAAAAGTTGTTGACAACTTTTAAGCTACTTTTGCCACTATAGCAATAAATGTTGCATTTAAACTTGATTAACACTTAGAAACCTTGTTAGGCTTCCAAACCCCTAAGAGACACCTAGAAAAATATGAAATGACTAACATATCATCCATTAGGACCAAATGATGCCCAAAGTTTATAAACACACCAAGGGGTCTTGTGTCCTTAACAAAATAGATGGGTCATAGGGAGATCATGAGATCTATCCCCTAACCTTATTACAAACATATTGATGAATGAAAGTTAGGTGCTCTACACCATAATTTCTAGTCTTATGACCCTTATTCCTATCATAGATGCAATAGTGATTGTCATTCCAAAATTTAGGTTTAACGTTGGGTTCATAAGGTTTATAGTTATATGATAGTGTAATGATCTTATTTGATATCAAAGTATTCAACAATAGTTCAAGTAAGTCTCCTAGAGGTGTACAAGTGTGCTTAGATTTGGAAACCCATGATGTTTTACCTCTACTAGAGTCATTAGATTTGTTTGAGTCAATATTCAAGTGGAGAAGCATATTGTTTTGTAGTTTGAATGTCATTGACCATTGGTCAAGTTGATGTCATTGGTCAAGTTGATCACATTAGAATCCTTCCTCATTTCTTCCATTTGTTTCATAACAACTTCTAAAGGTGAAGTTCCTCCTTTTGAATCAAGTTGTCAACATTGAGGTTGTGTGAAAATTTTACTCCTTGAGAGAATATATGCATGAAGCATTTATTTTCTTCTTGATCCAAGTTCAATTTCATGACCTTTTGTTAATATTTATCTTGTTGAAATTGTAAGATCTCTTCCATAGTAATTTCTAGATCTAGATCATTATCTTGTGAATTATGTCTAGTATGTTTTGAATTTTGGGGTGAAAGTGAACAATGTCTAGAAATTTAATTGGTAAATCTTTGATAAAATTGTCATGCTTCTTCCATATAGCCTTAAGTCAATTTCCTTGGTGAATCTTATATCTAGTTGTAACTGGAATGAAAGAAGATACAATAATTCAATAAGATAACTAGAATAGACTTGATTTTCAAACTAGGTTAGTAATAATTCCACTTTTCCAAAGTGATGATATAAAAAGAGAAAAAATGCATAAAATGTTGTCCTCTTGCATAAAATGCTATCCTCTTGCATTTTTCTCCACATTTTTTCATAACATCAAAAAAATAAATTAAATATTAGGATACCCATTTCGCTTCTCTATAATATATCAAAAGATGAGGTATGGTTGTTTTGAACCAAGTCTCTTCTGTTACACTATGGGCCACTTTTTAGGCATAAAAACTCCTCCATTTACAAAGGAAATATATGGAATAATTATTCCCCAACCATAAAACTTGGTAAATTTTATTAATATAATCATAAAGTGAGGATTCTTCAATTGGATTGAACCCATCAACTCTCTATATGTGTTTTTTATGAAACCCTCACCAAATAAGGCAAAAAACTAGGGCCTCTTCAAATCTGACTAAGAAATCACTTCCAAGACCTATTAGTTGATCCTACACCATGTTATTATGATTAATTTGATTTTTTTACATAAAACCATGGCCTCCCTTAGACAGATCTCTCGCTGCTATACCTATGACATCAAATTTAATGCATTTTCATGCACCCAAGCACTCCAAACTTGTCCAGTTGGATGATCAATGGTGCAGAGCACCAAGAAAAATAGATAGGTTTTATCATAGTTGTGAATTAGGAACAAGGTTGCAAAATGATGTAATAAGACCCATGATGTAAGGTCAATTAGACTTTAGGTGTCATTATAAGACAGAGTGCCAAATTGAACCAAGGGGTCAAAAATGAGCAATATAGGTGATTTTTCAAAGAAAAAACAATTTTTATATTTCTTAGAAGGTTATAAAGGTCCTTAGGGTCATTAGGTTAAGTTTTAGGCATCTAGGAGTTAAGATGTCAAAAATTGCAAAAAATTGCAAAAAATTGCAAAAGTTGTCATTGCAAAAGTTGTCTAAACAAAATTGCAAAAATGTTGAGAACTTTGTAGGAGTTTGGGAATTGGTGAAGCATTGAGCATTTGGAAATAAGTTATTTTAGTTTTGCTAAACCTTTTCCAAGTTGTAGAAGTGGAATCAAGTGGAAAATGTAAAAATTGCATTTTTTGTGCAAAGCTGCATTGTTGAAAGTTGTAAAAGTTGCTCAAATTTGCAACTTAGTGGAAAAAGGGTCGTGGGATCAAACTGTCTATACTGTTAGCTCTAGGTGGCCAAGTAAACCCTAGCCCCAAGCTTATCTCATCTTGTTGAGCACTTGAATGTTCTCAGGCACGCCAAATCGAAACGTCCCTACGGGTCACTAAAGGCCATAGGGCAGAATTTTTTGATGGGGCATATCTCAAAGTTTGTGTGAGGTATGGATATGATTCTAGTTCCTATAGGACCATGTTGCAGAGACCTACAATAAACTCTCTCACTTTTTGGAGATATTACTCTATTTTGATTTTGCGATGCCATCTCAGGTGATGCTAAAACTTGTAGTGTTGGCCAATACAAAGTTTCCTACTGCCAAATCTCTCTCACCTTTAATCATGGAATCAAACTATCTATTCCATTAGCTTTAGGTGGCTAGGTAAACCCTATCCCCAACCTCATCCCATTCTGTTGAGTACTTGAACATTCTCGGGCACACTAAATCGAAATGTCCCTAAGGGTCACTAAATGCCATAGGGTAGTGATCTTTGACGAGGTATATCTTAGAGCTCGTGTAGGGTATGGATGCAATTTTAGTTCCTATAGGACCATGTTGTAGTGAGATAAAATAACCTCTCTCACTTTTTGGAGATCTTACTCTATTTCAATTTTGTGATGCCATCTCAGGTGATGCTGAAACTTGTAGTGTTGGTTAGTAAAAAGTTGCCAACTGCCAAATCTCTCTCACTTTTTATTGTGGGATCGAACTATCTATTCCATTAGCTCTAGGTGGTTAGGTAAACCCTATCTCCAATCTTGTCCCATACCGTTGAGTGATCAAATATTCTTGGGCATGCTGAATTGAAATGTCCTTAAGGGTCACTAAATGCCATAGGGAAGTAATTTTTGACGGGGCATATCTCGGAGCTCATGTAGGGTATGGATGCGATTCTAGTCCCTATAGGACAATGTCGCAAAGACCTACAATAACCTCTCTCTCTTTTTGAAGATCTTACTCTGTTTTAATTTTGCGACACCATCTCGAGTGATGTTGAAACTTGTAGTGTTGGCCAGTACAAAGTTGCTAATTGCCAAATCTCTCTCACCTTTCATCATGGGATTGAACTGTCTATTTCATTAGCTTCAGGTGGTTGGGTAAACCTTATCTCCAACCTCATCTCATCTCCTTGAGTGTTCGAATGTTCTCGGACATGCCGAACCAAAACGTCCCTAAGGGTCACTAAATACCATAGGGCAGCGATATTTAACAAGGCATATCTCGGAGCTCATGCTAGGTATGGATGTGATTCTAGTTCTTATAAGACCATTTTGTGAAGACCTATAATAACCTCTCTCACTTTTTTTAGATCTTACTCTGTTTTGATTTTGTGATGCCATCTTGGATGATGTTGAAACTTGTAGTGTTGGCCAGTACAAAGTTGCCAACTGCCAAAACTCTCTCACCTTTCATCATGGGATTGAACTGTCTATTATGTTACCTCTGAGTGGCTAGGTAAACCCTATACCCAGCCTCATCCCATCCCATTGAGTTCTCAAACATTCTTGAGCACACCAAACTGAGACATCCCTAAGGGTCACTAAATGCCATAGGGCAGTAATCTTTGATGAGGCATATCTCAAAGCTTGTGCAGGGTATGGGTGTGATTGTAGTTCCTATAGGACCGTATTCTAGAGACCTACAATAACCTCTCTCACTTTTTGGAGATCTTACTCTATTTTGATTTTGCGACGCCATCTCAGGTGATGTTGAAACTTGTAGTGTTGGCTAGTACAAAGTTACCAACTACCAGATCTCTCTCACCTTTCGTTGTGGGATCAAACTGTTTGTTCTGTTAGCTCCAGGTGGCTAGATAAACCCTATCTCCAATCTTGTCCTATCTTGTTGAGTGCTCGAATGTTCATGGGCACGTCGAACCGAAACGTCCCTAAGGGTCACTAAATGCCATAGGGTAGCGATATTTGATGGGGCATATCTCAGAGTTCGTGTAGGGTATGGATATGACTCTAATTCTTATAGGACCATGTTGCAAAGACGTACAATAGCCTCTTTCAATTTTTGGAGATCTTACTCCATTTTAATTTTGTGATGTCATCTTGGTTGATGTTGACACTTGTAGTGTTGACTAGTATAAAGTTACCAACTGCCAAATCTCTCTCACTTTTTGTCGTGGGATCAAACTGTCTATTTTGTTAGCTCTGGGTGGTTGGGTAAACTCTATCCCTAGCCTCATCCTATCTTTTTAAGCACTCAAACATTCTTGGGCACACCAAACCAAAATGTCCCTAAGGGTCACTAAATGCCATAGGGCAGTGATCTTTGATGGGGCATATCTCAGAGCTCATGCGAGGTATGGATGTGATTCTAGTTCTTATAGGACTATGTTGTAGAGACCTACAATAACCTCTCTCTCTTTTTGGAGATCTTACTCCATTTTGATTTTGTGATGCCATCTTAGGTGATGCTGAAACTTGTAGTGTTGGCCAATACAAAGTTGCCAACTGCCAAATCTCTCTCACCTTTCGTCATGGGATCGAACTATCTATTCTGTTAGCTCTGAGTGGCTAGGTAAATACTAGCCCCAACCTTGTCTCATCTTATTGGGTGCTCGAATGTTCTTGGGCATGCCGAACTGAAACATCCCTAAGAAAGATAATGACACATTAAGGGGCTTACAAGAGTTCATAAGTTTCTATTTATCTCCCCCACATTGAAAATATCATGGAGAAAATATGGTGTGATGTGTAGAAGGAGAAGATTCTAAAGGGCTCATAAATTTTTGTCCTCGTCATAACTCACGATCTTAATGGTTAATTAGAGGTAGGCTTAATATGGCACATATTCTAATGTGCCATAGGTTTATAAGATTGTGTTAAAACTATCAAAGGAATGATGGAGATCACTATTTTGCATCATTATGAGGGTTTCTCAAGGATCTTATCTTATGTAATGTCATATTTGTGAATAGCAAAGAATACATTCACTACCTCTTGCATTATCATTCAAAAATACCAATCACATTAACATGCTCCTAAATGATAGATTTGTAAACTGTGATGTTTTTTAGTGCATTGTCTTATATTGAATAATGGTTTAGATCCTTTAAAGAAGTGTGCTTTTGATAGTTGTGGGTACATGTGACCCTCACCAATGTATGATAGTTTCATGAGAGGCAATAAAAAAAGAAGTCAAAGTAAATAGATATATAAAGTATGAAAGTATATTTTAGAATGACAATAAGTGAATAGACTCTACACAATGCATTGAGGATAGTTTTCCAAAGAGAGAGCCAAGAAACTCATAAGATATATGCAAATAAAGAGTAGATAATGGTAAATAAATATCAAAGTAGAGAACATTTTTTGAATATGATAGGGAATGACTATGTTTTTGTGTTACATTCCAAGTAATGATTAGTTGGGATGTATGTCATAGACTAAGGGGGATGATATTCATGTAAAGGGTTTCAGATAAAAGGCTACTATAATTTTCAAAACAATGTTAATGATAATCAATGCATAAGGTAAAGGCATTACAAAGGAATGAGATCAAAGGAAAATATTCAAGGCAACAATAGTCAGTGTGATGAAAAACTTTTTAAACCTTTGTAGTAGTGTAACTATCAACATCTCTAGAAAAACTCTTAAATCTTTATCAAAATTCTAATTTCCATGAAAACAATGACATGGTATTAAACTTAATATTCATGTTCATTTCTAGGGCTTTGTGGTAGGGTTAAAGAAAGTGAAATTGTTTCCTATGTAGATAGAATAAGTAAAAGAATGTCAAGTGGCAAAGTATGATAATGACAATCTTTAAAATCATTCTAACTTTTCTTTCAACTAAGCACAACAATAGTGCTCGATCCAAACAAGTGAAAAAGTACATGTGAGAAGCCTACATAGTAGTTATGTGCAAATGGAATAGATGTGTCCAATTGAGATCAATGATTGATTAAAGTATAATGAAAAACCTCTTAAAAGCTAGTTTACTACTATATCACATATATTATAGTCATATGGTAAAAAGCATGGAGAACCATTATGGTAGAGGTATATAAGAACTAATTTAATGGATCATATGATAGCGAATTTAACAAAAAATAAGACATAGTGAGACAACAATCTTAATAAATCTAGTAATCATGTGTAATAGAATAGAAGACATTTAGTACTATTTATAGTAGGAGTAACAAATTAAAATGTTTCAAGGATCTTTTAACAAAACACCTAGTTTTGTACATGCAAGATGACTCACAATCAAACACTACAATGAGTTGTAAAGTTGTGAGTTAGTTCATAAAGGGATAACCATGAAGGAACAATCACTATTCTAAAGCTATGAAGAGGAGCTCCAAATGCCATTTAGGTGGTGTTAGTTTGGTAGTTTGAGGAAACTTATTATCTACTCCTATTTTTTCAATGTTGAACTCTATTAGAATAAATTTACAAGTTTCACCTAGCATGAACTAAGAATTCAACAAAGGCTTTCAAATATTTTTTCATACATGTTAGTGCACTAGTGATATATTGTGATTTTGAGGCTACACTATATCAATATATTATTATATTGTTATGATGAATGGTGATCTAATGAATAAGAACCTAACAAATCTAGAGGTCCAAAGATGTGCAATTGTCATAGCATTAAGGATAAGACATTGAAATAGTGAGGGTTTCCCTTTGGAGAATGTGATAGTTATAACATTATGGCAATAGTAGTGTTAAAGAAGATGACAATAGGTGCTCCAAAATTCATGGCCTAAATGAGCAAAGGGATTCCAAAAGATGTCAGAACAATGAAGTTCATGGTTGTCTTGTTGGTGATGTGAAAGATGATTTGTCTAGTAGACAAAGTGTCAAATTGAAGAAGTTAAAGAACAAAAAGGTTTAGGAAAGTAGTTTGTCACAGATGAACATGGGGCATGCATCCCATTATCTTAAAGCACTGGCATAATACACTTTTAAGGATGTTAATGCCATGAAAGTGGAGCCTTAAGCCAAGAGACATGGATTGAATGAGGTCAAGCAATAGATATATGAAAGTTCTTTGTAATAGCTAAAAAAAAATTAGATACTTGTAGCCTCTATATTCACCATGCATTAGTTATAGTTTGTGACCAAGTTTTGAAAGGTTTTGTACATTTCTTCAAAGATACCTGTCTACTGCCAGTTTTGGAGTTGTTTATCATGGAAGGGCTGCAAGTTTTGTCTCCACCATGGAAATTCCATGGTCTTCTAGATTTCAAGGCTATAGACCTTAATGTATTATATTATGCAAGAAAGGGCCCTGAAAGTGAGTGTAAAGAATTCTTTGATGAAGCCCTAGGCAAGCTGAGCAATGCCCACCTAGGGACTGTCAGCAAAGAAAGAGCTCGAGAGAAAATCTTGAAGAATGAAGAATTTCCCCTTTGAGGGATTGAAGAGGGGTATGAGGAGGTTATAAATTGTGGAGGAGGAGTCTTGATGAAGTGTGGAAGGTGTCTTAAAAGTGGGGACAACAGGCAACCATGAAAACCCTACCAAACCCTCAATTTTGCTATTTTTGTTGTACAGCTTGTATGCACCTTGAGACCCTAAAAATCCTTGAGCATGGGTCCAATGTATCAATTTTTCTTAAGGATAGAGGTGTTGAAACTCTAAGACAAAGGAGCTATTAGCTCTAGAAATCTAGGTGGAGGCCTAATTAGGGGCTCTCCTTGTAGCCCTTTTCTAAAGAAATCTTGAAATCAGGTACAAACCCATTGTTGTTATCCATTCAAGCGTAGTACAAGTGTTCCAATAACACCTCAAGACATCATGGAAACCTTGGTTGGACTAGGAAGTGCTATGGTACCCTAATAGACCTATAAAACATTTGGAGAGGTACTGTTCCTAGAAGAATAAGGGAGTGATGCTGCAAGTTTGGATCAATTAACCTGGTGAGGAGGTTGGGCAAGGTCAGGGGATGTTCTAAGTAGCAAGAGATCCTATAGACCACATAGGTGTACAAAAAACAAAAAGATCCACATATAATAGACAAGGTTACATGGGGACATGGGTACTTGGGGTACTTATGGTATGAGTATGGGTACGGGTATAGGTACAAATATTTTTTATAATAGGGTATGGGGGTACTTGGGTATGTCAAATTTTTTTTTTAATTATACTTTTATACTTATAAAAAACTTGAATTTATGAGTCATGACAATGTTTTCAAATCAAGAACAATGATAAAGTTTGCAAATGTAATGTATTGTTTTTAGTTTTAGATTTGTTATATGTTTGTAATAATAATTTATGATAAATGTTTAGATGCGTAACATAGAAGGCAAGCTTTAAACATGAACAAGAAGATCATAAATCATATGACAATGAAATATTGCAAATGATAAATTTCTAGCTTTAACACTGATAAAGTTTATTGTTGATTAATATTGTATCAAAAATTCAAATTGATTAGGTATTGAATTAAGCTTGATAAACAAATAACAGAGAAGGAAAACTTTAAACGTGAACAAGATCATAAATCATATGACGATGACATATTGGAAATGATAAACTTATGCTTAAACAGTGATAAAGTTTATTGTTAATCAATATTCTATCAAAGTTTCAAACTGATTAGGTATTGAATTAAGCTTGATAAGCAACAAGCTGATACACAAACAAAAAATTGAAAAAAAAATCTGAAATCTCAATCAAGGTCCTTAGCTACGATGCTCTCTACCAAGTACCCTGTACTTGGGTACATGGGTATGAGTATGAGGGGTGTGGACCATACAAGTACCCATGCAACCTCATAATATATTATGATAACCAGTAATGTTATACATGAAAAAACATATAATATATTAGGATAACCAATAATGTCAAACATGAATGAACATATAATATATTATGTTAACCAATAATGTCATACATGAAGGAACATATAATATACTATGATAACCAATAATGTCATACACGAACAAACATATAATATAAAATGATAATCAATAATGTCATACATCAACAAACATAATATATTATGATAACCAATAATGTCATACATGAACAACCGTATCATATATTAACCAATAATGTCATAAGTCTAATAATGTCATGCATCAAATAAATATCATACATCAAATATAAAATGTCATATATACATCAAATGTATATCAAATATGTTCACTAACATAAAATCCAACATATACGTCTGTTGATGCCTATACATGTATGTCTATCAACTATATCTTCTCTTTCCCACGAGGAGAAGGAAACAAATCTCTAGAGGTCTTTGATCGTCCTGTGGAGGGAGATGGTAGAAATGATGGGGTCTTCCTCACATGCTCACTTGTCCTCTTGTTGAGGCTCTTCTCTAACTCGAGCTAATACAAAAAGAGTAGATATGGATCAATAATTATGATACATTGAAATCAAATATATGTACACAAAAATTTAATTATTTTCTTACTGCCATCAAATAGTCACTCTATAAGTCCACCTCGAAGGCTCATGGATGATTGGGTGTAACAAGAACCTACAATAATTCAATCAATATAATCACTTATAAATAACATTATAAATTTTGATACTAACTATTATAAACAACAACTAAAACCAAGAAAATTCTTTCATACCTCAATCAATGGCTATGAACTAGCCATAGCTGCAACCACTCCACCATCGACCGACTGCCGAAGATGAAGAGGAGTCTCAGATATCAAGAGCTACATATCATACAATACACGTTACATGTAACATGAAACATGAAACAAATATAATCAAATGAATTAAATTAATGTCAAACAAATGTACCTCTACGAAGCTCGTATCACGTCTAGGCTTGGAGTCCGTAGTGAATGTCGACGGTCTTATAGAGAACTGATGCACATGCATAATTTTTTTTGTCAATCCTTTATATGATTACTTAATAAATATATGATTAATTTAAATGATTAAATTGATACATACCTCTAGACTCGTCGATGGGATGAAAAATGGGGCTAGGGGATTGCTACTAGGGCCGCCAACACTTTGACCTTGAATTTTGAACAATGTCAATACATGCTAATTAATTAGTCATTCACTATACATATGAAATGTGATCAAATTATTTTATTATAATTGTAATTTACTTGTGTGTCAATGTCAAATGTCTCATTCAGAAATTGATTAGTGACGAGCTCATCATCCTCACTATCTCCAGCATGACTGCCAAATGTGCATAAGGATTTGCATGATATGCACATGTGACCACGATGTGCAGAAGGCTCCTCCTCAACTAATGGACTCATGCAATGAATGAGGGTCTATGTCAAAGCATTAATAGTCCCTAGAGTGTTGGCCTCTACATTTTCCTTCACAACTGAAGGAATAGTCACATGCTCAACCTTTGGCTTAACCATGGGTGCCCTAACTACATTAGCATCATGACATTACCCCGGCCTCTCAAATGATAACCCCCCACCTCTACCTTGAGATTCTAATATATTAAAATAATTGGGGATCTCCCCAAAGAAAAACTCACAATACAATTTTCTTAAGAAATACATTGGGACCTTGTGATTATTGCAGGGAGGGCATAAAAAACCATCCACCATCTATCCCAAAAATTATTCTTAATACCATCTTGTATGCACCAATGGATGGGGAACCATTTAGTTTCCTCTTTAACAATATTTTGTTCACCAGGATTTCTAAACAATACACAAATTCTACCTTTTGGTATTTCTTTCTTTTTTTACATCTTCATATGATAATTTGTTTGCGTAATATCTTTTTTGTTCATCCCTCTTAACCTGCCAAATTTCCAACTTACCACTAATAGAAGCTACGTGGGTCTTAATGGACTCGAGGGAGGATACTAATTGAGCTCTCATTGGATTGGTTTGTCTAGAATCTTTCAACCTACCAATGAGTGCTTCTAATTCATTTTTGCCTCTTTCTATTTCATTTATTATGTTTTCTTGTGTGCCAAAAGGAGGTCTTCTAATTGGTGCAGGATGCAGAATTTGTTGTTCTTGTTGTGGAGGGTTTTGATTCTCATCTTGTTGAGGGTTTTGGTTTGGATCTTGTTGAGGGTTTTGGTTTTGATCTTCTTGGAGATTTTTTGGTTCATTCACATTTCCTGATAAGAAATCAATTGAAATCTAAATAGATAAGAAAATTTAAAGAAAAATTAAAAAAACCTACAAAACAATACAAAAAACATATAAAACAATGCAAAAAGAAGGTTAGACAACATACGGTGTGCTCTTGATCTCAAACTTCGACAACAATAAGGCATATTGATAAGGCAGGTGGTGAAAACTTTCAATTTGTTTAATCTGTCTACGTGCTACGAGGAGGGGAAGTAGGGAAATGGAGAAAAAATTGAATGGGCTACAGGTATGCATCCCATTTATAAAAATTTGAGTTTTTCAAAAGTGCGTGCGTGCTATAACGTGTGCGCGCTATTGAAAGTTAGAAAAAAAAAGATGTAACCTTTTTGGCACCACAACTTGGTGCATTTACCCTAATATATTACTAGATTATATAATAATAATAATAATCATATATATTACTATATTATATTTAATAATAATCATCATCATAATAATCATAATGTGTAACGTCCTGCTAAGGGATCCAAAAGAATTAACCTGAAGTTTCACTAAGTTTGGTAGAATTTTTTTTATTTTTTTGAAAATGAAAGTTAAAACATACACATAGTAATGAAAGCAATAACAACATCCAACTGAAAGTATACATAAACATACATAACAGGTTACATTCCTTAAGGATCCCTTAACATTGAATCAATACCATTAAATTAACAAATATTAATTCCATCTAATACCACATCCACATGAAATAATAATGAAAAGTCCAATGTTCTTAAACAATATACTTTGTTCCAAATGCCCCATAGTAAATTACATTTTAGAATGCTCAATCATCCAATGTACATGCCACAGGGTATGAAAGGCTTAAAAGAATATACATGTGCAAAAATACAGTACATCATCCTATTCCGATCCATGATAAAAATGCAATAAAGTAAATGAAACCATATTCCATACATGATACATCCATCATCATAAAAGATATAACATCCATCGTAAAAGATAACCATATATCATAACACCTAATTATATAAGTGCACGGTTCCTCCCAACCGTAAATAGCATCATTAGACCGTCATGGGTCCTAGCCATCCCTCCATGTGTAACATCCAAAGTTATCGAAGAGATCATTGATAATATCATAGTAGGAATGTCACTCCTAAAACATAATACATCATATGTAGAAAGAAATCTAACATGCTACAACATATGCATAAGAAATCTAATCATGCAAATAAAGCATAGGAAAAGTAAATAACATCATCTATCATGTGCTAATCATCAATATAAGGATATGTGTCCATCATCATAATCCAAGAACAAAATGAAGATAAGTGCCAACAAAGAATGCTTCAGCCATGGTGTCTCAGATGGATCTCAAATGGTAAGAGTGAATAAGCACTACCACCCGACCGCATGAAACCTAAATGGCCCACTCCCACTGCGCTAAGGAGATAATCTCAAGTCCCAAACAGGCTATCAAATTACAAGCACAAATACTCTCTAAGTCCAGGAATCCTTAAAGTATACTAATTCAAAGGTTCCAACACAAACTGACATCTACTCCTAGAGGCACACAAGACATGTAGGAACGTACTATGTAAGTGGGAAAGTGTCATCACATGGATCATGCTAGAGTTACCCTGGTAGTCTCTCTATAGACCCCGGCCCCCTAGTGATCCCTATGCGGCCACTAGTATCCTCTCATACTGACGGTGCATACTATAGAATGCAAGGTCACAACCAAGCATTCTCTCTACTCCCATCCTAGTCTGTACTAGCACTCGAGGCATGGGCGAGAATTTTTTTTTATCTTATTAGGTTCATTTAAGTCAGTATTAGGTGTAATGTTTTCTCTTATTAAACAACTTACAATAAGTTACCCTGGTAGCCACTTAGGGCCTTGACCCCCATTGCAAGCCACTTCTCGACACTACAAGTAGATAACCTACCCTAGGCTCATGGAATCATAAATCACAAAATCACCACAGTCCTATACAAGCAACTAGAAAAATACCAAAAGATAATCCACAATAAGAGCATCAAATCTCCATGAGCAACTAAAAAGCATCCATTGATAATCATGACCACAACAGTTCTCTATTGGCAACTGAAGGTATCAATGATAATCGTAATATCCATTGATCCTCATTGAGCAACTGTATAGTATCTCAAAATAAATCACAATATCCATTGGTTCTTAACAAGCAACCAAAAAGGCATATCAAGAAAATAATATTGATCAAAGACTCCAAAATGGTTGAGTCAAAACATGTCACAACATGACATCATCCAGATCAGATAAACACTTCAGTCCCATCAAGGTGACTAGAAAGTAATCCAAATACAACTGATCGATAACTCATAAATGGTTACATATATCACAACTTACACAAGAAGACTAGAAACAATATCAATCAGTAAACCACACACACCATAGAGCATGCCATCACATAACCATGGTAGCGTTTAAAAAAAAGATTGAGATCAAAAAACATCATCATAACATCACAAATCATAATTCCCTGTGCCTCTGGTAGACATCTTATAACTGGTCAACAACTAGTCAACCCAAGAACCCAAAAGTGTTAATAATTAATATTTAAAAAGTGTTAATATTTAAAAAGTGTTAATATTTAATAACATTAACTATTAATACAACACATTAAAAAAAAAAAAAAAAACATAATAACATACTCACCTGTGAAATGCAGGCTTGCCGCAGGTACATAATACCCTGTTGTCGTAGGTCTACGCCGACAGAAGGTACAAAGTACCCCTGTCGTCACAGTGCCTACGACGACAGGTACTCTGCCACGCACAAGGCCATGGGGTATGGGTGCATCCCTCCCATTTAATTTTTTTAAATTTTTTTTTTTTTTTATAAATGTTTTTCAATAACGTTTTCAACATTATATATATATATATATTTAAAATAAAACGTTTCTTCAAAATGTTTTTGCATACAAATTTTTTTATAAACAATTTTTATTCGCAGGGACTTGATCTTTTACTATAATGTTTTTTTTTTCTCACATTTTTTTTTTATAAAAAAAAATACTTTTATTGATAATGATTTCAGCCTATAAATATATCTATAAGTTTCCTCTTAACAACTAGCTATATATCGAGATCAAGACCTATTCATGCATGGAATCCTCAAAAAACATTCAGAAAACACGAAGAAGACAGGAAGTGGAAGAAGCGAAAATAGCATATGCAAAATCACAAGTGTCTACCTAGACACTGATGCTAATTCACTTCTCCTCAGAATCTGCAGAGCAAGCTCCTTCCTTCTCCAACATTTGCGGATCCACCCAAAAATACTCCCCAAGCTACTAGGAGTGCTTGAATATAAGGACCTCTAAGGAAGCACCTAGAATGTCTCTAGAAACAACTAGAAGATGAGATAAGTGTTCACAACTAAGCATGAACCTTTTCCAACCTTCTAGATGAGTCACAAGGTTGTAGACACCATGTGCTTAATTTGTGTGCTAACTCCTGCACTGTAGACATACGTGCTTTCAAGAGGTGCGCATACTCCCAAGTAGACTTATAACTTTTATTTTAATTCTTTTATTATTTTTGTTATTATTATTTATATATTTATTTATTATTATTTTTAATTATTAATTATTAATTTCTTTTATTTAGTTCTTTTACTCAATTAATTTCCCATTTAATTAAATAAAATCAAAAGATCAAAATATCATAAAATTATATTAATTTTTCCCAAAATAATTAAATCTTTTAATTTAAGACTTAATTAATAGAAAATTCACCATAGACGTCCAAAATAAAATATGAAAACCCATCATAGAACAATCCACACAAAATCAGTCTAAGGGGTTAAAATCATGAATTACGTCATCTGACGCATTCAAAAGGTAAAAAATCTCAGATACTTGTCCTACCTTTCTAAGACAAATTGTTTAAGGGTTTAGGATTTGGACTTGAGAATTTATCTCCCCTCTCTTACCATTGAGATAGTGCGATAGGGTATGCTCATCCTGGCAATTCAGGGAAGTCAATACCCGGTACCTGCAACCTGCATAAAATCCATGCATGTACATACTATATATATATATCTATATATATATATATATATATATATATATATATATATATATATATATATATATATATATATATGCTAAGCTAAACAAGCAATGGTAGGAAGTGGTGCATCGTGTAAATCCCAACTAGCAGGTGACGACTCCCTTCCTTAACCACATCAAAAATGCCATACATAAAGAGAACAAACACGCACACCATACACATGCAAGTATGGGGTAAGTATCCATAAGAAAACACATGTGATAATAAACCATCTAACTAATCATCATCAATAACTGAAAATAATGTAATAATCATCATGTATACATGAAATGTAGAGTCTAAGTAATCTTATCATATATCACTAAATCTATAGCACAATATCTGATAGTCTCAAAACAATGCTACTAACCATCAACATAAAACTAGCCTAACAGAGTTTGGCCATGATAGCAAAAATGCATCTAGAAAAATGTAAACTAGGGCAAGCACTACATAATGATCATATATATTAATAATAATAATATAATATTACTATATCTAATAATAATAGTCAATAATAATAATGATGTCCATACTTACCAAATTTTTGTTTCCCTCAAAAATTTGGGCTAAGAATATTTGGAAAAGATTTTGGCTGCCACTTTTTGGGTACCCGATTTCACATTGGGTACTCGATAAGGCTTGGTATTTACCAAACTTGTTTGGTCAACTCAAAAAAACGTCTTTGAGATAGGTTTCAGTGACATTCAAACTCTGAGTAGCCATCTGACAATATTTTTTCATCAAAATTCAATGAAATAAAAAGAGTTTTTTTATAACACTCTCAAGATTCGATTGATATAATTGATCTCAAATTTTGAGTTCAATAAGTATTTATTAGTTAATTTTTAATGAAGATGTTTGCAAACTACTGATTGACATACTTATTGAAAAATAGCTATAATTTTCAAATGGTATCATATTTTTGAAATCTAAAAGTTGTGTCACATTCTATGCTTTGCCTAGTATAAGAAAGATAAATAAATAAATTTTTTAAAGTTTTCAATTAGTTAAGGTGGTCAGACATGAAATTTTTTTTTATTCTGGAAAAGTTATAATAGAAAATTCATATTTAATTATTTATTTGGATTAAAAATACTCAAAAATATGTGTCACATCTATGCATTAGTCTACTTTATTTTATCTATAATTATGTTTAAAAATATTATCATTTGATTTGAGTAAGGTGGTTAGATATATGCTTACTTTTTATTTTTGCCCTAAAATTTTTGTAGTACTGTATTAAAATCCAAAATTTTGATAGATCAAATAATTATTTCTCTAGATGAGGCCTAGTAGTTTAGAAATTGCATTCAATTTCTTACAGATTCTTTTCTTATAACTTTTTAATATGAAGCCCATAACTACATTAAAATTACATGTCAAGTTAACATAACCCTAATTTGCTAGTTTTTCACTACCACTTAAGGCCATAGTTTGGTTGACCATGATCTTGCACATACCCATGAAAGAAAACTATGTTGAACAATAAATATGTACCCAAAAAATGATCCTCTAATCAAAAGTATCTTGTGAAAGATATTTTCCTTGTTAAGAGTCTATTACAACCGTATAGTCTCTTGGTCCTTGTTAGAGAACTAGACCTTGTTAGAAGCCTCAACCCTATTAGAAGTTGATATATACAAATACAAAATGTATGCAAGATGAGCCCACTACCCAAACATGCAATATACAATGCAATTCTTCCATACAAAGAGATAGAAACAAAAACATCTTTACATTATTGATGATATCTTGAATATCTAATATTGCCTTTGGTGCTCATCAAAAAACTTTATCTCAATTCATATTCCTCTAATCATACATCATAATTCACATATCAATAATACCATGCACACTAACAACCTTTCCTTTATACCTTGATAATTACAAATTACTACCCAATCAGCCTTCATGTCTTTATACACTTTACAAAACATAAAATTAACTTCTACTGATTTAGAGTTAACATCTAGGATGTTGTCCCTAATTAATTAAGTAATTATTTCATAAAGAAAATAATTCCTTAACCCAAAATAGCCATTTATTTGTCTTGCTATGTTCTTCCTGCATATTGTTATGACTAATAATTTGTCCATAACTTTTTCTGTATTGTCTTTACTAACCTGCAAACTTGAACATGTCATTCTAACTATCTTAGGTATCTGTACCTAGCTTCGCACATGTCCATATTGCCTCTGTGAACTGTGCTGATCAAAACTCTATCTGTTTTGCTAGATAAGCTAAGTGATACTTAGACAATTTTCTAAGTACAACTATCATAACTCAATCTTCATGAGTTGCACTCTTCACACAAATGATATGTTGCCATAAATGACAACATTAAATATTCTAACCTAGCCAAATTGCCAACAGACATCTCCTTGATAAATAGTTTCAACTTCCTCCCATATGTCATGAGAGGATTTCCAATACATAACTTTAATAGAAACATCCTTGCTAAGACCACACAAAATGTCAAACTTTTCTCTTTTCTCAGTAGGATATGTAGGGATAGTAGAAGGAAAATTTCATTTATTGATTACAATTTCCCAACTGTTAACATCCAGAGAATTTAGGAAAGTCCCTGTCATAACTTTCTAGAACACACAATAGTTCCATCAAATAGAGGGGCTCTTTTCAAAGAAGCACCTTCAACTTGAGCCATGAAAGCACTTCCAAGATTCCATAATCAATCCTTGGGACAAACCTATATGTGACCCTATGCTCTATTACCAATTGTTGGATGTAGATTCATTTTGAAAGTGGGAGGGAAGGGGTGGGGTGGGCATGGATCAAAGTGAAAATATTTTTACAAGAAAAATAACTTTTTGATAGATATGTTGGCAACAACAACCAAGATATCTTAAAGAACTAACTTCTTATATGAGGAACAATGCTTTTGCCAAAAAAAAAAAATGGACTCAAATAGTATAGTTTTAAACATAGACAATGACAAGATGGAACAATGATATGTCAATGAAAGAAGAACTTAAATAAGACAAGAAAAATAACCTTTTGACAAATACAACCAAGATTTATTAAAGAACTAAATTCTTATATGAGGAACAACGCTTTTGCTAAAACAAATAATGGGATCAAATACTGTGGTTTGTAAACATAGACAATGACATAATGGAACAATGATATGTCAATGAAAGAAGAACTTAAACATATAGGGAACATTATAAAACTAGAAGATAAACTTAATTTTGCAATGTAAAACTGAAGACCAATGCAAAAGTTATTGGATTGAGATAAAAACTAAGTTACCAGATTCTTTCCAGCAACCTTCAAAGTTTGGTCTTTGTCATATTCTCCTCAAATTTGCCTACAGAGCCATAGATTCACTCTGCAAATTCTATCAAAGGAACTCTAGCAGAATTTGGATCAAATTTTTAAGAATTTTTTGCCCAGAGACTAAACCTAGGTAAAATTTGGTCTCAAAACTTTTTTTTGCTTTTTTAAAAGTTTTTTTTTTTTTTTTTTTGCCTAATTTGGTCTTTTCGATCCTCCCAACCATAAAAGTGACCACTAAAAATGCCAAAAAAGATGGTCTATATGTCATTTATGCATTTGTGAGTGAAAATGAAAATGAAAACTTGCTCATAGAGGAATTCCAAATTGACAATAGGTGAAATCCAAATTGACTATTATAAAAGATTTTTTTTTTAAAAATGAATGAAATCTTTGAATCCAGGACTTAAAGTCTAAATCTCAACTTTTGATCTCTAGCCTTGTAAAAAAACCTCTAACTTGACAATTCCTTTCATTCTCAAATTGTTCCCATGTCTTGAAAATATGTACCCAAATCTCAAACTAGCATCCATACCGAGATTCAAACAGGCAACTTAAGATAAAATAAAATAGCTGTAAAATGACATAGGAACTTAAAAATACCAACACAAAAAATAGGAGATGATTTCCATAACACTAACAACAAAAAAAAGAAAGAAAATCAATGAACTTTTATTCCTTTATCAATGATCCTCGTCCTCGTTATTGATAACACTAACAACAACAAAAAGAAAGAAAATCAATGAACTTTTATTCCTTTATCAATGATCCTCGTCCTCGTTATTGATAACATCTATCTTTCAAAGACCTATTATTGAAAGGAACCTTCAATTCTTAAATCCAATTTAATAAATAAAAAACATAATAACAACCAAAAATAAAATGTTACAGCTAGAATAGACTTTAAAAAGGGCATCATGTCCTAAATGAAAACTGTTGAATAATTCAAAATTATTGGTTGTTAAAGACATCACGAGGTTAATTTTTATGTATGGCTGGGGTTTCTTCTGCTAACATATACACAGCTATCCTCCATTCAAATTGTCTAGTTGACCAATTTTTAAAGAATCGAAAACATACTGAATTTTTCTCAGCGTTTGATTTTTATGATCTGCATAATTTGTAGTCGAAAACAACAAAAAAATTATGTTTTCATAAATCTAGAAAAAATAAAAAATTTAACTTTATTTTGTTTTTAGCACATTATGAATGAAGATTAGCCTATCCCATTATGAACTGGGAAGAACAATGGATAGTGGTTGGAGTGAAAATAATGCACCATTTAGCCAGTTCCCATAAATAATGGCTCCAACAAATAATTTCATTAAATTGTAATTTTTAACATAAAGACAGTTTGACATGAACCATTTTTTAAGTTTTTTTAATTTTTAAGAAGACCTCTTCAAAAATGAAATTATTCATCATGGTCACCTAATAATAAATGAATATTAGATTTCAATTTCCAATGCACATGTTACAGTTGCATTCTTTAGTTATTAATCAATGTTGTACTTTCACTTTTCTAAATTCTCACAGAGCGCTCATCCACTTCGTTATTCAAACATACCCAAATCATAAGCAATTATAAATGTTGGATTTTCACTTTTCCAAAGTACAACTATAACATATGCCAATGTCTTCCCAAGCACAATAAGCATTGGAAGTCTAAAACTAGTCAATTCTAAAGAATTGCAAAGCAAATTCAAGCCTTATACAACAAAAATCACAATAAAGTTTGATTTGTTTACATTTCTTTACAAGATATTCTTCTAATCATTCCTTCTACTTATACAAATCAATTTTAAAATTTGGTCTGTATTTTTCTTAGTCGCCTACCCATGCGACTACCCATTCAGATTGCAAGATTGCAGGTTGGTCCCATTTATGTATGAAAAATAGAAACAAGAAAGTAATGATTCTAGCATGCAATAAATTTTGAACTTAAAGAGTAATGTGTTCATTATAACTGCCCCTTATGAGAAAGTTTGCAGTATTATGAACATTTCAGGTCCTCTTTATTTAATAATTAGACTCACATCAGAAAACAACATACAATTCAAATATTTATTTAATAATCAGACTCACATCAGAAAATAATATACAATTCAAATATTAATAATTTGTTAATCTACACAAACAATAAACAATTCAAGTATTAATAATTTGTTAATCTACAAAACCAATATACCAAGTCAAACTGAAATGAAATTTTAATACTTTATTGATTGCAAGCCTTAACAATGGAGCTTACATACATACCCTAATTACTACAAACCATGGCATCTACATCTTTTTAAAGCTACTTTTCTTGAATTAATTAGACTTTAAGATTTCCAAACATTACCATTTTGTTGAGTTTTTCAATCAAGGATGTATTAAAAATTGTATTATATAGATTTATAATAATATATATAGTAAAAACACCAAACAATTATCTATTTTTTTAATCAGAATAGTTATTCTGATTGCAACCAAACTCAACACATTTACCGGTCTAAATCTTTTAAAATGAAACATCATCATAACTTAAGATTAAGATATAAATGAAAAAATTATAGAACACAGTTGTAAGCCAGTAATAGAGCCATTCATAAACACTAACTACACCAGAAGAGAATTTTTCTCATAATCCAATACCAAAGGCAGGAATAGAGAAAAAATCTATGGAACTTTTATTGGTAAAATCTCGTCTTTTAAGAAGACTTTTACAATTGAAAAAAGACTGATTTTTGAAATTCTCCTTCTACAATTTCTATCTATCTTCTATATGCATTTATTAGAAATATCCTTATTTTTGAATGACCCTTTTACAAGAGCTTCATTATTGAAAATATCTTTCTACCAAAACCCATTCAAAATATTCAAGAGACATTGCAAAATTGAAACAAACCAAAAAAGACATAAGACATGATTAGAATTCCATTAAAAATTATGAGCATTTGAATTCATTCAAAATTTCAACAATTTAAAAAATAATGAAATGAAAGTAACAATTACTGTGAGCAATCTGTGTTGGGTGAAACGAGGACTGGAAGATTGACTTTGCACAACTTGGGAAGTAATCTGGCTTGGTTCCAATTGATACCATAAAATCTGCCCTGCTGCAAAATACAGGTGCATGCTCCTTGCCTTGCTTCTCTTCCTCTGATTCTTGCATTCAACCCCTCAACTTCATTGCAACATAAACCAGAGGGGCATCCTCCTCTGCCTCTCAAATAACTCCAAAATGGCAGCAAATCCACAGTTAGAACTCCACATGGCATGGCAGAGCATGAACTTGTATATAATGCCATCAACACCATCACAACCAATAACATCGATTTGGCCATTTTTTCCAATGTGAAGTAACAAAAATGAAGAGTAATATCAATGTGGGAATTTCAATGTTGGAATGAGTTTATATAGATTTTTTTTCGCGTAGTTAAATTGAAATAAAAAATTAATTTAGTCTTTTAGTTTATATATTTTCTACACTTCATTTTGATGTATAGATCTTAAAATATTATGCATCTTATTGTTATTTTATTTCTAAGTGAAATTTTAGGAAAAAATATAGTAAACACCACCATAAACACAATATTTCTTGTAAAAACAATTTATTTAAATTGACATGAACTTCATGTGATAATGATATGAAAATTAACTTCTAAATAATCTTTGATATTAACAAAATATGTCTTAAGTTTTATTCTTTTATTTTATAAACTTCAAAATATTGTACATGTTATGGTAAGTTTAAACTAAACTTCTAATCATTATACATGTTATTATATTTATGATGGTGGTTAGTGTAGTAGTTTCACTTAAACTTATAATAGCATGTATAATATTTTAAATTTTTATGTATTTAACTTTATATTTTAGATTTTGTAATATTATGCATGTTATTTTATTTCACATGTTTATTGTTTTTACTTTTACTTCTCTTATCTTACAAATCTCAAAATCTTATCTATATTATTCAAATTAAACTATGTCTTACTAGCAATTGGACATTTGTGTGGGTGCAATGATGAACCAATAGGTTAGGTTTAGGTTAGGTTATGGGAATTATGAAAAATATTTTGAAAAAACATTATCAAAACTGTTAAAATAAAATTATTGGTTTAATGAGTTTATCATAGAAAATTGAGATTGTTAAAAATATGTCATTCTATAAAGCAATCAAAATTACTACTTAAGCGTAACAAATTCATTCTAACAAGTTCAAAACTAAACTCATTGAAAAAGAGCACAACTTTTTTAAATATATAATTATCATAAAAATA
Source organism: Cupressus sempervirens (assembly GCA_028749045.1). Taxonomy (NCBI): domain Eukaryota; kingdom Viridiplantae; phylum Streptophyta; class Pinopsida; order Cupressales; family Cupressaceae; genus Cupressus; species Cupressus sempervirens. The sequence goes on along the minus strand of CM053788.1, from coordinate 511,172,790 downwards.
AATAAATTAAAATGCACATTAAAATTAAAATTATATGATTTATTCTTATCACATTTAAATAACTCTATCATATTTAAATCTAATTTTTAATATTAAATTGTTATATTTAATGTTACTCAAAATATAATATTGATAAGATAAAAAAATTATTACATATTTTCTATCTCATATATATTTGTGTCTTAGGTCTCCACAAATCTATAAAAACACATTTAAAATTTTGAAAAGCTTTTAAACAGGTCTTACAAATTTTTCCACAAAAAACTAAACTTAAACCAATAACTAAAGAAATAAATATTAATATTAACAAAATATCTATCTTATTTTATTCATTTAATTTAATTTTATAATATATAATATATTATACATGTTTTTAAAGATTAAGTGAAACTATTAATTATTATAAACAGTATGACAAATACAACATCGCAAATTAGTGATAATGCACTCTAATATTATACCCTACATTTTTTCACTTGCAATACTATTTTAGAAACTAAAAAAGTTTTTTGAAAAATATTAATGAATTATATAAATTTTAAATAACTTAAAATTTGAATTATGTACAAAAGTAGAATACTTTTGTGTTTGTATATATATGAATGATGAAATATATAAATAGAAAATATTGTAAATTTTAATATGGTAAGACATAATTTGTTTTCTAAATAATATATGATTTTTTTTTGAATAAATTTATATAGAATTAGATAATTTGAAATTCTAGGATGAGTTGTATTTATGTATGTATATGTACGTACATCATATGTACATAACACACATACAATCTAGAAGGATTTCTTATTTAGCATCACAAGATCAAGGTGTAATAATTATATTTGTTATCTGGTAACAACAACTCACCAAAATATATATAAGGACGCACATATGACATTTTATAATGGTAGTAAGAAATTGATTCTAATGGTATAGTTGATAAATTATCTCTTTATTTTTTAAATGATAATTATTTACCTAGAAAATTACTAATAAATATTGATAATTATAAATATAATACATTTGATCTATTACAAGATAAATAAATGAGTATAATTTGTAGTTAGTTGCTCATTGATAAAATACAAAAAACTAGCTTTATGTTGCTTTAATTATATTAAATTTATTCTATAAGAAATAATTTGTTTGTTTTTTTCCCATAAAATGAATATAAAATTAGTGAAATAATTTCTTTAATAAAAATTTGGTACTATCATGTTTGCTCTGCAAAATGGCGAAAAAGGCAAATCCATAGAAAAAAAATTTAGGCAAAACTTTCGCACCATTCCAACATGCATATCAGCATAAGAAGAAAGAGATCGGTCCGTTGCTTACTAGTAATCAGTTTGAAGCCCTCTCCTCTTAGAATGATCAACAAATTTGCAAATCCAAAATGGATAGCTTTGAAAACCTCGTTCAGCACCATGAAAAATGGAATGCAGTAGTCCTAGAAAGGTAGCACAACAAAGTTGAGGAAGGATGGCAGATCGTCCAAAATAAGAAAAAATGAAATCAGCGATGGCTACCACAGAGCAAAGATGGCACAACATCAAGACTGTGAATCTAAAGAGAGTTTTTTCATCAAAACGAAGTATGCAACTCTGGTAGACCGAAACCCTAGCCCAAGGAAGTAAATTTAGAGTAAACATCCAAATCAGCCTAAAACAACTTCAAACGACAATAATAAACCTTAGGCCCTAATTCGACAAGTTTTTGGAAGCAATTTGAAGCTCATAACTAACAAGAAAACACCCTCAAAAATATCTCAGGGAAGGAAGCAATTCCCCCAGCAAAGGCGGTTTACATCTCCCTGCATTGGAAGAAATGGCAAGAAGCTATTAATCAAAGAAAGGAAGGAAGCCCTAATCTAGGGCTTTCAACAAAAAATAGTAATAATGGCACTCTAATCATCAACAATTCACATAGTGAAGCTAGATGGATGGAATGCCCTGAGAAGGGCATCTATGCATATTGGAATGGGCCATCAAAATATAGAAGCAAGCTGGTACGTAACATATTCAAGAAATGGGGCGATAAGATAAGTAATATAACCTCTTTTGTAGACAAACATTGGTTCATTCAATGTCTGAATACAATAGTTAAATTTGGAATTTTAAGCTCTGCAAATTATTTCTATAAGGGGCATCACATTAATTTTACAGCATGAAAACCAAATTTCAACAAAAACCACATTAAAAATATTCAAACAATCAAATGGATGGAATGTACAGACATACCATTAGAATTAATGGAGATCAATATCATTAAGAGAATAGGTGAATCTCTAGGATCTCTCATAGGAATTGAAGCTAGCAAAATTAAAACCAACAAAACCAAAGTATTGGTAAAAATAGATCTAAGTAATATCATAAGTAGGAAAATTATAGCCAACAGATCTATATATAACTTATGTTTCAAAGAATACATAGGAGAAATAGATAAAATATGGATCCAAACTTCACCAAAATGTATATCAAGAACAACTTTAAAGACAATCCAAAGACAAGGAAAAGTGAAGGTCTCAAAAAAGGAAGAACTATGGCAAAAACCACAATAGTAAAGGACAACAAAGATAATCAAAGGGTATCAAAGAAGATCAAAAACCAAAATAAAAGAAATTTAGAGAAAAAAGAGGAATACCAATAGGAGAGTTCGAAAAAAGAAGGGGTGGAGGAAAATGATTAGATAACAAACATAAATTACCAGCACACACTAGATAAATGTAAAAAGTGCAAGGACTATCAGATGGAAAGAGAGACAGTAGAAGAAATGGAGCTCAATATTAAAAAAAAACAAGCTATTACATGAGATCCTTCTACTACAGAATGATTTGATTGATCAAAGCATACTAGTGGAAGCTGCTCATAAAGAGCACAAAGGCAAAAGGATACTAACATTAGAAACAAAGGAAACATCAAAAAAAAAAAAAGTAGCCAGATCAAAGTCTGAGAAGAAGGATCATCAAAAGCCCTAGATGAAATACTGGGACTTAAACAGATGACCTAGGGAATAATAAAAGAGAAGAATCAGGAAAAGATAGAATTCAAGAAGAATCCCATCAATTGAAGATTTCAAAACAAGAAATTAACATTCCAGATTCAGCCCAATGGAGTAACATTTCTATCAGAAAGAAGGAAAAAAAGAAGAGTTACAAATTTTCGCAAACCCCTAGCAATGGCACAAACATGTTTGTCCCAATTAGAGAAGGTACAAAACTAGAATCAGAGACAAGGATATTAATCCCTAGGATTAACAAGTTCACATTACGAAGAGCAAGCATTGTGGAATGATTTAGGGGACAACCCTAACAGAAGAAAAGATAGTAAAGAGCTAAGATAAAAAGAAAAAGACCCAAATTCAGAATCAAAAGATGATCAAACAAATAAAATGACAATCGAAAAAATTCTTATAGAAGACTATAAGACAAGAGAAGATTTAGAGATAGCGAAATAAGTGTTAAAAGAACAAAATTTGGAAAAGATAGGTGTCTCAATAAATTAGGAAGGAATGAAGACACCAAATTGCAGGAGAACCAAGCAGAAATGAGGGAGGAAATCACTAAAAGAATTAAGGGAGGTTGCATGAGAGGTAAAGGAACAAACAAAGATTTCCAACATTCTACAAGGTGGGTAGGGGAAGAGCCTTCCCAAGGATCAATGAAAATCACCACTTGGAATGCTAGGGGCCTAAACGCCCCTAGCAAGAATGCTTATTAAAGTGTAATCTCACATTGTTTGATTCAAACATTACATTAATACAAGAAAAAAAATTAAACAGAGAAGAAATAATAACATTAAGTAAGAAATTGGGAAATTGGAAATCAGAGTTTAAACAGTCACAAGGAGCCTTAAGTGGACTTGGTATCATATGGAATTCTCAGCAAGTCAATATAGAAGATATATCTACCCACACCAACTGGATGGGAAGCAAAGTTGTCAGCACAAAATCAAGCATATAGTTGATTGTAATAAATGTCTATGGACCCACTCAATCATCAAAGAAATTAGCAGTTTGGAATGAAAAAAGTGCATTTATTAATACAAAACCAAGTGAGGTTGTTATCATAGGAGGAGATTCTAATGTTATTTGAAGAAAAGAGGAAAAGTATGGTGGAATAAGCTTAGTTTCCAGAGCTATGGAAGACTTTAGAAATTGGATCCAGAAGGATTCCCTTATAGATATCACTACCAAAAATGGCTTATATACTTGGAATAATAGAAGAAAAGGCTTTTGTTATATCACAGAATGACTAGATAGATTCTTCCTAAAAGGATAGCTTAGCATATTGGATAAAGAAGTCAATGTAGAAATACTACCAATGGTAGGTTCGGATTATTTTCTAGTAAAATTGGAAATCAAAGAGTAGATTAAACCAAGAAGGAACCCTTTTAAATGCAAAAAGATGTGGTTTATGGATAAATCTTTCATGGATCAAATAAAAGGATGGTGGCAAGAAGAACAATTTTAGGGTTCAAATTTTTTTTTCTTTTTTTCAAAGTTAAAAAGCATAAAAGAAAAAATTCTAAAATGGAATAAAATGCAATTTAAAAACATCTTCAAAGAAAAACTAGACATCGAAGAAAAATTAGACAAATTAAACAAAGAAATCATCAATAATCAAATGAATAATGAAACTTATCAATTAGAAAAAGAGTACCTCTTAAAACAAGAAGAAATATTCTAGAATCAAAAATCTAGAGAGAAGTGGTTGTCAGAAGGAGATCACAACACAAAATTCTTCCATAATAGCACACTACATAATGGAACTCGTGATAACATAACAAAAATAAAGAATCCACAAGGTGAGCAAACTGAAAACCCGGAAAAAAATAGCAGAAATCTTTGTCAACTACTTCAAAGATATCCTCAATAATTTTAACTCTTCAAACAAGGTAGACCAAGAGGAAATGTTAAAATCTATTCCCAGGTTGATCACAGATGAAGATAATAGAATCCTTTTAATAAACCCTTTACTCTTCAAGAAGTCAAAGTCACCCTTTTCAACATTAATCCAGAGAAATCCCCAAGTCCAAATGGGTTCCAAGCATTCTTCTTCCAACAATACTGGGACATACTAGGCGAAGACTTATGAAAAGCTCTGGAAGCTTCTAGGAACGAAGAAGCTCTCTTATTAGAAATCAATCACACCTTCTTAACCCTTATCCCTAAAAAGAACTTATGTGTAGAACTAGGTGACTTTAGACCCATCGCACTTTGTAACACTATTTACAAAGTATTCTCAAAAGTTTTACCTAACCATCTCAAAAGTTTTCTCCCTGAACTCATATCAAAGGAACAAATAGGTTTTGTTCCAAGAAAATCCATCCTTGATGGTATCTCTGTCATCCAAGAAACTATCCATTTTACTATAAAAAATAATGAAGCATGTATGCTATTAAAACTAGATATTCAAAAAGCTTACGATAAAGTAGACTGGAGATTCCTATGTAAAACTCTTGAAGCTTTTGGCTTCTCAAAACAATGGATAAACATCATATATCAATGTATATCCACCCTAAAAATTTCCCTTCTCATAAACGGTACTTTGAAAGGCTTTTTCAATATTTCAAGGGGGATTTGACGAGGAGACCCTATATCCCCATTTCTATTTATCTTTATGGCAAAATCATTTGGAAGAGCAATCAAATCTGCACAATTACATAACAAAATTAAAGGAGTCAAAGTAACAAATGATGTAGAAAATATGACTCATCAACAATTTGTTGATGACACAATCCTAGTAGGAATCAACACTCTGAATGAGGCTAAACACATGCAAAATATTCTAGAAACATATACTAAAGCCTCATACCAAAGAATTAATGCTGAAAAATCAAAAATCTTCTTCTTGAATACACTGGAGGAAAGAGAAGACCAGATTTGCAACATATTAGGATTCAAAAAGTGCACTTTACCATTTAAATATCTAGCACTTTTCCTAGAAAAAGGTAGCAAGACCAACCTAGGATGGGAGCACATCCTAGGGAAAATTGATAACCAAATAGAGACTTGGAAAGGAAGATGGCTGACCAAGGTTGGGAGAACTACTAAAATTAAAGTTGTCTTATCAGCTATTCCCACCCATCAGCTCTCCTACACACAATTACCTAAGAACATAAACTTAAAAATTGAAAACAAACTTTGAGACTTCTTTTGGAATGGATTAGAGGATGAAAAGAAGACATCTCTAATTAGTTGGGACAAAATTATCAAACCCAAAGAAGTTGGGGGCCTAGGAATCAAAAATCTAGAATGGCATAACGAAGCATTAGGAGCTAAACAAGTTTGGAGACTGTACCAAAAATGGGATAGAAAATGGGCAAGAATCCTTTATAAAAAATACCTCAACTTATTGATTAACACTTCCTTATTTATAATTAGAGAGCCCCTTAAAGGCTCTATAGGTTGGAACTTCCTAGTTAACTGTCAGCATCTCATATCCAAATACCTTACATGGGATATTGGGAAAGACAATGAAGCTTTGTTTTGGGAGGACTCATGGAATGGTCATCCACCTATAAATATATCAGAAATTACCATAGAAGCTATAAATCATCTTAAGACAATATGGGGTTCAAAAGTGAAAGATTATATACAGGAAAACTACTATGAGTCAAAAAGAGTTAGAAATGGAAACCCCTCACTAACTATGGGCTCAACCAGGTGGATCAAGATATTCTAGAAAACATCCTTAAAAATTTTCCAATTTCAATTAAAAATAGGGGGGACAAACTGATCTAGGCAGCTTCTAAGGATGGAAATTATAAAGTCAAAGAAGGGTATAGAATAATCACAAATTCTTAGAGATGGGAAGTTAGTACCCTCCCAATAAACCTATGTTGGGATTCAGCTAGGCTTCTCAAAGCAGGTATATTTCTTTGGGCAGCCATGTAAAAGAGAATACTCACATTAGATAGAATTTTAAAAATGGGTCTCGAAGGTCCTTCAAGATGCATACTATGTAAAGAAAGTGAAGAAACTGTAGAGCATCTCTTATATCTTTGTAAATACACTCAGGAATGTTGGAGGTGGCTCAAATACAAACTCAAATGGATAGCCCCCTTAGCAGGTAATTGGCTAGATCACCTAATTGGTTGGTCACAAGACCCTTCTAATAATGTATATGGGAAACTTTGGAATATCACCCCAGCAATTCTAACTTGTGAGACCTGGAAAGAAACAAATCAATGCATCTTTCAAAATCAAGATCTTAACTTGCAAGCTCTCCTTACAAAAATTGAAGTTGCTATTATGGAAGTTATGACTAGCGACCTAAGGAAAAGACTGAAAGAAGAAGGATCATTTATAGAATGGGATGCATAGATTAAAATTATGGCCCCTCATCATAAATCCTCCTCTCTCTTACAAGAAGAAAAATAATTTAGCTAGGAAAACATGTAAATGGGAACCACCATCAATAGGATGGAAGAAATTGAATTTCAATGGAGCTTCTAGAGGCAATCTAGGCAAGGCAGGCATAGGATGTATTGTTAGGGAAGAATTAGAAAACTGGGTAGCAAAAAGGTCTAAGCCACTGGAAATAACAACCAATAACTTAGCAGAATTAGAAGTGGTAGAAGAAGGTCTAAAAATATGTAGTAGCCTTAGCATTAAAAATATTATAGTTGAAGGAGACTCACAGATTATATTAAACGCTCTCAGGAAAGGGGTAACACCAAACTAGATCATAAATTCCAAACTAGAAATTGAAGAGGTAAGATTCTCACATATCTATAGAGAAGGAAACACGAAAGCAGATAGCCTAGAAAATAAAGGCACTAATGGAGAAAATCAGTTAATATTTAACCAAAGTGAACTAGGATACATTTTTAAATTAGGTTGTTATTCTCCCTTCCAACTCCTTACAATATCATGATTTTAATTATCATTAGTCGGGCCTCATACCAGATTTTGATGCATATCTTTCATTTGTGCATAAAAATCCGCCTAATTATGAAATCGAGTGACACCTCTAAACCCTTTTGGGTGACTAGGTCATCATTTCAAGTTCTAGATTTTTCCTCCTAAAATCTATAACTAGCGTATTATGCTCTAAAATTTTAATCTTCATTGTAGCTTTCTGGTCTGTGATATTGTTTCTCCACAGATACAATATTTGTTTATATCATGCTTTCAAAAATTGTACTGTGGCCTTCTGTGGTCCCGTTAAACAAGAAAGATGGAATAGGATCTTTTAGCTGATTGATGACATGAGTCAAATTATAGTTAGTAGAGCATTGGGTGAGGGGGTTTTCAACAATGATTATTCATGGAAAAAAAATAGTGACATTTTGGGGCAATGGGTAGGCTACCTTGCTAGGGTAGGGGTTGAGAAATGGGACATTGTTAGGCTTAGCTACAACCTTTTTGACCCCTGTTAGTTGCTAGGGCTAGAGATAGTGGTAGCTAACATTGATGAAAGGTTGTGTATCCCCCTTCCAGAAACTTACATGGAACATGAATTGGGAAGCCTAGAACTTGCCTGCAACCCTAAGCATTCATGTTTGGTCCTCAGAGATAACATTCAATTTTTTAGAGAGTGGCTAAGGATGGAAGCAAGCACCCACTTCTTGCTAAGATAGAGAGGAATTATTGAGGATCTGGATAGAGATTGGCTCCTGAATTATCTACGGGCCTATGATGCATATATCCATCCAAATGTGGACCTCTCCAACTTGGAAGACACAGAATTCTGTCTCCCAAATTATGATAAATCTAGCAGAGGCAGGACTGCCTATGAGTTTCCATTGGGTTCAAAGGCCAAAAATCTACATGAAGCTTCAGAGATTATTATGGTTTTTAAGAAACATAATTGATAACTATAGTTGTAGTTCTAGGCCAATTTTTTTGTATTAATCCGACCCGGTTAAGTACAGGGTATAGAATCTATATCTAGGTTTAGTTTGAATACTTTAGCTGGTAGCTTTCCCTTTGTTGATTTGAAGTCTTGTATAAGTTTTTTATAAGGCTACATTTTATAAGTAGTCTTCCCATTTGTTCGTTGCTAAAATTTCATATAGTTTTTCTATATAAATATAGTTTTCTAGAATATATTATGATTGTTGCTCATTATTATCTCTCTCATACTTGTGAGCTAGTTTTGATAGCCTCTATGATTTTGGCATAAGGATCTCTTTCTAGTCTATTATTTCAGTTTTGCCCTTGTTATCATGAGTGTCACTCTTTCCTTTTTAGATCAACATTTTCCACGTATGGCATTTGATACCTTTCTATCTTAATTAAACACATTTCCTCTTCAATAGACTTTTTTTTCTTTAACTTTTTTTTGAACTATACTGTGTTATTTCCTTGACAATTCTACTCTTTATGATATAACATACACTCTAATCTTTGGTATTTTGGAGTGTTTCAAGCTCTAATCTTCGACTATTATTTTATTGGGTTATGCTACCTTCAGATTCTTTAATGCACTAACACATTATGATATATGCTAAATCATGTTTTTACTAATCATTAACGTTACTTGATGTTTAATTTGTGATGTCATATAGATATGAGGATGTAAAGCTTAACCCATATTATGTAGCATCCGGAGTTCAGATGGATTAAAAAGATAAATTCTTTCATGCATATCCTTTTGTAATTATCATGTCATCTCGTCTGATTATTTTACACTAGGGTATCCTCCTTTTACTTATGTATAATATAGGACTTTAGTCCCATACAAGATTGGAGGTTTTTTTGCTCCATTCTTTCCTACTGGTGCCCGTCAGAATGAAGAAACTCTTGTAATTATTTCAATTTTATTATTATAATATAATAGAAGGCTTCAGCCATTTACCAATCAATTTAAAAATAAAATAAAATTGGTACTATCAATATATAATACAGTCTTTAAGATTAATAAATTTTTTATTAAAAGTGTTTATTAAAAAATACCTTCAATACATCTATCTTAGAATAACTAAGCATCATAAAATATTTACTAGTTATTTATCTAAATACCATTATAGACATAACCATATTTAATGGATCATAAAAATATGATGATGCCACAAATTATTAGATGAAAAGTTTGAGATTTCATTTGGGAATAATCAACCTTAAATTTCATCTTCAAAATAATAATTAGTATTATTTATTTAAAGTTATTTTAATTTTGAGGGTAATATTTTTTCAAGAAATATTTTTTTAAAAAAAATTGTTTAATATTTAAATTTAGCTACTCTATTAAGATAATTCTTCAAAAACTCCTCAAAATAGATCTAAGGATATCAATATTCCCTTGCTTAATATTCTCCCCTCAATTTAGTGGTATCTTACTTCCACAAAGTTTTGGATTCCCTTGGAAACTTGTGATCTTGAAATCTACTTCAATGTCATGCCTAAATTTTTACTTTAGGACAAAATTCTACTTTTTGATTTTGTAAACATTAACATAAATTTACTTATTTACAATAATAATCAAACCTATTGTATGATAATGTATAAGGAAAGAAAAGAAGGGAATAAGTTTTAATGTGCAATTGCACAAGTGTTATTGCACATACCCTAAATCTATGAGGGTGCTCATATACTAGGAGCTATAAATAATTCTAGGACCTCAATCCTTTCTCAAACTCAAAGTAACAAGAATGCATGATTCTTTAATGATAATTAATTCATCTATTAATGAATCAAGTCTTTTATGCTTAATCATGCAATTTGATTAGCCTTGGTACTAAAGAACCCCATTAGCTAATCATTAATAATCTCTTTAGCCTAATTACTCAAGGATGACTAGAGTGGGGTGCTCTATTAGCCACTATTCAGTTGCTTATTTATTTATAGTTTTTTGGTTTACTATTATGTGCTCCTATGATGTTATGGTATATTTTTATATCTCTATGTAATGTTAGAATTTTGTACCTAGATGCATTTGTTCATCACACAATGTCCCTACCTTAGCTCAAAACACAAAAATCCATACCACCCTTTACACACCCTCATTTATCCATCTCACAAATGATTGGAATCTTGACCAAGTAGCTTGTATGACCCAGGATGCATGTGCACCATAGAGACATCCACAAGACATACACTCATCTTGTTAATTTGAAGATGTATGCAAAGTGTCATTAAGGCATTAAAAAATGTGATTCCTATGATGTAACATTTGATTCCATCTTCTTTTGATAACTGCATTTGATTTTGACCATTATAATCCCATTGTATAGCCTCATTTAGACTTCTTCACAATCTCTATACACTTTGGCTCATCTTCTCATAACATTTTGCATTCTATTCTTCATTTACATAACTTTTCCATTGGGTTCTAACATCTTGCATCATATTTCCTCCAACATGCAATCACACATTCCATGAAAATAGGTTTGGTTACAATTCAAAATCATACTACTATCCTTTAGTCTATGACATACTTGATATTAATGTTATCCTTTAGTCTAGGACCTCCTTGATACTCTAATGACCAATGCTACTTAGAGAGATTGAATACACACCTTATAAAGACTCTATGACTATAGGTCCGCTAAGAACATACTACATTCTTTTGAGCATTAGAAAAACATATGCAATATAGGGAAGTAACTGATTCACACAAGTCTCATCACTTAAGTTTTGAAACTCATTGTGTTCCTAGGTACAAGTCCACACATGATCCAAGAACATTAATATACATGCCAACATGTTTTATCGACTAGGAAATAGTTTTGCAAGATTCGAAAACAAGAACTAGTTAAAAAACTATGAAGAACATCAATGACCCAATAAGAATCCATCATAACATAAGACCGATGCAACCAAATATGGTTAAAACTTGAGAAATTTAATCAAAGACCATGTTCAAAGAACATTCCTATCTTTGCAATAGCTACCTAAAAGAACTTAAGGATCTCTAGAAGAAATGTCACAAAGGACAAACATGAAACTAAAGAACAAACAAATTTTTGGTTGATGCAAGATTTCTAAAAACTCAAGATGCTCTTGCATCACATCTTCTTTGTGCTCTTCTCACCATTCTTTCCTTTACTCTATCAAGCCTTGACTCCCTAATAGTGAAGTGAAAACTCTCATTTTATTTCATTAGTATTTTGGTAGCATGCTATTATATTTCATGATCAATATCATTCAATATTATCATTTATATTGTTGATCTTTTATCAATTTTATTTATCCATAGTTAATTGTCTATTTAGGTTTTTGTGGAGGTGAAAAAACCAAAGAAAAGATTTGATTAAGGTAGGTCTCCAAATAACCCAAACATTTTCCCATGTTCAAATCCATTAGATGGAGATGTATATATTCATCAAACTTCTTTTTTAGTGAGTTTCCTTTGTTTTTTATTTTCTCGTAGTTATCTCTATTTTTATGATCTAGTTATCATTTTCATATTTTATTATTTAGTTTACCCTCATTTAAATTATGGTATTTAGTTGTTTTTTTTTTTTCATTTTCATTTTATTCTTTTTGTATAGGAAAAATGTGCACTAAACATATGTTTTGATATCTACATTCTTATCCTTGACATACACTGGTGTTTAAGGTTATGATTTTGTGGATTTAGACAACTGACCTAGACAATTTTCTTTCTTAGTATCCATTAATCAATTTCAATTATTTAAGTTTTCCATCATTTCATGCATAGTAGTAATCTTTGAGTCTTTCAAATAGTTAGTTTTGTCTTGATCCCCTAGCTTACCAGAGTATTAGTAGAAGTGAGATGGTGTAAGAGACAATTTATATCTCAAGACTTTAACCAATGACGGGGTCAAATTTTTTCCCCCTTTTCTACATTTTAGTGATGTTGATATAAACTAAGGATCTTATCAAGCTTCTCATTTTTCAAGTGATAGTCCCTTCATGAAAATAGTGAGGATTGCTCTTATCTCACCACCTACTTGGAGGGTTCCAAAAATGAATATCACCTTCATCATCATGGATGAGTCATACAAAAAAGTACTATATTCCCTTTATATTCTAGCATTACTTGATGGGTGTGTTTGTTAGAGGCATATTGGTTGACCCTACATGTTGGGTTAACCTTATTACTTTGTCAATGACTTATACCATGTGAGATACTATGATTTTTCTTCATATTCTATACACTTGATGGATTATTTCTTCTCCATTTGGGTTAAACACCTTAATGGTCCAAGTAGGACCCAATGCTCTCTTCTTGATTGTTTTTGTGATTCCTAAATTAGACCTCTTTAGGGTCAAGTTGGATATCCCCTTAGTGGCATATGGTATCTATCCCACCATTCATGCATAAGTACTTGAACTTTCTTCATGAGTGCACCATTCAAACAATCCAAGACACTAATTATTTATCTATTGTGTCCCACAAGGAATTTCTTCTTGATCACTTATATCCTACTCCACTAAGCCCCTTACATCCTAAAAAGGACAAGTTATTGTTTTCTTATCAAAAGTATAAGGATAAGGAACTAAAATTCAAAATTATAGTACACCTATCCTTGCACCTCTTGTGTAGCCCTCTCATGGGGCTCAACAAGTTTCATCTTTTTCCCTTCTTCATTAAGGGCTCGTGGAAATTGTGTACCCCATGAGAATACACCTTATGTTATTTGGGTTTCATATCCCCCCATGGTGTTGTTACTTAATTTTAACACATATTAAAATTTAGTTCTGAAATTTTGATTTTTTTATTTGCTGAAAGCATTTTTCATTTGATATTTGCAAAAGAATATAAATGTCCTTGTATTATTCATTTTTCAAATATATAATTGATATTTTAAAAAAGAGTAAAATAAATTCAAATACTGGAAGGAAAAGATCTCACACAAGTCATGAGCATAGCTTACGAACCTTCATATGCACAAAGGAATACATAAACAAATAAAATATGTTTTAAAGAAGGAAATGAGGTTAGAGATAACCATTCATTGCCTTTTTGCTTTGACTGGTTATGGATTCCATGGCATTGTTCTTCATCCAACTCCAAGCTCTAAGTTTTTTAGCAATTGCAAAATTGAAAAAAAATTGATATTAGATCCCGAAGGATCTAAGCAATGACTGAATATCCCAACTACTACACATATTATATCTGTTGATGCATTTCGTTACAAAAGAAAGTAAGTAATATTAAATATAATGCTGAAAGATATTTTGCAGTAAGCTTTTCAAAGAAAATAAAAATCATTTATGGGTGTCACAAGCTCGTGCTCAAACCTCATAGATAATATGCTACAAGATACAAAATATTACAACTAAGAAATAATGATTGATACTGTTGAAAATGCATAATAGGAAAAAGTTTGACGACAAGATGAAGGGATAACATTTCAAAAAAGTGAGCAGATTTATCTTCATTAGGTTTTTAATAAAAAACGAAGATGGAAATTCCATGGTAGTAAAGCACATGACAAGTTGATTTCAACACAAAGCTGAATGGAATATATAACTATTACAACAAATAAAAAGAGCTTTATAGATGTTCAGTATCAAATGAGATCAATAAACTTAGAAAAATTATGAAGTTGAAGTCTATCATAGTCAAGAAAAAAAGAATATGGCGTATGATCAATAGTGTATGCCAACTGAAATCAAAATATAACATCTAATGCAAATGATGGTATGTCAAATAAAATGTGAAGTGTGACTTTTACATCAATAATGTTTAGCTTTAGTATTGACAACATAAATCAACAAGGAAAGGCTTAGCAATTAACGGTGATGACCCATGGTCTCAGCATGCATTATGCCATGTGTTTTAGCATGAGTGTTGTTTTAATGATGTTGTCCAGCATATGGAAGAATGTGCTAATTCATGCAATGCTTGTTGTTCATTCATGTAGACTCATAACTGGTGACATCTAGCATTGTGTTACTTGGAAGGTCATGCACATTTAAGTAAAATACTTGATATATAGGATGAGAGATCTTATGGTTTGCCTTATGGATCAATCTTCATGGCATCAAGAATGGTTCCAAGTGCAGATGGAAGGCAAATAGAAGAAACCATATAGGGAACGATTTTTACCTTTCAAACCATTGGTAATGTCTTTTCAAAATGTCTAGTATTTTGTTTATATGCCTACAGAAATGAAAGAACAAGGGAAAAACAAATTTTCATTCAATATTATTACAAAAGGTAAAAATCTCATAAGCATCTCTAGCTGCAAAACATAAACAAAATGAGAAAAAGATGCTCACGTCAAAACCAGTAATGAGTAGCTACAATAGCCATAACCTCCAAATAGTAGAGTATGGAAGCATAGGAGAAACACAAATAGGGTTTTTGAAAGAATTGAGTATGACAACCCAGATGAAGCTTGGCTTGCACAACATAAAGAGAAGCAAGGAAAAGCCACGCACAATCATGTGTAGGAAATAAAAGAAATAGAATAGGTATATAACCTTCAAAGCATGGCATTTTAAAATATATATTCACAAGAAATATAATGCCCAGTATATAACAAACAATATTATTTGTCATATGGCAAAAATTTTGATTGGAGGACGTAAGTAAAAATCAAATATATTACCTCTTGCTTCATGGAATGCAGAAGAAGTAATCATGGCTCTAGTTATGGCATCAATATTCAGATAAAAACCCTCAAAAGTGGCAACTCCAGCAAGAAATATATCCTCAGACATGGCAACTTCAATATAAACATACTCAGCAAGAGGAAAAATGCAAGAAGTTCTCATGGCGTCTACAAATGAAACCAAATGCTTTCAAACCCTAGTTGAATTTCTTCTCAGAGCTTTCAATGCAAATTCGAAAATGAACAACTTTAGGGCTGTGAAAGAAATGTATAATGCCCCCTTTCCTATTTCATAAATTTTGAAGTCCAGTGAATTAAGATGGGTTTTTATTTATATTTGCTCAAGTTCAAACTGATGAGGGGTTATCAGGTTTTAGAAGGAATGGAATAAGTGTTGTCACATATTTCATAAACCATGTTGATAGTTTTTGAATAAGTCTTCTTGTAAAACAAATATTAATGGTAACATTATTAACCATTTAATATTTTGTTATTTTATGCCAAATGGAGGTGTTAGAATTATTCATAGTTATAATTGACATGTGTTTATAATACTAAGTCTTAGGAATTATTGTTTTCAAAGACTTAGTAATATCATTTAAAGTCATGAATAGTGTCTCTTCGAGATTTTGAGTCATTTTAGGACTACGGGTCAGATTTTGACTTTATCTTGGCAGTTTGAGGTCATTTATTAACATTTTGAGTCTTTTGAGGGCAATTTTAGTGAGTCATAAGTCATTTTATGGCTCAGTGGACCTTTTTCAAAGGTGAATCATCATTTTCAGTGATTATGACTCTTGTTTTAGAGACATTTTTCATGGATTCGACCCTAAGGGATTTGCATTTAGTATTTTGACTCTGATTTTGGAGAGAGTTCAGATTATGCAAAAAAGAGATTTTATGACATTCTTCTAGTGTCCTTAAGATATTTTTTGTGTCTTTTGTAACTCAATATTCTGAAAAGATATATGAATTAGAGCATTTTGGAGCAATTTTATTTTGAATTGATCTCAAGCTTTTTGTTTTTCTTTGCAGTTTTGTGTAAAAGTATGATTGATAAGATAAATCTGTGAGTTTTAGAACTCCTTAGTTTTCTGTCTCAACCCATACCAAATTGCAGGAGTGTAAGTCTATTTGCAGGTTACATTGTGTGTGATTTCTTAGGACTGTTAAGTGAAATATTACCATTTCCTTAGCTTTTCTTTTGGAAAAACCTCATTGTGAAATATTTATGCAAACCTTTACAAAGTAAAAGTGTTTAAGTCATAGAGAAAATATTACAAAGTGAAGTTGTTCATGTATTTTGTATCCATATTTCGATGTATCACCTGGTTCTCTAGTTTAGAGTTTAAGATCCTATGTTTATTTCAGTAACTTTTATCCCTTTTCCCATAAGTTCAAGTAGTTTTTTCTAGAGTTATCAGTGATTATCTAATAGGAACTAGCTTAGAATCTGCACGTTTCATTTCTAGCTACGCATTTCCCACACGCATAAATAAATCCCATGTTAGGCAAGATTGTTAAACTTATTTAGTTTAACAGGGTGCAAATTTTAACCTTAACAAGTGTGTTATATTCTTGCATCTACAACCAATTCAAACAAAGGAAATAAAAGGTCTCTTAACTTTCCCAAGGAGGGCCCGACTTTCCCTACAATGATCATCACAAACTTACTTCACCTGTCGTATATGGTAAGGTAAAAGGTCTCCTAAACCTATACCCTCTCCCTTAGCACCTTCCTCTTAGCCTTGTAGGACGTCCTTAGTTTCTCTTGTCACTTGTAGGGAATAAAGAGGAAAGGAACCCATGACTAAATATGTGGTTATTACATTAGTGTCACCTCCTACTACATGAGTAAGGCCCTCCCCTTTCTTCATAATGGAATCAATTACCATTTCTATGGAGTAGGATTCCACTAAGTTGTGACAAGATTCTCATCCTATCCCACATTTGTATCATTGCATCATTATCAAGAGAGGACCTTGGCATGTGAGGTTTCCAAAGGGGTATATAGTGTGTATTCTAAGGCCATGTCTATTGTTTCTACCCTTAGCTCTTTGCACACTCCTATCTTAGTTATGCTATCCTTTTTCCTTGCAACCTCCTTCATCTTGCTTCACATGCACTATTAATGACTACTAGGCTTCATTCAAGGGACCAAGTCTTTATCTCTTTGTCCAACAAGACACCACCCATCATCTCTCTTTCCTATATCCTACCTTTTTTCTTTCTCGTGAGTATGTTTTACACCCAATTAGTATCTAGAATAGTAATTTTCACCTAGCTCATGAAAAATTCATCCCTTATTTGTTACCCCAACTTCCCTATTGTCTTAAAGGTTTCTATAGTGGATCTGAGGGATTCACTTCCATCCTTTTAGACATTAACACATATCATGAGAATGAGTGATACACTTACAAACATTACAAAATGATATTCAAATAAGTCAAATAATAGATCTTTAAAATGATCTCCTATCCTAATATTAATCTAAGTACTTAAATAAAAAAATATTAAATCCAAATTATTTTAATTTTGATAAACTAATTTCTGTCAATACTTGTAATTCTTCAATAAACTAAAATTAATGTATCAATTTTTTTTTTTATAAATTTATATTTAAAATTCGTTTTCATATATATTTGAAGCTATATTAAATGCTTCTATGAGTACAGTAAACTCCTATTTAAATAATGGCTTGGTTCTATAATAAGTCTAATTCCAATTTACGTAGACAATTTTGAAAGGATTATAGAGAACAGCGGCTTCTCCATGTCGAGTTCACTTACAACTATAACATATGCCAATGTCTTCCCAAGCACAATAAGCATTGGAAATCTCAAACCAGTCAATTCTAAAGATATTCATTTGTTTACATTTCTTTACAAGATATTCTTCTATTCATTCTTTCTACTTATACAAATCATTCTTAGTCGCCTACCCATTCAGATCGTAAGATTGCAGGTTGATCTCATTTATGTATGAAAAACAGAAACTGAAAATTACTGATTTTAGAATGCAATAAATTTTAAATTTTAAAGAGTAATGTGTTCCTTATAACTGCCCTGCCCTCTATGAGAAATTGGCATCATTACGACTATCACATTTCATGCCCTATTTATTCATTAATCCGATTCAGCAAACAATAAAAAAATTCAAGTATTAATAATTTGTTAATCTTCACAAACAATATACAATTCAAATATTAATAATTTGTTTAACCTACACAAACAATATACAAAGTCAAACTGAAATGAAATTTTAATACTTTATTGATTGCAAGCCTTAAAAATGGAACTTACATACCCTAATTACTACAAAGCATGGCATCTACAACTTTTTTCTTGAATTAATTAGACCATAAAATTTCCAAACATTACGATTTGGTTGAGTTTTTCAATCAACAATGTATTAAAATAAAAAGGGAAAAATCCTAAATTGTATAGATTTATAATAATATATACACTTAGACCACCAAACAGTTATCAAAATTTTTTATGAAAAAAGTTATTCTTATTATAATCAAAACTCAAGACATTTAGCGGTGTAAATCATTTAAAATGAGACATCGTCATAACTTAGGATCATAAATGAAAAAATTATAGAACACAGTTGTGAGCCATTCATAAACACTAACTACAACAGCAGAGATCTGTTCTCATTATCTGGAACTTTTATTGGTAAAATCCTGTCTTTTAAGAAGACTTTTACAATCGAAAAAAGACTGATTTCTAAAATTCTTCTCCTACAATTTCTATCTATCTTCTATATGCATTTATCAGAAATATCCTTATCCTTAATGACCCTTTTCCAAGAGCTTCATTATTGAAAATATCTGTTCTACCAAAACCCATTCAAAATATTCAAGAGACACTGCAAAATTGAAACAAACCAAGAAAACATAAGAAATGATTAGAATTCCATTAAAAATTATGAGCATTTGAATTCATTCAAAATTTCAACAATTTAAAAAATAATGAAATGAAAGTAACAATTACCGTGAGCAGTCTGTGTTGGGTGAAAGGGGGACTGGAAGATTGACTTTGCAAAACTTGGGAAGTAATCTGGCTTGGTTCCAATTGATACCATAAATTCTGCCCTGCTGCAGAATACAGGTGCATGCTCCTTGCCTTGCTTCTCTTCCTCTGATTGCCGCATTCAGCCGCTCAACTTCATCGCAACATAAACCAGAGGGGCGTCCTCCTCTGCCTCTCAAATAACTCAAACATGGCAGCAAATCCACAGTCAGAACTCCACATGGCAGGGCAAAGCATGAACTTGTATATAATGCCATCAACACCATCACAACCAACAACACCGATTTGGCCATTTTTTCCAATGTGAAGTAACAAAAATGAAGAGTAATATCAATGTGGGAATTTCAATGTTGGAATGAGTTTATATAGATTTTTTCATATAGTTTAATTGAAATAAAAATTAATTTATTCTTTTAGTTCATGTACAAACAACTTACTTAAATAAGCATGAGTTTCATATGATAATAATATGAAAATTAACTTTCAAATAAGTTTTGATATTAACGAAGTATGTATCTTTGTTTTATTAAAAACTTCAAAATATTATTGTAAACTTAACTCAAACTATTAATTATTATACATGTCATTGTGTTTATCAGGGTGCTTAGTGTAGTAGTTTCACTTAAACTTACAATAACATGCATAATATTTTGAAGTTATAAAATAAGATAATAACAAAACTAAGATTAGTACTTTGTTAATATCAAAACTTATTTGAAAGTTAATTTTCATGTTATTATCACATTATTATTACATGAAATTCATAAGTATTTAAATAAGTAATTTTTACATAAAATCCGGTGTTTATAGTAGTGTTTACTATAGTTTCTTAAGGATTTCATCTAAACATACAATAACATGCATAATATTTTAAAATCTATATAATAAAATGAAGTATAGCAAATATATGAATACATAAAAAATATTAATTTTATGTTTAAAATCTTATTTATTTATATTTTTAAAATATTATATATGTTATTTTAAAGTTTAATTTGAAACAATTTCTTATTATTAAGAAAGTATAGTAAAAATCCTTATAAACATTTTAAAAAAAAACAATTTAATCTTCATGTAGTTCAATTGAAAAAAAATAAAAAATAAATCTTCTAGTTCATACATTTCAGACACTTTAAAATATGGATCTTAAAATATTATGCATGTTATTTTATGTTTAAGTGAAATTTATGAAAAAATATAGTAAACACCATCATAAACACAACATTTCATGTGAAAACAAATTATTTAAATTGACATGAGCTTCATGTGATAATAATATGAAAATCAACTTCCAAATTTTTTTTGATATTAACAAAATATGTCTTAAGTTTTACTCTTATTTTTAAGCTTCAAAATATTTTACTTGTTATGGTAAGCTTAAACTGAACTTCTAATTATTATACATGTTATTGTGTAGATGGTGTAGTAGTTTCACTTAAACTTACAATAGCATGTATGATATTTTGAAGTTTATAAAATAAGATTAATAAAAAAACTAATATGAATACTTTCTTAATACCAAAACTTATTTCCAAGTTAATTTTCACATTATATTATATTTGCATGTTGTTTTATGTTCAAGTACACATGCTTATTATATTAACTTCTATATTGTAGATTTTGAAATATTATGCATGTTATGTTATCCAACTACACACGAATTATGCAATAATGATGTAAACATTAACTTTAAAAAATAAGTTTTGATTTAACAAAATATTTATTTCATTTTACACTTAATCTTATCTTACAGATCTCAAAATCTTATCTATATTATTCAGAGTTAAACTATACATTATTATATACAAAATGTAACAAACACTACCATTGAGCTTGGTATTTAAAAAATAATAATTTATCCTATTTTACCATAAACTCTATGCAATAACTGAAGAAACAAATATTAATATCAATAAAATATTTATTTTATTTAATTTTATAATATATAATTTATTATACGTTTTTCAATAATTGAGTGAAACCATTAATTATTATGAACACTATGATAAATACAACATCTCATTAATAATTTTTTTATACAACTACATTTAAACTCCATGAAATAATTAATAAAAACTGAAAAACAAATTTTAATATTAACTTGCGATTTAGTCAAGGGAATCGCAGATTACGGATAATGCAATCGGGTATTGTACCCTACGTTTTTTCGCTTGCAATACTGTTTTAGAAATTTAAAAAGTTTTAAAAATATTATTTTAATATATTAATGGATTATATAAATTTTAAATAACTTAAAATCTGAATTATGTACTATACATATGATGAAATATATAAATAGAAAATATTGTAAACATAATTTGTTATTTATATATTGTATGATTTTTTTGAATAAATTTATATAGAATTGGATAATTTGAAATTCTAGGATGAGTTGTATGTATGTATGTACATATATGTACGCACATCATATGTACATAACACACGTACAATCTAGAAGGATTTCTCATTTGACGTCATCAGATCTAGGTGAAATAATTCTATTTGTTATCTCGGTAACAACAACCGACCAAAATATCACAAGGACACACATATGACATTTTATAATGGTAGTAAGAAATAGATTCTAATGGTATAGTTGATAAGTTATTTCTTTTTTTTTTAAATGTTAATTATTTCTGTAGGAAAGTATTAATATATATTGATGATTGTAAATACAATAATACATTTGATCTATTACAAGATAAATAAATGAGTAGAATTTGTAGTTGCTCATTGATAAAATACAACAAACTAGCTTTATGTTGCTTTAATATTAATAAATTTATTCTATAAGAAATAATTTGTTTGTTTTTTACCATAAAATGAATATAAAATTAGTGAAATACTTTCTTTAATAAAAACTTGGTACTATCAATATACAATACTCTATTTAAGATGAATAAATAATTTATTAAAAGTGTATATTAAAAAATGCTTTCAATACATCTATCTTAGAATAACTAAGCATCATAACATATTTATACTAGTTATTTATCTAAATAACAATATAGACATGTAACCATATTTAGTGGATCATAAAAATATGATGATGCCACAAATTATTAGATGAAAAGTTTGAGATTTCATTTGGGAATAATCAACCTTAAATTTCATCTTTAATATAATAATTAGTATTATTTATTTAAAGTTATTTTAATTTTGAGGGTAATATTTTTTCAAGAAATATTTTTTTAAAAAAAATTGTTTAATATTTAAATTTAGCTACCCTATTAAGATAATTCTTCAACAACTCCTCAAAATAGATCTAAGGATATGAATATTCCCTTGCTTAATATTCTCCCCTCAATTTAGTGGTATCTTACTTCCACAAAGTTTTGGATTCCCTTGGAAACTTGTGATCTTGAAATCTACTTCAATGTCATGCCTTTAAATTTTTACTTTAGGACAAAATTCTACTTTTTGATTTTGTAAACATTAACATAAATTTACTTATTTACAATAATAATCAAACCTATTGTATGATAATGTATAAGGAAGGAAAAGAAGGGAATAAATTTTAATGTGCAAGTGCACAAGTGTTATTGCACATACCCTAAATCTATGAGGGTGCTCATATACTAGGGGCTATAAATAATTCTAGACCCTCAATCCTTTCTCAAACTCAAAGTAACAAGCATGCATGGTTCTTTAATGATAATTAATTCATCTATTAATGAATCAAGTCTTTTATGCTTAATCATGTGATTTTATTAGCCTTGGTACTAAAAAACCCCTTTAGCTAATCATTAATAACCTCTTTAGCCTAATTCCTCAAGGATGACTAGAGTGGGGTGCTCCCTTAGCCACAATTCAATTCCTTATTTATTTATCTAGTTTTTCAATTTACCGTTATGTGTTCCTATGATGTTATGGTATATTTTTATATCTCTATGTAATGTCACAATTTTGCACACCAATGTATTTTTTCATCACACAATGTCCCTAAATTAGCTCAAAACACAAAAATCCATACCACCCTTTACACACCCTCATTTATCCATGTCACAAATGACTGGAATCTTGACCAAGTACCTTGGGCAACCCAGGATGCATGTGCACCATAGAGACATCCACAAGACATACACTCATTCTACTAATTTGAAGATGTATGCAAAGTTTCATTGAGGCATTAAATTTTTTTATTCGTATGCTATAACATTTGATTCGATCATCTTTTGATAACCGTAGTTGATATTTACCATTATAATCCCATTGTATAGATACATTTAGACTTCTTCACAACCTCTATACTCTTTGGTTAGCTCCTCTTATCATAACATTTTGCATTCTATACTTCATTTAAATAACTTTTCCATTGGATTCTAACATCTTGCACCGTATTGCTTCCAACATGAAATCACACATTCCATGAAAATAGGTTTGATTACAATTCAAAACCATATTGTTATCCTTCAATCTAGGACCTACTTGATACTTCTATCCTTTAGTCTAGGACCTCCTTGATACACTAATGACCAATTATGCTACTTAGAGAGATTGAATACACACCTTATAGAGACTTTATGACTATGGGTTGGCCAAGAACATATTATATTCTCCCAAGAATTAGGAAAGCATATGCAAAGAAGGGAATGGACTAAATCAAACAAGTCTCATCACTTAAGTTTTGAAACTCATTGTATTCCTAGGTACAAGTCCACACATGATCCAAGAACATCAAGATACATGCCAACATGTTTTATCGACTCAAAAATAGTTTTGAAAGATCGAAAAATAAGAACTGGTCAAAAAACTATGAAGAACATCAATGACCCAATAAGAATCCATCATAACATAAACACGACGCAACCAAAATATGGTGAAAACTTGAGAAATTTAATCAAAAACCATGTTCAAAGCACATTCTTATCTTTATAATAGCTACCTAAAAGAACTTAAGGATCTCTGCAAGAAATGTCACAAAGCACAAATATGAAACTAAAGAACAAACACATTTTTGGTTGATGCAAGATTTCCAAAAACTCAAGATGCTCTTGCATCACATCTTCTTTGTGCTCTTCTCACCATTCTTTCCTTTACTCTATCAATCCTTCACTCTCTAATAGTGAAGGGAATTCTCTCATTTGTTTCATTAGTATTTTGGTAGCATGTTATTCTTCTTAATGATCAATATCATTCAATATTATCATTTATATTGTTGATTTTTTATCAATTTTATTTATCCATCACTAATTGTCTGTTCAGGTTTTTGTAGAGGTGAAAAAACCAAAGAAAAGATGAAGAAATGGATATTTTGGGAGAACTATGGAAGAAAAGAGAAAAGCCACAAATGCTAAGAGCTAAAAGAGATAGGACAAAAGTCTTGGAAGACATCAAAGAAATATTTGTAGGTGCTCTATCTATAGAGGTAAATGATAAAGTCCCTATCATTGATCAATTAATTGATATTGTTCATAAATTCAATGAGGACACTGATGGGTAGGAAAAACTCCTTATGAAACCTGAAAGGAAGTTTGAGAATAAAGTGCTAGAAAATGTAGCACAAAAGATAGCAATAGATCAAGTAGAACTATCTAACTTAATTTATGCATTAGAAATTGTTGTAAATAATGTTGTATCTTAATTTGTAAAGATAAGTAATTCCACTAACTTTACTCAAAGTTGACATGGACTTGAAAGATAGTGTGAATCAGTTGGTCTCAATCCTAGCTCTAGTTCCATTCATTTTGCAAAAACTTGATGTAGCACACCAATCTCAATTCACAGAAAACTTAATTATTCATGAAAAAACCTAATACAAATTCAAACTCTGAATTGTTCATTACTGAAAAGTACTTCTACATGGATCTCTAAATCCATTAAATAACAACTGACTCTAAAAATAGAAAACAAGAAATTTCAAAATTTGGTAGATTTTGACAACTGGAAAAATATGCCATTTTTGGTAACTTCTAAAAATCTTTGAAAGTAAATTCAAAGTTTCCTACATCTACCCTTTAAACCATAAAGGCAAATTTCCAACTAACCTTCAAAATTTAGAAAGAAATTTCAAAGTTATTACGAAACAAAAAAAAAGAAAAAAAGAAAAAAAGAAAACACTTAAGATATTTTAAAACTGAAATTTAGAGGTCAAGATGGAATTTATGGGTCTCGAAAAATAAATCGAAATGGCCCCAATAGAGTTGGCTTACTTAGAACCCACCTCAACTATAGATTTTGAAAAAAAGACCCAAAAAAATATAAGAAAACCCAGATTCAAGTCAAAAGTTATGACTCTCTAAACTCTCGTCATCATTCTCCCCTTCTTGAAGGAAATGTTGCTCCTACAAGTGATTGTTGGTGAATTGGTGAAACTTGGAAGGATCTAACTACAACATTACCCACTTAGATAGCCATGTGTTTTCAATGTTTGGTAAGCCATCCCACTATACTAAATAGCGGTTGTATTGACCGTGCCTTGTGGAAGTAGATTGTCAAGAATTTGGGCAATGGTATCTAATTTCTTATTTGGAAGGTGATGTTACTGCTCAACTTCTTGTCCATCAGCTACCTCTAGAACATTTCCATGAAATTTATGCAAATTAGCAATATTAAACACATGAGAAATGTCTAGATTGTCAGGTAAGCTAACTTCATAAGCATTATCATCAATTTTCTAAAGGATTTTGCAAGGCCCAATCTTTTTGTATTTTAGTTTGTGATATGTGCTAGTAGGAAACTTCTCATAGTGTAAGTAAACCATGACCAAGTCACGTTCAATAAATGTTTAGTGTCTTCTAGTAGCATCTGCAAGAATCTTGTAGCTATCATTGCTGAGTTGTAACTTGTGCCAGACATCTTGTTGGAGTTGTCGAAGGTGTTTAGAAAAGGCCACTCCATCATCACTAATCCTATCACCCAATGGTAGAGGCATGAGATCTAGAACACTTGAAGGATTTCTACCATAAATGATTTGGAAAGGAGATTTCCTTGTTGACCTATTAATAGAACTATTATAAGAAAATTCTGCTTGGGGTAATGCCAAGTCCCACTGTCTGGGCTTCTCATTGTAACAAATTCCCCAAAATTTGATTGACTACCTTTTTTTGTCCATTGGTTTGAGGGTGATGGGCACTGCTAAACTGTAACTAGGTTCCCAATTTCTTCCATAAAGTCCTACAGAAATGACTCAAGAACATGGTATCACAATCAAAAGTAATTGTTTTGGGTAGACCATGTAAGTGAACAACTTCTGAGAAGAACAATTCAGAAATCCTAGTGGCATCATTAGTCTTTTTACAGGCAGTAAAGTGAGCCATTTTGGAAAATCAATCAACAAAAACAAAAATAGAGTCATTACCTCATTGAGTATGTGGAAGACCCAATACAAAATCCATACTCAAGTTAGTCCATGGTTCAATGGGAACTAGCAACAACATGTATAAACCTATATTCTATGAATGTCCCTTAGCCATTTGACAAATTTTGCACCTCGCCACATACTTAGTAATGTCCCTGTTGATCTTTGTCCAATAAGACTTATCTGTCACCAAGTGTATTTTTTTTTCCTTTCTAAAGTGTCCAGCCATCCCTCCACCGTGGAATTCCCGAATAATATTTTCTTGCATAGAGCCAGCTGGTATGCATAGTTGTCTTCCCTTGGAGAGGTAAACATCCTACAAAAAATAATCATGTTTGACATTAGATGTCCTACCAGTGATTGAACCATTCAACTATTCCATAGTTTCCCAAAAATAATCATCAACAACATATAGTGTTTTAATAGTATCAAATCCAATGACTTTAGTTTCCATTATGGTTGATAGAGAAGTACACTTGCTCAAGGCATCATCAACCTGATTTTGTTTCCCAAACTTATGCTTCAAAACAAAGATGTATCCCTGTAAGAAAGAGACCCACTTGGCATGTTGTGTATTCAACTTCTTTTGGGTATTGATGTATTTCATACCAAGTTGATTAGTAAATAGCACTAAATCTTGTGGCACTAACTAGTGTCTCCAATGGTGTAATTTTAGGATTAAACCACAGACAAAAATAACAATTATATGCAAATATAACCAATATTAGAAAATAATAGAACACACAGAAAAAAACACAAGAGACCAAGATTTAATGTGGTTCACCCAATCCCTAGCCTACATCCACCAAATAGCAAGTCTGATATTTTTATGATTCAGTGATTACAACCTGATTACAATCTATAATCCCTTATAGCTCAATACCACAGCAAGAACCAATTTTGCATCACACTCTAAAATAATCCCTAATCCTAATCCCTTTCATACAAGTATTTTTACCACTTTAGGGTTATAATTAATAATTATATGTCAGCCCAAAATCTCCATCAAATAGGGCCCAAATTTTTTTTCAAGGCAATGCCCTGAACCCCAAAGAATTTATGGAGTATGTACAATACTTTCTTAATCAGTCATCACAATCTAACAATCTTCCACTTGGGGACTGATCAAGCTCCACACTAAACAATAATCTCCCACTTGGAGACTGGTCCTATAGCTATGCCACTACTCCATGAAGCTCCCACTGGATCAAACCACCCTGGACTCTACTATTCTTTTATTCATGTTCATTCTAGAAGACCAACCAAAGCTGAAGAGGAGTTTAGCTTCTCCCTTGTTACTACCGTTGTCAACATATCTGTTGGATTTTCATTTATATGTATCTTCTCTAACTTTAACTGTCCATCCTCCAAAACTAACCGAATGGAATGGTACCACCACATATGTGTTTGGTCTTTGAATGCAGAGTTGGATTCTTTACAAGATGAATGACACTCTGACTATTTATGAACAAATAATTATCCTGCTGAGGATGTCCCAACTATTCTAAGAAGAATTAAAGCCATATCATCTCCTTGGCTACCTCTATAGCAGCAACATACTCTACCTCTGTAGTGGATAGAGCATTAATCTTCTGTAACTTAGAAACCTAGCTCATGGCTTCCCCACCAAATGTAAAGATATAACCTGTAGTACTCCACCTGGTATCAATATCTCCTACCAAATCAGAGTCAACATAGCCCTGTAAATTAGTAGTAGAGCCCCCAAAGTGTAGAAACTTATTGGATGTTCCTCTCAAATATTTGAAAATCCATTTGATTACATTCCAATGCTCAATTCTTGGATGACTCATATACCTGCTAACGACTCCCACTGCATGTGCAATATCTAGCCTTGTACATACCATAACATACATCAAGCTTCCTACAACTAAAGCATAGGGTACCTTGGACATCTTATCCTCCTCTTCTTGTGTCTTGGGACACATCTCCTTAGTCAACTTTAGATGACCAAGTAAAAGTGTGTTGATAGCTTTAGCATTCTCCATAGAGAAACATTACAACACCTTCTCCACATAATCAACCTAAGATAGTGTCAATGTTCTATTCTTCCTATCTCTACAAATCTTCATACCAAGGATTTTTTTTTTCTACCTCCAAATCCTTCATAGAAAATGCATGTGCTAATATGTGTTTTAGCCCCTTAATGTGATCCATGTTAGACCTAGCTACAAGCATATCATCAACATATAAACATAAAATAATGTAGTTGTCATCATCCAACCTCTTAAAATAAACACAATGATCTTAATGACA
Organism: Cupressus sempervirens; assembly: GCA_028749045.1. Lineage (NCBI taxonomy): Eukaryota > Viridiplantae > Streptophyta > Pinopsida > Cupressales > Cupressaceae > Cupressus > Cupressus sempervirens. The sequence goes on along the minus strand of CM053788.1, from coordinate 511,143,709 downwards.
CCTATTGTATTCATGCTCATACATAAAACTATTATATTTTAGATACCATTGCCAAGGTGCTTGTTTCAAGCCATATAAACTTTTCTTCAATTTGCACACAAAGTTCTCCTTACCTTTGACCTCAAATCCCCTTAGCTGAGCCATATATATTTCTTCATCCAAATCACCATGAAGGAAGGTTGTTTTAACATCAAGCTGCTTTAAATGCAAATCTTTAGTAGCTACAATACTTAAAACAATACGGATAGAATTCATCTTAACAATAGGAGATAATATCTCATCAAAATCAATGCCCTTTTTCTGTGCAAATCCTTTTACAACTAACCTGGATTTAAATCTTTTCTTACCTCCTTCCTCTTCTTTTAACCTATAAACCCACTTATTTTGTAAAGCTTTTTTATCTATAGGAAACTTGCACAAATCCCATGTCTTATTCTTTAGCAAAGAGTCCATTTCATCTTTCATTGTAGACTCTCACTAAATCTTAGTATCCACCTATATAGCTTCATCATAACATTAAGGTTCATGAAAATCTATTAATAAAATAGAATACAAAGAGGAAAACAAATTTCTAGAGGTCTAATTTGCCTTGTTGACCATCTAGCATTCAATGGTGTGTGTGATATTTGTTGTTGCAGTTGTTGCACATCATAAGGAATGACTAGAACATCATCTTTTGGAGTATCATCCAACACTACATAATCATCTTCTTTATTCTCATGTTGTTGCAACAGATCTTTTTACAACACTTTCTCATTGAATATTACATGCCCGCTTCTTACAACTTTATGATTTTCAAAATTAGAAAAATCTAAGAAAACCCAAATTCGAGTCAAAAGTTACGACTCTCTAAACTCCCTGCATCAAAACTAAATTCTTGACAAATCTTCAGGAGGAACTACTAAGGTAAGAGGCTAGAATAAGAGAAACATTGAGTGATATACAAGGTATTCTACTTCCACACATGGACATTATGTAGAAGAAAATGGATCATGCAAGGACATTGATCAAAGACACAAATATGTTAGTTGCAGATCATATGGATGGATTATCAATAGAGCTACAAAATAGAGCATACTCAAAGGGGGAGTTTAACTGAAGAAGTTTTTAAGATCTTATGTATGATGAGTATTTTTGTCGCTAATGCCAAAGGGGGAGATTGTTAATCTCATTACAAGATATATTTTTAGTTTGTGTCAAAACACTTAGTCATAATGGACAAATAATAGTAACCGAGTTGCTAGTCTACAAAGTTAACCAAGCTCACAAAGGAACCATGCAATCAATGTTAACTATGCCTAAATTAAGTAGTGTCAAGCGAATTGCTATGTAAACCAAGTTGTAGTGTCAATTGAGTTGACAGTGTCTATTGAGCTCCAATGTGAACTGAGTCAGCAAAGAAATTTTCTTCCAAGGTGATAATCAAGCTAGCAAAATAGTGGAAACTAGGTCAATAGTGTCTATACAGTGATTAGCATAAACCAAGCATCCAATATCAGCTAATTACCAAAGTTAGCCATAGTAATAGTGTTGCCCCAGTATCTCCAACATCACTTGAGTAAGCCATTGGACCCATGTTATAGCACTAAGCCAACTTGGTAATTCTTTTTGGAATTACTTATGTTGTAGTTGACCTTTGATGAAATAATTTGGATGGATATAAGTATGAAGTTTTTTTCTTATCTAAAGATAATAGGATGCAAGAATTGTAATTGAATAACTTTAGTGAATGTGGAAGAGTAGATTGTTTGAAGGCTATAAGCATTCTAAGAAAAGGAAGAGAGTCGTCTATCATAGTCAAGTGATCAGTTTACTTCAAGGGATCTTCATCAGTAATCATAGTTGCACATCAATGATCAATCCACTAATTCATCCTAATAGGTGCATCAATTCCAAATCCTTTAACTGGGTGGACCTAATAGTCCTTTACAAAAAATCCTAAAGAGAGTACATACTTAACTCTATTTTGTAAATCCTTTAACAAGGTGGACCTAATAGTCATTATTACTCTTAACCAAGTAAGATCATTAGAAGCAATCATTTGTAAGCCTTAACATGCCAAATTTATTAATAGAGTAGTAAAGCATTGTGGATTTCATCCCTACCCCATTTGTACTTTATACTTGGAGGGTTTATTGGTTACCAATATTGTGTTATGGTGTTTTTACTTTACTATTTTATTATTCGTGCATGAAAGTACATTAGACAACTTAACAAAGTGGTTTAGTTCAAGAAGTTTAAGTAGTTCTTGATTCACCCCCCCACCTTCTCAATTACCTACCTTGCATTATATTTCCAATACTTTTTGGGTATAACCTTGTTAAAAAGGACCTTTTTGGGTTAATCCTTGTTAAAGAGGTCCTTGTGAGGTGAAATCTTGTTGATCTTGTAAAGTTGATCTTTGTCGTAAAGTTGGCCTTGTGAGGTGGGGCTTTGAGTGAGATCTTTTAAAGTTGATCTTTGTTGTAAAGAACCTTGTAAAGTTGGACTTTTTTGTAAGGGACTTTGTAAAGTTGAACCTTATTGTAAAGGATCTTGTAAAGTTGAACTTTTTCATAAAGATCCTTTTTGTGCAATATTGTGTTGGTTCGAAACTTGTTGAATAAAACCTTGTGTTACTGGATCTTGTTGAGTATGAGCTTGTGAGGTTGAACCTCATTTAAGAGGACCTTTTTAGGTTAAACCTTGGTGAAGAGTATCTTGTTGGGTCAAAACTTGTTGAAGAGGTCCTTGTTTACTAGAGGTGTTTCTAAGTTGAGTTATGTCAAAATCAATTGGTAGCTTAACACCTTGTTGTGAAAGTATAAGGAAATACCTTTATTTATCTAGGTCCAATATCATTTCCATGGTCTTTTGATACCTAAATTATTTCATAGAACCCTTAATCTCATCTTCAATAGGTTCATCATCCACAAAGTATGTAGAGATTCTAGCAGGTTCCATTCGCCATGGATTCTCATTGTCGCTTGTTCCTTCCATGTTTTTTTTTTTATCTTTTAGTTTTTGTGACCTATTTTACCATAAAAATTAAATATGGAGATGTTTTTTGAATGAAGAGTTGGTCGAATGAATCCTTAAAGACATAAAGATGAAATTGTCTAGAGTATTGAATGAACTTTGGTTGATAATAAACATCCAAGTCTACAGGAGATGATATACTCACTATGATGTTGATCGCAAAAATTTTCAAAGTTTAATACACATAAGTTTTTAGGTTGATAAATCTTGATAGGGGAACTCATTAAGATGTTTATGTTTTCAGCATTACAGGTTTGTCTTTTTATAAATGGATTTGATATGGTAGACAAGAATGATGGAGAATGTTAGAAAGTAAATTCCATAAAGATAATTGGGGGGGTGGGTGAATTAGTTATGCAATTAAAACACTTCTCAATATCCTTATTAGTACCAAAACTTGGAAATAGTGGATGAAACAACCATAGAAAGATCACCATACACAATAACACCAAATTTGTTAACTAGGGAAACCCTTGATAAGAGGGAAAATCCTAGTGGGGATGGTAACACAAAATGATGCACTAATATACAAGTTCCTTGTAAGAGGATAGACCCTATTAGGAGTCAATAAAATACATTTAGTACATATCAGTCCCTATTAGGAGACTTTGAATCCCTAATAGGAGATTCCAACTTTGTTAGGAGTTGTGCCAACCCTGTTAGCAGTTGCAGAAGATAGAAGGACCCACTTTCCAAACAACTTTAGGGAAAGACCACCAAACTCACTATCTAGCCAACCTTAGTACTATCCTTATCAAAATAATACAAGTATACAACTATCCAACAACAACTTATTTTCCAAATATAGTCTCTTTGTTCACTCACTATGCCTCAACTACACCAAATACTTCTCTGATCAAAAGGTATTCAATATTAGGTTCACTGGATCTCACATAGGAGTTCACATACTTGTATTACACAAATATCCATACTAGATGATTACAACCAAGAAAATCATCCTTCCTTTATACGAAGCCCTAAAAAGTAATTGAGTTTTCCTTAAGGCTTTCCCAATTTACAATTACAATGTAGGACCATCTTAAGATGTTACAATTACATAATTTCACAATTAAACATAAACTATCATCTCATAGTCTTCATAACTCTTCACTTGATGCTCATCTAGATGTGCACATCAAACCACAATATCTTCAACATGTCTTCTTCTTTTGTACAACCTCATTTAACCATATCCAATCTCTATTAGGAGATACAATCTAAAGATCAATAACTGTTATCTAGAAACTTTGTGTAAACGTCAACTTCAATAAATCTTGAATAAACCTACACTATTTTCATGTTTTTGTAGGTTCTCTTAACCATAGCATCAAGACACTCTATAGCACATTATTTTAAGTTTTTATAATCTTTTCTTCATTCTTCAATCCTCACAAAATCAAACTACGTTTGTTGCTTTGCAAGTGTTCACAAAATAATCAATATGTTGACATCAATGACAAACATTATCATGAATGCAACACTCAGCCTCTGAATCATGTCACCTACAATACTAGGATACTCCCCAAGAGGAATACCATCAGTATTCATGCTAACCATCTCCCCCTTTGGCATTGATGGAAACATAAATGAAAAAAATCTAAGTTCCATGAATACCAAATGTCTTTGCTACATCTACACCCCCATTTGTTAGAAACAATAGTCCACCAAGATAACTGGGGGGGGGGTTGAATCGGTTATCCAAAAATTAAAACATTTATCTTCTTTAAATAAATTTAACCATTCAATCAAAGTAAACAAAAACCATAATGAGATTCACATAGTCAATTACACTAGATATGTTGACTAGGGAAACCTTTGATCAGAGGAAAAACTCTAGTGGGAATGATGTCCACAAGATGATGTACTAATATAAATATTCCTTCTTAGAGGATGGACCCTATTAGGAGTCTATTACAACATTTAGTACATAGAATCCCTATTAGGAGACTTTAAATCTCTATTAGGAGATTCCAACCCTTTCAGGAGTTGTAGTACAATGTATACAAGAAGATCCCACTATCCAAACATGTAATTTCAACTACAAGAAGAGCTCACTGCTCAAGCATGCAATTTACTATTATGTTCTTCTTTCCTTTGTTTTTTCAACTGAACCAATCACTATGAGACCTTGTAGACCAGGTCACAAACCTTGAATCCAAATATCAAACCTCACATCACTTAGTAAAACCTCAAAAATGAAGTTTCCTTCACTTTCACTCTACTCTGCTCAACTTCTCATTCTGCTCTTGTGCTTCTTACAAATATCATCCTCATCCATTCATATCCATCCATATCAATCAACATGATAAAGGAAAATGTCATTCCTTTATACTGAGTCCATAAAACAATTCCTTGAGTCAACTGATAGACCTTCTCAGTTAATCATTATAGGACCACATTAAGAACATGTTACACTTTAGTGATAACATTATTCTTTCACCTTGTAACTTGAATAACTTTCCATACATGCAATATTATGATGATTGATATTAGGCACATCATCACCAACATGTATTCTACACATCCTTAACCTTGACTCTTAGAATAACAATTTTTCTAAGAGATATAACAAGTTTACTAGAACATGCCTGTGTAAACTCTATCTTAGAATAGACATCACCAAAACTTACATAACTTCTTCCAAGATTATCATTTCTTCTTCTAACATTAATTACATATACTAGATACTTAGAAGTATCTCCCATAACCTCAAATAGTTAGAATACTCAACTAGTCATTCATACAAACTTGATCTTTCTGTTGTTCTTCTCTCAAATACCACATAAAACTACTATGTTGATATCAATGAAAAACTCAGTCATGAATGTAATATATCATCATAGTAACATATCTACAATATTCCCCTATAGGAATATCATCAGCATTCATGCTTGCTACAATCTTGCAACAATCTCCCCCTTTTGGATTGATGGCAACATAGATGAAAAACATCTAGTTCCAAGAATACCAACAAAAGACTGTAAATCTTGCTTTTCAAATCCTCTTCATTAATCATTCTCTCCCACTGATATAACTCAATGTGCTTTCTATCAAACTATCATTTCATGCTATACATATGATGTAGTACTTCTCCTAACATGTTTTTCTCATGATGTTTTTCATTCCAAACTTTTCCCCCATTGACATCAATGTCAAAGGTTTCAGCAACCAACTTTACTGCATCAAACTCTAAAAAAACTAATTCTTACTAGCTCAAGTGTCCAAAGACACTATTCAAAAACAACATCCAACAAGAGTCCTAGATGACTCTTTTCATCACAAATACTTCCCCATACAAGAAGCATCAACATTTAGTCTAGACAATAATTATGCTCTGTTACACTAGACTAATGCACTTTTGCATCTACTACTCTGATGTAGGAAGTGGAATAACCCCAAACATACCTCAAAAATACCAAAAAGTCTCTTTGAGAAGAGGCTTAGTGAATATATCTACAATCTTCTCTTTAGTGCTTGCATACTCCAATTTGATTTATTTTTCTGCAACTTTCTCTCTCAATATGTGATACTTAATAGAAATGTACTTAGTCTTCAAATGCAACACTGAATTCTTAGACATATTTACCATGCTTGTGTTGTCACAATGTATGAGAATAGGTTCATTGATTTCTATCCTTATATCCTTCAGCATTTGCTTCATTCAAACAACTTGATTGCAATTGTTTTCTACTACAACATACTCTGCTTCCATTGTACTTTGTGATATATAATCCTACATGCTTAGCTAAGAAATTGATCTTCCTCCAAGAAAGAATGCTCCACCACTAGTTCTCTTTCTATCATCCATAATGCCTACCTAATCAACATTAGTATGACCACTTAGAGTAAAATCATTAGATCTCTCATACCAAAATCCAAACTTAGATGTTCCCTTTAGATATCTGAATATCCTTTTAACTATTGCATAATGTGCTTCTCTAGGATCAGCTTGGAATCTTTCAAAAATTCCAACTGCATTTGCTATATCTAGCCTTGTGTGAGTCAGATATTGTAATCCTCCAATCATAGATTTGTATTTCTTATGCTCAATAGTAGATGTCTCATCTTTTGTAGATAACTTGTGTCCAGTTACCATAGGTGTTCCAATGGGTTTGCATGTTTCCAAACCAAACATTTTCAGTAAATCCTTCAAGCACTTAGTCTGAGAAATAAAGATTCTTTATTTATTCTATACAATCTACAATCCTAGAAAATATTTCATTTCTCCTATCATACTCATCTCAAATTCTTTCTTCATTTCTTCTACAAACTTCTCACTTTCTTCATCATTTCATCCAAATATGATATCATCAACAAATATTACCAAAATCATCAAACCATCATCAATTTCTTTCCAAAATAGATTATTGTCTTCCATAACTTTGATATATCCAAGCTTTTCAAATGCTTGTCCAACCTTGCATACCAGGTTATCAATGCTTGTTTCAAGCCTTACAATGCTTTCTTTAATCTACATAATATGTTCTTTTCATTTATCAAAGGATAACCTTCAGGCTACTCAATATACACTTCTTCTTCAAGTTCTCCATTTAGAAATGTTGACTTGACATCCATTTGATATACTTTGAATTTCTTTTGTGCTACATAGGCTAAGAATAATCTTACCACTTCTATTCTAGCCATTGGAGCATAGGTCTCTTCATAGTCTATTCCATCTTGAGCTATGAGTAACCTTTACATACCAATCTTTTCTTGTTCCTTACAACTTTTCCTTGTCCATTCATCTTGTTCCTAAATACCCATTTAGTTCCTACCACATTCTTGTATGTTGGTTTGGGGACCAATTCCCATGTCTCATTCTTTACTATCTGATCCAATTCCTCTTTCATAGCTTGTTTCCAATGATCATCTTAACATGCTTCATCTACATTCTTAGGTTCAACTTGAGATATCGAACATAGTTCTTCATTGACTCTACTTCTTGTCATCACACCTTTATCTTTTCTTCTGATGATCTACTTAGATGGGTGATTCTTTATCATATTATTTCCTAAAGTAGGAGTTGATATCTTAATTCTTGGCTCTACTGAAGGTTCTGAGCTTTGTTCTTGGCCTGGCTCTCCTTCATTCTACAAATTATTGTTAGCCTCAAGAAATACTTCATCATTCCTTGGCTTAGTAATAACATCATCATCTGAATTTTAATCAACTATTCTCTCTTGTATCTTGAAGTTCTCATCGATTCTCACATTTTCAACTTTTCATAATAGTTTCCAAAGTTGTATCTTCTATTACTTCCTTATCATCAATCGATCTAGCCTTATTATCATAGTATTTCAAGGATCTTTCCATACTTGCTCTAAATTCTTGAACTTGATCATAAAGTTAACTCTTTCTAGTTTTCCTTAATCCCTTAGGACATTTGGATGAAAAATGACCAAATTCTTTACATGTCCAACAAATAAAAAAGTTCATACCTTTTGGTTCTATCTTTGTAAGTAGATCAATTTCTTCATCTATATTTATGTCTTTTTTGGATCTAGACCTATCTTTGCTTGGGCTTCTCTTCTTTTGTATACAACAAAAGGATTCTAGATCTAAAAACTCAATACTCTATTCTTTACACAAATCTAACAACTCACAAAGAATTCTTTCCATTTGGGTGTTAAAATTTCCTCTACCAGATTTATGACTATCTTTCCTGAATGTGGTTGCCATGGATCTCCTAAAGCTGTTAAACTTTATCTTCAAGGACCTGATGCTCTAATACCACCAAGATAACTAGGGAGGGGGGGAGTGAATTAGTTATCCAACAATTAAAAGATTTATCTTCTTTAAACAAACTTAACCATTCAACCAAAGTACACAAAAACCATAATAAGATGCACATAGACAATTACACTAGATATATTGACTAGGAAAACCCTTGAACAAAGGGAAAACCCTAGTTGGAATGATGCCCACAAGATGATATACTAATATAAATTTTCCTTGTTAGAGGATGGACCTTGTTAGGATTCTATTACAATATTTAGTACATAGAGTCCTTATAAGGAGACTTTGAATCCCTATTAGGAGATTCTAAGCCTACTAGGAGTTTTTCCAACCCTGTTAGGAGTTGTAGTATAATGTATGCAAGAAGAGCCCACTGCCCAAACATGTCATTTCAACTACAAGAAGAGCTCACTACTCAAGCATGCAATTTACTATTATGTTCTTCTTTCCTTTGTTCTCTCAACTATCAAACCTCAAATCACTCAGCATAACCTCAGCAATAAAGTTTCCTTCACTTCCACCCTTCTCTGCTCAACTTTGCATTCCACTTTTGTACTTCTTACTTGAATATCATCCACATTAATACATATCCATCAACATGATAAAGGAAAATGTCCTTCCTTTATACTAAGTCCATTAAACAATTTGTTGAGTTGGTTGTTAGACCTTCTTAATTAATCATTATAGGACCATAATTAATCATTAAGAACACATTACACTTTAGTGTTATCATTAATCTTCCACCTTGCAACTTAAATAACTTTTCATACATGCAATATTATGATGAGCGATCTTAGCCATGTCATCACCAACATGTCTTCTACACATACTTAACCTCAATTCTTAGAATAAAAATTTTGCTAAGAGATATAATAAGTTTACTAGAATATGCCTCTGTAAACTCTATCTCATAATAGACATCACCAAAACTTACATAACTTCTTCCAAACTTATCATTTCTTCTTCCAACATTAATTACATATACCAGATAATGAGAAATATCTCTCATTCCCTCAGATAATTAGAATATTCAACTAGATATTCATACCAACTTGATCTTTCTGATGTTCCTCTATCAGATACCACAAAAAATTGCTATGTTGACATCAATGACAAACATAGTCATGAATGTAACATATCATTATAGTAACGTATCTAAAATATGCCCCCATATGAATATCATTAGCATTCATGCTTCCAAAAATCTTGCAACACCATTAATGTTGACCATGAATCTAATTTGTACTGTAACCATCATGTACAAGGAAGGTGTTAATCTCTACCATACATCGATGTCTTTTTAAATCCTCTTCATAAATCATATCTCTCCTTATAGGAACATCAATCAATATACTATAAAGATATTTCATGTGTTATTATTGCTCTCATATTGAAATCAATATATAAGGATTTTTTAATCTTTATCTCTCCCTATAAGATATCAATAAACATTCATACCAAGAGATCTTTTTCATGTGTTGTTCTCTCCCCCATTGACATCAATGAAAAAGGTATCATTGTGTTAATTTACAATATAAGATATGCAATAAGATCAAGTGTCCAAAGATGTTGTTAAGTACTAGTTACCTAGAGTCCTTTATGACTAATCTTGACCACAAATACTCCTACATAGAGGAAGCATCAAGCACCTAATCCATATGAAATAGTGCTTTGTTACCACTAGAATGATGCAATCTTTACATCAACTATTCAAAAGTAAGTTGAGGAATAACCCCAAGCATACCTCTCAAGTACTTGAATGTGTCCTTTGGAAAAGGTTTGTAAATATGTCTTCTATCTACTCCCTTTTACTAACATACTTTGATCTAATCTCCTTCTCTGCAGCTTTCTCTCTCAAAAAGTGATACTTAATAGATATTTGATTTTTCTTAGAATATGTAAAATAAGATTCTTTAACATACTTTCTGTAATTATGTTATCACAATGTATGATAATAGGTTTTGTAAACTCAATTCAAATGTCCTTCAACATTTGTTTCATCCAAATGATCTAATTGCAATTATTTGTTGTTGCCACATACTCTACTTGTGTCATACTATATACAATCACATTTCTCGCTTAGCTGAGAAACTAATCTTCCTCGTAGGAAGAATGCTCCACCACTTGTACTTTTATTGTCATGAACACTACCTACCAATCTACATCAATATATGCACATGAGGTAAATTCATTTGATCTGTCATACCATAATCCAAAACTAGATGTACCCTTCAAATATATAAAAATTATTTTTACTACTACATAATGTGACTCTTTAGGTTTAGCTCAATTTTTTACCACAATACCAACTACATTAGCTATATTAGGTCTAGTGTGAGTTAGATATTTCAATCCACCAAACATAGATCTATAATTTTTTTATTCAACAATAGGTGTTCCATCTTTGCTAGACAACTTACATGGAGATTTATCATAGGTGTTCAAATGGGTTTGCAATTTTCTAAACCAAATGTTTTCAATAAATATTTCACTTTCTTTATCATCACCTCCAAAGATTATATCATCCACAAATACCACAATAATCAGTAGGTCATTGTCAATCTCCTTCAAATACAAATTGCTATCAACATTACCTTTAGCAAATCCCAATTCTGAAAATTACTTATCCAATCTCACATACGAGGCTCTAGGTGCTTGTTTCAATTCATACAATGCTTTCTTCAATTTACACACCACATACTCTTGTTCTATTAAAGGAAAACCACTAGGCTGCTCAATGTATACCTCTTCTTCTAGTTCACCATTTAGAAAGGATGATTTGACATCCATCTTATACACTTTGAAATTCTTGTTAGCTGCATATGCCAAAAACATTCTAATTTTTTCCTCAAAATAGCTTTTTGTTGTAAATAAAATTTACATAGAAGTCTTCATTTGTTTCTCAAAACCTCATCTTTTTCATTCATCTTGTTTCTGAATACCCAATTAGTTGCAATAAAAAAATTATATTTAGGTCTTAGAACCAATTCCCAAGTGTTATTCTTTTCAATATGATCTAGTTATTCTTTCATGGCTTTAATCCAAAATTTATTTTTACTAGCTTCATCATCACTTTTAGGTTTAATTTGAGAAATTAAACATAATTTTGCATGTAACTTATTCCTTGTTATGATTCCTTTATCTTTGCTTCCAATAATCTGACCAATGGGGTGATTCTTTGTCAAATTCTTGTTAGGTGTCACTGGTTCAACTCTTATTTTTGGTCTAGGCCTAGTCCTAGGCTCTTCTCTATTCCACTACTTGTATCTGATTTTGTAGATCAATGCCAGTTTCATAAAATAACTCAACATTCTATAGGTCATTCCTTGGATTAGTCTCTTCATAAGAATTATAATCAAATATTCTTTCCTAAATTCTAAACTTTTTATGAACTCTATCATTTGTGCTCTCAACAGTAGTCTTAGTTCTCTGATTAATACATTTGTAATCTTTTTTCTTTAATGAATAACCAAGAAACATACATTCATCAATCCTTGAATCAAAATTTCCAATATCATCATCCCTTTTAATGTAACACTTAATTCCAAAGATTCATAAATATTTAACAAATGGTGCATGTCCAAACCAAAGTTCATAGGGGGTCTTACCAGTATCTTGTCTAATTTTTACTTTGTTCATAGTGTATATTGGTATATTTACTACTTCTCTCCTTAATATCTTTGCCATATTGTTTGCAAACATCACAGTTATTTGCAAACATTACACAGCTACTTCTCCTCTTTGATATGCCATTTTATTCAGGTGTCTTGGGTTCTGAAAGTTGTCTTTTAATGTCATTTTATTCACAAAAATTGTTAAACTCTTTTGAAGTAAAATCTCCTCCCCTATCAGATCTCACCCATTTAATCTTTAATTCAAATCCATTTTCAACTATATTCTTAAACAACTTAAACTTCTCAAATGATTCATATTTTTGTCTAAGAAATGCTATCCACATCACTCTTGAGAAATCATCAAAAAGAATCATGAAATACCTTTCACCATAAAAGGCTATTGTCTTTGTAGAAACACTTAAATCTATGTGTATAATCTCCAACTTCATAGATGTAGCAAATTTCTTTCTTGGAAATGAACTTTTCTTCTATTTTTCCATAACACGTTATTTGCATACAATGTTAATAGGCATCACAATCTTAGGAAAATCTCTAACAAAAAATGTAGTACTAATCTTCATAATGTTATCAAAGTTTATATGACATAACCTCTTATGTCATAACCAACCTTTGTCCACCTTACAAACTAAGCATGTCATCTCATTTCGATTCAACTAAAAAAAAATTCCTCTTGTACTTGTACCAGTACAAATCAACTTATCATCTTTATCTTTGATAATGCATGTATTTTCTATCAGTTGCAACCAATATCCATTGTCAACTAACTATGTAACACTCAAAATATTATGTTTCAATCTATCAATAAAGTAAACATCATCATTGTTAGTCTTTCCATAAAGTGCAATAGATAATTTTCCCTTAATATGACAAGTTGTATTATGTCCAACTCTAACAATTCCACCATCATAACTATTGAATTCAATGAACTTGTCCATAGGTCTAGTCATGTGATGAGAACAACCTCTATCTATAATCCAATCAGATTTTTTTATTTTCAACTTGTGATACTAATGCTCTTTCTTCTCTAACTTCTTCTTTTTTAGGACTTTCTTCCTTAATAGAAATGAATCCTATTTCATTATTTTCATTATCACTTTCACTCAAAATTATTTCCACACTTGCATCAACCTCCTCATAATCACTAGTGAAAAGATAATTCCTTGGATTATAAGGCTTCTTCTTAAAAAATTTGACTCTTTTAAGACACTTAGAAGAATAATGACCATATTCACCACATGTTCAACATTTAAATATTTTCATACCTTTAGGTTATTTCTTGATAAGAAGGGAAAGTGCTTCTTCAATCTTCTTGTCTTCTTCTATTTTTCCTTGGCTAATACTAGCATAATCTCCACTTGTACATTCACTTCTTGTCAACATAGGTCAAACACTTAATGCACTAAAAGTAGTCTCAACTCTAGGAAATTCTCTAGTATGTTTCATCCCCATCTCTTTTGATTCCAATCTCCCAAGAAGAGACTCTCTTGAGAAATTCGATGTGTAGGGAATAATTTGTTCAATCATTTATGCTTTCTATTTGTATGTAGGTGTCAAATTCTTCAACATTTCCCATATAACTTCATCTTCATCTTTTGTTCCATCATAAGCCTTAATTCCTACACCAATCTATGATATTCTTCCAAAGTAACTTCTTAAAGATTCATCTTCCATCATCTTAGCATATTGAAATAAACATATCCAATTCTATAGTTTAACCTTTCTAGCATGCATATCACCTCCAAATTTAGACTCCAAAGATTTCCAAATTTCATGAGCTTGCTTTAAAGATTGCACCTAACTATACTCATTTTTAGGAAGACCTATCAAGAGCACTTCTCTAGAAAGCATATTGAATGTAAAATTCTATCTCTTGCTTTAAAGATTGTACCTAACTATACTCATTTTTAGGAAGACCTATAAAGAGCACTTCTCTAGCAAGCATATTGAATGTAAAATTCTATCTCTTAGGTTTAGTACAAGTCTCAAGATTATCTTCATCAACCACATCCTTCTTATTCTTAGTGATCAACCAATATTTCAGACCCATGCATATATTAAATGTGTCTTCATCTTCTCCTTCCAACTTTAATAGTTAACTCCATCGAACTTCAAACTTTCTTTTCTGAAATGATTGTTTGCCATAGATTATCTCCTTAAACTATTAAGATTTTTCTTCATGGGCCTAATTCTCTAATACCAATTTTTAGAAAGTAAAGTCCACCAAGATATCGGGGATGGGGGGTGAATCAATTATGCAATTAAAACAAGTCTCACTATGTTTATTAATTCCAAAACATGTAAATAGTAGATGCAATAACCATAGAAAGACCACTATACACAATAAGACCAGATTTGTTAATTAGGGAAGCCCTTGATTAGAGGGAAAACCCCAATGGGGATGGTACCCACAAAATTATGTACTAATAAATAAGATAATTGTAAGAGGATGAACCCTATTTGGAGTCAATGAAATACATTCAATACATGTCAATCTATGTTAGGAGATTTTAACTCTATTAGGAGTTGTGCCAACCCTATTAGGAGTTGTGGAAGGAAGAAGGACCCATTGTCCAAACAAATTCAAGGAAAAAAAATCAAACTCACTATCTAATTAGCCTTAGTACTATCCTTCTCAGAATAATATAAGTATATAATTGTCCAACAATAAATTTTGTGTTAAATATAGTGTCTTTTTTCACTCACCATGCCTCAACTACACCAAGCACTTCTATGATCAAAAGATGATGGGGACACGACCCAAGCACAGAATGGACACAATAGGAAAGGGAAAATTTTATTAATTGTGAGAAAATGCTAATACATTTAGTATAGAGAAAATAGACTTCAAAACATGCCCTAAGGGCTTACAATAGTATAAATCTAGAGATAATTTCTCCTTTCAGTACCTCCTCTCAAACTCCACTTTGAACTGCCTTTTACAATGCCAGAAATGTTCTTAAATAGACACCAGAGGGTTAAGGATTAGGAATACGTTCTAGAAAGTGCTAGTAGGCATCCACCAACCAAATATAAGGCTCTAGAAGTTGCATTAGAAGTCAGCACAAAATTAGAAGAATCCAAAAATGGTAATCGAACTTTCAGGAGGCATAACTTTTGAACTATAGCTCTGATTGACGAATTGTTTACATTTTTGAAAAGATCTTGAAGTGCTCTATAGCCCTATAGAAAAATTTGGTCATCCCCCATTTTTTGGCCCTGTTCAAGGTCATTTAACGCCCCTAACCTAACTTTGAAGCATTCTTAGGATGTCTCCAAAAACTAAAAAACTGCGATAACTTTCAAACCATGGGGCCTTTTGACCTGATTCTTTTTTTGGAATGCTCTAAATTACAATTACATTCATCTGGCCAATTTTCACCTTCTTGTTCACCAAAATGATGGCTCAATTACATACTCCTATTTTCTAGCATTTACACGTATCCCAAGGTGTTCAAATACTCTATCCTAGAACACTGATAGTGGAACTGTGAGAGTTGGAACCTTTATTTGACCCAAATGGGTATGCAAAAATGAAAACACATGAAACAAAAACTAAGTCTAAGTACATTTTTTTGGTTGACACAAGATTGCCCTTATACCTCTGGATGCTCCTGCATCAAAAGATAATCAATATCAGGTTCAGTGGATCTCACATACAAGTTCTCATACTCACATTGCACAAATATCCACATTAGATGATTACAACCAAGGAAATCATCCCCTTCTTTGTAACAAGTCCTAAAAAAATTTATTGATTGAACCTTGAGGCTTTCCCAATTTACAATTACAATATAGGACCATCTTAATATGTTATATTTATACATTATATTAGAATATTACATCATTTCACAATTACACATAAATTTTTGGCTCACAGTCTTCACAACTCTTCACTTGATGCTCATCTGAATGTGCATATTTTGACACATCTTCAACACTTTTGCTTCCTGTGTATAACCTTTCTTAACTATATTCTATATCTATTAGGAGATACAATTCAAACATCAATAATTGATATATTGAAACTTTGTCTAAATATTGTCTTTAATAAACATCAAATAAATTTGTATTGTCTTCATATTTCCACATGCACTCTTAACCATAACATCAAGACACTCTATAAAAAATTATCCCAATTCTACATAATCGCATCTCCATTCCTTGATCCTCACAAAACCAAACTATGTCTTCTTCTCTTCCAATCTTCACAAAATAATCAATGTGTTGACATCAATGACAAACAATCTCATGAATGCAAACTCAACCTCTAAAGCATGTCACCAATAATGCTAGGATACTCCCCCATAAGAATACCATCACCATGATAAATGGGTATTGGAATATGTTTTTGTCATTTTCTTAAAACATCCCTAAGTGTACTTTGTTGCAAATGCACTGGTACAAATGCACAAGTGGATTGGATCAGTGCATAGTGATGCATATCAAAAGCAAAAAAATGATGATTATAGATGCACATATAAAGAGAATAAATGTGTAATTATAATAAACAAAATCACATCTAGACTGAACAAAAGCACAAATCTAATGGAATTTATAGTTTTCCCTTTAAACAACTAAGATTTTTGATTTTTGTGATTTTTTATTTATTTTTTTGGCAAGAGAATTCATACACACATTTAAAATAGTATAAATGATTCCTAAAGTCATTTCTAATATACAATGTGTAAAAACTTTACAATCCTAAGGTTGGCTAGGAAAATATCTGATGAATCTGCACTTGGACTAGGTTTATCCATGGTAACTCAATGTTGATAGACTAGAAGATTGGAGGAACATGCTCCCAATTATAGTGTACTCTCTTCTCAACCACACCAAGATTCAAATTCCAAGGATGTGAAATCCTAACCAATATCTTGACAAAAAGCTAGGAGTATGCGAGATGTCTTTTGGCCCCCTTAGCACCAACATATCTTAAAAGGGTTTTGGAAATCTAAAAAAAGTTTTTTAGTAAGTGCATCATTTCGGAAGGTTATTCTTTTGACATAGTATATCCATTAAGGAGACCCCTCAACCTATAGAGGTTACACTCTATAGGTTTTAACACATCACTTGAGTAGTAGGAGAGAATCACACCCTGACATAATGACATCCACTCCATGTGACTTAAGCTACTATGGATATTTATTTATAGTGGTTTGAAAGTACTTTTCCTTAGTTTGTTGCCACTCGGGTCATACCCTCTCACTAACCCTATTTAGGTAGATCTCAAGAGGAAGGCCCACTAAATAGTAATAAAAATTTCTCTTAAACCTAGTATCCACAAAGAAAAGGGGAGAGGATACATTTGTATTTATCTTAAGAAGGAAAAATGTTCCTATAGCACAAAACAAAATAAACAAATTTATATGCTAAAGAAAACACACAAAATTAAAAAAACATGTCATATTTTAAGTTCAAATAAAGATCATTTTTATTTAACAACCTCTTTAAGCACCTACAAACAAGTACTGGAAAAAAAATTGATAGGGATCTTCTACATATGATTGACCCAAAAAATAACCTAGAATACTACCAACCAAAAAACCAGTTAAGTGGTAAAAAATCTATCAAGAAACTTATGAAAAGAAATTATTTATCAAAAAAATGCGCTAATATAGAGAAAAAAAGTGCAACAAGTAAAAATTAAAAATATATTAGAACTAGGTACAACAAAACAAAACAAAAGTACATAAATAAGAATTAGAAGTACAAATTGCAGGAAAGCATAGTTAAATAAGATAGAAGTGCATGAAACCTAATCAAATGTGCAACAATGTGAATGTTGTTATAAAAATGATATATGCATAGATATGTTAGAAGGATAAATAAGTTAAATGAATGCCCAATGAGAATAAATAGAAGTGTAGTATGCCTATGCAAAAAGGTATCAAAAACCTATCGAAAAAACAAAAGCACAAGTAAATGGAACATATGTGAAACAAGAATGGATGAATGTACTGAATCAACCCATGTAGACCCACACATGTAAAATACCAAAAAAGAAAATTTAAAATTTGAGGATTGGGGGTTGGGCCCCATGGCGGGTACCAAAAATGTATGCAAAATAATGTGATGATACATAATAGAAAATAAATAAATAAATGGGTACTTGATGAAAATATATAATTAGCTAGACAATGATATGGTATTATTGGTTTGATTGTTTTACATTCATGTATTGTTGCAATGTATTGAAGAATACAAGCTTAATTGAGTCACAAGGTTAATGAAGCGATATCATATTCATCAAGTGAATACAATATTTCCTAAGTGATTGTAAAGAAAGAAGTACACAATGTTTCCTAAGTAAGTTAGTATTAACTGAGTTATATATTGCCCCAATAAATGTAATATTTATCGAGTGAAAGATGGATGAACAAGTTTGAAACATTGGAATTTAAGGCTAACTTTTGGATGGAAATTTGGAATGTTCGAGAAGGTCTAAAGCACAGGTAAAATTTTGTTGTGAGAACTATGAGTGAGAAAATTCAAGATAAGGATGGACACAAAGTTTCATGCAAGATTATATTTTCTACGTGTCTAAATTCATTGTATGAAGGAATTTAGTTGTAAACCTAAGATAAATAATTCCAATTAAGCAATAAAATATGGAAGGATCTAGAAGAATTGAGAAAACTATTTAAGGAAGAGAATAAGATATTTTAGGCAATTGGTAGATGTTATTGAGTTTTTGCTGATCGTATTTCTAAGAGGAGATCAAAATGAGAAGGTGAAGAAGGAAAAAGAATATATTGTTGAGCTAGGTGGACCGAGTAGTGAAAGGAGAAAGAGAAGGACTTATACAACCAAATCAAAGTATAGAATGAAAGAATATCCAAGAAAGAGATCAGACGGTGAATGAGAAAGATCTGAGATCTTAACAAGAAAATATAGTTGCTATTCTTAACATATCACTTTATATTATTTCTATTTACCATTTTAGTAGAAATATTGGAAGCACCGAGTGGACCTAACAAGTCTTTGAAATCCTATATGGTAACATCAATAAGTGGTGTTTTTAATTCCTTAAAATTAGGCCACTCTTTTTAACCAAGGACATTGAATGATAAAGTCTAGATCATGTTTTGTTGAAATCTTCTAACAAGATTACTTTAACAAAGTTTATGTAACTTTTAACAAGGTTATCTCCTAGTAGAGATCACTTTAGAAGAGTGATTTTTTTGGTTTGTTGGTCTCAAAGGGTTTCTCCCTTAATAGGGTTACCACGCTAAAATCTTGGTGTTAATTATGTGAATGTTATTTGTGTTGAAATTTTTTTTATAACTTTTATAGTCTACTGCAACTCAGTATTAACTAAGATATCACTAGGTGATAAATTGATATATATTGATAGTTGGAAATACAAGAAATAATTTGTTAATAGTTTGTAAAGATGTGAATGAATGAGTTAAGTAATAAGTTGAAAGGCTACACCAAGTAATTGAAGTTATTATTTTTGATATTTATGATTCTTTAATGGTGTTGTAATGTTTGAAAGGGAATGTGAGATAAATGGTCATAACTAATTCACCCCCTATTAGTTATCTAATAATTTGGTATTAGAGGTGGGTGCTTGTAAAATAAGTTTAAAGGAACTTGAGAAAATGATCAAGATGTATAAGAGAGAGATACCAAAGTTGAACAAGGAGAAATTGCCCTCATTCCAAGAGTGAATGATGTTGCATATTTATGGTATTGGAGATAATGTCACACATTATTTGGAGAATTAATATACTACCCTAGTTGGTCCCCTAACTATGGAATAAATGAATGAAAAGAGGAATCATAATAGCATGATGATTGATATTGAATATACTCTTAATGATGCCAGATTTGATGATATCAAGAACTATGACAATGCTACAAAAATGTGTGGTAAATTGAAGCTTGTTTATGGAGGAGATGATAATGAAAGGAGAGTCAAAATTGAAAGCTTGAGAGGTAAGTATGATGACATGAGAATGAAAGAAGGTGAAAATGTTGCACAATATGTAAACCAAATAAAAGATGTTGTGAGTGCAATTAGAGCTTCTTAACATATCACTTTATACTATTACTATTTAACCATTGTAGCATAAAATATTAGAAGCATAGAGTGGATGTAACAAGTCTATGAAATCCTATATGATAACACCGATAAGTGGTGTTTGTAATTATTTTAAATTGGGCCACTCTTTTTAGTTAAGGACATGGAGTGATAAGGTCTAGATGATCATTTGGTGAAATCCTCTAACAAGGTCACTTTAACAAAGTGTATGTAACCTTTAACAAGATTATCTCCTAGTAGAGATCACTTCAAAAGAGTGATTTTTTTTGGGTTGTTGGTCTCAAGTGGTTTCTCCCTTAAAAGGGTTACCATGTTAAAATATTGGTGTTAATTATGTGAATTTTATTTTTGTTGCAAGTTGTTTTATATATTTTGTACTTTATGGCAACTCAGTAATAACTATGATATCACTAGGTGATAAATGGATATTTACTAATAGTCAGAAATGAAAGGAATAATTTGTTAATAGTTTGTAAAGGCATGAATGAATGAGTTAAGTAATTAGTTGAAAGATGAAACCAATTAATTGAATTTATTATTTTTGATGTTTATGATGATTTGATGGTGTTGTAATGTTTGGAAGGGATTTTTTGGTAAATGGACATAACTAATTCACCCCCCCTCTTAGTTATCTAACAATTTGGTGTCAGAGTTGGGTGCTTGTAAAATAAATTTAAAGGAACTTAAGAAAAAATATCAAGATGTCTAAGAGAAAGCCACCAAATCTGAACAAGGAGAAATTACCCTCATGCCAAGAGTGAATGATGTTTCATCTTTTTGATATTGAAGATAAATGTCATAGATTATTTGGAGAATGAATACATTGCCCCTATTGGTCCCTTGACTGTGGAACAAATTAATGAAAAGAGGAATCAAAAATATTTCAGTACAGGAAGAATAGGGATTACAAAAATTATTTTAAGTATAGGAAGAACATGGATTACAAAAATAAATGCAAGAAGTTTTGCTACATTGTTGAAGAAGAGCATATTGTTCAAGTTTTGATAATGATCCAAGGAAGTAGTTGAAATGGTCTATGTTGCAATCAAGGAAGATCCAAATGGTGAAAGGCATAAGAATGAAACTTCCCTTATTTCACATGTTACTAAGAATAAGTCATGGATTATTGATAGTGGTTATTCACATCACATGATTGGTTATCTAAGAAAGTTTAATAAATTTGAAGAAATTGATGATGGTGAAACTGTTAAGTTTGGTAGTAATATTCCATATTTGGTGAAAGTTAAAGGATCATTAATGCTGAATGAAAGATCAAATGTGATTATTCATATTGGGTTCAAGGACTTAAATACAATTTTTTGAGTGTTGCTCAGTTGAATAAATCAAGTCACAAGCTGGAATTTAAGAAAAGGAAGGTCAAAATCTTTGATGATGAAGGCAATCTGATTAGAACATGAATGCAAACAGAAGGTAACTTATTCTACCTTGATCCTATAGTTGCAACATGTTTAATTGCTAGAGTTGAGGATGTGTGATTATGGCATAAAAGGTTGTGTCATGTAAAATTTGAAAATATGGTGAAAACACGTAGAAAGAAAAGAGTAAAAGGCTTACCGAAAATGCTATGTGTAAAGAATATCAATTCGGTAAGATGAAAAAGTCTATTTTTTCTAGCAAGGAACACACTTTAAATAATATTCTAGAGTTAGTGTATACTAACTTATGTGGTCCAGTTGGAGTTAATAGTTACTATGGTGATAAATACTTTATATTATTTGTGGATGATTATTCAAGGATGATGACTATAATGTTCATGAAATTGAAATCACATGCTTTTGATATGCTTAAGTGGTACTATGAAAAAGTTAAAATGGAAATTGATAAATCTTTAAAATGTTAAAGATTTGATAGAGATGGTGAATTTATGTCTCCTAAATTCACTAACTTTTTGTGTTGAGAATAATATCAAAAGACAATTATTTGCCCCGAGGCTAGCACAATAGAATGGTATTGTTGAAAGGAGAAATAAATATATCATGGATTGTGCAAGGATATTGATAATTGAGAATGAGATCTCTCAAATAATTAGGAGAGACGTAATCAATTTTTCTTTTTATACTCTCAACCGAGTTCAATTAAAGAAATGAACAAACAAGACACCCTATGAGCTAGGGTATGGTCATACACTGAATGTAAGTTATTTCAAAATATTTAGAAGTAGGTGTTACATTCACAAAGATGCTAGGAATGGTATAATTTATGTTAAAGGAGATGAAGGTATATTCCTAAGATATTCATCTAGGAGAAAAGATTACAAATGTTTGAATAAGGATACTAACAAGATGGTAGAAAGTTAAAATGTAAGATTTGATGAGTTTGCAGAGAGGAATGATGTGGAAAGAAATAAAGAACCTAAAGATTATGATAAGTTTATTTATGTTTATGAAGAGGGAATTTATATTCTACCCAAGTTACAACATAGAGCTATTGAGAACCATACATTGGCTATTGAGTCTTAGATAGTTATACCTGAGCACTAGATAATACAAACCTAGTGGGAAGTTGAACTTCTACCAAGTGATGGAAATGCTAAGAATTAGAGAACTAAACCTATATTAGCCAAATATGGGAGGAATAACCAATCACCTAAAAAAAAAATTAGACATAGGAGTTTGACTTTGGTGAAATTTTTGCACCTGTTGTAGCATTTGAATGTGTAAAAACATTGTTGGCTTATGCTACATACAAAAAGTTTAAAGTCTATCAAATGGATGTAAAACTTTCATTTCTTAATGGAATAATTGAAGAAGAAGTTTATATTGAACAACCTAAAGGATTCATTGAACCTAGAAAGAAGGACATGGCCTACAAGTTGAAAAAATAATTGTATGGAATAAAACAAGCCCCAAGAGCATGGTATGAATGTAACAATATTATTTGATTAAGATTGGATTTTCTAGAACCAATGAAAATAATAATCTATATTTAAAGAATGAATCTCAAGATATGACACAAGGAGGAATGAGAATGAAGATGCTCAAAAATGGTTCGCATCTATGGTTTCATCACTTCTTCATACTAATTTTTCCCATTTTCTCATTCTACTAACTTTGATCTTTTGGCCAAATTGATTATACTTTAGTGCTTGTATCCTTCTTCACATCAATTTCATATCAACTTAGAATCACCCCAACTCAACTCAAAATTACTTGAAATTAGTCCTAATCGACCTGAAACTTATCAAACATCCCAAATCAATCATTATTTATCTGATCCTAGGTATTATTGTGGCTTTCAGTGCCTTGGAAACCTATCAATCTATCAATCTTATCAATCTGACCTTAGTACTATCATGGCTCTCAGTGCTAGGTCAAACTATCATTCATGTCATCCAATCTTTGACATTGTTGAGGCTTTCAATGTCATACCATGGCATTATCAACCATTTTAATAATATTGATAGTGTCCATCGATGTTATTATGATCAAACCTTATCAATCAACCTTGATCCTATAGCATTTGCAATATCAGTTAAATGTTATTGTATCGATCAATTCATGTCATGTGTCCTTGGCATGTTATTAACTTTAATCAATCAATGTGACCATGGCTTTGGTCTAGTTGTCATCATCTCATTTGATCTATATCATCATCATATTTTCATCAAAGGATACGGTCACATTTATTGAACCAATTTGACCAATCATCTACTAATTTTCCCTATAGGATTAAACAACCCATAATTTAATCATATTATTCTTTCTAATTATTCTTCCTAATTATTATCCTTAATTAATTAATTGTATTAGTTAATTGATTTATTATCCGAAAACCATGGAAATTCTTGATTTCCTAAGTTCCATTTTCCATCATTAATTTCATTTTCTACTAATTCTTATTTTGTGGAATAAAAGGATTTTTAATTCAAATATTTCATAAAATATTACATCATAGTGACATTTGGATATGACACCTCATGGATTCTCCTTTGAAACTTGTCTAAGATTTTTCATAATCAAATATTCTTATTCCTTATGCATGTCCCTATTTGGCTTATTTGTCATAGACTCTTAGCTTTAGGTGGGTTGAGCTGTCTTATGACGTGTCATAGATTCTCTTCCACATTTAGCCAAGTTTGACTTCCATGCATTATAGAATCTTACGATTGGCATATTTTGTCATATGCATCATGGATTCTCAAAGGAATCTCTTGCCACATCACATATCTAAGGGTAACAAATCCAATGCTCTCATCCTCCATGTCAATTATAAAATGGACACTCTTTCTCTCATTTCTGGTCCTTGAAGTCCTAATTCTCGAGTCTTTGGGTCCCTACTTTCTTTGCATTATGCATTCTTGCTCTTACACTAAAATCACACTTCTAGTATTCTCATGGCATTATCCCTATCATAAAATTTTGCTTCAATTTGAACTATAGGAAACTTTGAAGATACATCATTTGGAGAAGAAAGAAGGACATGGGAGCTACAAATGAAAGAGGGAGTTTTAACTTTTTTTGCTTTCTTTATTAGTTTGGCTTTCATGGTAGACTAGTGGGTGCTAATGTATGTTGATTGAGTTTGTGATTTTCTCATAGTATGTTATGCATTTAGCCCATTTTCTAGGTGCTACATTTGGTGAACCCGACGTGAAAATGCATTTCTAACTTGGGTTTTCTTGTTTTGTGCTTGTAGGTGCAAGGAAGGAGCTCACTTGGAAGGGTATAATGACTATCTTCTCTTCCTTTTCACACCTAGACTAATTAGGGGGTCTATTAATATGGTTGTATCCTTTCATTCTATGCATTCTGTTAGCTTGCTGTCCTAGGGGGCACTATGCTCTGTCAGGGCGCACTTGGGACCCCTAGGAGTAGTTTTAGGAGTCCAAAAGCCACCAAAACCTCTTTCTATTTTTTTTGACTTACCAACTATTTCCAAAACTTAACAACTATGTCATTGGTGTAGTTTTCACTATTTGGGCACACTTGGTAGTATATGTGTCAAAAAAATTCAGTTTTTGGGTCTCTATTAGGCACCAATTCCCCACAGTTTGCACCTGGGCTCCCAACTACGTACACAAACTACCAATTGTGCCCAACTAGGCCCCAAAATTTCATTGACATAGTATACACTATCTAGGAACACTTGAGCATGTTCTGAACCATTTTGGCTTTCTGGGGTGCAATCTGCTCTGTCAGAACACACCTGGTTCACAAAAAACACACACATCAATTAGAATTTGCATGTAAGGTTTTATTTGCTTCTAGAAAATAGATTAGAGGATTTTTGTGTTACTAATGGTCTACTTGCAGCATGTGGAAATCATGGGATGAAGACATGATCATAATAGACTACTAATGCTTGCTTTGCAGGACATTGTTGAAGACCATGGCGTGTTTGCTAAAACCATGTGTGTGGATTTCCTAGATTAGATAACACTTTTTTTGGTGCTTTAAATGAACTTTTTCTTTTTTTTCTAGCATCTCTATAGTGTTTAAATCCCTAGGAGTTACATTGGATGTATCCTCTCCCCCAGCCATTTGTGGATCTTGGGTGTACGAGAAATCCATGTAACTTCTATAGGAGGCTTACTTTGGACCAAGATACTTGATATTGGGTATGCCAAGGGACGACCTCAGAGTAGTAATAGGCCAAAATCCAAGTCAACATTCCAGCCACTATATAAAATTTGATTATAGTGAAAGTTGTGTCAGTAGTATTACTGCATGATAGCTCTCCTTTAGTACCCTTGTGGTGTGTCAAACCCCGATTCTCAGGGCTAGGAGACCTTTTGCTGAAGTTTATCATTCACTTTCCGAACAAAATGCCCTTACCAAAAATTTTCTTTTAGTGGCCAAAATCCTTTCTATCCACTAGCTCAAGGGGTCACCCATGCCCGTAAAGACATCCTACATTCTTGCAGTCCTTAGTAGAGGCAACAATCCCTTGGGAAGTCATGCCCCTTGGGAAGCAGATCTTGGTAGCCCTGAGAAGTGAGTGCACTATAAGGGGGAGCCTGTGGTGCCAAGATCCTAGGTTGTCTACTCTGGATAAGCATGGCTAAACTTCAGTTCAAGTAGGAATTTAGTGGATATAGTCCTAAAAGCCTAGGTTGTGGTGTGTTTGTTCACTCTTAACAACAACTATTCTTGTCTTAATGTGTCTTGCGTGTGTGTAAAACATAATCAAGATAATAGCCAACATTCAAATTTACACATTGAACCATCTCCAAACATCACAAATTGCCAAAACATTTCAGTGCTTGTCCAAACTTTGCAAACTTTGGTTCAACACATTCAAACCTTGGAAACCATGGCAACTTGTGCTCCTAAATGTGCTTGGAAAAATGTAGATCTCATCCTTGCATAGGCTTCACTTGAATTCACCCTAGTATAGGCCTCATACTTGCATCATATAGACTTCATATTGCACCTTTTACTCCTCATTTAGTATCCATTACCTTTCTTATTGCATCCATTTGTGTTTTGTTTAGCTTAGTTTTTGCATTCCAATCTTAAAATCTGCACTTTGCATCCACCACCTTGCATCTTTACATACCCAACCCTCATCTTAACCACTTTAACCATCATTCTAGGTGCCCTACACATAATTTTCAGCATTCATACTATTCTTAACATTGTCCCCTATTTTTTACCTCTCTATAGCATCAATCTGGAAAATGTAGCTCCCAAAATTGCCTTAGTTTTAGCCCAATTTACCAACTACGCCTTGAAACTACCAACTGCATCCTAAAACTACCAACTGCATCATTGATGTAGTCTACACTATTTGGGCACACTTTGTGGTCCTCAGACCTATTTTGGGATTCTAGATAACATTTTGGGGCTTCAACTATGTCTTTAGGTACCTGGTTAGCTCCCCTTGCATTAACTTGCCTAGATCTGTATTCTGCATCACCTAGTCTTCATTACTTTCACTTAGGAAATAATTCCCTAGGTCATAACCTATATTTTTCATCTCCCAACCCATCCTAACATAAACCCCAACATCTTAGCTTCCTAGCATATCAGTTTGGCAACCATACCACTCAGAATCAGCAAACCTTCATTCTGACTTACCAATTGGCCTAGGAACTACCAGTTGCACCCAAACTGGACACAACTACATCAATGACACAATTGGTACTATTGGGGCACACTTGGCACTATTAAGACACACTTGGGCACATATAGGACTATTTTTGCCTTCCAAACTGCACTTTAGAACCCTAAAACTGCATCTAGGAGCCTTCGTACCTCCCCATTCTGTACTTGACCCAAAACTGCATCTTGCACCCAAAATCCCATTTTTCATCATAGGCATTGTCCATATTATATATCCACTCATCATTACCACCATTTTGAGTCCCCAAAACATCATTTTGAATGCTCGAAACCTTTGAATTTAGTAAAAAATCTAGACAAAGTATGAGTCTTAGAGTATCTCCTAGTGTTGACAGATAATGGATCTTGACTAGTCTTTTCATCTTTTCTTATCATTTTTTTTGGTCAACATCTATCTATTTCTTGATAGATTTGACCTTTTCATCTTTTATCAATTTAATCTCTTCATCTTTTATCACTTTTTGGTCAAGATCCAAAGTCCTTTATCACAAGGTTAAACTCCTAGACAAAATAATTTCTAAAGGTTTTACCTAAGTTCAAAACCTTGTGTATACCTCTATCATTAGCATAATAATATTCCTAAATGTTATTTTGGCTTACCCTAGTGTTATATCCCCTTCATCTTGCATGGTTCAAACCTTAGCATCATTCTCACTACCAAACCCTATCAGATTGTCTATCAACCAAATTGCCTTCTTGAGCATTTACCCTCATTTTGCATATCCTAAATGTCATTACGAACCCAGAACATCATCCTTTGCATGATATACCTTGCATGCATCAACTTTTGGCATCCTCACCAAGTCCAAAACATTTCCCTAATTGTCATTTTGCATACCGTAGAGTCATTTTCATCCCCTCTAGTCAAACTTCAAAATGGTACCTTGCATTCACATTTGCATCATATCCCTAGCACATTTGCACTTTCCATGTCAAAACCCTAATTCATTTAGCATTCCCTCACATTTCATAACATCCCAAAACACTCACATCTTGCATACCCACATCTTAATTATCAAGTTTTGACCTCTTTTACCAACTACAACCCTGTTTTACCAATTGCAACCCTGTTTTACCAATTGCACACTTCAAGTCTACAATTGGTGTTTTCAAGGTATAGTTGGTAGTTTAGATGCACACTTGGTAGGCCAAAAATCCATTCAAGTTTTCCTCCATTGCATTTGCATTATTAGGTATCATGTCAGCACTTACTAGGACACAATTAGCCTAGAGACCCGAAGAACTTTATCAACCTTTGTTTTCTGAGGCACAAGCACAACCAAAACCTTGTCCAAGACAAAAAAAGAGAAAGAAAACCCAAAAAACCTTTGATGCAGACCAAATCGAGGCATCACAACCATTACTAGCAGACCCCTTAAACATGTATCCGCAAGAGCACCATAATCAAGCTATCACATAACAAAACATGAACAATGCACCTACCATGAGGTTTCCTTCAAACACTTCCCCTACACATGGTATGGTCCAATGGAATCCAAAATTTGAACCTATATTTGTACCAATACCACCAAGAGGAGGAAGTGTACCAACCACACCCGAAGATGAACAATCACACTCCTTTGAATTTAGCCAACCTAACACAAGTACCTTCAACTATAAGACATCAAACATACAACAAGGTACTATACACCTAAGTGATGACTTTAACACTGACTATGGCATCACTGATGAAGAAATGGCTCAGGCATGTCAAGACAATTTTTTTTGCAAGAACTTTAAACTTTTGTAGCCCAAGAAATTGTGAAATTCAACCCAAATGTGGAAGGACCTAAGTCCAAACATCAAACCAACACAACCATTGAAAACATACAACCCATGATCAATTTAGACTTAGATAAGGGGAAAAAACCTTTGGAGCTTTCAAATGTGATAATGGCACCTATAAGGTCCCATCAAGAATCAACCATCGAGATCCTCCAAAGTACATTTGAACACATCAATGTTAACCCCTTGTTCGATGAAATGCCACCAATTCCTAAACACCCAAAAAGAACATTAAGACTTGATTTTAGTCACATGATGCAAAAACAAGATGCACCTAAAGGGACTTGTGCTCTAGGGATGCCAAACATACCTTATTTGGAGGCAAATCAACAAAGTGCACCTTTGCTCCTAACCCTACCAAGTCGTATGACATCTAATGTTACAGAGCCTCCCACAAATGCACTATGTGCAACATCAACTACAAAAATCCCTATTGAGGCACAAAGGAAAAAGCCTTATTGACATTACACCCATCCCCAATAGGAACAAATCTCATAGTCAAGTCAATATGATGTCACAAGGAGGAACCTCTAACACACAAAGGATCCAAACCAATAATACCAACATGACGGTCACTTCTCAAGGACATAACCAACTACCCCAACAACATCAACCTATGATAGTCAAGGCATTGGGAGCCCAAAAGAAATAGGCTCTACATACAGAAAGGGACTTACGTCCTAATCCATTCGATAAAAGTCTGTATATGCCTCCATTCCCAAAACACTTTGAGGCTCCAAGGTTCAAAAAATACCAAGGAAAAGGCAATCCTATTGATCATATCAGATAATTTTGTGCTTCATGTACTAAACTTAGTGATGAGCCCACTTGCCTCATGAGATTGTTCCCTCATTCTCTAGGTGGACCCACACTTGAATGGTACTCAAAACTTTCTAGTAATATCAAATCTTGATTGAAACTCATAGATAAGTTCATCTCCCACTTCACCTTTAACATTACAAATGAGGTGATACTTTCTGATTTGTGCTCAAGTAAACAAAAGACAGGAGAAACATTTATCACATTCTTACTATGTTGGAGAAGCTTAGTCAGTCAATGCTCACTATACATTCTTGAAGAACAATAAGTTAACTTGTGCATTGAAAACTTAGTCCCAAATGTAATGTATGAACTCAAAATCAAGAGTCTGTGTACCCTTTCTAAACTGATGAAAAAAGGGGCTAGTATTGAGATGCTCTTATCCATAAGGGAATCCTTAAGATAAAAAAAGAAAACACAAGCACCAACTCATCTAATGACAAGCCAAAAAATTTCTCCAAAAATAAAAATGCGACTAATGATGGCATCATGGATGCATGAACAATTAGCGTACCACAACCTCAATTAACTTTGAAAGGTGCAAACCCCACAAATTCACAAACTCCTAATCAAACAACACCTCAACAACAGAAAACTAAGACTTCCACACAGGACAAACCTCGAAGGCATCCTAGAACCAAGGATAGGAAATTAACACCACTAGGGATACCTCTTGAGACTACACTACAATAGTTACTAAGTAATAACTTCCTATAGTTACCCCTGATCAAAGATGAACCATTGACTAAAGCAGAATGGTGGGATGATAAAAAGTACTATGATTACCATCGCATCAAAGGACATAAGACTTCATTGTGCTTCCAATTGAAACATGCAATACAAGACCTTATTGATGATGGTGTAATCATAGTTGATCCATCACTGTTAGCATCCAACTCTAACCACACTATCTTCAAAGATCCTTTGGGTAATCATGACAAAGAAAAACTCTCAAGTTCAAACTCAAACTCACAAGGTAAAGTGAATTGCACATGCACCAAATATGACTACACCATCAATTTCTTTAATGAGTCTAATTCCTACATATCCACATTCACATTGAAGGCTAAAGACCCTCATTGCACTATCACTACATGCCGTAGAAAGATCACCCTACCTGGAGCCCCATCTAGACCTACTACTTCTACTAGACCTGCAGCCCCTAGTAGACCTATTGCTCCTACTTCATCTTAGTATAGCCTTGTTGAAAAACTCGGAAAAACCCCTGCACAAATATCCATTTTGAACCTACTATGTGCATCTCCCCAACATCAGAAGATCTTGGATCAAGCCCTTAAAGAGTCAGTAGTCCTAGATAACATTGATGTTGCCCAGTTCCAAGACAAGGTTGGGAAACTATCCATGTCACAGCATATCACTTTTTCCCCTTAGGATATTCCTAAAGACAAACCCAACCACAATGATCCCCTCCACCTTGAAGTATTTGTCCACAATGTTAAAGTCATATGTGTTTTGATAGATGGAGGAGCAGAGCTGAATATCTGTACACTTAAAGTAGTCAAAGATTTGGGTTATTTTGAAACTGATGTGGATCCCTCTCGAAGGATCACAATCAAAGCCTATAATGATGGTGAACGTTTCTCTACAGGGGTTATCATCTTACCTATCAGAGTTGGTCCAGCTACTGAGAACACTTTGTTCCAGGTCCTAGATATAAAAATGAATTGCAATATGATACTAGGTTGCCCATGGATCCATGCTATGAAAGCAGTTCCTTCTACCTATCACCAATGCCTAAAGTTCTCCTATAATAATGTAGAGGTAACCATCCTAGGTGATCCAAATCCCTTCTAGTTCTATGCCAATCTTAGAGGAACGACTGCATACCAGGTCCCAACAAACCATGCAGCGAATCCCCTAGAGTCCTCCAAGTATGTTGATCCTTCCATGCTCACACCTGCATCCAAAGGAAAGCTCAAAATACAAGACCAAGGTTGTGGTGAGTACTCTATGTCTCATGCCTTTCACATTGGGAAACTTCCTTTATCCCCCAAGTCATATGGTAAACCTCAACTTATACAAAACAAGCCAAAGTTTGCATTTCAAAAGAAACCTTCGATGGCTTTCACTAGTAGAGGTGGACTACATGAAGAATGTGTCTATGAAAATACCTCTACATGGATTGAAAAGGCTAAAGTAGAACAAGAAATTACTCACATGTCCCCTGATAGGTACGGATCTGGATTCACCATCATGTGGAAAAAGGGATATGATAGATGTAGTGACCTAGGACTCCAAAAGCAAGGCATTGTTCAACCCATCACTGCATTAGGATGACCTCATAGCTTGGGACTTGGATTCAAACCATTTATTTTGGGTTTTCCTAATACTGAGTCATCCTCATCTAAGGAGGTGAATGCTTCAAATAATGACAAGGCATCTAACAACAACCAACCTGAACCCACCCAATTTATATCTAACATTGATGATCCTGATACCTCCCTCGGTCTTGATCATATGTTTGTAGACTCAGATAGCCTACCTATGGAAGATAAATATGTCAATCCACCTGTCACTCAAACCAATTCTTCACCTTGGATCCAAACATTCTAGGATCCAAGCCCTCCTACTTCTGAACATGATCCTGATGACATCACTAAATCAGATATCCATATATATGCCTTTGACCAAAGCTTATTCAACACCAATGATGGCATTTCCTTAGTTTTCCCTGAACTTATTGATTGGGACCAACAAGGACCCCCCATGTTTGACCAGTTTGAAAATGATGATGCCATCGCAGAATTCTTGGAGCTCTATGAAGATGTACCACAAGGTGATCACAAGTCTAGATTTTCCATTGATCTCAACATCATGGCATATTTTGGGGAGTCAACTCCATCTTCTAGTCACAAAATTGAGAAAATAACAAAAAAAGACACAAGTAGGCCATCTCTTGGTCAAAATTGAAAGGCACCATTAGACCATGAAAAAGTAAAAATAAAGGATGTATCTGAGGGTGAAAAAACTCTCTAAGGTGCCTGAGGATGGAAGATAAGATGCACCCCCATTGAAGGAAAGATCAACATTACTTGTGGAGATGATAGAAGAGATTAATCTGGGAACTCCTAACAACCCCAAAGTCATACACTTTGTAGCCTCATTATCACCACAAGAAAAGGATGAATTTATCAGATTCTTTCTAGAGAGGTAGATCAACTTTGTCTAGTCCTATGCAGACATGCCCAAATTAGATCATGAACTAGTTCTTCATCATTTACCACTCAAACCAGGA
Organism: Cupressus sempervirens; assembly: GCA_028749045.1. Lineage (NCBI taxonomy): Eukaryota > Viridiplantae > Streptophyta > Pinopsida > Cupressales > Cupressaceae > Cupressus > Cupressus sempervirens. The sequence goes on along the minus strand of CM053788.1, from coordinate 511,110,328 downwards.
ATGAAACCAGTAAAGCAAAAGTTGAGAAAAATGCATCCTCAAGTTGCCCTCCTTGTCAAAGCTGAATTGAAGAAATTATTGGATGCTGGCTTCATAAGAGCCATTGATTATGCAGAGTGGTTATCTAATCTAGTACTAGTAAGAAAACACTCTAGGGGCATCTGGATATGCACTGACTTCCATGATCTCAACAAGGCATGTCCCAAGGATGATTTTTCTTTACCAAACATAGATATCATTGTAGACATGACAGCTAGGTATGAGATGCTATCACTAATAGATGGATTTTTCGGCTATAATCAGATAAGAATAGCCCCCAAAGATCAACACAAGATAGCTTTTACATGCCCTTGGGGAACATATTGCTGGAATGTCATGCCATTTAGTAAAAATGCTTAGGCAACATATCAAAGAGCAATGACCACCATCTTCCATGGTTTCATGCACATCCTCATGGAAGACAATGTTGATGATTTTCTTTGCAAATCCTATAAAAGGAAAGATCATTTGGGCATCCTAGATTAGATATTCACTAGAATGGAAAGCTATAAGCTTCATCTATATCAAAAAAAATTTGTATTTGGAGTTGTCTTTGGATTGCTCCTAAGCTACATTGTTTCTCAATGAGGTATTGAAGTGGATCTTGAGAAAGTAAAAGCAATACTTGACATGCCTTCTCCAACAAATCTAAAATCCTTAAGAGGACTACAAGGAAGACTACAATCTATCCATAGATTGATTGCACAATTTTCAGATAAGTGTCACTCCTTTCAACATCTCTTATGTAAAGGAGTATTTTTTCAATGGAATAAGCAGTGCCAAGAATCTTTCCAACAACTCAAGGATTATCTTCTACATCCACCAGTTTTAATGGCTCCTATTCTAGGAAAACCATTCATTTTATATATATATGCTATAGATACAATATTAGGAGCTCTCTTAGCATAGAATGATGAAAAAGGAAGAGAGCAAGCCATATATTACATCAGTAGAACACTTGTGGGCTATGAGCTAAACTATTCATGAATTGAACAAGCATGCCTTGATGTTATCTTTGTAGCCCAAAAGCTCAAACATTACATGCTCCATCAGAAAACAATGCTCATCTCTAAGATCAACCAATTGAAATACCTCCTCAGTAGGGCTGCTCTCATAGGACGCTTAGCCAAATGGGTCATGGTCCTTAGTGAATTTGACATAGAATATGTAGACAGAAAGGCAATCAAAGGGCAAGTGATAGCAGATCAATTAGCAGAAGCCCCTATGTTAGATGATCATCCCATGCTGATAGACTTTCTAGATGAAGCCACATTTCACATGAATGTAGCTAACAAATGGAAGCTTTATTTTGATGGATCACATACACGAAATGGTCTAGGAGCAGGCATTATGTTTATCACTCCTCAAGGAGACATAATCCCCAAGTCATATAGGATTGCATTCCATTGTACAAACAACATAGAAGAATATGAGGCATTGATTACAGGACTCAAGATAGCCATCCAATGGAACATTCAATGTTTAAAGGTCTTTGGGGATTCCCAATTGGTCATCCACCAAGTCAATGATGACTATGAGACCAAGGATGATAAACTAATGCCCTACAAGCAGATGACAGACTTCCTTAAGTCTAAATTTGTTACTATCTCTTTTCGTTAGCTACCAAGAATACACAACAAGCAAGTTGATGCTATGGCTAGCATCACTTCTATGAATATATGCCTCAAAATGTGGAATGTTGTGAATTCCTTGTTGAGCAACTCTTGATTCCAGCATTTGAGCTCCCTCAATCTGAGTTTGTGTGTGAATTTGTTGGTCCCAATTCTCCTTGGTATCAAGCCATTTATGATTACCTACATGCCCAAATCCTACCACCCAACTTATCCAAAAATGATCGTCGAGCCTTTATCCATCAAGCCACTAGATATGTCATCATCAGTGACACCCTTTACAAGCAATCCTTTGACCAAACCCTTCTCAAATGCCTTGAATAGCAAGAAGCTGAAATTTCCTTGCATGAGGTCATGAAGGTATATGTGGAGGCCATTTCAATGGTCTGAGTCTAGCCAAGAAACTTCTTAGAGCTGGGTACTATTGGCTTACCATGCAATAGGATGCCCATGACTTTGTCAAAGCATGTCATAAATGTCAGATACATAGCAATCTAACCCATGCACCAACACAAGAATTGCAGCTAGTCATATCACCATGGCCCTTTTCACAATAGGCATTTGATCTTATTGGAGCTATTTCTCCTCCATCCTTAGATGATCATAAGTTCATTATCATAGCAATCGAGTATTTTACCAAGTGGGTTGAAGCTGTCCCTTTGACCATCACCATTGGCAAGCAGATCTCAAGGTTTATTCTAAACTACATCATATATCGGTATGGAGTCTCCTTGGCTATTATTACTGACCATGGTAGTCCATTTCAAAACAAATATGTAGACAAGCTCTATGAGAAGTACAATGTATACCATGGATATTCTAGTATTTTCCATCCACAAGGCAATGGCCAAGAAGAAGCATCTAAAAATACCATTGTTAAGATTCTCTAAAAGACTGTCAATGATTTGGGTCGAGACTAGCACCTCCAACTAAATCTAGCTCTTTGGCATATTGGACAAGTGTGTGTGCTCCCACTAGCACAACACCATACTCTCTTGTCTATGGAAATGAGGCCATACTTCCCATTGAAGTTGAAATTCCATCATTGAGAGTATCTCTACAAGATATTGTGGATGATGAAAACTACTGAATATCTAGACTCCATGAACTAGAAATGCTTGATGAACGGAGACGAGTTGCCTTGACACATTTGCAAGCTTACCAAAATTGACTCAAATGTAGATATAGGAAGAAGTTTGAGGTCGTCATTTTGAGGTAGGTGATCTAGTCCTAAATATGAACTACAAGACACAACAACATAGAGAAAAACAAGACAAATTTGAGCCAAATTGGGGAGGACATTATGTAGTTACTGCATCTTTTGGATCCAGAGTATATCAGCTCACAACTCCAGAGGGTGAACCATTGCCCGTGTCCATCAACAACATGCATCTTTGCAAGTACTACACTTGATTTTTTCTAAAAGTCTTGAGAAAATACCAAAAAATTGAAAGTCCTGAAAAAATATCAAAAAAATAGCAAAAAGTCCTGAAAAAAAGAAAAGAAAAAAGTGAAAAAAATCATGAAAAAAATGGATGTCTTGACGAAAACTTGGCAAACAGGTGTCTTGGCACAAAAATTTGAGTCAAGAGAAAAATTCTGTCCACAAGTGAAAACTTGGCAAATAGGCACTTTGGGCAACTACTATGGTGAAAATCTGGCAAACAGGCACCATGTGTAATCAGTTGTTGCTCCTCTATCTATCAGGATTCCATTTGGTTTTTTCCCCCTCTATTGTTCCTTGATCATATCTTTTCTATTGCAAGACATTCTTGGCTCCTTGACCATGGCTCATGAATTAGTTAATGTCCTTTGTTATCTTTCCTAAGCATCACCAGTCTGCACACACTCTATCATCGATCTTTGTACATAGTTTTTGTCTTGTCTAGGGGCATATTACCTACATGGTGCACAAGTTTGAACTTGAACTGGGGGTATATCCCTAAGAAATTTTATCCATTAGACCTATTGCATAACAGATTGGAGCTAACACTTGTATATGCTTATATGATCCTGAAAAAATCCTAAAAATTCAAATACGATCCTAAAAAAAATCTATACAAATCACATAATGTCTTTAAAAAAGCACTAAAAATCATAAAATGTCCTAAAAAAATCACTAAAATTCATAAAGTGTCCTGAATAAACCCTAAAAATCAGCAAATGTCCTGAAAAAACTAGTCACAAAAAAAATCAAATATCCTCAAAAAACCTAAAAATCACAAAACCCATCAAATATTTTCAATAAACCTTGTACATATTCACTGTGGATAACCACCCCTTTTGCATAAACACTTGCACTTTCCAGATTGAAACTCAAAGCACTACACTTTCAAGACAATAGCACTATCTAAGCAATGTGAACCAATAGTCAATCTAATCCACAACGAGAACTATCACATCATCAACATGTCAAACACTACCTACACACCTTCAAACATTAAAAAGAAAGTAATAATGGACAAGAATAGTTGTTGGCTCACGCTGTTTAATAAGAAAAAAAAAATTTTGCTTTGTTTTCTTTTCGATCATGTTCCTATACCACTTGATGATATAAACTAATCTATGAGAGTGGTCGGGATGGTTCATGGTCATCTTTTTCTGTTTTTATCTGTTATAATGTACCTTTGAGAGTCTAGGGCATGTACATATGCCTTAGGAAGGACAAGGTCATTTTCTGTCTGCATCATGCTTGTTTACACAGAAGGCGTGCATTTGTGCTCTGGCCCTTTATGTCATAATGCATTGCACTTCATTTGCCATATCAAAATAAAGCTCCATTTGACATATAGTGCACTTCACAAAAGAAAAAGTCTTCCCATCATACTAACTGCTCCTTGTCTCATCTTCTCTTTAATTCATGTCTCCTTCTTCTGCTACCCTGGTCTTGTACTCTGATACACCAAAAAGCATCATCGTCCTGCATTCTTGCATATGTCCTAAGTCCAAAATGATCCAAAGCAATAAACATGGCATTTATATTATACTCACATTTCATTTGCATCCTTTTTACATTTCATTTGCATTTATTCCCTATCATTTTGCATTTCATTTGCATTCATTTCATTTCATTTACATCCATTCCATATCATTCACATTACATTAGGCATTCATTCATGAGAAAAACATGTGGCAAAAATAAAAGATGGCATTTCCTATGCATAACCTATGACAAATCAACACATGATGTCATCATATATAATTCCACACAAAAAGCATAAATGCATCCATATAAAACATATAAAGCATATGCATAACATAACATATAGGCATCATAACATAAGTCATCATCTAGTCCATCTCATATAGTCATCATAACATAAGTACATCTCATAAATGTCACACAAAAGTATCAAAGTACACGACCATGGTTTACATCAATACTAATTGCCCGTAGGCGTGAACCATGAAAGAGCATAATAGAAACCAAAAAGCAACATAGAGTGGCCCCTCTATATGTGAGTATGTCAGTGTCATCCCATGCTATCCCTAGCCTCATGGCCTCTATCTGGCCTCGAGGATGATCCCTCTGCTCTCTGTGATGGCCTCATAGGTCCCATCACCCTTGCACTACTCTGTGTCCTATGTGTCCTATGGGAATGAGATCTCGATGCACAAAAACTCTCTACTCTCTACCCTGGTGGTACCACTCTCTCATACTGATCTTGCCAATACTTTTCCTCCATGTGAGCCCTAGTCATCATCATTTCCAAATCTCAAAAGTTTGCATCTCTGATGCTATTGATAAACCCTTGTGACTCCTACACTGCTATCTCTATCATGTGCTTAGTTGTGTCTCTCTCAGCCCTAGCCTAGTCTCTCTTAGTCATCACCTGATCTCTCTCTACTGCAACTGCATCCCTATCTCCTGTCATAACATCCCTCTCTTCCACAACCTAATCTAGCTGAATCTATAGCCCTTTGATCACCTCCAAGAGATCTAACTAACTAGGCCCTGCCTATACTAGTACTAATGCCCTATCAACATAATCCACGGGATCCCCCTCCATATCCATCATAGATGCACCCCTATCCTCCCAATAGTCATCCTCATCCTCTCCCTTGTCACCACCCCCACTCCCCCCACCCTCCTTATCATCATCACCCTCATCCTCCCCCTCATCATCACCTACATCATCCCCTACATCATCCTCCTTACCTTCATCATTGTCCTCATCATCACCATCATCAAATCCCTCCTCATCCTCTCCCCCATCCCCCTCCTCCTCATCTTGTGGCCTCCCTTAGGGTACTGGTACTACTAGATCTATCAAATGTCTCGATTGATGTTGTGCAAACCACCTATCATACATTTTTTTTGTGCTTGCATCCACTATATTTGTTGTTGCCCCCCATAGTCTCATCTATAACTCTGCTAACTGTGTCCTGATGGGTGGTCCCCACTCTCACACCTCTGCTCTAGATCAGGAAAACAATGCTAACCCTATAGGTACATCCTGTGTCTCCCCAAACTATCTTTGTACCCACTCTAGTAGGTACATCTCTATAACCAGGTGACTAATCACTATGTGCCCTATAAGGTAGCACTCCTACCTGTAGTATCGTAAGTGGATGTCATCATCATCCCATCCAGGATAATCTTTGTATGGTCTCCATATGAATTGGGTCATCATGTCTATCTGATGGTGAAAGTACCTCACATATCCCAATGGTTCTCAGGCTAGTACACCTCTATACCTATAAGCATATGGCATATCATCCACCAATACTTGCTCTACTAGAGGCCTAAATACTACAATATTCTCATAGGCCCAGATCTGTAATAATGTGCTGCCAGTATTGAAGGATAGTCCCCCTCTGTACGCTACCTGATGTAGATAATAATATAACATCCCCAACATGCATGGGCCCCAAGCAAACATAGTGCCCTCCATAATCATTTGCTCAAGTAATCAGCCCCATCCAATTGGGAATCCATGTCCCCGTCTATCAGGTATTAGCAATCCACCAATCACCCAACAGATCACAACTTTCAACCGCTCATGGCATGCCACCAATAAGTCCCATCTGATATCATAGTCTCAGATCCCTATCTCTGCATCTTCGCATCCAAACAGTCGATGTAGAGCTTCTTGACCTATAGTTGGGTTAGACATTGCTAACTCTCCATAGATAGGGATCTTAAGGATGTTCCATACATCCTCTAGTGTCACAGTCACCTCCCCAGTCGATAGGTGGAATGAACTAGTCTCTGAGTGCCACCTCTTTGTCAAAGTTGTCAGCAAAACCATGTTCCCCCTCACCTCTAGCATAAACATCACATGATATAATCCCATCCCAGCCAATATCCCCTACTCACCAGGTGTCATCTAATGACATAGTGTAAGGCTCCATGGTTTATGTCCCTGTATCCATAACAGGGGCAGCTCCTCCTGCATAATCACATAGCCTATGTCAACCTTCTATGGTTTTGCATCTAGTTTACCCTACTTTTGAGCCATTATTTAACTTAGTTTGACTCTAGTTTGACTAAGTTTGACTTTTTATGAGCATGTTTGACTAATTTGACTTATGTTTAAACTCTTCATAGGGTTTTGAACATGTTTCCCAAGTTTTGGGTCATTTCGAGATCATTTGCATTGTTTTGACCCTATCCCTATCCATCGATCAACCTTTTTCCTCCATCAGAGCTAAGTTTGACCAAGTTTGACTTTTTAAAACTATCTTAGCCTTAGTTAACCTATGTTTTCATCTCTTCCTAGGGTTTTGAACATGTGTTCCAAATTTTGAGTCATGATGAGCCCATTTGCACCCTTTCGAGCCCTTTGCACAGTCCTCTATCATTATTTACCCAAGATTGACCTACATTTTCCCTATGTTTGACCAAATTCTAAGAAGTTTGACCACTGTTGACTACTTTTTATCATGTTTCTACCATCCCCCTAGGGTTTTGCTAGCCTCTGCCAAGTTTCAACTCTATCTGGGACCATTCAAACCCCGATCGGAGCTTCGGCACATCCTAGGGCACAATTGGTATTCCCAATTGCATCATTGATGCACTTGGTCATACCAACTATGTCATTGATGCACTTGGGAATTCCAACTATTTCATTGACATAGTTGGCTGCATTTTGGGCATAGTTGGGGCATTTGGAAGCCCTAACTGGCCCTGAGACCCCCGATTGACCCCTGTTTCCCCCCGACAGACTCCTAGGTGCCTAAGAAGTAGTAAAAAAGAATGGAAATGCAGAAAAAAGAATGAAAAAAATAAAAAGCACAAATATGGCCTTGATGTACTCACCGTTAGAAGGTCCGCACTCATTCACCATGGTGTTGCTCCCTAGGTAGTCAATCCATCGTCCTTGTTCCAGAGCTCTTTTCTTCCAAATGAGAGAGTGAAAATGACCTTCAAACTCCCCTCAAAGCCCTTTTATAACTTACTACTACCTAGATGGCTATTCCAAAGACTCCTTTTGTGTTGGTCATGATGCTTTTTTGCACTTCGGAGGCCATAACTTTCACGTTTTAACTTCAATTTTTGATCCGTCAGTTGCTATGGCTTTGTTTCCTCATTGTCAATGAAATTGACCTATCATATGCCTATGTTGCTCAATTTATCAAGGGGGCATAAATATATACCACATTGCTTGGGCATGCTTTTATGGCTTTTCCATTAAAATTCTTTGACACAACGCTCTAAATCATATTGTATCAAAGAGGGGCAAAATGTAGACACTCAAAAATGGTTCACATCTATGGTTTCATCACTTCTTCATACTAATTTGTCCCATTTTCTCATTCTACTAACTTCGATCTTTTGGTCAAATTGATTATACTTTATCTTTTGTATCCTTCTTCACATCAATTTCATATCAACTCAAAACCATTTCATATCAACTCAGAATCACCCCAAATCAACTCAGAATCAGTCCTAATCAACTTGGAACATATCAAACATCCCAAATCAATCATCATTTATCCAATCCTAGGTATTTTTGTGGCTGTTAATGCCTTGGAAACCTATCAACCTATCAATCTTATCAATCTGACCTTAGTACTATCACAACTCTCAATGCTAGGTCAAACTATCATTCATGTCATCCAATCTTTGACATTGTTGAGGCTTTCAATGTCAGATCATGGCATTATCAACCATTTTAATAATATTGATAGTGTCCATTGATGTTATTATGATCAAACCTTATCAATCAACCTCAATCCTGTAGCATTTGCAATGTCAGTTAAATGTTACGTATCAATCAATTCATGTCATTTGTCCTTGGCATGTTATCAACTTTAATCAATCAATTTGACCATGGCTTTGGTCTACTTGTCATCATCTCATTCAATCTATATCATCATCACATTTTCATCGAAGGATACGGTCACATTTATTTAACCAATTTGGCCAATCGTCTACTAAATTTCTCTATAGGATTAAACAACCCATAATTTAATCCTATTATTCTTTCTAATTATTCTTCTTGATTCTCATCCTCAATTAATTATTTGTATTAGTTAATTGATACATTATTTGCAAACCATGGAAATTCTTAATTTCCTAAGTTCCATTTTCTATCATTAATTCCATTTTCTACTAATTCTTATTTTGTGGAATAAAAGGATTTTTAATTCAAATATTGCATCATAGTGACACTTGGATATGACAGCTCATGGATTCTCCTTTGACACTTTTCTAAGATTTTTCATAATCAAATATTCTTATTCCTTATGCATGTCCCTATTTGGCTTATTTGTCATAGACTCTTGGCTTTAAGTGGGTTGAGGTGTCTTATGACGCGTCATAGATTCTCTTCCACATTTAGCAAGTTTGACTTCCATGCATCATAGAATCTTACGATTGGCATATTTTGTCATAAGCATCATGGATTCTCAAAGGAATCTCTTGCCACATCGCCTATCTAAGGGTGACAAATCCAATGCTCTCATCCTCCATGTCAATTATAAAATGGACACTCTTTCTCTCATTTCTGGTCCTTGAAGTCTTTGTCCTTAGGTCCTTGAAGTCCTAATTCTTGAGTCTTTGAGTCCCTAGTTTCTTTGCATTTTGCATTCTTGCTCTTACACTAAAATCACACTTCTAGTATTCTCCTAGCATTATCCCTATCATAGACTTTTGCTTCAACTTTGTGTGCACTATAGGAAACTTTGGAGCTACATCATTTGGAGAAGAAAGAAGGACATGGGAGCTACAAACGAAAGAGGGAGTTTTAACTTTTTTTGCTTTCTTTATTAGTTTGGCTTTCATGGTAGACTAGTGGGTGCTAATGTATGTTGATTGAGTTTGTGATTTGCTCATAGTATGTTATGCATTGAGCCCATTTTCTAGGTGCTACAGAGAATTAGGGCCAAAGGGAAACCCAATTGTCCAAACCACCTTGCAAGAGATAACATAGTGGAAACACAACACAAAGAACAACAACCAAAGGAGGAATAAGACAAAACACTTTTATTGAAATCAACATACATGCCCAGCTATAAGGCCTTCTAGGTTATGGCTAGATACAAAATACATTCAAATCCATGATCCAACTTCAAATTTGGATTTCTAGGCATGTATGCCTCCAACTTTCACCTCCTCTCAGTTCAACCTTAAAACTCAATCCTAGACCTCCTTAAATACTTGTGCAGACATAGGTTGATCTATCACAAAATTAAACCTTACATTAAATGCATGTATAGCCACAAGTTGGCTCACATCAAATATTAACTACCAATAGAAAAATTGAATATGTGCAAGGTCAGCCCAAATTGGAACTAGACACAAAAAACTTCGTCAAAAAAGGACCAAGATAAATATTGATACTGAACACCAATAGGAACACTCAACACCACTAGTAACACTTGGCACCACTAGATTCACTTGACACCAACACGAACACTCAACTACACCAAATTCACTCAGCACATGAAGAGACACTAGATCAACACTAAATTGCTATAGTAACTTGACATCCATTAGAGCTACTATAACTCAACATCCACTAGAGCTATAGTAACTCGGCATCCAACATGCAGAATGAAAATTTTTGACTAGGATAACAAGGTAACCTAGGATGCTCCTGCATCAGGCAATTGAGGTTGAAAGAAATGATTCTCTTGAATCACTGAGATGTCACAATTTGAGTTGAATCCAACTTAGATCTAGAAATCCATGAAGCATCGTCAATGGGTCCATTCTTCCACTTCACCAAATATTCATAGTAATCTCTTCCTCTTGTTCTCTTGCCAACTCTTCTATCCAATATATGTTCAACTTCTTCAATCTACTTCTTAGGATAATCTTCTAACACAACAACTTCATCATCTAACTCATGATACTTATATAAATTGGAAATATTGAATATAGGATACCCATGTCATCAAGTAACTCAACTTCATAAGCTTTACCACTCTCAAACTTCTTCAATATCTTACAAGGTCCAAACTTCTTCATCTTCAACACACTATATGTTCCAACAATAAATCTTTCTTTCTTCAAAATATCAACACCAAATTCAAAATCATGATGTCTTCTAGACTTATCAGCATTCTTTTTATATTTCTAATTAATTTATTCAATCCTCAACTTCACTTCCTTATGCAAAGATTCCATAAAATCAACAAATTCTTCCCCTGCAACACTTCTCTTTTCTTCACCAGCAATATCTCTCAAATTTGATATACCTCTAGGATATAATCCAGTAACAATCTCAAAGGTGTTTTCCCTATACTCCTATTCATAGAATTATTATATGCAAACTCAACTTGTGCCAACACTACTTCCTAATTACTTGGCTTATCTCTAACTAAACATCTCAACAAATTACCCAAACTTCTATTCACAACCTCTATCTATCCATCTTTCTATGGATGGAATGTAGAACTAAACTTCAACTCAATATCCATCTTCTTCCACAATCTCTTTAGAGAAAAGTTCAACAACATGCTCAACATCTAATGTCTTCTTACATGGTATGAAATGAGCCATCTTATCTATCCACCACAACAAATATATAATCATACCCCTTCACTATCTTAGGCAATCCAAGAACAAAATCCATACTAATGTCATTCCAAGGTTTCTTAGGAATAGTAATAGGTATATACAAACTAGTATTTTGACTTACTCCTTTTGCAACTTGACAAACTCCACAAAATCTCTTTACAAATTTTTGAACATCATTATACATTTGTGGCCAATAATACTCCTTCATTAAACTTAGTGTCTTATCAATTCCAAAATCTCTAGCCAATCCACCACTATGTTTTTCCTTAATCAAATTCAACCTCATAGAACTTATAGGAATACACAACTGAATTCCTTTGAATAGAATACCTTCTTGAATGAAATATTCAACATACTTACTTATGTGATTTGTTAGATTTAGTGCTCTACACTCTCTCTGTGCCTCAGAAAAATTAGGGTTAGTATCATACAACTCTATCAAGTCTTCAAAACCAAAAACTTCAACCTTCATCTTAGTCAATAAAAAATGTCTTCTACTCAATGCATCAACAACTCTATTAGTAACTCTACTCTTATGCTTAATGACAAATGTGAAACTCTACAAGTACTCAACCCACTTCGTATGTCTTTTTTCAATTTATGTTGACTTCCCAAGTATTGTAAAGCTTTATGATTAGTAATTGTAAAGCTTTATGATTAGTATACAATACAAACTCCTTAGGTATCAAATAATGTCTCCACTTCTTCAATGCTTGAACAACAGTATAAAACTCATGATCATACATAGAATACCTCCTTCTAGAATCATTCAACTTTTCACTAAAGAAATCAATAGGTTTAAATTCTTGACTTAATGCATCTTCTATTACACTACCACTTGTATCACATTCAACTTGAAGTACCTTATTAAAATTAGGCAAAGCCAATACAAGTAATTCAACAACTTTTTGTTTCAAAGTCTCAAAACTCTTATTAGCTCCATGAGTCCACTTGAATTCCTCTCATTATCTTAGTCATAACATTACAAATAGAACTAAAATTCCTTATAAACTTCCTATAAAAACTAGCCAAACCATGAAAATGATCTTACCTCACCCACATTCTCAAGTGTAGGCCATTCCAAAATTTCTTTAACCTTCTCAAGATCCATTTTCAAACCATCAGATGAAATCACAAATCCCAAATATACAATCTCTTCTTGCATAAAAGAACACTTTTTTTGATTAATCATCAATTTCTCCTCTTTCAATCTCTGTAATACTTGTCTAACATGCTCAAGATGTTCTCCCTTAGTCTTACTGAATATTAGAATGTCATCTAAATAAACAACCACAAACTTACCCAAGAATCTTTTCATAACTTCATCCATTAATCTCATAAAAGTACTAGGTGCATTAGTCAAACCAAAAGGCATAACCAACCATTCATACAAACCATCTTTTGTCTTGAAAGTAGTCTTCCATTCATCACCTTCTCTAATTCTAATATGATGATAGGCACTCTTTAAATTAATCTTGGTAAAATACTTTGCTCCACTTAAACAATCCATTATGTCATCCATCCTCGGCATAGGAAACTTATATTTCACTGTGATCTTGTTGATAGCTCTGGAATCAGTACATATTCTCCATTCTCTATTCTTTTTAGGTGTTAGTATGGCAGGTACAATACATGGACTCAAAATTTCTCTAATCAAACCTCTTTGTAATAACTCATGCACTTGCCTATTAAGTACTTCATTCTCTATAGATGTCAATCTATATGGTTCTTTATTCAAAAAACTAGCTCTAGGAATCAAATCCATACAATCAATTTTACTTTTGATTGGAGGTAAACCATTAAGTATATCCTCTACAACAATCTCTGTATACTCATTCAATAATTCTACAATTTCTTCTAGTAATCGGTCAATACTACTAGCTATCACTTAGTTACCATATACTGGCACTTGGTTAACACTATTTTCTGGCACTCAGTTACTATTGACACAACTTAGTCTCCTTGGAATTATAACAAAAAAAATTGATTCTTTTTTATTTCCTTTTCAAATTGTTTCCCATTAACCATGCAAATTTTTACAACAGTACAATTAACCTCATCTGGACTTCCAATCAAAGGAAACAATATTTTTTTCTTCCCTTCACCCAAAGAGTATATTGATTCAATCTTCCATCATGTATAGCATATCTATCATATTGCCAAGGTCTACCCAATAGAATATGACAACAACCCATAGGCATAATATCACACAATACTTCATCAGAGTAATGTCCAATCTTGAACTTCACAAGGCATTGCTCACTTGCCAATATCTTATGCTCATCTTTGATCCAAGAAACATGATATGGTTTAGGATGTTTTAGCCTCTACAATTGCAACTTTGTAACCAACTTTTTTGATGCCAAATTTATAGAATTTCCACTATCAATGATCACTTTGCAACATTTTCCATCCATCTTACATCTTGTCTTGAAAAGACTTCTCCTAAGGATAGGTTCATCATCACTTCCCTTATTATATAAGGTTCTTCTCACATTAAATTTTCTCCAGCCTTAGGTCCACTTGGTGAACCCTCATCATCTCCTTGAATTACAACATTTCTATTACCATGCCCACTTTTAGAGGATCTACATTCAAAAAATCTATGTCCCTCTTTACTACATCTGAAACAATTACCATGAAAACCACCTTTAGAATAAGAATTAACTCTTCCTTAGTAAGAATTAGTACCTCCTTGGTAAGAATTACCACATTTCCATTTGGTCTTGCCTTTATCATCATTTTTCCATTTAGATTTATTCATATCTTCTATAGAATTATCAGATTTGCCACCTTCACCATAAGATCTACCTCTACCTCTCTAGAATCTACAACCTCTACCTCTTTCTCTTTGTTCATGGCCTTCAAGACATATTAGTATGCTTCTTCCACACTTTCCAACTCCACAAAAACTTATTTGATTTTGAATTCTAGATCTCAATCCATTTATGTATCTTGCAATTTTATCAACATCATCATCCACATGTCTAGATTTGATGTCCAACCTGTATAATTCCTCTGTATACTCCTTCACACTCATGTCTCTTTGCCTCAAATTTTGCATCTTTCTTAACAAGGTGACTTGGTAATCAATAGAAAGGAATTTTTTCTTCACTTTGTTTACCATCTTTGTCCAAGTCTTGATCTTTTCCTTTCATCTTCTTTGTCTATCAATTTGCAAATGCTCCCACCACATTGAGGTATGACCCTATAACCTTGTAAGAACAATTTTCACCATCCTATTATCATGAGTGTTTTGATACTCAAAGAACTTCTCCATATCAGAGATCTAATCCAACATAACATTGGTATCCTATTTTCTATCATAAGGAACAAATTATACAATAGGCTTTGAATTTGCTCGAGACAACACTCTCAACAACCTTGCTTCATCTTAATCTTCTTAATGTTTTGGATTAGGGTTTGGTGCTATTGATTGATCATCACTTACATCATCAAGATGTTCTCCTCTCCTCCAGGTTGTCTCTACAGCATCTAATATGGCTACAATTTTTCTCAATTTATCTAATATTGCATTATCAGCATTTCCTCTACCTTGAACCATCTTTATAAATCAAATTCCTACAAGATTGTAACCCTCTGCAAGTTATATGTCAAATCCACAGATCTGCAACCCTATAACCCAATTTACTCAAGGTTCTACATGATCCAATCACCACAAGGATGAACCTAATGGCTCTAATACCACTTGATGCAAGAAGGGATGAGAACTAGGGCCAAAGGTACACCCAACTATCCAACCCACCTTAAAAGAGATAACATAGTGGAAACACAACACAAAGAACAATAACCAAAGGAGGAAGAAGAGAAAACACTTTTATTGATTCATCAAATAATCAACATACATCCCCAGCTATAAGGCCTTCTAGGTTATGGCCAAATACAAAATACATTCAAATCTATGATCCAACTTCAAATTTTGATTTTCAGACATGTATGCCTCCAACTTTCACCTCCTCTTAGTTCTACCTTAAAACTCAATCCTAGATGTCCTTAAATATTTGTGCAGCCACATGTCAGCCTATCACAAAATTAAACATTACATTAAATGCATGCATAGCCACAAGTTGGCTCACATCAAATATTAACTACCAATAAAAAATTAAATACATGCAAGGTTGGCCCAAATTGGAACCAGACACAGACAGCTCGGTCAAACAAGGACCAAGAAAAATATTGGCACTCAACACCAATAGGAACACTTGACACCAACAGTAACACTTGACACCACCAAATTCACTCAGCACATAAATGAACACTCGGTCAACACTTGGCAACAACAGGAACACTCGACACTAATAGTAACACTCAACACCACCAAATTCACTCAACAAATGAAGGAACACTCAGTCAACACTAAATTGCTACAGTGTCTTGACATCTATTAGAGCTACAGTAACTTAGCATCCATTAGAGCTATAGTAACTTGGCATCCACTAGAGTTATAGTAACTCGACATCCAATATGAAGAATGAACAAAGATGAGTAGGAGAATAAGGCAACCCAGGATGCTCCTACATCAAGATATGGTGTTGATTTCTGAAATATTTGCACTCTTGTGAGTTGTCTTGATGACATCACAAGGGTTTGCACCTCTTTTAAGAACATATTGTCTACAACACAAGAATCTTCTACACACATATGACACTTTTTCATTCTTATACATTCATCTAGAATGTTGGATAAGGTGCTTAGTTGTCTTATCTTCTCATCTTTTCTAGAGACATTCTAGGTGTTTCCTGAGAGGCCTTTATATACAGGCACTCCTAGTGTACTCTTGATCATGGCATATTGAATATATCATCATTATGATCATACTCTTTCTCTTGGTCTACTGTGTGCTTGTGTTTGAGTTCTTAGTTCCTAGGTGAATCTTGCCTTTAGGAAAATTCTTACATGGTATCAGAGCAACTTGGAGATTTTCTCATTACATAGCCATTCGAGACCACACTTGCTTCATCACCTCAGCCTGAATCTAGAGTGCCACAAAAATTAGGAGTATCTAGAGCTAGATCTAACCTTGCCATTACATCTAGAATGCCGAATCGGTGAAAATCAACTATAAACTTGGCTACCTTGACCCAAGTCGACCATGAGGCAAAAAAAAATTGCAAATCGAAACCTGGAGGCCCCGATTTGCAATTTGGGTATGATCATTTTTTGCAGATTTAATTGATTTATTTCATATCTACATTTGTTTCTCTGTAATTTTCATCAAACTATTGGCCAATTTTTTTGCTCTTTCAGGCACCCAGCAGAAAAAAAAAATTTAGCAGACCCGGGCAATGACACCTTGGATCTGCCATTTGGAAGGTATTATTTTGCGCAAAGGTTATTTCATCGTGGGTATATTGCATCATAGTCTAGGGCCATATGACCAATTAATTATCGTGGGCATTGCACAGTATAACTTGGCGACTGTGTCCCCATAACCGGCGACCAACTCAATTTTCGATGACAAATCCTACCCGTAGCCACTAAAACAAGCGGCAAGCAGGCCCCACCCCATACCATTCGGTGGCAAAGTCTTCGAATGGCCAACGAAGCTCATAATCTTGTTTTACCTTTGTTAGTGGGAGTTATTATTTTAAGCTGTCTCTACACACCACCAGGGTAGATGTGGGATTTTTCACATTGAAAATCGACGCTCCATATTCTGTTCCGGTCCCCACTTTGCATTATTCAGATGCAACCATAACCTTAGCAACCATTTTTTGCTTCTCTAACCATGACAAGACATATTTTGGTGTCACTTATGGCCTGCTCTCCTCTTCTGGCCTGGGTTCTAGTTTTTTCGGTGACCTATGTTCATTTTTCGGACTGTGCATCCTTGTTTTCGGTAGGGTTTAATTTCTCTGACACATTTTGGAGATCATTGTTCACATTTTGGCACTCGTCTCCAGTTTCTAGCAATCACTACAAGCCTTAGACACAAGGTGTCATAGTTGTTTTTTGAAATTACCACCCACGACATTGACATGTTCTCGCCAGCGCCCCAAGCCATGTACAGTAGAGTCAATAATACAGTCAACACCTAACTCATTGAACACGTCATTTGCCAACAAAGATTCTGCTATCTCACCTAAAATTGCCACATCAGCCACATGGACAGCCAAAAAAGTTTCCACATGTACGTCCGTACAATACAAACAACACATCATCCTACCACGTCACCCAAGGGCCTAAATTTTTTTTTTGATGTGAGTAGAACACTAAGTTAAAATTGACCATCATTTGATCATCATTTCCATGTGTCTTACAACTATAGTAATGGTTGTTTGACCATCAAATTTAGACTAGCAATTTTTGCTCCAGACCCCTCTCTAGATTGCTTTTTAGTTTGGCAGCTTGACTTTGCAAGCCCATAAGTTCGACATCCGGACTTTGATTCAGGTGCAATTTTTTTTGAAATTTGGTAGAATTTCCTATATTTCTAATGGTGGTATTTTTTTCTAGTTTTGGTGCACACATTTTATAGAAATTGCATTTTTTGATGACTATACCTGCATAATCATACATTTTGCAACTTCAAAAGCTCCATACGGGTACATCTGATCACTTTTTCAAGTTTTGTTTTTTTTAAAGTGCTTATTTTTTCATCTACTTTCTAGATCTAAAGTTAGATTCTAGGGTTGTGTGGACCAATTTCTCACTTTCATAATTAAGCCTTCTTTGGCATTGTAAGCTTTGATTCTTTTTCAAAATTGTTGAAAACTAAGCTGCACTCCATAAGTGACAAATTTCAACCTCATAAGGCAGTTGTAAAGGCAAAATCAAAAAGCCCACTTTGTTCATTTTGACAAGTGGCCCATTGTAAACGCACTACTTATAAAGTGCCAATAGCATATTTTTTGGGGGGGTCTTTTGATTGAGTGAAAAGGGGGGGGTGTACTATGTTTTTGTGTCTCTCTATTGTGCTCTTTTCATTTCTGCATCATGGGTTTTAAATGTCCTCCTCTAACTTCATGCATGGAAAGATATTGCATGGAGTAGATTAATGGAAAAAGGATTTAGTCTTTATGTTGATGGTACAATTACCAAACCCACTGATGCTAAAGAACTCATTGATTGGCAAAATCAAGACCAACAGGCTTTAGGTGTTATCAGGAGTTGTGTATAAGGGGATATTCTCTTTCACATTAAAAATTATTTAAACTCTAAAGAAGCTTGGGATAAACTTGAACAGTTGTATGGTAAAGTGGATGAAGAAAAGGGATTTTGGATTTCGGATGATCTACTTCTCTTGGATCCTAAGAATTATGACACAATTCAGGATTACAACATTAAAGTCAATGAGTATAGGGAACTTTTAAAAGATTATGGAAACCCCATCAAGGATGACAGGTTGATTCATCACATCCTGAAGAGGCTACCTTCTAAGTACGCTAACTCTGTTTCGAGTTTTAATACTCATAGGTTGACCATGGGATCTGCTTACCAGAAACCTTCCTTTGATACATTTGCAGACATGTTGATTGTTGAACAATCTCACATGGTGGATTTTGGACTTCTCAAGTCATCAAAGAACAAAGCCTTAGTGGCTAGTGATGATCACAAATCAAGTCAGGGGGGGAAAAGCAACAACAGCAAGAAGTAGTGGAAGCAAAAAATACAATCTAAGACACAAAAATTCTCCTCTCAACAAGGAAATACTTCTTCAAACAAGAAGGGAAGTAATGAAAAGAAGGACAAAATTTTTTGTGCATACTTCAAAAAGCCAAATCATGACAAGCATCATTGGAAGACAAAAAGAATCGATGAGTTAGAAAACCTACTCAAGAAGAACAAGATTGAAGTGCCAGGTACTTCCAAGGATTCAACTCCAACCTCTTCAAAAGGTAAAGTTCAAGCACTTATGGAAAACACAAGTTCTTCTTTGGAATGGATACTTGACTCAAGTGCCTCTTGCCATATGGGTTCTTCAAAGGAAGACTTTTCTTCATTGAAGTAGTCAAAGGTACCACACATCTTCATGGGAGATGAAACTAAGATGGAAGTTGAAGGGAAAGGACATGTAGAAATGGAAAATGGGGAATTCAAAGATGTTCTCTACATTCAAAATCTTAGCTCCAATCTCCTAATAGTTTACCAAATCACTCACCTTGGAGATGGTCACAAAGTTGAGTTCCTTCCAGATTCAGTAATGGTGTGAAGTCTTAAAGATGATTCATTGGTTGCAGTGGAGAAAGTCAATGATGACAAGAGGCTTTACTCCTTCTCCCACTTTATTCCTAAGAGACCTTCTCAAGCCTTGTTGACTCACTCTACTTCACACATCAACTTATGGCATGAGCGGTTTGGTCACCTTGACTTCCACTCTCTTCAGCAACTTTGCTCAAAACACATGGTCAAAGGTCTACCTAATATTAGCTTTTCTAAGGGAGAATGTTCATCTTTCTTAGTGGATATGAATCTCAAGGAGAAGTATGATAAAGGCAAGTCTTCTCGAGCTCCAGTTGTTCTTTAGCTAGTTCACATGGTATTAGTAGGACCCTTTGCAGTGACTTCAGTTAGCCAAGGCTGCTACATACTCACATTTGTTGATGACTTTTTGAGATTCAATTGGGTCTTCTTCCTTCATCATAAGAATGAAGTGGTTCATACACTTCAAGATTTCAAGACTCATGTTGAACACAAGTCAAGAAAAGCCATCAAAGTACTAAGGGTGGACAATGAGAATAGATATGTAGACAAAAGACTTAAGAACTTTCGTAGAATTGAGGGGATTGATCTTTAGAACTCACCAGCATTCAGTCTGCACAAGATAGATGTTGTAGCTATGAGGATTAGGACTCTCAAGACCATGGTAAGTTGCATGATAAAGGCCAAGTATCTCAATCCTACACTTGAAGTTGAAGCCATTAGCAATGCTACTCACATACTTAACAGATCTCCTCGTCTAGCCTTAGATGGCAAGACTCATTTGGAGGCATGGTGTGGTAGAAAACTAGTTGTGAGTCACCTTAGAGTCTTTGATTGTCCAGCATGGGCTAACCTATCTTCTAGGAGTTGCACGGCATCGACACCTAGGGCCTTGTACCTTCATCAGTTATGAAGACAATGTGAAGGCTTATAGACTAATGGATCCAGAGACTCATGAGGTCTTTGTGGAGAAGGATGTCCATTTTGAGGAAATTTTCCCAGCTTATCCTCTACTCCTCTTTGCACATTATACACAGTGGAAACTGATAGTGACACCAATGATAGTGCTTCAACAGGTTCAGACACATGGGGTTTTGTCGACGGTTGCAATGAGAGGTCACATCAGTACAATCCACATGCTTATATTGCCACAGTGAAAGGTCCAACATAGCATGGTACATCTAGTCTTCTAGCTCCAGCTTTAGTTGACTTGGGAGAAACACTTGAGGACATACATCTTCTCATTGATGAAGGTGATCCTTCTACAGTTGTTGCGAGGGCTCACTCTAACCCTCATGTCCATTCTCTACCTGATCAATCTACTCAGGTTGGCATGATTGTGGATCCTTATGAACAGCAATTAGTGGAGGTCTCTTTGTCAGTAGAGGAGATAGATTGTTTAGTGGAATAGGTTCAATAGACATCCTTGCCAAATTTGCATTCATTCTTTTCAGCACAATTGGATGGGGTGAACTTCAACATCAGTACAGGGATACTTAAGTTTACTTAGGTTAATGCATTATTTAATTATTTTGCATTATTTTATTTGTGAGACACCTAGGAGTATGTGCACTCTTGTGAGTTGTCTTGATGACATCATAGGGGTCCGCACCTCTTTTAAGCACATATTATCTACAACACAAGAATCTTCTACACACATATGACACTTTTTCATTCTTATCCATTCATCTAGAATGTTGGATAAGATGCTTAGTTATCTTATCTTCTAGTTGTTTCTAGAGACATTCTAGGTGCTTCCTGAGAGGCCTTTATATACAGGCACTCCTAGTGTACTCTTAATCATGGCATATTGAATATATCATCATTTTGATCATACTCTTTCTCTTGGTCTACTATGTTCTTGTGTTTGAGATCTTAGTTCTGAGGTGAATCTTGCCTTTAGGAAAATTCTTACACTATCAAACATAAAAAGGTATCTATGTCACTCAATACAAGTATGTGAAGTAAATCTTGAAATTTTTTTAGGATGGACGAGTCTAAACCAGTTGGCACACCTATGGTAATTGGAGTAAAATTATTAAAAGAAGACAATACTTGTGAGCTTGATCAAACATAATACATATCAATGATTGGAAAGCTAGACTAGAGATCTCCCTAGTTGTTGGAATTATTGCAAGGTTCTCATCTAATCCAATGGAAACACATATGACTATTGTGAAAAGAATATTCAAATATCTCAAAGGAACTGAAGATTATGGCCTATGGTATAAACAAGAGGATGAATTTAATCTTAAAGTCTACATAGGTGTTGATTGGGCTGGTAATATGGATGATAGAAACAACACAAGTAGTGGAGCTTTCTTTCTAGGAGAAAGGTTGATTACATGGATAAGAAAGAACCAAATTTGTATTTCAAAATCTACTATTGAAGCTAAATATGTTGTTGCTGCTATAAATTTTTCAAATATTATATGGGTCAAACAACTGTTGGAAGGAATGCAAGAGGAGGTAACCAACCCTATCACTATTTCTTGTGATAATACATGTGCTATGAATATTTCAAAAATAATGTGATCCATGTGCACAGACAAAGAACATATCAATCAAGTATAATTACTTGAGGGAGAAAGTTCAATAGAAACAAGTAAGGCTTGAGTATGTGAGATCTAAGGAAAAAATTGTTGATATATTTACCAAGCCACTATCAAAGGATACATTTGAGTATCTAAGAGATAAGGTTGGGGGTCCTACCCCTATCCAAAATTCACTAGGTAAACATGCATGTTGCATCAATTCAAGGAAGAATTGTAATATCTTTTGGAGTCCATGCAGAAATGTTCACACTTTAGGAGCTTTTCTAAAGTTTTGAAATTGACTTTGATGAAACCAATGTAATCTATACATGCAAGGTACAATGATAACTACAAGGTTTTATAAGTTTCATAATGAAATTTATAATGACTTTTGACATTGTTGTCAAAGGGTGAAAAGATATTGAATGGGAGAAGAGTAACTAAAGGGAGATGATAGATATTGAAGGGGAGAGAAACATTGAAAAGAAACAATGAGAAAGGGGGAGAATATGTTGAAGAATATTGAACCTAAGCTAAGAGATCACAATGAAAGGGGGAGTAATGTTGGAGATTGTTGTTGTTGAAGATACATATAGAGTTATAGAGTTTGAGATTGAAGATACAAAACTGAAAATTTGTATTGTTGTTAGTATATACATTTGATTATCCTATGTAATGTTTTGTAAGGTAAAATCTTGTGTTATGTGTTTCCATCAATGCCAAAGGTGGGGGATTTTTATCCCCAACTAATAATGTAATTTTTATAGTGGGAGATTGCTAGTTGATAAGTACTATGAATCTATGTAAAAGAGTAATATCAGTTTTTATATTGTCATTGATGTCAAATTCTTAGTTGGGAAGACATTATGCTAACTCAAGAAAGTACCAAATCATTATATTGATAAAGAGGATTTGATTGATGAAGAGGATTTGAAGAAGACAAAGTTGATATGTAAGGTATCCAATGGGTACTTGAATGAGCTAGACAATGGTAATGTAAATTATTGGTTTGATATTTTATATCATGTATTTTTGCAATGTATTGAATAACACAAGCTTAACTGTATCACAAGGTTAATGAAGGGAGATTGTATTCACCGAGTGACTACATTATTGCCTGAGTGATTCTAAAGAAAGAAGAACACAATTTTGCCCAAACAAGTTATTATTAACCGAGTTATATATTGCTCAAGTAACTGTAATGTTTACTAAGTGACATCTAGATGAACAAGTTTGGAAGATTTGAATCTAAGACTAACTTTTGGATGGAAATTTGGAAAGTTTGAGAAGGTCTAAAGCATGGGTCAAAGTTTTTTGCAAGATCTATGGATGATGTTAGGATTAAACCACAGAGAGAAATAACAATTACATGCAAATATAACCAATATAAGAAAATAATAAATCACACAAAAAAGAACACAAGACACCAAGATTTAACGAGGTTCACCCAAACCCTAGGCTATGTCCACCAAATAGCAAGTCCAATATTTTTACGATCTAGTGACTACAACCTGATTACAATTTGTAATCCCTTACAACTCAATATCACTGCAAGAACCAATTTTTGCATCACCTTATGAAACAATCCCTAACCCTAAGCCCTTTTATACAAGTATTTTTACCACTTTAGGGTTATAATTAATAATTACATGTCAGCACAAATTTTTGATGAAATAGGGCCCAAAAAAAATTTTCAAGGCAGCCCCAAAGAATTTATGGAGTATGTACAATACTTTCTTGATTAGTCACCACAAACTAACAGATGATAAATTCAAGAAGGATAGGATGATAGATATTGAATGAAGATAAGGATGGACACAAAGTTCTATACAAGTTTATATTTTATATGCATCTAAATTTATTGTATGAAGGAATTAACTTATAAACCTAAGGTCAATTATTCTGATTAAACAACAAGAGATGAAAGGATCTCAAAGCATTGAGAAAATGATTTAAGGGGGAGAAAAAGATATTTTAGGTTGTTGGATGATGTTATTGAGTTTATTTTTGATTGTATTGCTAAGAGGAGATCAAAGTGTGAAGGTGAAGAAGGAAAAAGAAGATTGTTGAACCAGGTGAACCAACCAATGAAAGTAGAAAGAGGAGTTATACAACCAAGTCAAAGTATACAATGAAAGAAGATCCAAGAGAGGGATTTGAAAATGAATGAAAAAGAACTAAGATCTAAACCAAAAAAGGTAGTTTCTATTGTTAACATATCACCTTATACTATTATTATTAAACCATTGTAGCAGAAACTCTCAAAAGCATAGAATTGACCTAAAATGTCTTTGAAATCCTAGATGGTAACATTGATTATTGGTATTTTTAAGTCCTTTGAATCAGGTCACTCCTTTTAGTCAAGGATATGGAATGATAAGTTCTAGATGATCTTTTGGTGAAATCATGTAACAAGGTCACTTTAACAAAGTGTATGTAACCTTTAACAATGTTGTCTCTTAGCATAGATCACTTCAAAAGAGTAAATTTTTTGGGTTGTCAAACCTAGGTGATTTTTCCCTTAACATGGTTTCCATGTTAAAATCTTGGTGTTGATTGTTTGAATGTTATTTATGTTTCATGTTGTTTTGTATATTTTATAGTTTATAGTTTACTACAACTAAGTAATAACTAAGATATGACTAGGTGATAACTGGATATTTACTGACAGTCAGTGATGTTAGGAATAATTTATTAACAGTTTGCAAAGACGTGAATAAATGAGTTAAGTATTATGTTGAAATATTTTTCCAAGTAGTTGAAGTTATTATTGTTGATGTTTATGATGCTATGTTGGTGTTGTAATGTTTGAAAGGGACTGTGAGATAATTAGACATAACTGATTCACCACCCCCCACCCCTACCCCCACCGCCCCCTCCCTGCCCACCCCACACCTCCCCACCCTCACAGTTATCTATAAAAGCTAACTATAATTTGGGCATAGGTTCATTTAATAGTCCATGAATTTCTCTTTGCGTATCAAAATTATTTTTTAATTTTTTGCTAAAAGGAGGACATCAATTCCTAGTGCCTAGATATTTTTCATGTTTTTCCTTTCTTAGCTTACTATTTTTCCACAAGCATTGAGCACAAAAGTTGATTTATAAAAAAAATCTATAGATTAAAACTAAAAATATAATGTTATAATAAACTCAATATATTTTAAAATTATATTCATTTGAAATTTTTTTTGAGTAGTACAACATCTAGGGTTTTTAAGTGAATTCATTTTATCCCCCAAAAGCTAACATTAAAGTGATTATTTTTCAACATTTTGATAGGTGTGAAGGAGACTCCAAATTGCAAGTATGACTAATGACTATAGAGGTTATATCAAATATTATTTGATACAAGAGGTTTGATCAAACTATTTTTAATTACTTACTTCAAACAGGACCTCACAAGGATTAAATCATCATATTTTAAAAGAAAATTTGTGATTTCAACAAAAAAAAAAAATGATCAACAAAGTGTGACCCACTATAGTGGGGTCACCTAATATCTCCTAGTTTAGATGGACCACACCAATCAATATGAACAATATCTAAAAATACTTTCATAATTTTATTTTTTCTCTTGAGAGCATATCTAGTTCACTTACCCATTATGCATTTCTTACGCATAACATTATTGAGGATCACCAATTTAGGTAGATCTCTCACCACCTTATTAACACTTATCCTTACAATGTTATCAAAATTCACATGACACAATCTATTATGCCATGATAAACTATCATCATGTTGTGCAATCAAGCATCTTTTTTAAATACAATTAACTTAAAATATGTTACCTTTTGACTTTGATGAAATATCATCCCCTAAACTTCCCTAAATTTATTAGTTTCCATTATTAAAGTGTAGATTATATCCCTTATCAACTAGTTGTCCAACACTCAAAAGGTTATGCTTTAGACTTTCAACTTGAAAAGAACCATCAATATTATTCTTACATTAAGAGCAATGGGTCCTCTAACACAGATAAAAAAAGGAGTGAATCATCAAATCTAGAAAAGATAGCATCATACTTTCCCAATTCCACAAACTTTCTCTTGTCACTAGTCAAATGATGTAAACATCCACTATCAATGACTAATTCATCATTCTCCTCAAAATTATATAACTAAAGATCTCTCAACATTCATGGTAGGGAAGGGATCTTCTTCCTTGATGGTAATTTATCCCCATTCATTATCACACTTACCATTTTTTTAGATTCTTCACCAGTTACACCTTCATCAACATAATAAGAGTTCTTCTAATTATATCTAGATTTGTATTTCTGAGTCTTTTCTTATAAAATTTCCTAGGGCATCTTTATGCAAAATGACCAATATTATTTCAAGAAAAAAAATAAAATGCAATCTCTATTCATACTTACCAACTCCTTTAGGTACTCTGCTCGAAAAAGTTTTAATTTCGTCATGCTAAATCTTTCTTCTTCCTTAAACTCTTCAATCTCTTTAGAATATATATAGACACATAGTTTAATGAAATCTCTCTAGGTTCATATCTTTTCTTGTCCTTATAAATACTGTAAATTTAGTTTTTTTTTCAACCTTAGGAAGAACATCTCCAAATTCACTCATCTTGAATGTAGATAAATTACAAGATATATTTTTTAACCTTGGTCAATGTTGCAATTCATTTAATAGATGGAGCCTTGTGTTTTTAGGAAGGAGATAAGGATATTATGACCTTAGCCACAATCTCTTCTTCTTCTTCTATTATGCTAGTGTTTCTCATACAACAAAATAATCTTTGTCACTTTATGCATGTTGGAAGTGATACTCTCATTTTTTTAATCTTTAGGGTTTCATATTTTCCTTTGGATGTACGAAACTCTTCCATCTTCACTTGAAGGTGTCCTTCATAAAGTGTCTCTAACTTTACCCAAATCTCATGAATTGTCATCAATTCCATGACATTAGAATATTTTGAATCTAAAAGTGCACTCAACAAGACTTTCTTGGCTCTAATGTTGACATCAAACTTCTCTTCAACAATAACATGTGCAAGATCTATAAGAGGTTGATAATCTCTCTATAAAAACCTTATGCCCATTTCTAAGACATCATAAATGATCTGCATCAAACCTTTACAAAAGGACTAGTTTTTTCCATCAAATATCAGGCAATTCTTCTTAAAAGATTCCATCAATGATCACCTCAAGTTATTAGGATTCAAAAGAGGATCCTTTTTCTAATACCAATTAATGGAAATATAGAAGTACCACAAAACTAATAGGAAGGGGGAGTAAATCAATTTTCCTAACCACATAAAACTTGACCAAATATCATAATCAAACCCTTAGGGAAAAAATATGAACATTAAGTATAAAATCAAAGAACTACAACATCACATGAATGAATAGTACTAATATTTTTGATGTGGAAAACATGTTAGGGGGTAAACCAAAGTGGGATTAAAACTGACAAGAAGAATATACCTTGTTAGAAGTATAACTTACTACAATGAGGCATGCACTTGCATTCAGGAAGATTGCCTAGAGGTCACTGCTCAATTGTATAAAGGAAGGCTCACTATCTTACACATTCAAATGGACAACGATCCAATAGTGGAGATCAATCCACAAGCCATGGATTTCCTGGTAGCATCTACAATTTTTTCGAGTGGTTTTGATAAAGTGCATAGATTCCACACACACCTCTTCACACAAGCACCAATACATTACTCACATCCATACACACTACTCTCCACCAAATGATTACATTCTTGTAACATTTTTCATCAACCATGAAGAAATAAAAATGGTTGGCCACACTAAACATCTAATTACATAATATTTACTCATTACAACTCAAACTAAAAACATATCCATTGAATGTTGAAAAAGTCATAGAAATTATTCTAAACAACATGCTCGAATGTCCAAAATCTCCATAATTATGCCACAATCAATCACAAGATGCTACGTTGTTAGGTTGTCCAAGAACATTATTCTTCATGTAACCTCAAGTTTTGTCACTCTAGAAAAACATCTTATGATTCTTACCACCATGAACTAATCGATTCGAGGAGACAAAATCAATTCTTAAACATGTCATAACTTTAACATCCAATAGTCATGTCACGTAGATGCACACCAATCCAAATACTATCAAATTGTCTCTCCATGGAACACTTCCTAGGTACCAAAATGCACCAAAATACCAAACTATAATAAATCACATATAACTCACTCAATTCTTACTATGATCCTTTGCAACTGACATAACTATTGTCATCCCTCAACACATATGTTCCTTGAAAACATATGTTCTACATTGTAGTAGCCTTACCGATCCAATCATTCCACAAAACATTTTTGTAAGTGTGAAAGAAAAAATTATGTTGACATCAATGCCAGCACAAAGCACATTTTTTCTAATATTCCAACAAATCTTATAGGCTTGGAGGATGGTTTTAAAGGGCATAATTGGTGATATTGGAGATTAGCATTTAATAGATTGACCCTTTGATTGATGAAAAATGAATAAAAGAAATTTGGTTCATTTTAAATTCAAAAGAAGATCTAACCACTGTGAAATTGGCCATATAATAATTTAATAAGATAATCAAACCAGCCTCTAAATTGAAAGACTCAAGTGTTCATAGCTAGCGAGTGATTGGACACTCCAACGATTAGTACATGAACCTCAATTTTTAATAATAAATATATAAGAGCTCAAATGACATTAATAATAAATATATAAGAGCACAAATGACATTAATAATAAATAGATAGCCACACCTATTCTCTTCTATAACCACAAAAAATACCTGATATTATGGAGGCCTTTTGAGCTTTTCAAAGATAATGTTAATCTCATTTCCACACGGTGAAAATTTATTATTAAAATCTCAAACGCACAGAGAGGGGAGAAGTCGTTATTGTTTCGTCACGTTGATAATGCAACAATTTTATGAGATTTTAAATCACATCTTTGCTTTATTTCATTTCAGCGTTCTTTAGCAGAGTTGGTTAGGTGAAATAATGGAATGGACTAAGAACAATCTTAGATGAGTTTTTTTTTTCTTTGTTGAGAATTGACAAAGCGATTAATGAAATTGATGATCTTGTTTTGAGAGCAGTTAAATTTATTCTAGGGAAACCATAATATTTTTAATAGAAGGTTTAAACATCATACAATAATGTTGAATCTTTAGTATAAAAGTATTAAATAAATATAACAATATTCTAGATAATTATCTTACTTTAATTCAGAATTTTCATTCCACAGATTCTATGAGTCAAAGACTATAATTAGAATATCACATTTCAGTGACGAGTACAATTTATAATAATCTGATTCACATCGGCAAACAGTATACAATTTGAATATAAATATTCTATTCCTTGCAAATCAATATACCAAGACAAATTGAAATGAAATTTGTATACTTTATTGATCGCTCATCTTAACTATTTTTCTAAAATTTGTTAAACCTTAAAAATTTGAAAGGAATGCAAAAATTTGCATTTTCATTTTCATTGGCTTTTCAAACCAATTATGTATTAAAATAGAAGAAAAAATATATTATTATATAAATTTATACAGTAAAATCATCAAAGCCATTAATCATAAAAGTTGTTCTGATTTTAAAATCCAGCACACTTATTAGATTTTTAAAAAAAAATTATATTTATACAATACAGTTATAAAACAGTAATAGAACCATCTATAAACACTAACTACAGTTAAGAGTATTTGTTCTCTTTATCTAAGCCAACAACAACAATAGAGAAAAATCTTTAAACTTTTATTGATAAATATTGTGTCTTTAAAAAGACTTTTATTATTCTAAAAACACTGAATTCTAAAATTCTCCTTCTACAACTTTATTCATCTTTTACAGAAATCTTCATTTATCAAAAATACCGTTATTCTAATTGAATGGTTCTTTTACAAGAACCTTATTGTTGAAAACATCTATTCACCGGAAACCCTTTCAAAATATTTAAGAGACACTGCAAAATTGAAACAAACCAAATGAAAAACATAAAAGATGATCAGAATTCTATTAGAAAAATAATTACATTTTGTATCAGCATATTAGCCTTCATTAAAAACAAATAACAAAACTTCTAAAACATGAAATCAAAGTAACTATTAAAAATCCTTTGCAATTACCGTGAGCAATCTGTGTTGGGTGAAACGGGGACTGGAAGATTGACTTTGCAAAACTTGGGAAGTAATCTGGCTTGGTTCCAATTGATACCATAAAATCTGCCCTGCTGCAGAATACAGGTGCATGCTCCTTGCCTTGCCTCTCTTCCTCTGATTCCTGCATTCAGCCGCTCAACTTCATTGCAACATAAACCAGAGGGGCGTCCTCCTCTGCCTCTCAAATAACTCAAACATGGCAGCAAATCCACAGTCAGAACTCCACATGGCAGGGCAAAGCATGAACTTGTATATAATGCCATCAACACCATCACAACCACCAACACTGATTTAGCCATTTTTTTTTTCCAATGAAAAGCAATGAAAATGTAGAATAATATAAATGTGGGAATTTCAATGTTGGAATGAGATTATATAGATTTTTTCATATAGTTTAATTGAAATAAAAATTAATTTATTCTTTTAGTTCATGCATTTTCTACACTTTATTTTAAGCTATATATTTTTTAATATTATGCATGTGATTTTATATTTAAGTGAAACTCTTGAAAAACATAGTAAACATCACGATAAACATAATATTTCATGTACAAACAACTTACTTAAATAAGCATGAGTTTCATATGATAATAATATGAAAATTAACTTTCAAATAAGTTTTGATATTAACGAAGTATGTATCTTTGTTTTATTAAAAACTTCAAATTATTATTGTAAACTTAACTCAAACTATTAATTATTATACATGTCATTGTGTTTATCAAGGTGCTTAGAATATTAGTTTCACTTAAACTTACAATAACATGCATAATATTTTGAAGTTATAAAATAAGATAATAACAAAACTAAGATTAGTACTTTGTTAATATCAAAACTTATTTGAAAGTTAATTTTCATGTTATTGTCACATTATTATTACATGAAATTCATGAATATTTAAATAAGTAATTTTTATGGGCGGGGGCCCTAGCTCGGTTGGCTAAATCTTTCGTGTTGCAGGGGGTTGGTCACGGGTTCTAGTCTTCTCCGTCCTCGTGGTACCGGTGGCTGTGTTGCATCGATTCCTACAGTCTTAAAAGAAGAAGAAGTAATTTTTATATAAAATCTCGTGTTTATAGTAGTGTTTACTATAGTTTCTTAAGAATTTCATCTAAACATACAATAACATGCATAATATTTCAAAATCTATAAAATAAAATGAAGTATAGCAAATATATGAATACATAAAAAATATTAATTTTATGTTTTAAATCTTATTTATTTATATTTTTAAAATCTCATATATGTTATTTTAAAGTTTAATCTGAAACAATTTCTTATTATTAAGAAAGTATAGTAAAAAACCCTATAAACATTTTTTCAAAAATCTCAACTAATAGGATCAAGGCCAATTCCTTTCTAATCGATTTTTTAAAAAAATATATATTCAAACAATTTCTCTAATTTTGTCTTTTAATTCAATGCAATATCTAAAACTTCAATTTTTATATTAGTTTAGTGATATATTTTTTTAATTTAAAATATTACATATTTATTTCAATTCAAGTAAAAATATTAATTAACTTTGAAAAATTATATAAAATATCATCATAAATAAATAAATGATATAATTACCTGAATGTAATAATTTAAAACTAAACTTTAATATTAACAAATATTGATTTTATATAATTATTTAGATTACCAAATCTCTAATATTTTTAATAAATTAAACATCAATAAGGCGACGAGTGTTAAAATTCATAATTTAGTGGATAGATCTTTGATGGAAGTTGGCTAGAAAAGTTGTGAGTTGGTTGGAAAATTTGTCAAATTGGCCAGAAAATTATAAATCCTGTCCGTTAATTATTTACAGATATATTTTTATCTCACTCCACTTTTAACTCTTGTTTTGATATTTATTAATTGTTATCTCCACTTAACTATTACTTTTCTTTTCCTATTTATTTTTAAAATAATTACTTGTTATCTCCATATTGTGATCTCTATTTATTTAATTTTTTATTTTTAAAATTGATTTAGATTTTAGTTTTTAAATTATTTTTTATAGCAATTTAGTTTTTTATTTAAATATTATTTTTAAATTTCTATAATTTATTTAGCCAATAATATTTGTTAGAGACGTTGCTATTTTTCATATTATTTTTAAATATTTTTCTTATTAATTTTTCATAATAGATTTTTTGATGAGATTTTTTTAAATAATTTTTTTATATTTGATAAATTGAATTTAAATAAATAATATTTATTAATCTATTAGTAGATATTATGTTATTTAAATTAAAAATTATTAATAATCAGATTTATTTACATAAGATTATATTTTAAATATCCACTTTTAACTATTGTTTTTCTTTTTCTAATTACTTGTAATCTCCACTTTAGCTCATGTTTTGATCTCTATTTGATTTAGGTTTTAGTGTTTTAATTATTTTTAAAAAAAATTTGGTTTATTTTTTCTTTAAATATTACTTTTTGGTTTTTATAATTTATTTAGTCAATAGAATATTTGTTAGAGACGTCATTATTATTTTATATTTTTTTTGTATTTCTCTTATTAATTTTTCATAATAGATTTTTTTGACAGAGTTTTTTCAAAATGATTTTTTTCATATTTGATAAATTGAATTCAAATAAATAATATTTATTAATCTATTTAAAGGATTATATTAAATAGTATGTTATTTAAATTAAAAACTATTAATAATCTAATTTATTCACATAAAATTATATTTAAAAAATTAATTTTATTATCGATCACCTATCGGCTTATCGTTGCAAGCATAAAAGCATGCAATTGCTAGTTTATAAAAAGTTTTGGACTATATGTTTGTTCCTAATATGAAAGAGGTATTTTATAGGAGTTGTAAGAGATGGATTGAAATGGTATAGCTAGTTCTTAATTTTATTAAAAACAATATTAAATATAAGTAATATATTTAATATTTAATAATAAAAATATAAATAATTTTTTTTGTTTTGTTTTTCATTAAAAAAAATATTTTATGTTATTTGAATTTCTTATCTAGGTAGGCATTGTCTTTTCTAAAATATTAGATGACAAATTCAATAGTTTATTGTAAGCATCTTTAGTATCTTCTCTCTAGCCTTGTGAAATTGAAGAAAATTTCATCATCTAAATTAAAGAAAGAGTAAAATTACTAATAGGACCTTTTATAAGCTTAGAGTCATTGAATTCAACTTTATCCTATGGTAAAAATTCCTCCATTGCCTCCATAATGTCTCTTGGCTCAACCTTCAACTCTATCACCTTCTTAGTTTAAAATTTTCATCTCAACTAACTAATCTAAATTTATATGCTCTCTCCTTTAGCATTATTTTATTCCTCAATATTTCTCTTCTCTCCTTTAGCATCACCCTTCTTTCTTTTATC
Source organism: Cupressus sempervirens (assembly GCA_028749045.1). Classification (NCBI taxonomy): domain Eukaryota; kingdom Viridiplantae; phylum Streptophyta; class Pinopsida; order Cupressales; family Cupressaceae; genus Cupressus; species Cupressus sempervirens. Next base: position 511,076,468 of record CM053788.1, on the reverse strand, counting down.
AACACTGATATGCTAACTTGTATATCAGAGATGTACACATTAGGTACACTATCTTTAACATGAATGTTGAAATCTATATATAGGTTCATCATTGGGTTTATTAATGTCATCATCACCTTTGTTAACTACCTCAAACTAATTTCCTAATAAGATCCTTTTCAAGACCTTTGTATCATGCATTACCTCATCCATTTTATCATAAGTCAATTTTGTTATCCTTGTTTTACTTCTGAACTCTACTTTTCCTTCTGAAGAATACTATAAATCTTATCTACACCTATCACTAGATATAGACAAATTAGAACTCATTCTCTTTTCCTCTTTCTTTTAGATTATGCATCTGGTTTCATTTCCAAAATGTCAAACAACTCTTTGGGGATATTAGACATTATCTCCACAAGTTCTCTAATATACTTATTCAAATATTTTGTTGTAGTTTCTTCAAGAAATATCTTACTACCATCATCAAGTATGTCAAAATACTTCTTAAGTTGTCACAAATTACAATCACTAATACATCTAAGACAATTTTGTGATGAACGTTCATCAATTTTATGACACCAATCTGTCAATTAAATCACAAATCCTAGAAACTTCATTCTATTGAAAAAAAAATTTAGTAATGGTAACAAAAAATAGACATCATATTGTCGATGAAACTTCATCAATTAATAATTGTTTCTCTTACTCACTTTTCAATCACACTTCTAACGAACTAACATCACAATTATGATGAAAATCTGTTGAACACAAAAAAAAAAAAATCCATCAAATAGACAACATCCTCTTTGACCTTTATAGATTGAGATGTTTTTTCGTTAGTTTCATCAAAATTGTGACAAAATATCCCTTGGAGGTTTCAAGGCCCAAGAGACCAAACCAACTGCTTGGAATCTCATAAAAACTAGTGACACTAGTGAAAATGAAGTTATTTAATACAATATTCAGTTATACATTTGAACAAAGAGGGTGGCTTAGTGTATGGAATCCTAAGATTGTAAGAAGAGATATAAGTGGGAACTGACAAGTATCATATCATGTGTGAAAATGAATTGAATCTTCAAAACATAAAGATTCAATTCATTTTCACATGCAATATGGTAGTTGTTAGATCTTGGACTCGTACCTCTTTTTAGAATCTCAAGATTAATGGCAGTAAATCTCCCTATTTTTTCAAATGTTGACAGTGAATATGATACATAATCAATAATTTCATTTTCACTTTTGATGAGATATGCAAGTGTTACTAGTTTTTGTGGTTACATGATTAACAAAAGACTTGAAGCAATTATTTTGAACCCTTGAGCCATAAAACCTCCATTTCTATAACTAAAAATTATTAAACTAGGGTTTTAGGGATTCAAACAAATGACTTCATACATTGGATTGCTCGAATATAATGGTTTGCAACAACATATCTAGATTTATGACATGTCCTAGCTCTATTGGAATTACTCTCTTTATGTTGTTTGAGGATAGATTCTTGTTAAAACCATATGGATTTTCCTTTTCATGCTAAATTTGACTAGACCATGTTTAAGTTATAGACACAAAACTATTGTTCATAGAAGGACTCTTACATTTTTAATATAGGTTAGAACTTACAAATATGTAAGGCTTCCAAGCTTCTCAAATTTTAAAGGCATATTTCCAATTAGGAGATTTTCATGGGCATTACTATGAAGCACATACATTTGGCATACAAACTTAGAAAACTCAAGGAAAAAAAAGTCAAATAAGATATACTTTTATGTTGTATAACTTGCAAATAATTAAGAGCAACACATGAATTGATGTTATCTTTAATAGGACCTTCAAGTTGATTCTTAACCAATTTTTTGGATGCATAAAAATAAGACATCAATAAAAAAATTCCTTAGATAGACAACACAATTTTTAGTTTAAAAATGTCCATTAGTCATTTTCTTAAGGTAAATTATGAAACATACAGATAAATTACAATTCAAACAACTCTTCCAATTTCCCCAACTCTAAAAAATTCTTCCCTAACATATGATTAACATTTAGTTGTCTACAAATTCATAGAACTTGAATTAATAACTATGAAATGGAAGTCTCCAACCATGTATTTTTAGTATAGTGCAATTTTTTAGCTTTCACATGTAGGTCATATTTCCCAAGATGGGAGGATTTTCTCCAGTAAGATGATTATCACTTAAATCCTACTATAAGTTAACCAAAAAAATTAAATTTAACAAGATATATTTTATAGTTGAAAACATGATCATCAATTTTTGGATTAAATACTAATATATTCAAATTAATCCACTCGAAAGAACACACCCAAAGTCTCTCAAACATGCTCTGCAATTTTTCTAACAATAATCAACAACGAAAGCCAACATGTTATCACTGTGAGATAAAACATGGCGAGTGATAGGGGCAAAGGATGAGGAAGTGTGGCTTTTCAAAATTGAAAACCTATCCTGGGTGGGATTCCTCTAGTTGGGTGAGATTAGAATCATGGTCTATGGCACAAATTGTAGGTAGGTGACAAATTTTGTTAGGGGAACTCAAAGATTGGAGATGTGCTAGAGAATGGAGATGGGGACCCACACAACAATGGTAAGGATCCAAACAAGTCTTTTCCATCCTCTAAGGTGAGTCAGCCTGGGGCAGATTATGCAAAATGGTCTTCTCTATTTGGAGTTAAACCAACTGGTAAGTCTTCTTTTCCACTAGTTAAGGTACTCACTAGGTTGGAAAAGAGTTCATGTGTGATTGTAATTTTGAATGAGCTAGTAGATCACAGCATTGCTTCAATGGCCTCTACCCTAGTGGGTAAGTTCATTAGGCAAAGGCCAAATATAGATATTGTTAAAGATTTCACACAGAAGAAATGGAACCTTAAGGGGCAGGTTACTGTAACTATGATGGCCAAAGGTTTACTATCTTTTTGAATTTTTATGCAACAAGGATCTGACAAACATTTTGTGTGAAGGACCTTGGGTTATAGGTCACTTGACACTGGTCTTCTAGAAGTGGACTTCAAAGCTAGATTTGAATGATGCTTTTTTTGGTGCAAGCTCTAGTGTGGGTCAGACTTATAGAGCTATCATTGGAGTTTTGGAATGAGGATGTGTTTGTGGTAGTGTAAAACTCCTTTTGTGAGCTTCTATCCATAGATTCGATAACTACATCCAAAAGAAGACTCACGTATGTTCATATTTGTATTGGAGTTCAGGAAGGGGATGATATGCTAGAGGTTGTGTGTTTTCATTCTAAACTTGCTATGCATATCTAGAAGCTAGTTTATGAAAGTGTACCTTTTGCATACTTCCATTGTTTGAAATTGGGTCATAGGACTAATCAGTGCCCGAAGGCTAAAGAGGAAAAGAGTAAAAAGAAAATAATTTCTAAATCTAGAAAGGAGAAAAAGATGTGGAAAAAGAAGGAAATTAAGGATAGTCTTGGGAATCAGGAGGTGAGGGTGGAAATCCCTATTAAAGAAGTGCATGAATCAGACCAGATTGGATTAAAGGGGGCCAAGGAGGTTCGAAAATTGGTTCCCACATTGCCTGATTCTTAGGCCATAGAATCAGACTAGATTGGACCCAAGTTGGGTAAAGAGGGTGAACATTTGGTTTCTCAAACCACAAAGGGGACTATCCCAGCAAAGGAATTGATGGAAATAGAGCTAGTTATTCCCCAGATTAATGAGGGGATAAGTGAGTCATCAAAGGGAGATAAAGGGATTGATAAGGATATTTTCAAATCACCATCTCAAGAGGAAAGGGTTTAGTGTGTGATACCTCTATAGGAAATTATGATTTCCTCTTCAATGGAGAGGGGGGAGGAGCAAAGATAGAATGATGAAATGGAGGTAGTGAGGGAAACACAAGGATATCAAGGAACCATGGTGATTCCCTCATCTCCTACGAAGAATCATTATACTTCTTGTAATTTGGAAGAGAGGCTTATGGACATGGTCAGATTTTCTTCCCTTGGAAAGATTTCAAGAATTGTGGAATGGCTTGATAATAACAAGGGGAGTGAGATTAAGGCCAAAAAGAAGAATAGTAGGGATCCTTCCCCTATGTCACCAGCAATGACTAGAAGCTAGGTAAAAATGGATGTGGGAGTTAAATAAAAGATAGAAGGTAGAAAGAGTTCAAGCCAAGTCATACAAGAGGGGACTAGAAGAAATATGGTGGATGGGATCCAAAGAACCATTTTGGAATGCTCTAGTAAAAATAAATGAAGATAATATCCTAGAATATAAGGGATCTAAATGGGACCCATAAGCAGGATTTAGTTAGGAATATGATTAGAGACCAAAGACCTAATTTTATGTTGATCCAAGAAATGAAAATGAAGAAAGGAATTCTGGGTAAGATTTCCTTTAGCAATACCATGGCTGGTGAGGCCACCAATTCTAAGGGTGCCTCAGGAGGCTTGCTTACTCTCTTTAGCAATAAATTTTTTTAAGTCACCTCTTTGTATAATGAAGTTAATATTCTCTTATGGAAAGTGTTCCATAAGAATATCAATGATTCATGGTTTCTTTTGAATGTGTACGCCCCAAATACTAAAAGGGAGAGGAAGGATTATTAGATGAATCTTTTTCTCTATTATTCATAATAGTAATCTCAATAAGGGTATTATAATGGGAGATTTCAATACTCCCCTTATTGATGAGGAAAAGTTAGGGGGTCTAGCCCCAAATTTGGATAACAAGTTGAACCTTTCAAACTTCATTAATAGTTTGGCTCTACTAGATGTTGATCTCTCGAGGGGGTTTACACATGGTCTAACATGAAAATTGGGAGGGAGTGTATCTAGGTTCATTTGAATTATGCTCTCATCATTTTGGATTGGTTGAATTCCTTTTCCTATAACCTCTCCCTTCTCCCTAGAGTTGGGTCTGATCATTCCCCCATCTCCCTTTCAGTTGTTGCTCTTGAGTCTAGGAGAAATTTTCCTTTTAGGTTTGAAAAGATGTGGATATCTCATCTAGACCTTTTGGATAGAATATCCTCTTAGTGGAATATTGAGGTGGAAGGGACTGCTATGTTTAGGGTTGCCAAGAAATTGAGTAATGTTAAACGCAATATTAAAGTCTAGAATAAGATAGATTTTGGACATATTTTTCAAGAAAAAGAGGATAGGTTAGACAAGCTTAGTAGTACTTAGGATATTATCTAGAAGGAAGGATATAATGATTAAAATAGGGATATAGAGATGTCAATTCTCATTGTTTTGCATAACATTATAAGCAGAGAAGAGAACTTTGGGAAACAAAGATCCTGTATTAATTGGCTTAAAGAGGGCAATCAAAACACAAGATCTTTTCACCTTTCCACCCTTAAGCATAGAGAAAATAATATGATTATAGGGATTAAGAAGGACCAAGCTCTTTTGATACAAGAAAATGATATTATTGTTGAAGCTATTTCTTTTTTCTCTTCTCTTCTTTCTTGGGATCCCTTGTTATCTGTGATGGATTAGAATGAAATTGTTTCATCTCTTCCCCAATTAATTCAACCACACACAATAAAATGTTGTGGGAAATTCCTAAGGCTCAGGAATTTAAACAACCTTTATTATCTCTTCTTGTAGATAAAGCCCTAGGGTTGGATGGTACATTCTTCTTTCAAGTATATTGGGAGGTGATTATGGAGGATATTGTCAAGGTGGTGCAGGAATTTTTTGGGACTAGGAATCTACTTAAAGAACTCAACTCTACTTTTTTGGTTCTCATTCATAAAGTTCTAGGGGTAGATTCAATGGACCAATTTAGGCCCATTAGTCTTTGTAATTCTTTCTACAAGATCATTACGAAGGTGTTGATGTTTAGAATTCTTAACATTCTACCTTTGATCATATCCCAGCAGCAGATGGGTTTTGTCCCTAGAAGATAGATCCTAGATTCTATCATGTTAGTTCATGAAGTCATTCATTCACTAGAAGTAGATAAAAGAGAAGGAATCCTTCTGAATTTAGACCTCTCCAAAGCCTATGATCGGGTGGACTAGACTTTCCTTGGTTCTATTCTCTAGGCTTTTGGTTTTGATCATGAGGTGTGTAAACTCACTTTATAACTTATTTCTACTTCTTCACTTGCTATACTGATCAATGGGGCTCCTTATTTTTTTTCAAACATTCAAGAGGCTTATGGAAAGGGGATCTCCTATCTCCTATCTTGTTCATTATCATGGTTGAGTGTATTGGTAGGTTGATTCAAAGAAAAAGACGGGATGGAATATTAAGAGGAATCAAGCCTTCTTCAAGATATGTTACTTTTACTCATCAATAGTTTGTGGATGATACTATCATGGGAGGGGAAGCTTCAATTTAGGAGGCTAAAGAGATGAAGAAATTATTGGATGTGTATGTCAGGGGATCAGGCCAGCTTATCAATTGGATAAAAAGCTCAATTTTCTTTATTAATACTCCTATTGAAAGATAAAGGAAGATTGTTAGGATTCTATAGTGTGGGGTTGGCAACCTTCCAACTAACTATCTTGGTCTATTGTTGGGAACTAAGCTGCCAAATCAGTTCTAGAATGGAATTCTTGACAGATTCAATAAGAAGTTGGCAGGTTGGAAAGGTACTACTTTAAGCCAAGTTGGTAAATGTCTTTTGGTCAAATCCCCACTTCAGAATCTTCCAGTGTATGCTCTAAGTCTCTTTGGGATTCCAACTAAACATGTTAATAAAATGGAAAAGATCTAGAGAGATTTTCTTTGGTCTGGGCTTGAGGATCACAAAAGTTATCCTGTTGTGGGTTGGGATAATGTTTGCCTCCCTAAGAGCTATGGAGGTCTTGGAATAAGGAAAATAAGACACCTTAATAAGGCTCTTTTAGCTAAGCAGATCTGGTGCATTTTTAATAGCTTGGGGGAATGGAGAGATCTTTTAGTGGAAAAGTATATTAGAAGGCTTTCTCTAAGATTTCTACTCAACAATCCTCACATCCTGAATGGCTCGGTCATTTGGAATGGTATTCTTAAAGAAAGACACTTGGCTAATTCTAAAACCAAGTGCAAAGTGGGAAATAGTGAAGACGTCCTCTTCTGGCATGATAACTAGTTGATTTAGGGTCCTCTCATTAACAATCCTATCTATGATAACTGGGCTAATTCTTGCATTAGGCAATTTGGATTGAAAGTTAGAGACTACAGAATGGACCAGGGATGGAGAGACCTATCTCTCATCTCGAACGATCTCAAGCCGATAATGGTGATGTTGAACACAATGATCTTGAACAATAAGAAGGATGAATTAATATGGGAGGATAATTCTAATGGTTTTTACTTAGTGGCATCAAGGTATAATTCCCTTGAAATCTTGAAAAAGAAACCTCCTTGGGCTAAGGCCTAGTTGATTGGCCTTACCCCTAAGATTAATATATTCTTCTGGTTGATGTTACAAGATAAAATTCTCACCTTGGATAATCTGGAAAAGAAAGGTTAGTATATCCCAAATAGATGTATTTTTTGTAAGCATCATTTGGAGTCAATTAATCATATTTTTATTCATTGCCATACTCCATGGAGATTTGGGAATTGCTCACAAAGAAATAAAGGGTTAGTTGGTGCAAACCAGATAATGTTTTGGAGTTCTTCTATCAATGGGATAGTATGTATAAAGGAACTAATTTGCATACTATAAGCTCCTAGACTTTGCCTCACTTCTATTGGGGAGTTTGGAAGGAGAGAAACAATTGAATCGTTAGAGACAAGAAGGAACCTACTTATGTGCTTGTGGACAAAATCAAGAGTACTATGAAGGAAAACTTCCATATAAGAAAGGTGGGAAGATATTGAAGATGGAGATAGGAATAAGGAAAAGGAAAAGGATAGGAGGAGAAAAAGATAGGAGGTGAAGTGGAAACTCCCACTCGAGGGTTGGCATAAAGCCAACTTTGATGGAGTAGCTAAAGGGAATCCTGGTCTTTCTAGATGTGGAGGAATAATTAGAAACTATCATGGTAGTGGAGTTGCTGCTATCTCCTACCCCCTGGGAATCCAAAAAATCATTATGCTAAAGCCACTATTGCTCTCCACACTATTAAATTAGCCCTATATGTGGGATTCAAAAAATTATGGTTGGAGGGGGATTCAAATAATATTGTCACATGTATTAAAGGGAGTCTTCATCCCACTTGGAAAATTGCAAATACAATTGAAGAAATTAGTATAAAACTTGGAAAAATTCAATGCATTTATGTTAGCCTTGAGTAGAAGGAGGCTAACTTGGTGGCTGATTGGTTTGCCAATGAAGAAATAAAGAAAGAAATGGTGATGATATGGAATACCGACAAGAATCTGACATATGCAAAAAGCCTAATTGATCAAGAGACGATCCAAGGAGGTACAGGTGTAATCCTAAGTTAATTATGAAAATTAATATTTGTATGGGTGAAAGCCACTACAATTATGGTAAATACAGATGGAACAAGTGGGTGACATTTATTGTGTCAAATCAACACACTTTGTGGGTTGTCTATTTCCTTTACCACTTTATGGTATCAAAAGAAAAAGTGGTGAAAAACAAAGTAGTTTTAAATAGAGTATTCAGTGGATTGCAAAAGGGGAATAGAGGACGTCATTTATGAGAATTGCAAATGTTTAGGCTATAGAGATGGTGGGTGAAAGGAGTAGGAAAGAACTAGTAGGTGAGGCAAACAAATGGAAGCAAAGAACAAAAGTCTGGGAGAAGCTTGAAAAGGGTGGAATTGCAAATTATATTGCCAAGCTTCATGGATATGACCCATTGATAACTAGTCTTATGGTAAATTCATGGAAGGATGGTAGGGTCAAAGTGGATGGGGTGTCCTATAAAATTACTTTGGAAGTTATTGCTCATATCACTAAAATTCCAGATGAGATGTTAAAATTCTATAGAGACAAAAAGGTGTTTGTGAATGCAATTAAGGACTTTGCCAAGAATATAGAAGAGAAAAAGGAATTGGTGAAGAGAGAGACCTACTATGAGATGGATTCAATTAAAAAAGTCTAGATGTATGTGCTCAAGGCCATTATTGAATATATATATCTCTAGACACTAGATTCGATAGGGTTAGAACCCATCACTTTGTTTTACTTAATCATTTTCATTATGGGGTTAAGGTTTTCTTTCCATTTTATTTGTATTCTTCTATGCACAAGAGAATTTTTGGGCACAAGAATAAACCTAATTCTAACTCGGCCCTGCATGAAGGTTTACTACTCTTGATTTATGAGTATTTTAAGGCTCAATCTAGGAGTAAAACCTTGGCTCATGTTAGGGCTACCTCTAAGGACACGAGGAGTTCTAACTTCTCCTCTGACTCAAAAGAGGTTCAGAATATAAGCTTAGAGGAGGAGAAAGCTTTGCATACATTTGGAAAGAAGGCAAGGGGTAAAGATAAGGATATGCCTACTCCTTCAAAGGTGTTGAGTAGGAAAAGTCCCAAGGGCCTTGGGCCCAAAGTTGTTGATCAAGGAGGAGAGGAATCTAATGAAGAAGGTGAAGACATGGATACAAATAAGGAGAATAAGTGTGAGGAAGATGAGGATAGGGAGGAGCCAGTTGAAAACACTAGAAAGAAACATAGGAGGATGAAAGAGGACACACCTGTAGAGGGGAAAAGTGTTTTTGGTCTGGAGATTTTGGTGCTTCCACCCTCTCCAAGTCTCTCTCAGGAGCATGAAAAGGAGAAAATGGAGGAAGGAAGTGGTGAGGTGGTTCTAAAAGATAGGCGTTTGGCTTGGAAAAATTTCAATGTTAGAACTTCAAAGATGGGGATTGTGAGAGAAGCCATGAATCCACAAATTCTAGAGGAAAAAGAGGGAAAGGTCTAGATGGAGGATCTTATTGATCCGGTGTTGGTGGCTATAATTGATAACATAAGGGAAGTGGGAATGAATCTACTTAACAATGCAAGAAATGGCATGATAGATAATTTTAGATCAATTAAATGGCCATTTCATGAACTAGAGGAGGGTAAAGAAAGAGTGGGACAGCTGGAAAGCTAGGGGAAGAAATTTGGGAAAGGGATGTGACAAATCAAGGGGATGCTATTAGGTTGGTCAAAAAAGAATGAAAAAGATGAAGACTTACAACCATAACATGGCTAACCAGATGATCTCCATTCTAAACTCTCTCAATGAAAAAATTGTTACTCTTGCTAGAAAGCTAAAAGCTAGGGGTCTTCTAGAGGATAATGAGGAAAATGATAGAGATGAAGATAGGAAGGATGATGAAACCATCATGGACATATCCCATAGCTAGCTAGATAGGACCTACTTGAAGAAATAGGAGCAAATGGTTGAGGAGTGTTAGAAAGCTTATGAAGCAGTGGAAACAATTTAGGACTTTGAAAGGAAAGTGGAGGAGTAAGTTGAGGACTATCGATATATGTCTTTTGGCTTTCTAGTTTCTATAGGTTTTTTTGCTTGACTTTTTGTCTATCTTTTGATTTGGCCTTTTGGCTAGCCGTAGTATTGTTTCCTAGGCTTTTTTTGTTTTATTTACAACCCTTTGATATGTAAAAACTTTTGGGTTCCAAGATCCCTATAAAACCTTTTTTTCTTATCAAAAACAATAATCAACAATGGATATCTATAATAATTGTGTTACTTATGAATTCTTATCAAATTGAATGAAATTATCTCATCGATGAAGGTTAAACATAATACTTATAAAATAATGGGAGTCTACATAAGACCAAGGACTTATGGGATCCTCCCTATCAGCTTATTTCCTTGTACCAAACTACAAGAATTGGCCATCAATATTACTATCAATAGAGAAAATAAATTTCAAAGACAAAGAATTGTTGAGTCTCCAAATCATAAATGTCATCTTAACAATCACCAACACTTAAAACCCTATATTTTTCATTTGTGATCATCTTTATAGAACGCTTCTGCTTCATTCAACTTCTAGAATAACATAACTTTCACTACATTATAGACCCAAAAATGCAATTTATTGGAAAATTTATATTTACTTACAGTGTAGAAATTTGTAGTAATCTCACTAGCAAGTTTATTGTTAGCAACTTGTAGAAATCCTAAACTAGGAGCCCCTTCATGGTTAGCTCTCCAAAATAAAATGTTAACAACAGATAAGTTTAGAAGGATGGGCTAATGTTACTAAGGAATTAACTTTTAATCATATTTTTAGGGAAGGCAATAACCTTACCGATAAATTAGCCAATGAGAAGCAATTGTTTTAGTGGTGAAACTTTACCAATTGGTGATTTTGTCTCCTCGATCGATCATCATTTGGTGAATAAAATATTTATAGTTGGTCAAATGTGTCACCAAAATTTTACATAATTGGGTCCACAGTCCAAGCTAGTCACCCATTAGTTTATACGTAATTGATCCAAAATCCCAGTCCAGTCGTCAATGTAATATACCTTTAGGATATAGTTATTTTTAAAAAAATAATTCAACCTTTACCTATTATTTTCTTATTGGAAAACGTTATTTTTCCCTTAGTATAAAAAAATATTTTCCCTTGGGTTGGGTATTTCCTACCATTTTATTGATGTGTGTTGCCAACTAGGCATGTTTAGCCAACTATTTTATATTTTGAGCTTACATTGGAAGCTTCTTTTAGCCTACTTTTTACATTCCCATATGTGAATCCCACATAATTTTCCAACATAGTTTGGTATATATGCATTCATATGATAATTTTATTTTACACAATGTTCTCTAATTTGTTTGGGTATTTCTTATTATTGTTGATTTGCCAAAGTTTTAGAATACTAAGTACATTTGTCCAATGACCACTGGGTAAATGTACAAAGATCTGTCACCTTTTAGGCTAACTAATCAAAATGACTAAATTTTAGTATTTCTATCTAAAAATTAATTTTGTTCAAAGATATGATCTAGATAAATTCATTCTAGATAAGTTATATATGGTATCACACTTTTCCAATAAGAAATATCTATTAAATTAATTTTTTATACTAGTTTGTATCCAATTACCAAAGAAATATAATTATTTCATAATATTAACGTTTCAATAACTCTTACAATTTTTTATTATATATTTTTAATAACTTATAAACACCATTTTATAGAGCCTAAAGTCAAGAATATTCTTATATAGAGTTTATAGTGTTTTATTTAGATATAGTATATTATAATTAAAAAATTCTACAAGCACATATTTTAACACTTGAAAAGATGTCAATTTTGAGAAAGAAAAAATAGTAAATCATATCATAAGAATTTAAAACTTATATGACATTCTAGAGGAGAGAGTCCTCTTCTAGAATGTATAACTTTTATTATGGTTAGAATATATTTGTTTTGAAAAATGTGGTGGGAGATAAAAACTATCGATTTTAGGTGAGTTGAACTTTGAATGATTATGAAAGAGAAAATATAAGTCTAAAGATAATTTTTATTTTTGAATGTTCTAGATATATATGCTATCTATAAAATAGTCTGAGATCAAAGGGAAATAAGTTTATATCCATATAGTTTTGTGGTGGGAACTAGACCCCTAATTTTTAGTGTTTTTCAGCAATAAAAAATTATCTATAAAAATTATGAAAATATATCAATTCTTAATCTAAATAATTGTTAAAAATTATAATCCTAAACTTGATCAATTTCTAAACATTTCATTAGTTTACTTCATTTTCAAATTCTAAATAATAATACCAGTTTTATATCATTCAAGGTGAATAGTTGTACTTTTGTTAGCCTTTTCCTTCATAAAAGGGTGACACAGGTTTGTGTTTTGATCCCACTACCAGTCGTGACTCATAGTTTTTTCTGAAAGGTTAGTGATTTTCAATTTAATTTTTATGTGCCTCGTTTTTAGTGGCCACTAGGTAGTAGATACCCTTTGGACACCTCACTACTCACTACTTGGATAGGATTGCAAATTGTATTGGGTAGTACCATAGTAGGTACCCTTTTTATGTGAATGAATCATATTATTATTATTATATGTAGTCTAATTAATCTACTATTCGAGTTTTTTTTCATCAAGTTGATATTTTTTTTGTAGGCTTTATTGGTTTGTGATGCCAAATAAGAAGGTTTCTGGTAGGATCCATGAAAGCCTGCAAAGGCCACCAAAATGCAAAACTTTATCAACATACTTTGGTGGTGGAAATAGTGACAACCTATGTCTTCAATGCATATTGGAGAAGGGGATTCATCACAAGTTGGAGAACATTTTGAAGAAGTTCAAGTTGGTCAATTTGATCTTTTAGCCAACAATGAACTTGAAGATGATTTTGAGGTAGTTCCCTTGAGTAGGGAGTCACAAAATGATATTATAGACTTGGGTGAGGAGAGAAAAAGTGATGCCAAAAATGATATTATAGACTTGGTTGAGAAAACCAATAGTGATTTCATAAATGATGTTCAAGCACAAAAGGGGAAAAGAATAGTGGAATAAAAAAAAGATTGATCTCATCGCCCAATATGTCTAAAAGGAAATTTCAATTAGAATAGGTGGAAAATTTATGGTTCATTGAAATAGTGCCCAATCCAATTGATGGTAAGCCTCTTGTAGAATGAAAATATAAGATTGCATAGAGATATCAAAGAAGGAAAAGAGGTTGCAGTTTAAACTTGATACCATAAAAAAGTATGTTGGTAAAGTCTACAAAAAGGAAGCTACAAATGGAGTTGAAAATCATGCTAACATGGAAAAAAAGGATAATTATTTTCATATTAGGAATGTTGAATTATATAAGTTACACAAGAAATTAGAGGAGAAGCGTTCTAGGCTAAAAGGTTCTATTGAAGCTTTTCTTGGTAAAGAAATGGAAGTGGAAAATATGGGAATTTTTTTTAATAAAGTGTCACCTTTTATATTTTTAGTAGAGGGTTCCCTATGATAGACTACCCTTCAATGAATGATTTATTACACTTTCTAAAATTTCAAAACTATTTGAACAATTACTAGTTAGTAAACAACAAATAGAAATGGGCTAGTTGTCTCGCACAAGTTGAAAAAGAAGATTTCAAAGAAAAAATAAAATCGTCAGAATCCATTGCATTGTCTCTCGATGAAGTTATAGAAATTGATAATACTTTCTGGGTGTGCATGCATGTTTATACTGTAAATGATCTTTGTCTTCAAACTTTTATGCTATTTGTTGCTGAATTGAATTATAGTATGACAACAGAAATTTAATATAATTTTTTAATAGGTTTGAACAATCCTGGGAAATTTTTACATGTTAATGAAAATGATGAGGTACATGCCAGGGTACATGGAGTTGACATACCAATGTAGTACTATGTCCACGTGGACCTTAAGTTTTCCCTTGATGATCAAGAGCAAACCAAAGAAGGTACTTTCATGTGTTAAAAGTGAAGACATCAAGAATATCAAACTCTATGCTTTAGTCTATGAAGTGACTTTGTTACAGTCTTTCCTCATAAATTAGATTTAGATTCCCTCTAGAGGAACTTCATGAAGCAATGTCTATTATTTTTCCTCAATATTGGTCTCTAAAAAGTCCAAATGATTTTCAAAGAAGGATGATGACTTTTATTAATAATTTTTTAGAAAAGTAAAATAGTCAGTAGATAACTAAAAATGGAATTTTAGATGAATCTCTATTGAGAGATCAATCAGAATTTTTTCCAAACATATATAATGAGGGAACAATATGATCTTATGGATATCCCAAATAAAGAGGGAGAAATAACAAGGCTTTGGAAAAACCTTGGTCAGAGAAAATAGTTGAGAGAGTTTGACAATGATATTGGGTTCACTAGAGGATGAGAGAGTTTTTAGTACTTTGAGCTTCCTGAAGTCAAATATTAGAAACAAATTAGATAGAAATTTGGATAATTGTTTGAATCTCTATACTTTTAGGTATGAGGTAGATAATTTCCTTTATGAAAAGGCACTAAGCATTTGGAGAAAAAAAATGTCAAAGAAGAGGGTTGGCCAGCATTTCAAACCCAAGTGGCAATGGCAATATCACATATAAAGGCATTGGCAGTGGTTCCTATCCTAGTATTAGAAGCAACAACGATGAAGTTGACTTCAACATACATACTGATAGTGAATTTGAAGAAACACATTGAATAATCAAATGTTATATGAAGTAGATGGTGAGGATTCTAAAGCTTTTTGTACCCTTTTTTTCTATAAAAAGGATACCATGACCTTAAGATATATATACAGTGAGATATAGTAAATAATATTGATAAAAAAATATGTATGTAGCATAGGATAGATATTTCAACTAGTCATAGCCCAATTGTACTCTTCTTTTTTGAACCAATAAAAATACTCTATTTTTGTTCCAAAGTCCAGGAATTGATCTTTAATATTTGTGCATGTGAATTTTCCTCTTGGGTTTACATTTGTTTTGATAGATTGAAATTGGTGCAAACCCTTGAATTAACAAAACTTATATGCTTATGTATGTTTTGTTTAATTGTTCTTTGTCATTTGAAGTTAAGTTCAATTAACTAGGGTTTCTAGACTCCAAGTTCTATGTCTAGTAATTAATGGTAGTACACATGTCTCCAAGTAGTTTGATATTCATAATTGATATTAAAATTGACTCTATTCTCCCAAAAAAAAAAAGGACTAGTCTTTTGTTTTTTCTAAAGATAAGTATAGGTTCTGTGGAAGGTGATATTCTTTATCATATCAATCTTCATGCATCATACCAAATATTTCATTTAACTCTAATACTCAATAATCTTTATATACACTCAAAACATTCAAATATTTGATTTTTCCTTAAGATCACACTTGCCAACTCAAGAGCATCAGTTATAAATTCTACAATAGCCAACCTGAAATATGTTTGAGGTGTTGAGATAAAGGTACACCCACCTAGTTCTATAGAGCCTAAAGTGTGCAAATTGAATTATTAAGTTTTTGTCTTCGAAGTTGGCCAATATTGTGTTGATATTTTCAGCATTTAAAAGGAAAGGCTCATAAGAATTCAACCAATAATTTTGAGAACCAACAAATTGATAACTCTACTAGGGAGAGTTTCTTACAATCCTAATTGTGAAGTTATCTAGGAGTTTTAGTTTCATAGACTAGAGAAAGAATTTTTGCACTTTGCTAGAGGGGAAAAACCTAGAAGCTTTAGCAAATATTCCTTTGGAAGGAATGGGCGACTCTATTCATTATTTATGAATAAATGTTTTCATGAATGATCAACTATTCATAGTTGAGAAGAAGAGAAGTAATAGACATTTATCATCAAAATCAATGCAGGGACAAAGGTCAATACATATTAGAGAAAAATATCACCAATACACTCCTAAGAAGAGGGATACAAAAAGAAAACAATCCATTGATATGTCATTCACAGTATTAAAAAAAAAAAAGATAGGGAGTGAAAGTTCTCTACTAATGATCAAGAAAATAATGATCGAAACGAAGAAGAAAATTCATTTCACAATACGAGTTTGTTTTAGAATTAGGAACAACCTATAACATATCAAGTGGATGATGAGATTAATTGGGAAGGAAATGATGATGATGATGAGAGTAATGAGAATTCACAAAATCTCGTAGAATCTCTTCAAATACTAGTGTGTCCAAATAAAGCACTAAAGGCCCTAAGGAAGGTTCTAAGTGAATTATTGGAAAGAGGAGGCCTCAAGAAGGATGAGATCACTACTCCAAAAAGGGTTGAAGTAAAGGTGGGAAAAGAAAAATGTGAGTCATCTAAATACACTCCTCACAAAATTAAAAAAAATCTACTCAATACTATACATAGAAATCCTTTGTATAATAAAAAATGAAGGAACGAGTCAAGAAAGAAATAATCAAGTTGATGAATCCAATCAAAATAAAAATCAGAAAGATAGAATTGAAAGTAACTGGAGGAATATCAATAGTAATAATCAAAGTACCATGGGAAATAATCAAAGGAGACAAAAATTTCACCATGCAAACCAAGGGACAAGAGCCCCAATGACAATATAAATATATAAGCAATTAGATTACATAGGGATTTTTGGCTACCCAAACCCCATGTCAAAAGACTTAAGAACAACTTTACCAAAATTCTCCAGAGAAGAGGATCAATTTATAGAAACACATGTGATTAATCTCAAGAATATTTTTGAAGAAGTTGAAGAACATAATGAAGACGTGTTCATGAAACTATTTGTACAATCATTGACTAATGATGTTGTAGAATGGTACAGAGGACTTCCCAATAAATCTATATCAAGTTGACGAAAAATAGTTAACTTATTTCTTGAACAATTTGGAAATTATACTGACACATTTTGTGCCTCACATGAATTAACTAATATCAAGAAAAATGTCAATGAGTTAAGTTTTGAATTTAACAAAATATTTAATAAAGTCCTAAACAAGGTCCCACAAGAAATTGGACCTACTAATTATTTCCTTATAAATATTTACTTGAGTGCTTTTGAAAGTAAAATGCACTATGAGATAAGGTTTCATATCCCAAGTACATTAAAAGAATCATTTAAGGTTACCATGACAATTGGGAATGATAGAAAGGTTGTAGGTAAAATTGAAAAAAGAGAAGACCCAAGGTTATTTGAGCCAAAAGACCCTAAGAAAAATAAGTATGAAGACAAAATTTATAAGCTTTAAGGTATGATTAAAGATCTTCATGTCAAGCATAGTAAGAATGATGGAATGAGATATAATAGTGGTGATAAAGCTTATTACAAGATGAACATATATAGATTGAAGGATACACCTTAGAATACATCTTGGAAAGATGGAAATCCAACAAGAAATAATGAAACTCTTGACCCTCTAAAGAAAAATAACAATTATTTTGAGAACAATCCCTGGTGTGAAGCTTGCAAACTACCTCATACACCAAGATAAAGTTTAGTGGAAAGGAGCATATTGGAAGAAGAAATTCACCCAGGAGATTAATAATAATGGTTAATACATTGTCATTTTAACCTTTTTGGGGAGAAGATGACTCTTCTAAAGAAGTATACATTCCTAATATCCATGGGATTAGAATAAGACAACAATTTTCTCAGAGAGTTTTTTATTATGATGATGAGAATCCTACCATAAGATCATCAACTAGTGAAGAAAGAAGAGCTCATATGATTGTAGCAATTGAACAAGCAAGAAGTAATTATAAGTTAAGGAATAGGACCATAAATCCTTATATGAGAAAGAATGCAGAAATACCCACTCTACATAAGAAGGATAAAGAGAAGATGATTCCCAATGATTAGAAACATATTAATCCTTAGGTAAATTATCCTTTAGAAAAATAACCAACATGTAAGCAATTGGTATACATTATCTCAATTGAAAATCTCAATCCCATTTTTTGAAATGGTTAAAATTTATGAATATGGAAAAGAAGTTTTAAATATTTTGTTTAAAACAAACAAATAAGGGTATAGTAAGGATTAGAATGTTGAGGGAACACCAATCATTTATCTTGGAACTAATGTGAATGAAAGCACCCTATAGGTAGATCTTTTTTATCAAACTGTATTGATTAACAACAAGCTGGTTAGAAATTGTATGGTGGGTTCAGGGGTAGCTATGAATATAATGCTTGCGAAGGTTATGAAGGAATCAGGATTGAAAGTAGATATTTATTTTGGGAAGTTATATTCCATGGATAATAGATCGGTCCATGTAGCTAGTGTAATAGAAAATGTTGATTCCCAGTTCCCTTCTTGTCTTGATGTGTCTTATAAGACAAATATAATCATGGTAGAGGTTCCTACTTGTTATGGCATGCTACTTTCATGACAATGGTTGAATGTAGTTGGAGGGCATATACAATTTGATTTTTTTTATGCAACTATTTTGATAAATGGTCAAAATATTAGAATTGATAAAGAGCCAAGATTTAAATACCTTATAACTAAAAGCTTTCGTCTTAACATTGAAGTTAATTTATGCCAAATAGATATCAACAACTTCCAAGTAAGTATAAATAAACTCATCCAAATTATAAAAGTTTCTGATGATGGTCCTATATAGGAAGAAAATAATGACATATGGCATATGCATTTTGATGGAGCCTATAGTAAAGAACGTAATGGTGAAGGAATAATCCTTACATCCCCATGAGGCAAGGTGTTCAAATATGCCTTTTTGTTGAATTTTGAATGCACCAATAATATTGTTAAATATGAAGCTCTAATCCTGGGGTTAAACATTGCAAGATTCCATAAAATAAAAGTACTTTCTACTTTTGGATATTTTGATTTAATAATATATCATATTAGAGATAGATTCATAACAAAGAACTCAAGGTTAAAAAATACTAAAATGATGTTTGGGTCTTACTTGACTTTTTTGGTGTATTTTCAATCAATTGGATCAAAAGAAATGATAAATTTTTATCTAATATGATGGATGATTTAGCTATCAAACAAATTGATATCCCATTACAAGAAGTTGTGCAAGTTGAAATGAAGAGTAGACCATCTATATTGAAAACTGCCAAGTTTTTGAAGATGGAAGAGATCTACTACAATTCCTAACATGTGAAGAAGATTATCAAAACATTGGCATAGATTGGAATGGTCTTGTAGAAAATCAAGATGACAAAGACATTATTTTAGGACAAGACATTGTACAGCTCAAATCCAACAAAATACCAAGAGGATTAGTGACTTTGGAAGAAATATTCAATGAACATGAAATGCTCAAGACACACACCCCTGTCAATATGCAAAAGTAGATTGAGAAGATTAATTTTGGAAATGAACATTCACCCAGGGACTTCTTTATTTGAAAATACCTATCTAATAGAGTAAGGTGAAAATTAATTGCTCTATTAAGGAAGTAAAGACATGCATTTTCTTATTCTTAGGATGATTTAAAAGTATATAAATGTTGGTAACAATTGATTAATTGTGTATTGTCTTTGATGTTATACAAAATTTATTATCATTTTTAGTTAGTGTATTCCAAGCTCACTCAAGCATTGAAGACAGTTTCTTGTGTTTGCCGAGCATTCAAGAGTTTTCTAGTTCAGAAGACAGTGTCTATCGAGTTCACTCAGGTGACAAAGGAAAGTTTGCAAAAGTTGAGTGTTAACCGAGCTCACTTGGTTAATGAAGGAAATGTTGGATGGAACCAGTGTTAATTGAGCTCACTTGGTTACCAAAAGAAACTTTGTGAATTCATATGCAGTGTTAACCAAGTTCACTTGGTTAACATAGGGAAACCACTTTGAGATAGTATCTACTAAGCAAGGTCGGCTAACAAAGGATTTTCTTCTTTTCGGATATTAAGTTTGATATTCACAATGCCCGTCTCCAAGTAGTTTGATATTCACAATTGATATTGAAATTGACTCTAGTATTTCAACAAAAAAGGATTGATCTTTTGTTTTTGTTGACAATTGGCTATATGTAGATATGTAAATATTCATTAATGGAAACACATGATGTGCATGCTTGTAGTAAACCTTGAAAATAAAGATACTTAGCTTTTTGGTACTTAGAAAATTATCTAAATATGAAAATGGTTTACAATAGTGTATTGTTTTGTATGTAACTTATTGTCAACATTATAGATGTTAAGTATAGTAAAGTGGTAAGTATTCCAATTTTATTGATTGAAATGTGTAAATTATATTCACCCTATAGGATGCAAAGACCATGCTTTGACAACAATTTAATTTCTCCACTATTAAGGTTAATTTGGTACAAGTAATACCTATAAAATAAGTGTTAGAATTTAAACAATAAGAAATCTATGTTATTCTACCCTCTATTATAACCTCAACCTTAAAAATATCTTCATATCAAGATCATTATCCCTCTTGAGGATCTCTAGGTACTCATTTACTTCTTTATCTTCTATAAAATGATCCCTTTAAGGTCCCTCCTAGAAGAGACATTCTCTATCCAGGGCCCTTGACACATATGCATATGTCAACATCTATGGAATATTTTGGACTTAGAACCATATTAAGATAACTCTCTTTCCTAGTAAGGACTCCCCTGATCTTAACATTTAATCATATTAAAACTCCATTTATAACTATATATATAAGTATAAATTATCCATAGAATATATTCATAATTACAATAGAAACATATTCATAATTAAAATAAAATTATACTCATAATTACAATTAGAACATATTCATAATTATAATTGAATAATTAGAGTCATACCTTCCTTACCTTTTCTTGTTCCACACAATTCTCTTTGATTTAATACTCATAATAGAATCCCTCTTTGTATTAGATTCACCACTATATAAAGTACTTCATTTAGCTAGTGAATGATGTCATCATGTTGATCCACTATGACCCATATGTTAAATAAATGCCAACACTCCCTTCATTTATCTTTTACCAATTATCATTAATTCATTAGTAATTGATAGTGATTATTTGGGGTAGGCTTCTTATATTCTTTCATTTGCTAACATCAATATTCTCTTTATGGGGTTAGTGTTTGGGCAACCAACATATTAATATTATCCTTTAATTAGATGTGATCCGATCATTGGTCATACTATGCATAATCAAATTTTATATATATATATATATATATATATATATAAATTTTATAAATCTATTGTTTGCTTCTATCGGTTCACACAATCATGTATTTTATTCAACTAACTCTCTACAGTAAAGGTAGTATTGTTCTTAGTAATTTTCCATCAAAAAATCCTCCTATCTTGCTGGCTAGAGTGTTCAATGCCTTGTTCAATGTCCTAACCCTTCGATGCCTCTATGTGCTTATAGTGCATTTCATGCTCAAGCCAACAGTCACACTATTATTTAGGAATAGTTTAGGGGTAAAGGATTATAAGTAGGAGTAAGTATATTGTATAAATATTATTATATTTATAGACAAGTAAGATGATTATATTTGATTGATTATATAGTATTATGTGTTTGTTTTATTATAATTATTATTATTATTCAATTATCTTGGTTTATTGTCAAATATATTTTCTTTTAGTTAGTTACAAATATCAATATTAACATTAGATTTTATCTCCAAGAGGGGATATTACATAAAGGGTTGAAAGACCCCTACGGAGATATAATGTCATTAAATGGGTTGAAAGGGGTCATAAGATACCTTATGACCCATTTTGACCTAGTTAAATAAATGAGATGTGTCCCTAAAGCTCCTAGGACCCCTAGGGACATAAGTTGTCATGCAATGGATTGAAAGGGGTCATAGGATACCCCTTGACCCCTTCCAACCCATTTAATAACATTATATGTGTCCTTAAGGTTCTTAGGACCCCTAGGAATTTATTTCATCATGGAATAGGTTGAAAGGGTTCATAGGATACCTTATGACCCCTTTCAAATCATTCAAACAAATGAGATCATATGTCCCTATATAATTATTATAATATATACTATATAATTTAATATATACTAAAGTATAATATATATTATAATGTAATATAATATTGTGTATTAAATTTATACTATATAATTATTACATATACTAAAATATATCCTATATGTAATTATATATAATATAATGTAAAAATATCATATTTAATATATTGAAAGAAGATTAATAAAAAATGAAATGAAATAAATCCAAGAGAGTTTGATATGAAAATAGGTACCATAAACTCTAATCCAAAGATAGCATGGAATAAGAAAAATTCAAGGAACAACCCCCAATGAATCAACAAGGGAAGACAAAGATTTTGAAAGGAAAAAAGAAAAGAAAACTCTGTGTATATAATATGAATGAGGCAAAAGCCTAAAGAGAGAGAAAGAGAGAGAGAGAGAGAGAGAGAGAGAGAGAGAGAGAGAGAGAGATGGATCCATTAACTCAATACAAAAAAAAACTACATAGTGAGTGTGTTGTATATCAATGAGAATGAGAGAGGGGCATCTCTTATATAGAGATGTGAAGAGGAGTTATTTAGTGACTCCCATGTGAATGATTTCCACATTCATAAGTGTGTGCACAGAAAGTGTCATAATCCTCTTAAGGAGGAATAAACTATTTTCTATAATAGAGGAATTAACTATTTTCTTTAATAAAGGAATTATAAAAAATGGCGTATCCTCACACATGGACAAGAGGACAAAATAAATAAGGGATATCTTGGTTTATCCCATTTAATAAATACAACCAAGAAAAAATTACTAATTTGAACATATATGCTATAAACTCATAATATCAAATATATGCAGCAATTTGTAATTGAAAAGAGAATTAAAAGACAAATTTGTTGATTTGTCTCATTCTATAATAGTCGAAAAGGCATAAAGTTGACTAATTCAAACCCTCCAATTTCTATGGGGATCCTCTCACTAAGTATGGACATCACTGGATTTGCTTAAGTAGTTTTTTTTTCTCCTTTGGTAAAAGGATAGGGGAGAAAAAGACAACATGATTTCTAAAGCACTTTTGGGCATTTTTGGACCTGAATTTTTTTACATAGTCTATTTTTGGCCCACCATGATCCTACAGATACCTAGATAAAGATAAATAACCTACGTTGGACAAAGGATCCATGCAACAAAATAAAAGGTCATACATAGCGACTACATATTATACTAAACATTACCCATCAGGAGATTACTCTATACAATTTACAGCACACAATTAGATTATTGAAAGAAGAATTGTTTCAATTACTTTATGAGTTATGGGAGATTTTAGTGTTATGGTGTTTGGGTTTTAATGGATAATTTAATTAATGAACAAGAACTACAGAGTTAAAGAATATTTTTTAAATGCTATTTTTTTTTAAAATATTAGATGACCTATTGGAGATTTGATATAGAGTTATTCATATTATATGACCTATTGGAGATTTGATATAGAGTTATACCTCACAAACCAAGCCTGCATAGCTTGATATTCCATTGAAATGAAATGATCCATTTACAAGAGAGCTCCAATAATTGACACATTTCTATATATATCTCAATGAAAGATTTTAAAATTGATGAAATGTAGTGGTTTCCTATGTGGGTTTTCCTCTCTGAATTTAAAATCGTAGTGGGAGGAGATTTTAAATGGTTTGATCTATTGGAGAGAAGTATTATACATATCTTATTGAAATTTCTGAAAGCAATTGTGATGAAAATACTAAAGAGATGTTGAGTCACAAGTCATCCAAGCCAATGATATACTTGAGCCAATTCAACCCATGTGAGAGCTTTAAATAAATTTTTGGATTTGTGTTATCCACACCTAGAGCTAGAGATAGAGAATATATTAAAGAATACTCATAATTTCTCAGTTTGGGTCACAGAATATATTAAAGATTTTGGAAGAAAGGAGAGGTAAATTTTGCAAATGGAAAATATAAATTTTGGAGATAAAATTGAATATATATTGAGCTACTAATAGATGACATTTTATTGGTCATGGGTTTTCATTCTTGATATAGGGAGCCTATGTATTCAACTGATAATATCTAACTATATGTTATGTATTGAAGAGTCTCATTGCAAGTACCATGTCAGGAAAAAGGAGAATGAACAATATTTTTTAGTGTTAGGTCCTATTTAAAGATTAATTCCACTTGGATTAGACAAAATGATAAGGCAACAATAGAGGATTGGGCACCATCGACAATGTCAGAATTGCAAAAGAAGTGTCACCACCCATTAGATTGGTATATAGGTAAAAGCACATATCTGTGTCACCATCTATGATACCAAAACCTATTTTGTTCAAATCTCATTTCTCTATCAAAACTCAATTTTTTTCAAAAACTAAAAATACCCTTTTATAGATCTTAGATTCAATATCATCATTATATAAATTTTTGAGTGTTTTGATTAGTTATAATATGTTATAATCTCAAAATATTATAAGTCAATATTTTAACATTTCAGAAGATGCTCCCTCAAAAAAGGAAAAAAATAGTAAATTGTATCAAAAAAATTTAAAAATCATATTTATCTCTAGAGGAGAGAATCCTCTTCACGAATATGTAATTATTTTTCAAGAAGGTATAGATTTTATAGGGAAGTTTAGACGGGAGGAAAAAATTGTTGGATTTTGATAAGGTCAAACTTGAGTACTTATAACAAAGAAAAAATAAATCAAAATTTTTTTTTTTTTTCTTGTTCCCTAGTTGTACATGTCATCTATAAGATATTTTCAAATTAGAACAAAAAGGATGATCTGCATATACTTGTTTGATGTGAACTATTTTTTACAGTTAAAAAGGGACTTCAAAATAAAATAAAATGAATAAATTCTTACTCAAAAAAATTATAAAAATTATAGGCATAAAATTCATCCAATTCTACACATTTCATCACTTTACATCATCTTCATATTCTAAACACAAATAACATTTTTTTTGTCATTAATGTTGAACTATCACATTCCAATATCCCATTTCTTTATAAAAGGTGACACAAGTTTGTGCTTTTACCCATATATATGTAAAAAAATGTTCACAAACTTTGGCAATTCAAGAGATTACCATCCAATAAAGGACATTGCACTTGGCAAGAACAACAACTAAGTATGCTCAATTGATACTTGAACTGACACTCGGTTGACACAACTAGGTCAACACTACCAAGTCAATTCAATAGAAAGGACCCAAGTGAGCTTGGTCAACTCGATCAAGTAAGGACCAAGTGAGCTCAATTAGAGTAGAGAACAGGAAAACTTAGTAAGCATAGGGAAGAACTTGGTCAATATAGGGACCGAGTTTACTTGATCAACATAACTATAGTTAAGTTTACACAACACTACCAAATACAATGACTAAGTTAGCACGAAGAGCTTAGTTTACAAGGGAACCGAGTGACTTGGTGGCCAACTTACAATTTGGTTTCTTCACCCATTAAAATGCAAAGCATGAACAGAGAGTTGCAACTCTATTTTTCACAACTATTAAACACAAAGTGAAATAGATAGGAATAGAGACAACAATAAGCCAAATAACTGGATATTGACTAATATGCCTTCTTTCTTTCTTTCTATTCAAAAAAAATTGATTCAACTATTACAAATTTGGTAGCGTATAGCTTCAACCAAAATCAAAACACTTTGACCTTCTGCCTCTATTGATCATATGAACTTGCAGCACAAGATGGCTACATACAATAAGCTTGGAGCATCACTTCTTCAACAGGACAAAAAAATGAACTTATAGAGAACAAAGAGATCAAAACCCATGTTGTTGTACACTCTAATATGCTTCCTAGTTTCCTAAACCTTTCTTCCTCTCTGAATTTTCTTCTCTCTCCAACTAATATTTGTATGTGTATGGAATGAATGAACTTTCTTCCCTTTTTTCTTGTCTCAAAAAAATTTCCTTTCATTTCAAATTTGTACTCACTTACTATGTTTAATGTTTCTATTAGGTAGGTGGGCATTTGGCTCAAGGACCAACCATCAGTTTTCAATACTCTCACTTTGTCCTGATCAAACAATCAAGGATCACTCCTCATGCAAATCAATTGTGCCAAGACTTCTTCTTAGGTGCACATAACTTTCTATGTCCAATGGCTTAGTGAATATGTTTGCTAGCTACTGCTCAGACTTACAAAATTCCATCTTGATTTCTCCATTCTCCACTAGCTCTCTAATGAAGTGATATCTGATCTCAATGTGCTTGCTTATCCCATGGAAGACTAGATTCTTCGACAATATAGTTGAGGAAATATTGTCAAAAAAATTGTGGTTCCATCCTCTCTTTTTTCATTCAAATATTCCAAGATTCTCCTTAGACATATAGATTTACATGTTGTTGCATTTGTTGTTATGTATTTAGCCTTTGTTGTAGATTGGGAAACAATTGGTTTCTTCCTGGATGCCCATGAAATTGCACCTGAGCCCATATGAAATATATAATTGGAAGTGCTCTTCCTATTGTCTAGGCTTCCATCCCAATCATTATCAGTGTAAAAAATCAATCTAAAATCATTATCAATAGTATAAAAAATGCCAAATCCCTTGGTACCATTCACATACCTTAAGATCCTCTTTCTCACTTGCCAATGGGAATTCTTTGGTTTTTCTATAAATTTGGAAATCAAACTTACTGCATGCATTATGCTAGGTTGAGTTGTTGTCAAATACATCAAGCTTCCAACCATACTTTAGTATAATGTTTGGTTGAACTATTCTACATTTTGAATCTCTCTAAGATCTAATTTGCATATTTTTCTTGAGAGATGAAGATTTCATCATGCATTTGTTTCTTCTATGCCTAGAAAGTACTTCAAGAGCCCTAGGTCTATCATTTCAAATTCATTTTTCATGTCCTCTTTGAACTTACCAATTAGGAAATTATCATTTCTAGTGAAAATTAAGTCATCTACATACAAGGCAACAATCAAAACCTTACCATTTTCTTCCTTGATGTAGAGAGTGGTATCACCGTTACTTTTGCTAAAGCCATTGCTCATAAGGTATGAGTGTATCCTTCTATACCATGCCCATGGAGCTTGCTTGAGCCCATAAACAACTCTCTTCAACCTATACACATTGTGTTCCTTGCTTGCAATTTCATAACCAGGTGGTTGCTCCACATATTCCTCTTCTTTCAAAACACCATTCAAGAAGGCAGACTTCACATCCATTTGGTATACCTTCCATTTCTATTGGGCTGCAATTTCTATTATAACACGCACGATTTCCATTCTTGCAATCAGGGCATAAGTCACATCATAATCTCTGTCATACAACTGCTTGTACCCCTTGACCACTAATCATGCCTTATGCCTATCTATTTTTTCTTCAGCACTACACTCAGTATTCTAAACCCATTTAACTCCAATTACTTGTTTCTTGGGAGGTAGATCGATTAACTCTCATGTTTCATTTCTTTCTATAACATCTATTTCCTCATCCATGGCATTACACCATTTCTCCTCTTTCATAGCTTCTTCAAAATAGATTGGATCACTATGAGAAAACAATACAAAATTAACATTTTCATCATAGTCTTCATCATTCCTTTCATCTTGGTATATCTCCCCTAGAGTTTTATTCTTTCTTGGCAATAGGGAGGCGAGAGTGGGATCTAAATTTTTGGTATTGTTGTTGCTACTATTATGCATACCAACTCGGAGTTGTCTTGAGCTACTAAGAGTTGAAACTCTGCATGTTTGAGGTTGCTTGCCTTTTTTCCTTTGTCTAAAGTCATGTATATCTGGTTCTTCTTCATTTTATTGATCACTAATTTCATCTTCTTCATCAATAGTCAGCACTTTACTTGAAGTTCTTGAAGATTCATCCACCGAGCCATCCCATGACTAATTTTCAAGAAAATCCACATCTCTTGAATTGATGATCTTCTTGGTGATTGGATCATAAAACCTATAAGCCTTTGATTTTGATTTGTAACCTGTAAAGATGCACTTCACACATTTGTCATCCAAATTTTTCATTTGTTCCTTTGGCACATTTACATATGCTACACATCCAAACATTCTCAAGTGCTCAATTGTCCATCTATGTCTTGACCATGCCTCTAGAGGAATGTTGTCATAGATTGCCATTGTAGGACACCTATTTATCAAGTATATTTTTGTTGATATAGCTTCTCCCCAACATTTAGTTGGGAGTCTTTTTTCTTTCATCATGCTCCTTTTGATATCAATAATGGTTCTATTATCTCTCTCAGCCACTCCATTTTGTTGTTGGGTATAACTGGTTGTAAGCTTCTTCTTGATGCCATTTTCCCTACAAAAATTTACAAACAAATTAGAGGTATACTCCTCTCCTCTATCTAACCTTAGGACTTTGACATACTGTCCACATTCTTTTTCAGACAGAGCTTTAAATTCAACACATTTATAAAAAGCTTCAAATTTTCTTTTCAAAAAATACACCCATGTCCTATGACTAAAATCACCCACAAATGTCATGAAATAAGTATTCCCCCTAATAGAAGTGGTTTTCTTAGGGCCAACTAAACTAGAATACACCAATTTTAACATTTCCCTTTCTCTTTTAGAATTACCAGAATTAAAGGGAAGCCTGTGTTGTTTACCCAAAGTACAAGCCTCACAATTGTCACATGAATCTACAATATTTGGCAACCATCTACCATTCTTTTCTTGCATAATAAATTTAAACTAGCAAAGCCAATTGTCCATACTTGGGATACCATAACTTAGAGGGGTCTTCAATCACACTCTTTAGAGCTGATAGTTGATGTACTATTGTGCATCCATGCTTGGGAGGTGTAGTAATGACTTGAAAAGAGAAGCATGTCTCTATCTTCAATGAGAACATCTAATTCTTTTTCATTTGGATTGTTGCAAGTATCTTCTTACTTCCATCCTTTTCATGAATGACATACTTGTCATCTTCCATTAGCAACTTGTAACCATTTTGAATGAGTTGTCCAACACTCATCAAATTGTGCTGCATACTCAGGGAAAACTAAACATTTTGTATCTCCTTCTCACCTTGCTTGGTGCAGACCATGGTAGATCCTTTGCCCACAATGAGAATGGTTCCATTGTTTCTCATCTTAATTTCAGACTTGAAATTTCTATCAATGAATGAAAATAAACTTTTAATACCACTCATGTGGTTGTTGCAACTGTGGTCCAAGTACTATACCTCAAGGTTGCCTTCCTCACCAATGTTACACATGATGAAGGTTGTTAGATCATTTGAATTTTCCATATTCACATCAGCCACATTTGCACTCTTCCTTTATTGATCACCTTACTTCTTTTAGCATTCACTTGAATAATACCCAAATTTATGACAATAATAGCATTCTACATTACTCTTGTTGGAGTTTTAGTTCTTCTTACCTCCTCTAGAATTGTTTTGAGAGTTGCTTGCTCTCTCTTGATTGCCTTCTCATCATAAGCTTTCTCCTCCAACATTCCTCTAACCATTTCTTCCACAACCTCTACTTCTTGAGCCTCTAGCAGAGCAATTTCTTCTTCTCCCCCTACCTCTTGGATATTTTGAGCTTTGAAAGCTTTTTCTTGGGAAGATAAAGTTGACCTATTAATCTGATGCTCGTGGGTTTGAAGAGTACCCATCAACTTATCCAGTGCTAATGTGGTGAGTTCCTTTTCTTCCTCAATGGTCATCACAATATTTTCATAATTTTGAAATAAACCCCTCAATATCTTCTCCACTATCCTTTTCTCTTAATACTATTATCCATTTGATTTGAGTTGGTTTATCAAACTAGAGATTCTTGAGCTGAAATCTATAATAGTTTCATTATCCTTCATTTGAAGGTTCTCAAAATCCCTTCTAATCATCTATAGTTTCAAGACTCAAACTTTATCAATTCCTTTTAACTTTGCCTCAAGAATATCTCATGCTTCCTTTGAATAGTTAGTTACTACTATCTTAAGAAAAATAGTCCTTATCATTGTTGTCTCAATCAGGCTTAGGGCTTTTGCATCCCTTCTTCTTGACTCCTTCAATTGAGTCTTTTGATGTTTGTTGAGGGAAACGTAGTATGTTGGGTTAGTTACATCATTAAAACTGTTCACCAAAAACTCCCACAAATCATTTTCAACCATAATGGTTCTCATTTTATTTTACCAAGTGCCATAATTCTATCCATAAAAGGACGATGGTTGCTGCCATGTCTTTCTTGCATCTCCTACCATTTCAAGCACCTAGAAAAAAAAGTCCAAACTCACAAGGATGTGAGGCCTTAAAGCTCTAATACCATGTATAAAAAATTCACAAACTCTAGCAACTCAGGAAATGACCATCCAATAGAGGACATCGAGCTCGACAAGAACAACAACCAAGTATACTTGGTTGATACTTGAACTGACACTCGGCCGACACTACCAAGTCAACTCAATAGACAAAGGACCCAAGTGAGCTCGGTAAACTTAGGTTGGTAAGGATTGAGTGAGCTTAGTTAGAATAGAGACCAAGATAACTTGGTAAGCACAGAAAAGAACTTGATCAATACAAGGACAAAGTTTACTCAGTTGTCATGTCCCTTTCCCCGCACTAGTCCTATGGTACCAAGTTAATCTATCTCCACATTCAGATAGATTAATGGCATCAGTAGTCAGGATGCTTACCAATCGCATGGGAGATTTATCTTAAGTTCATCATTTAATAAATCAAAGGTTCCTTCATAAAGTTACTTTTTTTTTAAAAGCCATTTTCTTATAAAGTTACTTAAGTGAATACAGGATGAAATTTTTGTCTTATCCCACATCTCTTATTCAAATAGCTTTCCCTTACTTAGAGGTCATAAATAAGAGACTGTACTCTGGGATTTGAAAATACAAAATTTTATGAACTCAATACTAGAAACTCTGGTTTCTTAAATGTGACTGGTTAAACTCAAGGATGAAAACCCTTGAGAAAATTAGGAGTTGGACATAGCCCCAATCTTCTTGTGATATCTTCTTAAGTTGGAATTTAGGTTGGCACTTTCAAATTACTATGGGAACACATTTGGTCAGTGAAGAGTGAATTGTATAGATTTCTGGCTCTAGAGGACAATCAATTTGTAAGCCGATAGGAACTAATAGCACACTATACAGTAGGGAGTGAAGACCCATCTCCTTCATCTATTATATGGCAATGTAGTAGTATAGTGGTCATAGCATTGGATGTGGTAAATAGGATAGATTGGATTACTCTCATAGAACTTTCTCCACTAGGGCTAGTCTATTTATAACTATAGGTCAAGAGGTCAAGGTGGTATTGACTGGTGGAGTTGTGGTTGTTTATTTAAGATGTCATGTGTATGTGCAAGGAGGTGGATGCATTCATAGGATAGCAGAGCCACACTACCTTTGGGTTGGGTCACGCATCATACCTCACGTAGGTTGTAGTGGGAAGAAATGCAGACGGCTGACAACACATAGAGGTTAACCACTCCTAAGCATGGGATGTTGTTCATAGATAACTAGATGGGCATTCATTAGATTTATATTTCCATATTGATGCATTGGATTTACACTAGGTTTTCTATTATTCTTCAATATATATGTATACTAGATTCAAAATTGTACCTTTAGCATTTTGTAATTAGCTGCTTGTTATGGAATAGAATATAGTATTGGGTTGTCATATTGAGCCTTGAGGATACCATCTAGAACTTAATGAATATATGCATTTTTTTCATAAGTTTATGATAACCTTTCTTATCATTTTGGAATCATCAGCATGACTGTAGTAAATTGTTGGAGGAATAACCTTCATGATAATTGTTTGACAAAATTTTGGTCACTTTAAATCCATTATTTTAACATCATCCCAGTTGAGATTAGTACAGTGGTATTAGAGCCACAAGACCTACCATCTTGTGGGAAATAACAAAATTTTTGAAAACTTATTTTTATCCAAAAATGATAGTTGAGAATGAGTAAAAGACATTACAAATTTAGTCATCTACAACTAGAACAAGCAGGTTCTTCAAAACATATTGAGATTGAAGATGGTTATTTAGTGGATGAGGAACTAATATTTGGAACAGGTGAACAAACTAAACTTACTAGGTAGGTTGATCATTTTGGATAGGCAGTACAGGTAAAAAATATTCAATGGCACATAATGAAACTGAACAGGACAGGGAAATATGGGAAACATTGTGGGCTATTAGAGATGGGAAAAATAGCATAGCTAATGCACTTTAATAGTTGGCAATTAATATGCAGCAATTAGTTCTTGTTAATACAAGACCCCTAAGCTATTATAATGGAGGACACACTGTAGTTGGATCACCCTAAGTAGTCAAAGCTCCCACATGTAACACTAACAAGCTTTTAATGCCAATGTTTAATGTAGAAGAAGAGACATCCCCCCCAACAACACATAATTTACTACCAAACAACATTATGGCATTGTATGATGAATGGGATTTTAGACAACAACATGATAGGAGACCTAGAGCACCAAATAGGGACCTAAAACATGTTATGAACAAGTTAATTCTTCCTACCTTTGATGGCAGTAGTAAGACAAGTGCTAGAGCTTGGATTCACAAGCTTGATACCTATTTGACACTTAAACCCATAGTAGAGGTAGAAGCCATCAAATTTTTCATAATTCACCTTGAGGGAGTGGCATCATAGTTTAGTCACCTAGGATCATGGCCTCATAATTTCATATGAGATTTTTAGCTCTAAGTTGATTACTTATTTTGATAGGAAAGATATTGAAATTTATTATAGGGATTTGGCTCAGTTACAATAGAGTGGGTCTTTGGATAAATTCATTCATGAGTTTCAGCATATATCAGTAATGGTATCATATATGTCAGACTAGTGCAAGGTGATGTTGTTCATAGAAGGGTTATAGGATAGATTTAGGGGTTTGGTTAAGGTCCTTAAACCAAAAACATTGGATGATGTGATTAAGAATGCCCATGATTTGGATTCACCTTCTTCACTACTGCAACCTCTAAAGAAACCCTATAGAGGGTCTACATTGTCCTAAGGGAGCAAAAACTAGAAAAGACCAAATCCTCCTAGATTGGATTTTGAGACATGTAATGAACTTAGGAGGAAGAAATTGTGCTTCACTTGCAAGGAACCTTGGACTCTCGATCATAGATTCCTTGGTTAAGGAAAGATTCACTATGTTGAAGTTATTTCAGAGGATGAAGGAGAACAATAGGAAGGTAATGATGTTGAGGACAAAGAGGACAAAAAATTTGAAGAGCAGCCCCTTAAAGATAAAAAAGAAGAAAGCCACTACAGAGCAACCTCCTATTATAGCCACTCTTTCTAGCAATTTGTCATCATTTCAAGGTGAAAGGTGTTGTTAGGGGATAGTGCATTTTTTGTCTTTTGGATATAGAAGCATCCCATAATTTCATTAACACATGGATCGTATCTAAGAGAGGATTATAGATAGTTGATGTACCTGAGTTTAAAGTAAAGGTAGCAGGTGGTGAGGTTTTGAGTTGCACAAGAAAGAATCCAATCTTTAGATACATTTTAATGATTATATTTTAGAGACTAATTTCTATATTGTTGATTTTGATGGTTTGGATGCCATTCTAGGTAGATAGTGGTTAAGGACTCTCCGTAGGTACACATTTGATCACGAGATTATGTAGTTAGAATTCTCATAAGGTGATCGGTTGGTAGTCCTAAAAGCCATACCAAATAGTGGACCCAGGTTGATAATAGCTCACAAGATGGAAGCTATTTTGAGGCATGATGATATTGAATGGGTGACACAATGTTTCATCTCTTATAAGGAGACACATGATATAGGACAGCAATACCATTGTGACATCCAAATAGTACTAGACAAGCACAGGAGGGCATTTGAGGATTTAACCCCAAGTATTCCACCGGATAAAGGGTTTGAGCATACCATTAAGATAGAGGAGGGTTTCAAACCTATCATTACCACTCCTTATCATCACCCCACACATTAGAAGGAAGAAATAGAGAAGATGATTAAGGAACTTTTAGATTTGAGACACATTAAGCCCAGTTCCAACCCTTTTTCCTCTTTAGTGGTGTTGATTAAGAAGAAGGATGGCACCCTTAAAATGTGTATTGATCACTACACCCTTAATAAGAGAACCATTAAAAAATAGGTATTTGATTCCTTGCATTGATGAGTTACTGGATGAGCTTCATGGAGTTGTTTATTTCTCAAAGATAGATCTTCGATCAAGATACCATCAAATACAAGTCTGAGAGGAGGATGTACATAAGACAGCTTTCAGATGCCACTATGGACACTATGAGTTTTTGGTGATTTCATTTGGGCTCGCTAATGCACCAACCACTTTTTAGTCTTGCAACCATATTTTCAAAAAGAAACTACAAAAGAGTGTGTTGGTTTTCTTTCATGACATATTGATCTTTAGCAGGACTTGGTAGGAACATTTGCAGCACCTAGATGAGATCCTTAGCCTCATGGAAGAACATTCTTTATTCATAGAGGAGTCTAAGTGAAAATTTGGGTTGACTAAGATTCTCTATCTAGGTCATTGGATTGGTGTAGAGGGAGTTAAGGTATATCAAGAAAAGATACAAGCAATCATTGATTGAACACCACTAAGAGATGTATCTGAGTTGTGAGGCTTCCTTGGCCTTCATTCTTATTATAGGTGATTCATGAAAGGTTTTTCCTAGGTAGTGGCCCCCCTTACTGATTTGACATAGAAAGGGGCATTTAGATGGATAGAGGATTCAGAGGCAGTCTTTGATAGACTAAAACAAGTGATGAGCATTGCCCAGTTCTAGCACTTCCTAATTTTTCTAGACCCTTTGTTTTGGAGTGTGATGCTTTGAGAAGAGAATTGGGGTAGTTTTGAGGCAAGAACATCATCCCATAGCTTTTGAGAGCCGAAAAATTAGGGGTGGTGAGCTATTATATTCCACATATGATAAAGAGATGTTGTTCATAATGCGCACCTTAGCCAAATTTAGACAACACTTGGTGGAAAATAAATTTACAGTGAAGACTGATCATAATAGTTTATGTTACTTCCTAGAAAAAAAGATAGTAGAAATGGGTAAGAAAGGTCCAAGCATATGGTTTTGACATTGAATATGTCAAATAAAAAAATAATATAGTTGTTGATGCACTTTCCTAAAGACCCCAATGTTAGAGTGTTGTACCATTTCTGAGATTTCAGTAGATTGGAGACCCCCGCTATTAGTAGAGTATTCTAGAAATACACACGCATGTTAGATTATGGATGGTATATTTCAAGATTATCTATACAAGGTAATGAATGATATTATATATTATAAGAATAGAATCTACCGAGTACTCGATTCTAAACTAAAAGGGGATATTATGCACGCTATACATGATGCACCTTCAGCAGGTCACCCAAATTTTTTTAAAACCTACAAGATGATTAGAGAGAGATTATCATGGAAGTGGCTAAAGGACAATGGTTTGTAGCATGTTAGAGAGTGCCAGACTTGTCAGCAGATCAAGTCAGAATAGGGTTTTCCCACAAGGTTACTTCAGGCACTCCCTATTCTAGCTCAAAGATGGGAGAGTATATCCATGGATTTCATTATAGGGTTGCCAAGGGTCTAGGGTAGGTTTTGTATTTTTGTGGTGGTAGATAAATAGACTAAGTTCATGCACTTTTTTTTCTATTGCATCAAACTAATCAGGCTCTCAAGTGGTAGAGTTGTTCTTTCGAGAGGTTTTTTGTCTTCATGGATTACCCAGGACCAACATGAGTGATAGAGATAGCAAGTTTCTTAGTACATTTTGGTAGGAGGGTTTTAGACTAGTAGGTAACGAGTTGACATCGAGCACCAATTATCACCCATAGATGGATGGTTAGATCAAAATAGTTAATAAATGGGTGGAAGGGTATTTAAGAAACTACATTGCAGGTCAAAGAGAGCTTGGGTCAATTGGTTAGATTTGAGGGAGTATTTCTATAACACCACATACCATATGTCCATTCAGATGACTCCCTTCCATGCTTTTTATGGCTATGATCCCCTCTCTTTCATTGATTTTGCATTACAGGATAGCAGGGCACCCTTAGCCAAAGATTGGATTTTGGATCATCGAGATATCCTCAAAGCTCTTAAGGATAATATCCAGTAGGCACAAAACTAGAAGAGGTTGTATGTTAATTAACATCATCTTGAGCAGAGCTTTGAGTTGGGTGACATGGTTTATCTTTGTCTACAGCCATATAGATAGAACTCCCTAAAGTGAAGTGGGTCAAAAAAGCATAAACCTAGATTTTATGGACCTTATAGCATCACTAGGAGGGTTGGTGAGGTTGCTTACAAGTTGGATTTTTAGGATGACACTCGAATCCACAATGAATTTCATGTTTCATGGCTTGAGAAGGCCATCGGCCAGCATATTGTTCCTTCAGAGGGTTTTCCTCCACTTGATGATGAAGGTAAGCTTGTTTTGGAGTTGGCAAAGGTGATTGAGACCAAGGAAAGCAAGCTACAAAATAGGTCCATCAGAGAATATCTAGTTCACTAGAAAGATATATCATATGAGGATGCCACTTGGGAAGGTGAGTCTATTTTACAACATCCAGCATTGAGATTTCTTGAGGGCAAGCAATCCCAAGAAGGGAGGACTATCATGTCCCTTTCCCCACATTAGTCCTATGGTGTTAGGTTAATCTATCTCTACATCTAGATAAATTAAATGGCATCAATAGTCAAGATTCTTACCAATCACATGGGAGCTTTATTTTAAGTTCATCATTTAATAAATTAAAGGTTCCTAGATAAAGTTACTTTTGTTTTAAAAGTCATTTTCTTATAAAGTGACTTAAGTGGCTACAGGATGAAATTCTTGTTTTATCCCACATCTCTTATTTCAACAATTTTCCCTCACTTCGAGGTCATAAATAAGAGACTCTACCTTGGGATTTGAACATACAAATTTTGATAAACTCAATATCTAGAAACTATGGTTGCTTAAATGCAACTGGTCAAACTTGAGGATGAAAACCCTTGAGAAAATTAGGAGTTGGACATAGCCCTAGACTTCTTGTGATATCTTCTTCAATTAGAATTTAGGTTGGCACTTTTTAATTACTATGGGAACACATTTGGTCAGTGAAGAGTGAATTGTACAAATTTTTGGCTCTAGAGGACAGTCAATTTGTAAGCCGACAGGAACTAATAACATATTATATGGCAAGGAGTGAAGAAAAATATCCTTCATTTTTCATATGATAGTGCAATAGTACAGTGGTCATAGCGTTGGATGTGGTAACCAGGACAGATTGGATTACTCTCACAGAACCTTCTCTATGGGGGCCAATCTATTTGTAACTACAAGTTGAGGGGGTCAAGGTGGTATTAACTAGCAGAGTTGTGGTTGTTCTTTGAAGATGTCATTTGTACGTTTAGGGAGGCAGACTCATTTACAGGATAGTAGAGCCACACTATCTTCCAATTGGATTATGCATCATGCCTCATGTAGGTTGTAGTGGGAAGAAATGTAGATAATCAATAGAACATTGAGGTTGACCACTCCTAAGCATGGGAAGTTGTTCCTAGATAACTAGATGGGCATTCATTAGATTTATATTTCCATATTGATGCATTAGATTTCCACCAGGTTTTTTATTGTTCTTCAATATATATTTATATTAGATTCAAAATCATACCTTTAGCATTTTGTAATTAGCTACTTGTTATGGAATAGAATATAGTGTTGGGTTGTCATATTGAGCCTTGATGATATTGTCTAGAACTTAATGAATATATTCATTTTTTCATAAGTTTATGATAACATTTCTTATCATTTTGGAATCACCAGCATGACTATAGTAAATTGTTGGAGGAATAGCCTTGATGATAACTGTTTGACAAAATTCTTGTCACTTTAAGTCCAATATTTTAACATCAACCCAACTAAGATTAGTACATCAATCAACATAGCTATAGCTCTATTTACACAACACTACAATGATTGAGTTAGCATAGAGAGCTTATTTTACAAGGGATCTAAGTGACTTGGTAACTGACTTACAGTCTTCTTTCTTCCACCATTAAAATGTAAAGCATGAACAGAGAGTTACAACCCTGCTTTTTGCAAATACTAAACACAAAGTAAAATAGATAGAAATAGAGACAACAATAAGCCAAATAATAGGAGACTGACTAATATGCCCTCTTGCTTTCTTTCTATTCAAAAAAATTGATTCAACTATTACAAATCTAAGAGCCTATGGCTTCAACTAGAATCAAAATACTTTAACTTACTACCTCTATTGATAATATGAACTTGTAGCAAAAGATAGGTACATAAAAGAACCTTTCTTCTACTCTCCTCAATTAATATTTTTGCACATATAGAATGAATGAACATTTCCCTCTTGTCTTGTCTTAGAAAAATTCCCTCTCATTTTGAATTTGAACTCACCTACCATGTTTATGTTTTTGTTAGGTAGGTGGGCTTTTGGCTCAAGGGGCAACCATCAATTTTCAACAATATAGTCTATGTCATGTACTGTAGAAAAGGTAGTGGAAAGAGTTCATTTTTTATTAAAATATTGAACATTGAATTCCATCAGTGGAGATAGATGGAAAGAACACATCAACATGAGAGTTAAAAAAATATTGAAGCTGGATAAAATGTGGAAAAGTCCTATGAATTAATCAAAAGTTAGAAGAGACCAAAAAGGAACACATGCAACTTATCGATTGGCAGAAACTGAATATAAACTCTTTGGCAGGAATAGTCACAAGTTCGCTTATACTAGTGAACCTTTGTATACTCAAGTAGGAATACAATATGTGAAGATGGAGGTAATTATATTCTCTAGGAAAAAACACAAGAACCAAACCATAATGCTCTCTCAATAGAGAGAGTGGAAAAATTTGAAGCCAAACAAGATTACAATGGCATTGATTTTTCACAGAAGCATCTTACAAAACCTGGTGCAATTTCCAGTGGATTTTTGCTTCCAAAGGACTCATATGGTTAGTACACTTTGTATTTGAGTGGTTCTTTTCAGACTTACCAAGAAAAGTGAGGATGTTGGATCTTTTGAACCAACTTCATATCAGTTCAAAAAGGTCTCTACTATGGGGGATATGAAATTTGT
The DNA here is from genome assembly GCA_028749045.1 of Cupressus sempervirens. Lineage (NCBI taxonomy): Eukaryota > Viridiplantae > Streptophyta > Pinopsida > Cupressales > Cupressaceae > Cupressus > Cupressus sempervirens. The sequence continues at coordinate 511,037,085 of CM053788.1, read as the reverse complement.
GGGAATTCTTCTAGACCCAATGCAAGCAACTAGGAGAACTGAAATAATGAAGGAAGTTACAATACTAAGTTTTGGAATCAAAGTTCAAGAAGTAAGAGTAGTAAATGGTTTGCAAGAGCCCATGCTAGCTGATTATACTTTGAATACTAGTCCTTTTTATTTGGCATTGATAAATAAATTGAGCAAAGACTTAGAGAAGTTAACTTGAGTTCTTGTCTGCCTACTACAAAAGATAAATCTTCTATCTCTTCTAAAGTGAATATTTTTTTGAGGATTGAGAACACAGGTGATGATTGTGTGAAAGTAGATATGTTTCATAATTTTTATAAATAATTCATGAGTGGATCTAGGGGAAGAAAAATTGCAGGATGACTCACCTTTTCCTCAGGAGCAATTACTTGGTGAGATGGCAATTGTTATTGTTAGTGGGAATTTTTCTTTCACACTTCCACTTGACATTTCAAATGTTGGGTCTTATAATAATAAAAAGAATCGATCCCAATTTTTGAGCCCATAACATTGCTAGAGAATTCACCATATTGATTACAAGTTCTTCTAAAGTATATAGTTGATGATGATAGGGGACATGCAGTAAGGGATATATATTCAAATTGAAGCTTCCTCGATGAAGTCAAGGGTGGAGGTGTGACTTCACCACTAGGAAAAAGTGAATATGATTCAATAAAGGACTTCCTAAAAGATGTGTTTTAATTTAATTTAATTTATTAAATTGCCTTTACCCCCTACTTAAGAATTAACTTTATACACAAGTAGACCCATTTAATAATTATATATTAATTATTAAATATCATTTAACTCTTAGAGTTTCCCTTTTAGGTTTTATGATATCTTTCTATAAGGATTGATCCATTGTATAACTTTACTTATTCTTTTAGTCTGATAATATATTCTTGCATATTTTTTGAGCCAAATCCTTGCCTTCTCTTGTAGTTTTCTTCTTTGTGGTAGTTTCTTGCATGCAAGTGTTCTACTTGATCTGTAGATTTTTTCACATCAAACCCTTCATGGTATCAGAGTCGGATTTGTTGTGGCTTGCTCGTATTTGAAGGAAAAGAGGAACGAGGGTTTGACAAAATAGATCTAGAAATTTTAGATATTTTTTGTAGAAATAGGAGTGTCTCTCAAATTTGGAGCACTTTGAGTCCAAACTGACCTCATGGTTGGATTCAGAGCACGTCAAAACCCTTATTTTCATATAAAACACACTTATTTTGGTCAACATTACATTTTATGGAAAAAACATTTTCATACCATGGTCATACAACCCTTGCATGCACTATGAGGTGAAATATTACAAAAAACCACAAAAAATATTTAAAAATGATTTTGTGTTAAGAATAAATGCAACCCTTATACAAATGGGCATCACTAGTGGACCACATGTGCCCTCCCTGTAGTTAACGTGCTTCATACACATCACTCAACCACCCATGCTCCACCCAAAATTGCCACCCCCATGTTGCTCAAGTGGTGTTCACTTCTTGTGGCCTACCTAGCCCTAGCCCAACCCACCTACACTCACATGAGTGCCCAGGGTGCTAAATTTTGGGGGCTTAATGGGTATTTTTTATTTTGTTTTCCTCCATAGAACCTATTGGTTTTCTCATGATATCTTGAGCATATGGTATAATTTTTGTGAAAACAAGATACCGTTGGAAAGCTAATTCTAAGATGGATGTATTGGCACAAGTTTTATTGGTGAATTTTTCTAGAATGGTACATGTTTTTACTGGTGAAGTTTGATGATCATTTTTGCATTCTGTAGGCATAACTTGCTCAATTTTTCTTTGTTTATTGATTTAGAAGAAGTGTTGGAAAGGTCTCTTCGAGAGCTTTCTAGGTTCTCTTTTGTTCTCATCATAATTTTTCAATGGTACACATGATTTTCAATTTAGGATTTGTTTTCTCTTCTCATTGTACAAGATTTCTTACTAGTTATTGTGGTTTAGTTTTTTGCATTGTTGGGGGGGTGTTTTATATGCTTGTGTCTATCATTTAAATAAGTAAATCAAAACTATATCAAAATAAATACCTTCTAAAAAATGGTCGAGACCTCTTCTTGTCTAGCACTTCAAACCCCACATAACTATCACACAAGGAAAACCCTAATGACATGACTTCTTTGTTCAAAAGGATTGTGGTCTTGTTTAGATGATGTACCACCAATTTTAGAAAGGAAATTTGAAGTCATGAAGCATAGAAACAAGATGGATGAGGCCATGGATCTTATTGCTTTGCAAATTTTTGATAGTTTGTAGTTTTATCTTAATGGGTGCACTACTCCTCGAGATATGTGGACTAAGCTAGAGGGCTTATTCGGTATAGTTAATGAGTTTAGGGAAATTTAGATTAAGATAGAGCTTACATCACTTGTATCTTATGATTTTCCCTCCATTAAGGACTTTCTAATAATTTTAAACAATAGAGACCTTTGTTACATAGTTGTGGGAAAGAAAAGACTGATAAGGAGTGCATTTATTTGATTGTGTCAAAACTTTGAGGAAACTTTCAAATTTTCTCTTCTACCTTCCATTCCACTATGGATGCTTTGGGTCCCAGATTTACCATGCCCATATTTAAGGTATTATGTGATCAATTGACTAGAGAGTAGGTCAATATTGTATAGTTGGACTCTCTAATAAGATCAAAGAAACAGGCATTGGTTTCTCATACATCTATAGGGAAGTCAAAGACTAAACTAAAGCCCAAGATAGATAAAACTCGCAGTGAGAGTTCCTCTAAGCCATCCCATAGATTAGATTCTCAAAAATCCACTCTGAAGGGTGAACCTTTTAAGTCTAGTGAATCTTCCTCTGAGACTAAGAAGTTTACATGTGATCCTTGTAGTTTTTTAGGTAAGGAAGGACATCCACTTCTAGGTGTTGGAAATGTCTTGAGGCTTTAGAGGAGGCCATGCAATAGCACAGGATTGCTTCTCCAAATCCACCACATCCTCCTTTAGGGAAAGGACATGCTCTTTTTTCATGAATCTTGTCTTCTTCTACTACTTGGATCATTGGTTCAGGTTCTTCCCACCATATGACACACTCACTTGATTTGGTTCCCTCACTTGCTCAAAGTTTTACTACATAGATTGTAGTTGGTAACTCTACATAGCTTTCAGCTTCAATTTTTCACACTATCTCTTTGGAAGGTGGTTGCCTATAGGAAGCTCTAATGGTTTTGGCCATTTTTATGAACCTCTTGTTTGTCTATCATATTTTTCATTTTGGTTCAAGTAAGACGATTGAGTTCTTACCACATGATGTGATATTTGAGACCTCCACAATCTTGATTTGGTTATTGCTACTAGGAGCATTAATTTACAATCTTGCTTACATTAGTTTGATGGCTACAAGAGCTTTGATTTTATAGGTGTTTCTCTTGTTTCCCATTAAAACATAGTGAGAAAACTTTGGCATGAGCCTTTTTGCCATGTCAACTACAAATATCTACATCAGATGAGTACATAGAAGCTAGTGACTAGGGTACCTTAGATCTCTTGTACTGATGGTGTTTGTCAAGGTTGTGCACTAAGAAAACATCACAGAGATCTTTTTATGGTAGGTAGATCCACAAATGCTAAGGTACCATTCAATTTGATACATAGTGATCTTATGTCATTCCCCACTCCATCTTTTTCAAGTGCCTGGTATGTGCTTACCTTCATAGATGACTTCTCTAAATGCACATGGGTGTACTTTTTGAAGTAAAAGTCTATTGTCTTTGATTCATTTTGAATCTTTAAGGCATTCGTGGAGAAGTAGTCTAGTCTTTGTGTCAATTATATACACATTCACAATGATATGGAATATGTGAATTGGTCTTTTAGATACTTTTACACTAAGCATGGTTTACATCATCAGATCACAATTCCTCACGCCCCTTAGTAGAATTGAGTTGCTAAGAGAAATAACATAACATTATGGGAGATGGCCAATTGTATATACAGTCTTGAGATATGAGTCATTTTTGGGTTGAGGGTATCAATTGTGCTAACTATATTTAGAATCAGATGCCTCACAAGTCATTGTGACATTTGACTCCTAAGGAGGCTTGGACTTGTTTCAAGCCTGATGTTTCTACATTTCATATTTTTCGTAGTGAGGCTTGGGCATTTATTCCAAATGCATAAAGGAAATCCATGGAGAGGAAGATTCAACCACTCATATTTGTTGGCTACTATGAGGGTGTGAAGGCTTATAGGTGTTGGAATACTTTTATAATAACTGAGGGGAGGGGGTGAATTAGTTATCCAAGGTCTAGATGTATAAATAAAAAATTTCACAACTTAGTGAACCCATAAAATACTTATCTTCATGCATCCATCCATAAGATTATCCAATCACTTAAAACTTATAGGTTAATGTCAAATCAAATTGCACAAATGTAAACATGAAACATAATAGATTTATCCACATAGTTAACACAATGATTTACATGGAAGCCCAATTTGGGAAAAACCACCAGTAACATGCTACTTTTTTTCACTCTTCTAAAGTGATGACCTATGAAAGGCCAGCCTTGTTAAAGGTTAAAATACACACTATTAAATGTGACCCTAATAAAGGATTTCAATCACACTGTTAGGATTGAGCCTTGTCAAAAGACTTTAGACCATTCACTTGGAATGTCATCCAGTTAAAGGATTTACAAATGACTATTAGGTCAGCCTTAACCCAAAGGATTTACCCTAGATTGATACAATTATTAGAGAGTAATAGTAAGGCTTGATTTGATAACAACTTAAAACTCCATTTGTAGATTATAGATCTTTGTTTCAGTCATCCATTATGCTTGGTCTTTATACATTTCAGCTCTAATAGGTTGTTCACGCTTCAAGCATTCATACCCTTAAGTCTTCTTTCTTAACATGCCAATGCAGACTCTTCTCTTAGGTCACTTGATGAAGCAAAACCCTTGACTCCTTCTCTTCCTTATGTTCTTGCACATGACAACCTTTGCTTATGACCAACCATTCCTATAAATAGGAAATTAAGATCTTTTGTCGCTCATTCTCCATTGTCCAATTTAGGGTTAGGACAGATTAGGTAGGATATAATGGATCTACCCTATATTTCATATCTCCTCTAGAAACTTCTCCTTGAATCCTCTTTAAATTTTGTTTAAAATGGTTTACCTTGAATTTTGTTCCACCAGCTCATCAATCTTATCTTCCACCTGGTTCACACAATCCAAGAATATAAACTTGTTAGCTCAGATTCATCAAATTCACAACCTTTCAAATAATTCAGCCACTTAGCATAATCTAGCTTTTGATGCTCGGCACATACTGTGTTACTCAACATCCTCTGTAAAATCACTCGGCACGAACTAAAGTTTCCTAGTGCTCAAAATCAACTAAACTTTATTGGGCATCCACTATTTTTTTTTCCATACACTAGAACAAACATTTACTTGGTTCCAACTAATTTTGACTTGGCCTACACTAACTTTTCTTGACACCTACTATCTAGTCAATCAAGCTTTGCAGACAAAATTTGTGTAACTTGTTCTTCTAAACTTTTTTAGTGTAACTAGCCTTTGTAATCTTAAGTAGATTATCAATGCATCATGTTATCACTGTCTTAACTAATTTTTGTGCTTCTTTACATAATCATAACTCAACCTTTCCTCTAGGTGCTATTGTTACTCTTTTGATCAAATCCTCTTCATTAACCAAATAAGTGATAGTACTTAAATCATATAAGCAATTTTCTTACTAGCAAATAGCAGGTTTGACATCATGACAAAGCAATGATTTAAGCATATTGATCATACTTGTATCAATCTGTTCTCAACAATCTCCCTCTTTAACTTTCTTCTTCAATCTATTTTCAACAATCTCCCTCTTTAACAGTCTTCTTCAATCTATTTTCAACAATCTCCCTCTTTGGCATTGATGGAAAACCAAACTAATCAACCAAATTGACTAGGTTAAAATAGTAAGACCAAAAAAATACCAAAAAGAAAGTAATTCCTTGTATTGAAATCTCTCCCTCTATCAACAACTTCTATCTTTTGAATAGGTTACAAAACTATTCCTTATATCTCCCTCTAAATTACTTCATGTATCTCTCTCTTACTAGGTAGATGTATAGGATTTCTCCCTCTTTGTTAAATTTCCAATCTCTTGTATAACTCTTGATCAATAACTATCTCCATCTTTCTTTCATTTCCCTTGATCAATTTCTATCTCCCTCTTTGACAACAATGTCGAAGACTTGTCATCTTAACATGCAGATATAGGCTTCTTCAATTTCTAACTTTGTGACCTTGCTTGTGACTAATTTGAAGTGTTAGTTCTTTGATTACTTTAGGTAGCTCCTAAAGTAAGATCCTCTACATCAATTTTTATTATTTGAAAAGCAGTTTGTTTAATGCAAGGAACTCCTTTTGTTACATAGACGACCTTTGATAGGGGTAATCACCCCTATTTTACCTCTTAGATACTCATGAGCATCCTTATGTAATGATTTTGTGAAGATATCAGAAATTTTTTCTTTTGTGTTAACATATTTCATATTCACCTCTTTATCGTGAACTAATTCTCTCAAGTAATGATACTTGTTTGCAATGTGCTTAGTCATTGTGTGCATCATAGGATTCTTTGATATGTTTATAGCACTTGCATTATCACAATAAAGTATTACTAGATCTGTGATCTCTTCCTTCATACCTTTAAGTAGTTGTTTGATCCATACAATGTTTGTACAATTTATAGCAGCAACAACATCTTTTTCTTCAGCAATAGATTATGACGTGCAATTTTGTTTCTTGCTAGTCCATGTAACCAACCTCTTGCCTAAGAAAAATGCTCCTCCACTAGTGCTCTTCTGTCATCAATGTTTCCAGCCCAATTAGCATTAGTATAGGCTCTTAATTTAAATTTCTCATTTTTCTTATAGTATAGAACATACTCCTCTATTCCTTTCAAATATATCATTATTTTCTTTATAGCCATCAAATTATTTTCCTATGGATTGGTAGAGAATCTTGCAACTATCCCTATAGATAATGCTATATCAGGTCGGTTATGTACTACATATTGTAATTTGTCAATCATAGACCTGTATAATGTTTGATTCACCTCAGTTGAATCATCATTCTTTGACAACTTGTGTCCTATCACCATAGGTGTACTTACTCATTTAAAATCCTCCAATCCAAAAGTTTTCAGTATTTTCTTGACATATTTTAACTAAGTGATGTATATACCATATTTCATCTGATATACTAGCAAATGCACAAAGAATTTGATCTCTCCAAACATAGACATTTAAAATTCTTGCTTCATTTCATTTGCAAAAGCCTTACATAAAGAATCTTAACCTCCAAATATGATATCAACAAAAATTTCAAATAACAAAATACCTTTTCCTTTTTCTGTCTTTATATACAGATTGTTGTTATCATCAATCCTTTCAAATCCAATCTTTAGGTTCTTATGAAGTCTCTCATACCATACTCTTGGTGCTTGTTTCAAACCATATAGAGCTTTGTGTAATCTACATACCATGTTGTTATTGTTAACATCAACAAATCCTTCTAGTTGTTCTATGTAAACTTCTTCGTCTAATATACCATTCAGAAATATAGATTTAACATCCATTTGATAAAATTTGAAACCTTTGTATGCAAAATAAGCTAGTAGAGTTCTTACTCCTTCCAATCTAGCAACAAGAGAAAATGTCTCTCCATAGTCAATTCCTTCTTCTTGTGCATATCCTTTGTAGAATAATATTTTCTTATTCCTTATGAGTTCACCATTTTCATCTAGCTTTTTTTTGAATACCCACTTGGTGTCAAGCATATTTTTTTCTTCTGGTCTAGGAACTAGAGTCCATGTTTTGTTTTCTCAATTTGTTTAATCTCTTCTTCCATGTCTTTACTCTAGTGAAAATATTCTAATGCATCTCTTACTAATCTAGGCTCCTTCATGCTCATTAAATATGTATCATTTATAAATCTATTTCTTTTCATTTGTCTAGCATCTTTATCTCCAATAATTTGTGCAGTAGGATGATGTCTCTTGCCATATTTGGACAATCTTGGTTTAGCTCTAGTTTCTTCATTTTGTCTTTCAACTTTAGACTCACTATGTACATCTCTGTCAAGTAGATCAGCATCTCTTTCATGTACACTAATCTCAAAATCAAAATGTGCTTCAACTTCATTGTGTAGCTTGGCATCTGAGCATAGCTCAGTTCCTAAATGCAACTCGACATTCATAGTATGTGACTCAGCAGTCATTAAAGCTTGTTGTTGGTTTGTAGCTTGATTTACAGCATCTCCTTTAGTAGACATACCTTCAAAAGAGTATACAAATAGTTTGTATTCTTTCGGTTATTTCATAGGTTCAACCTCATGTACTTCTATATATTCATTAGAGTTTACATTTTCACTTTCCACAACTTTGTTAGTGTTATTATTTAAACACTTATAAGCTTTACTTCTTGTAGGATATCCTAGGAATATACCTTCTTCACTTTTTTCATCTAGTTTATCATTCCTAAAGTCTTTAATAATGTAACACTTACTTCCAAATACCTTAAAGTATTTTACATTGGGTGAGTATCCGTACCATAGTTCAAAAGGTGTTGAATGAATACCTTTCTTGACTTGTACATGGTTCAAGGTATAGATAGTTGTACTTATAGCTTCTCTCTAATTTTTCAAAGAAACATTTTTCTCCATCATGAGTGTTCTAGCACAGTCCATTATAGATATTTTCCTTCTTTTAGCAATTCCATTTTGTGGAGGGGTTCGAGGGGTAGATGTCTATCTTCTCATTCCTCTAACATTATAGAACATCTCAAACTCATTTGATGTGAATTCTCCTCCTCTATTAGATCTCAAACACTTTAGACTTGTACATGTTTCCTTCTCAACTCTTGCTAAGTATCACTTAAACATTTGGAAAGCATCATATTTTTGTTTCAAAAACACAAATGTCATCATTCTAGAATAGTTATCAACAAACAACATAATGTATTTATCTCCTTTGTAGCTTTGCAGTTCAATTGGTCCACACAAGTCAGTATGAACAATCTCTAGTATACCTTTAGACGTATAAGTTTTACTCTTAAAACTTGACTTTTTCTATTTGCCTAACTAACATTGTTTGCACATTTTATTATTAGGCTTTTTCAACTTAGGCAAACCTCTAACTTTTCTCATGTTACTAATACTGACTAGGTTATCAAAATTAACATGACTTATCCTTTTGTGCCACATCCACACATCATCAAATTTTACAACTAGACAAGTAGCATCCTCTATATCAAGATGGAAGAGATTAATCCTAGTTTGATCACCCTTTCCAATCAATTTTCCATTTGTGTCATATATCTTAGCAATATTATTCTCAAACTCAATCTTACATCCTAGATTATTCAGTTGTGACACACTCAAGAGATTATAGTTATGTCCTTCAACATAGTAAGCATTGTCACATAGAATCTTATCTATGAGTTTGATAGAACATTTTCCTTTTATCAAACATGGTGTATCATTAACAAATCTTACACTATTTCCATCATAACAATTTAGGGTAATGAGCTTACTTTTGTCTCCAATCATGTGATGTGAACACCCACTATCAATGATTCATCTGTCATTCTTGTTCACACAAGTCAGAAGTGCAATCACCTCATCTTCATTAGATTCATCCTTCATTGTAACATACACCAATTTATGATCAAGTTCATTAGATTCATCTTTTGTTTCCTCTTCAACAATGTAGCAAGACTTTTTACCTTTGTCTTTGTAGTCCTTGTTGTCTTCATATCTTCTACTTTTGTATTTGTCACCACCTCTGTAGTTCTTTTTCTTTGGACATCTAGCAGCAATATGACCAACCTCATTACAATTGAAACAAATGATAGGTAATGTACCTTTGAACTTGTCTTTACCTTTGTGGAATCTTCTTGCTAGTAGTGCTCCATGCTATTCTACATCCTCCTCATATGTATCACTATCACTAGGTACATACTTTTTCTTCTTTTTCTTCTTCTCATCAGGTTCCTTTAAGGACACCTTAGTTTTGAAAGAAAATTCAATATTCTTAGGTTTGTAATTATCAAGGTTAGATAGCTCAAAAGAAATGAGTCTACCTACCAGACCTTCGAGTGATAGATTATTTCCTGGTATGCATCTTATTTCTTGAATTGTAGAAACTCTAATAGCATATATAGAAAGTGGTGTCCTTAAAAATTTTCTTAGTGTAGTATCACCATCTATTTTTCCAAAAGCTCCTCTTATTGCATTAATAACTTCTTTTATCCTTGCAACATATTGAATAATATTTTCACCTTCTTCTATTCTCATATCATCAAACTTACCTCTAAGACTTTTAGCTTTGGCTCTTAGAACATTAGTGTCTCCTCCATAAATGGTGATAAAGGCATCCCAAATTTTCTTTGCACTGTCAAGACCTTTGATATCATCAAATTTGGCATAGCTTAGGGTAGAGGCAATCTCAAGCATTACCTGGTTGTGTTCTTTCTTCTTTCTCATATCCTCGGCAGTTGGGGCTCTAGCAAAATTAACATTCTCAGTAGTAATGGTAGATTGTGCATGATCTCCAAGTCCTCCAAGGTGTAGCTTCATCAAAATTTTCCATGCTGGAAAGTTATCTCTATTAAGCTTGGGTACTCTTTTTGGCATCTTGATCTTTGTGCTTCTAGTACCTTCAAACTAGTCCTCTTAAGCATATGACTCTGATGCTAATTATTGGAATACTTTTAGAATAACTAGGGGGGTGGGGGTGCGAAGGGTGAATCAGTTATCCAAGGTCTAGATGTATAAATAAAAAAATTCACAACTTAGTGAACCCGTAAAACATTTATCTTCATGCATCCATCCATAAAATTATGCAATCACTTAAAACTTGTAGGTTACTATCAAATCAACTTGCAAAAATTCAAAAATGAAATATAATAAATTCATCCACACACTCAACACAATGATTTACATGAAAATCCAATTTGGAAAAAACCACCAATAACATGCTACTCTTTTTCACTCTTGTAAACTGATGCCCTGTGAAAGGGCAACCCTATTAAATGTTACAATACACAATGTTAAATGTGACCCTTTTAAAGGATTTCAATCACCCTATTAGGATTGAGCCTTGTTAGAAGACTTTAGACCATTTACTTGGAATGTCACTAGTTAAAGGATTTATAAATGACTATTAGATCATCCTTAATCCAAAGGATTTACCCTAGACTAATATAATAATTAGAGAGTAACAGTAAGGCTTGATTTGATAACAACTTACAACTCCATTTTTAGATTATAGATCTTTATCTCAATCCTCCATTCTACTTGGTCTTCATATATTTCAGCTCTGATAGCTTGTTCACCCGTCAAGCATTCATACCCTTAAGCCTTCTTGCTTAACATGCCAATGCAGACTCTTCTCTTAGGTCACTTGATGAAGCAAAACCCTTGACTCCTTGTCTTCCATAGGTTCTCACACATGAAAACCTTTGCTTTTGACCAACAATTCCTATAAATAGAAAATTAAGATATTTTGTTGCTCATTCCCCATTGTCCAATTTAGGGTTAGGATAAATTAGGTAGGGTACAATAAATCTACCTTATATTTCATATCTCCTCTAGAAACTTCTCTGTGAATCCTCCTTGAATTTTCCTAAAAATGGTTTACCTTAAATTCTGTGCCACTAGCTCATCAATCTTATCTTCTACTTGGTTCACACAATCCAAGAAAATAAACTTTTTGGCTCAGATCCATTGAGTTCACAATCTTTCAAATAATGCAGCCACTTGGCATTATCTGGCTTCTAATGTGTTAGTTTCCAAAACCATAGATTGAAAATTTAAGAGCCTACCACTTCTCCAATAGGACTTCCCAATTAGTTCTAGTCAATGAATGAGAATCACCTTGATTCCCCTACACTTCAAGCTTCGCTACACCTAGGTGGGTAGACCTTCTCCCTAAACATGATTACTTGGTTTAGAGCTTTTATAAAGAAAATTTAAGCTTTGGAGTTCTCCAACTGGAAAAGTCCTTGAACTCAATTAAAATGAAAATTGGATGCTGGTTAATGGTTGAATATTTTGTATAATTGAATAATAATTAATTTGATGCTTGTAGGAAGGAAGATATGGATTTTTTGACTTCGATAATAGAAAGACCACTGTCTCTACTCATTTGGGTGATAGAGTCAACTTTAGTGAATTTTGTTGTATAACTTCATAAAGTTCTTAAGCACTTATAGTACCAAAAATTAAATAATCAAGATGTGATAGATCAAATATCTATGCAATCTTAAATTAGTCTAGATTGAAATTTAATTTCTTTGGTAGGGAGACAAATTGGACACAGATGCAAAAATAATTAAATATTTCACACTATCTGTGATGATAGAATTTAAATGCTAGATGACCATGCCCACTTATCTAACATTTAAATTGTATACAAAACTCTGAAGAATAATTACAAAGGACAATTCATCTACATTATAAATCTCCATGCCTTTAATGATAAACAAAGGACATTTTATTTTATTAATGAAATTTATATTACAAAACCGTATTAAACTCCTTATCCCTCTGTATAGGTAATATAAAATAATTTCTCCTGAATATGAATGTGAATGTCTGAATGTTTTCTCTCTTTTTGAATGATATTTCCCTTTTATATTTTACATTATAAAAGAACATGACTTTGTTGGAAATGTTTTAGAATAACTGAGAGGGGGTGTGAATCAGTTATCCAAAGTCTAAATGCCCTAATAATAAGTTTTCACTAATTATAGTAGCCCATTAAACTAATCACCCATCCAAGCTTAAAAAAACCATCTTAGCAAGTTACAGCAAATCAACATGTAGGAATAAAACATGCAAGATCAACACATGACATAGTGATTTATGTGGAAATCCAATTCAAGAAAAACCACCAGTAACATGCTACTCAATTCTCACTCTTCTGAAGTGATGCCCTGTTAAAGGCCTCCCTTGTTAAAGGTTTACAGCACACTGTTAAATGTGACCTTGTTAGAGGATTTCACCATGCTATTAGGAATGGGCCTAGTCAAAGGACTTTGGAACATTCACTTGGAATGGCACCTGTTAAAGGATTTACAACATGGCTATTAAACCAACCTAAGTGCATAGGACTTATACTAACTGTTACAATTGCTAGAGAGTAACAATAAGAGCTTTTGATCTGATATAACTCACAACATATCTTGCAGATTTTAGATCACACTTCAATTCAATCCTTTGCTTGGCTTCAATCGTTGCGGCTCTAACAACTTGTCTTACTTTCAAGCTTTGTCTCCTTGAGTCTTCTTGCTCATCATACCAATGCAATCATCTTTGTGGTCATCTATTGAAACAGATTTTCTGTGCTCTCTTCCTCCTTAGCACCTTCTTCAACACTTCATGCTTTCATACTTGACCAACTCTCTTTGCTTCATGACCGTATGACTCCTTAAATAGAAATTTGGAATACTTTACCTGCTCAATTCTCCCTCTCCAACTTTAGGGTTTCCATAAATTAGGTAGGATATGATGTATCTGTCCCATATCTTGTTTTTATCTAGAAACTTCCTCTAGAATCCAATTGTATTCACCAAAAATGTTTTACATAGTGTTATGTGCCACCAGCTCATCATTCTTATCTTCTATCTAGTTCACAAAATTCTAGATAACAACCATGTTGGCTCAAATCTGGCGAATCTTTGACTTTTCAAAATAATGTAGCAGCTTGACATTTTTTACATTATAATGCTTGACACATGAACACAACTCGACACTTGATCTTCACTCGGCACTTGATCTTTACTCGGCAGTTGATCTTTACTCAGCACTTGATCTTTACTCGGCACTTGATCTTCACTCGAAACTTGATCTTCACTCGGCACTTAATTTTTACTCGGCACTTGATTTTTACTCGGCATTTAATCTTTAGGTATATTGTCAATACATCACTTTATCATTGTCTTAACTGATCTTTCAACTTCATTCCAAAACCATAACTCAACCTTTCCCTTAGGTTCTTTTGTTACATCTTATTGATCCCTCATCAATCAACTAAGTGATAGTGCTTGGATCTTATATGCATTTGCCATTGCAGCAAATAGCAGGTTTGACATTAGTGAAAAAATAATGATTGAACACATTCCGTAGCAACAATATCTTTCATACAATGATCTGTTTCAATCAGATTACAACAATCTCCCTCTTTGGCATTGATGGAAAACCAAACTAATCAACCAAACCAAAACTAACTGATCAACCAAGTTAACAAAATTTTAACTAGGCTAAAATAGTAAGTCAAATGCCAGAAAGAAAACTTGTTGACTTTTGCATTTCCCTCTTATCTTATTCCTTCTGATCTGTCTTTGATTTAGTCTCTTGAGCTATTCCTTATGAGAGCTGATTAGTATCTGCTATTCCTCTATTTTAGGAATTTGACCAATTGTAGCTATTTTCTCCCTCTTTAATCAATTCCCTCTATTTTCTACTTTCTCCCTCTTTCTTTGCTTTGATAAGTTTTTGCTATTTCTCCCTCTTTGACAATAATTCCAAAGACACGTTATTTTAACATCTTATCATGCAACTGTAGCATTTACAAGAACTTCCAATATCTCCCTCTTTCACCTTGCTTGTGACTTGTTTGGAATGTCAGTACTTTGATTACTTCAAGCTAAACCTAAAGCAAATACCCTCTGCATCAACTTATATCATCTGATCAATCAACTTACTTGATGCAAGGTAGTCTTGCTTTTACTTAAGGAGCCTTGGTTAGGGGTATCACCCCTAACTTACCTCTAAGATATTCAAATGCATCTTTAGGTAATGGTTTTGTGGAGATGCCAATAGTTTGTTCTTTTGTATTGATATATTCCATCTTCACTTGCTTGTCTTCCACCAATTCTCTTACATAGTGATACTTGATTGCAATATGCTTTGTTTTGGCATGCATCACAGGGTTCTTTGATATGTTGATAGCACTTGTGTTATCACAATAATCACAGGTTCATTTATTTCTTCCTTCATTCCTTTCAATAGATACTTGATCCACACAATATTTGTACAATTTATAGCAGCAACAACATACTCAGCTTCTGTTGTGGATTGTGATGTACAACTTTTTTTTTTACTAATCCAAGTGACTAATCTTTTTCCTAAGAAAAGTGCTCCTCCACTAGTGCTTTTTCTATCATCTATGTTACCTCCCCAATTTGCATCAATGTAGGCCTTTAAATAAAATTTTTCAGTCCTCTTGTAGTACAAACCAAAATCTTTTGTACCTTTTAGATACCTCATTATTCTCTTGACAACCATAAGATGATTTTCTCTTGGGTTTGTAGAAAATCTTGCCACTATTCCAATAGATAAGGCAATATCTGGTCTACTGTGTACAACATATTATAGTTTTCCAATCATGGATCTGTACATTTTCTGATTTACTTCAACTGAATCATCATTCTTAGATAACTTGTGTTTTGTTGTCATTGGTGTACTTACTGGTTTTGATTCATCTAAACCAAATGTTTTAAGTATTTCCTTGATATATTTTTATTGGGTTAACAGTATACCATGTTTTAATTGATGTACATGCAATCTAACAAAAAATTTGATCTCTCCAAACATTGACATCTCAAATTCATGTTTCATTTGATCAGTGAAATCTTTGCATAGAGCATCTTTTCCTCCAAATATTATACCATCAACAAAGATCTCAGGTATCAAAACATCTTTACCTTTCTCTTCCTTGATATATAGATTGTTATTGTCAACTATTTTCTCGAATCCTATCTTGACAAGATATTTGTTAAGTCGCTCGTACCATGCTCTAGGTTCTTGTTTCAAACCATAGAGTGCTTTATGTAGTTTACAAACCATATCCCTATTGTTCTCATCAACAAATCCCTTTGGTTGTTCAATATAGACTTCCTCTTCCAATATACCATTCAGAAAAGCAAACTTTACATCCATCTGATAAACTTTAAAACTTTTATATGCAGCATATGCAAGTAAAGTTCTTACTCCTTTCATTATAGAAATGGGGGAAAATGTTTCCCCATAGTCTAATCCTTCTTCTTGAGTATAACCCTTACATACTAGTCTGGCTTTGTTTCTAGTAATCTCACCATTCTCATCTAACTTGTTTCTGAATACCCACTTGATGCCAATCATATTCTTGTCAGCTGGTCTGGGAACCAAACTCCAAGTTTTGTTCCTTTTTATTTGATCAACCTTTTCTTCCATAGCTTTATACCAGTCACCATCTTCTAATGCATCATACATTGTCTTAGGTTCAAATTTTCTTAACAGACATGATTCATTTCTTAGTCTATTCCTTGTCATTGGTCTGGCATCTTTGTCACCAATTATTTGTTCAGCAGGGTGATGTCTCTTCACATATTTGGATAATCTTGGTTCTGTCCTTGTTTCCATGTTTGATCTTTTAGATTTAAGGTCACTATGCACTTCCTTGTCAAGTAGTTCTACATCTCTTTCATGTGTACTGACTTCAGAATTAGAATGTGCATTTTCTTCATTATGTAACTCAGCTTCTGAATGCAGCTCGACATTCACTGATTGTGACTCAGCTGAAACTGAAACTTTCTATTGAATCCCAATTTGATTGATAGCATCCTCATCAACAGGCATTCCTTCATAAGAATACACAAAGATTATATAGTCATCCATTCTCTTTGGTTCTTCAACTTGGACTTCTGTATGCTCATCAAAGTTTACATTTGCACTTTCCACAATTTTGTCAGTGTTAGTATTTAAACACTTATAAGGTTTAATTCTAATGGAGTAACCAAGGAATATGCCTTGATCACTTTTTGCATCAAATTTTCCATTTCTAGTATCTTTAAGGATAAAGAATTTGCAACCAAATACTTTGAAATGCTTTAAATTGGGTGAGTGACCATACCATAATTCAAAAGGTGTTGCATTTGTACCTTTCTTGACTTGTACTCAGTTCAGTGTATGAATAGCCACACTTATAGCTTTTCTTCAATATTTTAGAGCAATAGTCTTTTCCATCATCAATGTTCTAGCACAGTCAATCATAGATCTATTTCTTCTCTCAGCAATTCCATTCTATGGGGGAGTACTTAGAGCTGATGTTTGTCTCTTGATTCCTTTGTCATTGCAAAATGTCTCAAATTCATTTGATGTGAATTCTCCACCTCTATCTGATCACAGGCATTTCAAACTCTTTCCTATTTCCTTTTCAACTCTAGCCACATACCACTTGAACATTTGAAAAGCATTAGATTTTTTCTTTAAGAACATAACAATTATCATCCTAGAATAGTCATCAACAAACAACATTATATATTTATCTCCTTTGTAGCTTTGTACTTCTATTGGACCACATAAATCAGTATGGACTAACTCAAGTATTTCTTTAGATGTATAGTTTTTACTCTTGAAACTTGACTTAGTCATCTTTCCTAGCTAACATTGTTTGCACATGATGTTGTCAGGCTTCTTCAGTTTAGGTAAACCTCTTACTTTCTTCATTTTACTGATATTGACCAGATTATCAAAGTTGACATGACATAGCCTTCTATGCCATAACCATTCATCATCAAATTTTGCAACAAAACAAGAAACATTTTCCATATCAAGATAAAAAAATTACTTCTTGTTTGATCTCCTTTTCCTATCAATTTACCATCAGTATCATAGATTTTTGCAGTTTTGTTTCCAAATTCTACTTTGCACCCTACATTGCCTAACTGTGAGACAATCAAAAAATTGTAGTTTAGTCCTTCAACATAGTATGCATTATCACATGAGATTTTCTCTGTAAGCTTAATGGAGCCTTTTCCTTTATTTGATATGGAGCATCATTTCCAAATCTAACACTATTTCCATCATACTAAGTAAAGTCAACAAACTTACTTTTGTCTCCTGTCATGTGGTGTGAGCACCCACTATCTATGATCCATCTGTCATTCTTGTTCATACATGTTACTAGTGTTGTAGTCTCTTCTTCATCATACTAGTCCTTCATAGCCCCATAAACAACTTCATCATCACTATCATCGGAATCCTCTTCAGTGATATAGCACTTCTTGCCTTTGTCTTTGTAATCTCTCTTATCATCTTCTCTTCTATTTTTGTACTTGTTGCCTTCCTTGTAATCTTTTTTCTGTGTACACCTTGCAGCAAAATGTCTTACTTCATTGCAATTGAAACAAATGATAGGTAGCTCACCCTTGAATTTTCCTTTGCCTCTGTGAAATCTTCTAGCTAGTAATGCTTCCAATTGTTCCACATCTTCCTCATCAGTGCTACTGTCACTGGATACATATTTCATCTTTCTTCCCTTCTTTGATTTCACCTGTTCAGTATCTTTTAGTGATAGCTTGGCCTTGAAAGCAAATTCAACATTCTCAGGTTTGTAGTTGTCAAAGTTGGATAACTCAAATGTAGTGAGTCTAACCACTATACCTTCAAAACTTAGATTGTTTTCTGGCACACATCTTAGCTCTTGTATAGCTGATACTCTAATAGCATAGATAGGGAGCAAGGTTCTTAAGAACTTACTATTAATAGTATCATCATCTAATTGACTATTCAAACATCTTATTACACTTACCACTTCCTTTATTCTAGAGGCATACTGAGCAGCATTTTCACTTTCCTCCATTTTCATGTCATCAAACTTTTCGTTGAGGCTTTCTCTTTTTTCTCTTTGGACATTTTGATCTCCTCCATAGATGTTTGACAGGGCTTTCCACATCTTAAATGTAGTGTCACCTCCTTTGATATCAT
Organism: Cupressus sempervirens; assembly: GCA_028749045.1. Taxonomy (NCBI): domain Eukaryota; kingdom Viridiplantae; phylum Streptophyta; class Pinopsida; order Cupressales; family Cupressaceae; genus Cupressus; species Cupressus sempervirens. Next base: position 511,018,278 of record CM053788.1, on the reverse strand, counting down.
CAAATTTAGCGTAGTTGAGTGCAGAAGCAATCTCCAGCATTGTCTGATTATGTTCCTGTTTATTTTTCAAATCTTCTATAGTAAGAGTACCAGTTGGATCAACATTTTTAGTAACAATTGAATTTTGGGCGTAATCTCCTATGGATCCAAGATGCAGCTTCATCAAACTTTTCCATGCAACAAAGTTGTCTTTATTGAGCTTGGGAACTTCTCTCTTAGGCATTTTGATCTTTTTTGCTTCTAGTTCCTTTAAACTAAATCAGCAACAAGGCACTGATACCAATTGTTGGAAATTTTTTAGAATAACTGAGAGGGGGGGTGAATTAGTTATCCAAAGTCTAAATGCCCTAATAATACTTTTTCACTAATTATAGTGAGCCCATTAAACTACTCATCCATCCAAGCTTAAAACAACCATCTTAGCAAGTTACAGCAAATCAACACGTAGGAATAAAACATGCAAGATCAACACATGACACAATGATTTATGTGGAAACCCAATTAAGGAAAAAACACCTGTAACATGCTACTCAATTATAACTCTTCTGAAGTGATGCCCTGTTAAAGGCTTACAACACACTGTTAAATGTGACCTTGTTAGAGGATTTCACCATACTGTTAGGAATGGGCCTAGTCAAAGGACTTTGGAACATTCACTTGGAATGTCAACCTATTAAAGGATTTACAACATGGCTATTAAACCAACATAAGTCCATAGGATTTATACTAACTATTACAATTGCTAGAGAGTAACAATAAGAGCTTTTGATCTGATACAACTCACAACATATCTTGCAGATTTCAGATCACACTTCAATTCAATCCTTTGCTTGGCTTCAATCACTGCAGCTCTGACAGCTTGTCTTACTTTCAAGCTTCATCTCCTTAAGTCTTCTTGCTCATCATACCAATGCAATCATCTCTATGGTCATCTATCAAAACAAAGTTTATGTGCTCTCTTCCTCCTTAGCACCTTCTTCAGCACTTCATGCTTTCATACTTGACCAACTCTCTTTGCTTTGTGACCTTATGACTCATTAAATAGAAATCTGGAATACTTTACCCACTTGATTCTCCCTCTCCAACTTTAGGGTTTTCATAGATTAGGCAGGATACGATGTATATGTCCCATATCTTGTTTTTATCTAGAAACTTTGTCTACAATCCAGTTGTATTCGCCAAAAATGTTTTACATAGTGTTCTGTGCCACCAACTCATCATTCTTATCTTCTATCTAGTTCACAAAATTCTACATAGCAACCATGTCGGCTCAGATCTAGAAAATCTTCGACTTTTCAAAATAATGTAGTAGCTTGACATTTTTGACTTTCTGATGCTCGACACATGAACACAACTCGACAATTGATCTTTACTCGGCTCTTGATCTTCACTTGGCACTTGATCTTTACCTGGCACTTGATCTTCACTCGACACTTGATCTTCACTTGGCACTTGATTTTTACTCGGCACTTGATTTTTACTTGGCACTTAATCTTCAAGTATATTGTCAATACATCACTTTATCATTGTCTTAACTGATCTTTGCACTTCATTCCAAAACCATAACTCAACCTTTCCCTTGGTTCTTTTGTTACATCTTATTGATTCCTCATCAATCAACTAAGTGATAGTGCTTGGATCTTATAACCAATTGCCATTCCAGAAAATAGAAAGTTTGACATCAGTGACAAAATAAAGATTGAACACATTCTATAGCAACAATATCTTTCATACAATGATCTATTTCAATCAGATTACAACAAACTTTTCATAAAGTCATTTCTTAAATAGAACTCTTTCAATAACAATAGGTTTAAACTTAATCACACCCTTTTGTAATGCTCTTAATTTTTATTTTTTTAAGTTTAATTCGTGTGGAAACTTAACTAGTCACAACGACTTGTTTACATTACTTTTTTCTAAAAATAAATACACTTTGACATGTTGGTTCATAGCATGGGAATAATTTTGATCTAGTTACATAATACTATCATCTCTGTGTATTTGTATGTTATCTCCATGATGACATGGCAATGGCTTCTGACTTATATAGTAAAACCTTTCTTCCATCATGACTTTCATAAAATATTGGTATGATGTTGTCTCAGGATGAATTCATTGGGGCTCCATTGCTCGACTCCTAGCACACACCATTAATGGTTTTTATTCTTGTTGACAATATTTCTCAAGCTCTTCCATCAAATGATTATGTTCAATGGTTGCCTCACACTGAATCCATCATTGATGTATGTTTCAAACAGACTTTCTCATCTCAAATACATTTGATATTCTATATTATAAATCTATTTCTTTTCACAATGTTACTCTTACTTCATTGACAACATGTCTGACTATTCCTAGGAATTTATAACTCCTGCATCTCTATGACACATCAGTAATAAATCAAATCTTTATAATTTTTTGTGTTTGCTAGAAAATACCATTCCATCATCTCTAAGTGTTCGGGATGCTACTCCATATCTTCAATTTGTTTATGATCAAAGGACATCACTAGGCTATGGCTTTAGTGGGGGAACACTATCCTTTTGAGGAAAGTTTAGAAACCTTACAACAGATGTTTGGCTTCTCAAGATTTACAACAACTTGAATATCAAGATTCCACCTCTTAATTAATCCTAGATCTCTAATGCATCATTCGTGATTTTATTTGAAAATATTGCAACTGCCCTTAAGGTTTTTGAAATTTCTCATTCACTATTATCTGAAACTCTATAACAATGATTTTTCTTCAAATATTCATCTAGCATAAAAACATCTTTGAAAAGATCAATATATTATTTTTCATTTGTAGGGATTTCACTGAATTTTCTTAAAACATTAAATATAGCCAATAGCCCTATCACAATTGAATGTATGTTCCCCAGTCCTTTCCATAGATCAACCATCATTGATATGTATGCATTTTGGTTATATCTTTGACTTTGACATTTTGACATTGATGATGACATATCCATTTCCAACATTATAAATGGGACTTAATTTTTGCACAAATTAAGCTTCCATCAGTGGCTCTCATTGGGGACATATGCTCCTCATGGGCATAATGAGATTCCAACTATCTCTAAAGGAGCAGACCAAGCATCCATACTTCACATGATGCACAGTAAAGTTTGGGTGGCCACGAGGCCCCCAAAATGATGCTTAGCACATACTATGTTACTCAGCATCCTTTATAAAATCACTCAGTATGAACTAAAGTTTTTTGGTGCTTGACATCAACTAAACTTTACTTGGCATCCACTATTTTGCTTGTCATACACTAGAATAAAAATTTACTTCACTACAACTAATTTTCTGGTTAGCTTGCATTGACTTACTCGGCACCTACTATCCACTTGGTCAAGCTTGGCAAACAAACTTTGTGTAACTTGTTCTTCTAAATTTTCTTAGTGTAACCAACCTTTGTAACCTTAAGTAGATTATCAATGCATCACATTATCACTATCTTAACTAATTTTTGTACTTCTTTACATAATCATAACTCAACCTTTCCTCTAGGTGCTATTGTTACATCTTTTGATCAAATCCTCATCATCAATCGAATAAATGATAGTACTTGAATCATATAAGAGAAGTTTTCTTTGCAGAAAATAGCAGGTTTGGCATCAACGACAAAATAATGATTGAAGCATATTGATCATATTTGTATCAATTTGTTCTCAACAATCCCCCTCTTTAACAGTCTTCTTCAATTTGTTTTCAACAATAGGTTATTTGGTCCTTATTCTAGAGAGGTCTTGTTTCGACAATATGTCTAGTTTGATGAGCATTATCCTCCACTTGAGCCTTCACCAGCTTCTCCCTCACTTCCTAGTACTTTCTCTTCTTCTCTACAAGATTATTTTTCTTTCAAGTATTATTTCACTAAGCATGGTTTACATCATTAGTTCATAGTTCCCCACACCCCTCAGTAGAATGAGGTTGTTGAGAGAAAGAGAAAAACATTACAGGAGATGACCAATTGTATGATATAGTCTTAAGATACGAGTCCTTTTTGGGCTGAGGCTATCTATTGTGAAAACTATATTCATAATTAGATGCCTCACAAGGCATTGCAACATTTGACTCCTAAGAGGCTTGGACTCATGTCAAGCCTTTTGTTTCTACATTTCATATTTTGGTAGTGAGGCATGGGCATTTATTCCATATGCACAGAGGAAAGCCATGGAGAGGAAGAGTTGACCACTCATATTTTTTGGCTACTATGAGGATGTGAAGGCATACAAGTTGTTTGATCTTTGTTCCAAAGAGGTCTTATTTTGGCAAGATGTCCAATTTGGTGAGTGTTATCCTCCAATTGAGCCTTGATCACCAGCTTCTCCCTTAGTGCCTAGTACTTCATCTTCTTCTCTATAGATTATTTGTCCTTTGAGGAAGATTTTAATGACGATCCACCTTTTCCTCCTCCCCTTGATGTTTTCTCAGTACCCAAGTGAGATCGTGATACTATTGATGCAGTTGGACCTATGGTAGGAGATCCTTCATATTCTCATTGCACTTGTGCTCAAATATCTGGTACTAGATTTTTTATTTATGTCATTTCAAATGATCCACATGTTTTTTCACAGGTGATAGGAAACTTAGATTGGGACAAAGCTATGGATGAGTAGTACTCTTCTTTGATGAAGAATCATACTTGGGATCTTTTTCCTCTTGCCAAAGGAAGAAAGTTGGTCCAGTGCAGGTGGGTGTATCATACCAAGTATGTTGCAGATGGTTCTATTGATAGGTACAAGGCATGTCTTGTTATGAAGGGCTTTTCACATGTGGAGCCTATTGATTACTCTAAGACTTTTTCTCATGTCACCAAGATGAATTATATTTTTTGTGTACTCTCTCTTACAGCTTCTCAGGGATGGACAATATTTTAGATGGATGTGAAGAGTTCCTTTTTGCATTTTTGCATCAAGACCTACATGAGGAGATTTATATGGAGTAGCCTTGAAGTTTTGTGTAGGACTCTTCTATGGTAGATAGACTTTGGAGGTCCTTTTATGGTCTCAAAAAATCCCCTTAGGCTTGGTATGAGAAGGTGGATTCCTTATTTCTTGCATCACACTTCACACATTGACATTCCAATCATACAATGTACATTCAACATCATGGGGATGATATATTGATACTTGTGCTATATGTTGATGATATCATTATTACAGGTAGCTCACCTTCTATGATTCAAAGTGTTCGGCAAGCTTTGAGAGTGAATTTTGAGATTACAAACCTTGGACTTCTATACTATATTTTGGGCTTATAAGTTGTTTAGTATTTGGATGAGATATCCATACTCCAGCAGAATTATGCTCTTGATATGCTTCAGAGATTCAACATGCTTGATTGCAAGCTTGTCCCACACATTTTCAATCTGGTTTTGTTTTATCTACCACTTTCTCTACTCTTGTAGTGGATTTCACTTTATATAGACAGTTTGTGGGTAGTTTGTTGTACCTAACAAACATAGGTCCTGATCTATCCTTTTTCGTTGGCCTTGTCTCTCAATTCTCACATGATCCTCATGAGAGTCATTGGAAAGATTTCAAACATGTTTTGAGGTACATTAGGAGTATTACATGTTTTGGAATTCACTATACATTAGGGTATCCTCACATTTTTGGTTATATAGAATCAAATTAGGTTGGTGATATTGATGATCGAAAGTCTACTTCTAGCTTTCTTTTTTGTCTTGGTTATGGTCCTATCACATGAACTTTCAAGAAGCATCATGCTCACACATTATCATCTACAAAGCTAGAATACAAGGTAGTTATTCTAGCTAGTCAGAAGGTTATATATGGCTTTGACAGTTAATAATAGAGTTTGGAATTTCGCCTAATAGTTCAACCTTTCTTTGGTGTCAAAATCAAAGTGCTATAAAAATTTCTTGCAATCCATCTGAGCATCAACAAACCAATCACATTGATCTTCATATGCACTTCATCGAGAATTTGATTCAGGATGGCTTTCTTTACTTGGAGTATGTCCCCACTATTGAGCAGGTTGCAGACATCGTTACTAAACATTTTGCATCCCTACAATATCTTCAGCTATGTTCTATACTTAGGGTAAGGAAGTTGTCCTTGGGGGGTCTTAGTGATGAGTTCTTACTTCCTTCTTTTTAGCATTCTTGTATCTCTTTTTGGAGTAGGGTATTTCCCACATCATTTTCCCTATTTCTCTATTTTTGAGAGATTTGATTGCGTGGGGTACCTCATCAACCCGTACTGTTAGGACCCATTTATGCTTTCAGCATTATAGTTTCCTTGTTTTTTCATGCATTGTTTGTAGCTGCATTGCTGCTCATCTTAAGAGGGAGGGTGTTAGAATAAAGGATTAATTTAATTTCATTTACTAAATTTCCTTTACTCCCTAATTAAGATTTCACTTTATGCACATGCATTCTCATTTAATAATTAAGTATTAATTATTAAATGTCATTTTTACAATCTCTTTCTATAAGGATTGATTCATTGTATATTTTTACTTATTCTTTTAGTCTAATAATATATTCTTGCATATTTTCAGAGTCAAATCCTTGCCTTCTCTTGTCTTTTTCTTCTCTATGATAGGTTCTTGCATGTAGGTGTTATATTGGATCTGTGGATTTGTTCTCATCAAATCCTTCAAGATGCATCTTCTTCAAATGTGGGAACTAGTAAGGTAACATAACCCTCTCCTTGTACAAATTGCTAGCAATTTGTCTCCTATTAGCAATAATTTTGTTTCAATTAGCATTTAGGTACAAGACAAGGTAACCTATTGGGAAGAGGTCTTTATCAAGGATGGATTGGTTTAGGTTTGTTTCCACCAACCTCACCTTTATCAAAGGTTAAGATGGAAGATAAACTTGGAGGATAGGAGCATGATGTAGTTATACCATCAATTACATCTTCTGCATAGAAATATGCAAAAATGGGAAAGTGTCAATAGCTAATTATTCTCATATTCATGTGTATAATCTTATTGAGAAAACACAAAAATTATGGATAAAGAGATCATAGATTAAAGTCATGGAAAGAAGAAATAGTAACACTTCATGTAAAGATATGTTTCTTCACTTGCATAATTAAGTCATTATATCAGAAATAGTTAGACTAGTTGAGGTAGTGTATACACATCTATTACAAGTGTGTTATCCATTTATTAGAAGGGGTGGCTTTTAAATAGTTATATGAAGCAACAAGAGGAATTATGAGATGGAATAATTTAATCTTAACATGAAGGGGAGTTAGTAGATTGGATGGAAGAAATAGCTTCAAGAAGTGGAGGATAAATGGAAGTTAATTCTTGACATGGAAGGGCATCATTAATGGATGGAATATAAGGGATGCCTCGATCTTGATTAGGAAAGAGAACATGAGGTGCATTAAGAAGGATAAATGGAATTTCAAGATATGAGGGGATCATGGGATGGTGAAATGTGTATATCTAGAGGAGAGGAATCTATGGTGTTATTCTTGGGAACCAGGTCTTGACATGTTTGGACTTGTAAGGTTGATGTGATGGAGGAGGTGGAAGCTTCAACTTGGGTGGATGGAAGGATAGAAGACTCACTACTCTTAGACATGTTTTGGTTTCTCACTTCAATTGAGAAGAAAATATTCAATTGCATCATATCACAGTCAAGGAAAATAAGAAATCATAACTTTTTGTGAGAGCACTAAATGTCCAATGGCCAATTTCAAATCTAAAAGATCGGGGGAAAAAACTAAGCATGCACAAAAATTGGATCTTATGCATTAAAGGACTTAGAGTAAGAGAAAAATATGATGAAATTTATTTTGGATTAAATGTAGGTTATTTTGAATATTGAATAAGTCTTTTGTAGTTTACAAGGTTCTAGAAAGACTAGAGAGAAACCAAGTTATATTTTTTATGTCCAACATTTTCAATACCAATACAAATTCTTATCCACCTAGATTGTGTTCAATAATGGGCTTGGGAAGAGTATATTGTGATCCAAATTCTACTCTAAATGGTTATAAATATTACATTGACATGATATAGAAATACATTCCGTATCTAAAGGTCAACCCACTAGATAAAGGCAATATGTATTATTTTGAGTTTTAATAATACAATTAAGTTTTCATTAAATTAGTTTCATGAGAACAATCTAACTATATTATTGTATACCTTCAATTGAAAGAGAAATTAATGTTTATAGAAGAACATAAACTTCTTTAGATCTTTTAAATTAGTTTAAAGATTCTAATAATATTGGTAGAGTATTATCTAGCATACTAAGAAACAAATAGGCTTTGCAACTATACAGAGCTTTAATTCAAGTACCTTGTGTGAGCTTATATTCATGGGCATTTTGTCAAACATATCATTTACATCGGTAATGCTTCCATCTATTATTTCATGTATACCAAATAGTTGAAGTAGACATCTTGCAAAATTGCAGCAATAACAATGTTGGCTCCTTCAATGGCTTCCAAATTTCTATGATAAAGATGGGAAACATTAAGTCTGTGATGTTCAAGATTTTATTTGACACAACTTTGAGCTACCATGGTTTGGAATTTGATTTCATTTGAATCAAATTTGAGCTATACATGGGTCAACACAAATGTCAATTGAGTTCATATTTTGGCTAGGAAGAGATTCAGTACCAAATGAAGGGGTTTTGATGTTTCTTGGTGAAATTGCACATGTACATAGGCTTTCACTGAATACGGGCTCCAAATTTTATTTTATTTAAAGGAAAAATCATCAAAATTGTCTTCCCCATCAGAAATGGTAGTCAAAAGTGGTACCCATATGTAGTAGTGCACTAAGGTCTATAACATAAAAAACCTATAGACATCTCTAACAACCATGTATACTTGTGTTGGAAATTTTGTTTCTTTAGCTTCTCTTGTTGTCCATGCATATGGGTTAAATTTTTATTGTCCTTTACTTGATTCCTCAAAATTACCATGTAAATAGGCATTGAAACTCTAACAGTAACCAACAACACTTATGATGGGGATGTTGTACATGCGATGAAAATCCATTGGACAATGAGCCAAAGTTGTGTCAACCGATGAGGATATTGTATGTATAATAACATCTTCATTGGATTCTAGGACATATTTGTGTCAAAATTATAAAGGAATGTCCAATTCATGTGGACAACATCATCAACAAAATTTTGGATGCATTGGCATTGAAATTCTGATGGTAAGTCCAATTTTAGTTATGACAAATTTGATGAGAATGTTGTGTGTCTAGCAGTATCCTCATTAGATTTCTAAACACATTGAAGTCACAAATTCAATAGAGAGTCAAATTTTAACAAATATTTATTTGCTTCTTGATGGCATTCTGACGCTTTTGGGGGTCAAAATTGTGACTTCCACTAGGGTCATCAGAATTGTGACAATGTCTTCAGTAATCAAACTTTTTGATGCAAACTTTTCAATGACCACATTTATCAGTTGTCTTGTTGGTTCTCAAAATTATTGGTTGAAAACCTACAAACTTTATCAGATTGATGTTGGGAAATCAACATAGTTTTTGACAATGAAGAAGGTTGAAACACAACCAATCAACCTCCACACTTTAGGCTTTGCAAAACCTAGGTGGTTGTACCTTCTATCTCAACTCTTATGGAGGAGAAAAATTGCTAATACGGACTTATAATTGATACTCTTGAGTGAAGAAAGTATTTTCTCAAGGAGAAATCAAATATGAAACTGAATGCTTTTTCATGTATATATAATAATGGGGCAAAATATGCATGCAAATGAGTAAGACAAAGAATATCACCTTCCACAAAATTGTACTTTTCCTTAGAAGAAATAAAAGACCAATCCTTTTTAGTTGGGTGTATAGAGTCAATAACAATATTTTTTGTGAATATAAAACCACTTGAAGATAGGCACGCTACCATCAATTTTTGGGTAGAGAAATTGAAGTCCTAAAACCCTAGTTAATTGTGTTTAACTTCAAAAAAGATGAAGACCAATTACACAAAACCCCTGTATGAGCTTCACTTATCAAGGATTTGTCCTAATTTCAATCTATCAACAACAATATAAATCCAAGAAGATAACTTGCAAATATCAATTCTCGAGCTTTGGAAGAGAAAAAGAGTATTTTTATTGATTTTGAAAATAAGTACAATTGGGTTGTGACTGGTTGCAATATCTACCCTATGTTACATGTATGCATTTTGATAAAAAAAATGCCTTCTATATATTGTTTTTATTTCTATCTATATCCTATAAGGTCTTGGTACCCTTTCTTATACAAAATGAAAGGGTGCAAAAAAGCTTCAGAGATTTACAAAGGCAACTAACTAACAATTAATTGCAACCATTCACCATTTACAATCATATAGCTTAAAGAAGCTTTTTAAAAAATTATAATTCTTGTGTCACATCAAGAATTTCTTCAAAATGTCAATTTCCACAAAGGTCATCGAACTCAAGAAGGATGGCACGGACCTCAGCTATGTCTTCTTCAATTTCCAATTATGAGTATTGTTGACATAATTGGCATAACTTGTTTGCAACTCCTAGGAAGCCACATGCATGCTATTTAGGACATCCAACTAGTCTTCTTGCGTCGACATCAAATCTAGTTGCACTAATGGTTTTGGATCATATTCTTCATTATAAGCCTAAATTGGCAATCCCATGGCAGAGAGCCCTTATAACCTGCACACAAAAAACACAAGTACTCTACAAGAATGTTGCAAATGAAATGATCTCACGTTGTCCTTTTAACAATGGTCAAGTGATGCATTTAATTCAACCAGCTATTCGCATTTATTTCAGTGTTGAATTAAGACAAAATGAAAATATACTTAGTTTTTTAATGCACATGTCTTATCATAGAACCGAAGAAATATTTCATTAGAATATTGATCTTCCCAATTAGGGCTTTGAATAATTCTTCCTACATGAAATCGCAAATCAACATGTCAAAAAATCATGAACTGCAAAATGAAAAAATTGGACACAATAAACCATGCATGATGCGAAATTGTGAAATCAGTAGGCTGACTTTTAGTACTCATTGAAATCACAAAAATGGAGAATCAATATTTGTTATCCAATGAAATCGCAAAATCGGTGAAGCCCAGTTATCTTGTTCCTAAAATTGCAAAATTGGGCATTGTTTTACTGCATATCTGATGCTCCAAAAAATCATTGAATTGTTATTTTTTCTATCCCAAAACATGAAAATGGAGAATGGTTTTCTTATGGAGAACAAATTTTTTGAAGCTCCATCATGTTCGACAATTTGTAGTTGAAATTTTGACGAACAATCGCCGAAAATATGTCCCAAATGTACTAGTCACACTATTGATGTTTCTCAATCCTCACCCAAAGTTTTTCAATTTGAAACTTTTTATCTACTTTTTCCTAGCTTCCTACCTATAGAAATTGCCACGATCCTCCCTACACTTTTCTCTATACTCCACTCTATGATGCTCTTACCCCATTTTCCAACAACTTACCCTCAAAATATAATATTAAATAATATAATTTTTACTTAATAATTAATTAATATTTTAACGATAAGATTGAAACTTAGTTATAACTAGATGAAAGCTTAAACTTTTCATCAAATAATAAAACAATTCACATTCTTATGATTTAGTAAATATTGAAATGCCTTTACATAATAGAACTAAATAACTAGTATACATATCTTATGATTGTTAATGATTTTTAGACAAATGTATAATAAGTAATTTTCATTTTTTATTTACTTTGTCTTAATTATATAATTGTATCAATATCTCTAAAGTTCTATAAAGGTATAGAAATTCTAAAGTTTGTCATGAGAGTTTAGGAGGACAAAAAAGAGAGACGGAGAAGGTTCTGCTGATTGCGAATGAACAGAAGGCTCTGCTGACTTCGAATGTGATATTCTGTGTTTTCAAATATTTTCTGGAATTAGGGTGTTTCCGCATTTTTTTGCTTTCTATTTCGGCAACCTATTCTTCGTCTTTGGCGAATATCTCTGCTCTCTACACTTCCCGTTAGGCAGCGACCTAATCTCTTTATTGCTACTGCGAATTCAAAGATCTAACATTGCAATTTTGATCAAACATTGTGAATTTGGAGGTGATGAGTGGATTTGAACTACAAATTAATCAGACAGCATGATTGAAAACTAGGGTTTTTATTTTGTGCGAAGCTTTCTGATCGGATCTACTCCTTTTGATCCGCTTTTGATTTCTGATTGGGTCTGCGCCTAGGGATTTGTCAAGGTGGCAACCTCTGGCAATGCCAATACTGATGGCATATCCCTTTCTACATCTAGCATGAAAGTCTTTAATATGGCTAAGGTGAATGATATTGGCAAGACTATTGAGCAAGCATCAGGTATTACATTTTCGACAACGACTAAATCTGCTCCAGGTAATGGCATTAGTAACCCAGTCTCCCATAGCAGCAATCGACCTAAGTCTTTTTATGAGGTTGTGGGTCGATCATCGGTCATTAACGATAGGGAAAGGTTTGAGTTTGCAAGCGTGGGTAACAATGATGTCTCCGACTCCGGTAATACCCCTTCGGCTTCTCTGTCTCCTTTTGCCATTGTTCCTAATCCTGAAATGTTGGATGAAATTGTTAAGGAAAAAAGTAGATTAAGAGATATTGCAATTTTTTTCTCAGCTGTTGAAATTGATAAATGTCCGCCAAGGAAATTTATGGATGACTGGTTCCATCATTACTAGAATAACAAACTTGGGTTGCATATTTCTTTCTGTAGGCAAATAAAAAAGGGTCTATATGTGATTTTCTTTGTGAATCATGATGCTCAAATAGAGGTTCTTAAAAAATAATATTGGAATGTGGGTTCAACATCTTTTAGGGCTATTGCTTGGTCACTAGAGGTCGTCCATGAGGAGGTTCTCGCACTTTCAGCTACGAGATGGATTCTGGTTAAAAACATTCCCCCTTTTTTGTGGCATTTTTTGCCGCATTTGCTTGAGCCCATTGGTAAAATTATTCGAATGGATGAAACTGTGAGACTTGTCCCGCATATGGACGCTAGAATTCTTATCTCTCTCTTTCCTGGTAAGGACCTTCCTATCAATATTTCAATTAACATCATTAATGATGTGTATATCTATCCTATAGAGGTTTTGGGGGGGTTGAATGCTTGTTTTCTCTGCCGCAAAGAAGGCCACTTCCGTAAGGATTGTCCGGTCATTAGGAAAAAGCCTAATCCCTCCAATGATTCAACTAATAATTTGGTTAATCCTCTCATCACCAGTAATCCTCCCCTTGACGATGCTCTTTGTCATTCAACCCCTGCTTCTTCTTCATCCCAATCGCCTCCCACCGTAAACCCTAACCCCTCTAATGTTTCGACTAATGTTGTTCCTAGCATTGTTCGGCCTGAGAATGTTCTAACTAAAATTGTGCCTAACCCTCTCTCTGCTATTACTGTTCAGCCTGAGAACATTTTGTGTGATACCACTCCTACTTTTGGAGGTCTTCAAATGCTCCCCAGTCTTGATTTAGCTATTGATCTTAACACAGATGATGCTTTTACTGTTGTTTCATATAGGAAAAAAAGAAGAAGGGGAAATAGTGTCTTCATGCCTAAAAATTCTCGCCCCAATAACTCTAATAATCATCATGTTAAATTGTTAACTGGTCCTGCTTTGACTAACGTGAATACTATCAGTCAACATGCTGATTTCAATTGTAAGCCCCAAACTAGTGAGCCCTCTCAAAAATTCCCTCAAAAGATCTTCCAAGAGATTGGGGAGGATTATGAATTTGAAGTTATTCTGGCTGCCCCCTTTCCCCCGAACTCTAACAATGGGAAGTGCATGGATGTGGATGATGTTAACACCTACTCTTCTATTGTCAGGCGAAGAGGAAGACCACCTGGTTCAAAAAATAAGCCATCTGTGCCTCAACTAGGGGAGTCTTCAAATAATTTTTTGGCCCTTGCTGATCAAGAGGGTATTGCGTGCTCCACCTCTAACATTTTGTCTCAATGAATTTCCTATCTTGGAATGTGAGGGGTCTAGAGTCCCCAGATAGAAAATTTGTTATCAAGCAATTGTTAAATTCTCTGCATTCTATAGATTTCTTTATGATGTAGGAAGTTAAGTCTATGGGATTCACTTTGGACTCCAATCTCAATTTTATTTGGAAAGATGCTATTAAGTTTTGCACTAACCATGAAAGAGGTAAAGGAGGAATCGCCTTTCTTATTAGTAATAAATGGGAAAAGCATATTACTAATAATGGGTGTTCTCCCTGTCAGAGAGCAGTATGGGTTACTTTACAGTTTGATGACAAGACCTTCAGGGTTTGTACTATTTATGCTTCAAATGACCCTAAGGAAAGAATTGAGCTATGGAAATGGCTTATAGATCTCCCAGATTTGCCTTGGCTCTTCGGTGGAGATTTCAACATGATTGAATCCCAGGATGATAAGTCGGGGGGCATTCCCTTTCATTGGAAGGATAATGAAAAAAATTATTGGAATAGATTTTTAAACTCTAACTATCTCTTTGATCCTATTGCTGGTAACAAGGATACCAACCCTAGACTATGGCACACCTGGTGCAACTTTCAGCAGGGCAATGCTAGGATTTATTCCAGGCTTGACAGATTTTATGCCAATAAGTATTTTTTCTCTTTTCCTCCTGACATCTCTGGATTGATTGTTCGAGTTATTGCCACCACTCTGTCTGACCATCACCCTATTTTGACTAAGGTTAATTTTAACAATAGTCCCCTTCAACACAAGTCTAGAAGCAGTAAATTCAACTTAAACACCAGCCTCCTCATGGATGAGGATTTCCTTGCTACTGTGTAGATTATTAGAGGATTAAATAAAATTAATCTTTAGAACCTATCCTAGATTGATAGATGGAATACTAACCTCTCCTCCTGGAGGATCTTTTTGCAAACCATTGGGCAGAAAAAAGCTAAGGACTATAGGTTTGTTGAAAAACAATTATCTTCTGATCTGCAAGTTGCCGAGGAGAACATTCAAAATGACTCTTCCAATATGGATCTTCTTTCCAAGGTTATGGCTACCAAATATTCTCTTAGGAAGCATCAGCATGTTAGAATTTGGGGAGCCAGCATCAGGTCTAGATCCCACTGGCTCCAATTTGGGGATAGGGGATCGAAATTCTTTTTCAACCTTCTTAAGCATAAACGTATTAAAGAGTCTATTGATAGACTTTCGATTGATAACCAGGATATCTCTAACCCTGAGTCTATTATTCAGGCCTTTGCTAATTATTATGAGACTCTTTTTTCTTTAGAAGACTCTCCTAAGGCTGAGTCGATTAGAGTTCATTGTAGGAAGCTTATTCCTAAAAAGTTTGATCCTGACGATATTGCTATTCTTGCTAATAATATTTCTGTAGAGGAGATTGAAGGTGCTATTAAGGCCCTCAATAATGAAAGAGCGTCAGGCCCTGATGGTCTCCCAGTTGAATTCTATAAGTCCAACATAGGATGGATATGTAAGGATCTCTTTGATCTTTATTCTGAAGCCTTGAATAAAGGTACCTTGGGTCAGGATATCAATAGAGGGATTATTAAACTTCTCTCAAAAGAAGGGGATAAAACCTTTATTAAGAATTGGAGGCCTATTACCCTTCTTAATGTTTCCTACAAGATTTTGGCAAAAATTATGGCTCTTAGGCTAGTTAATATTCTTCCTAAATTTGTTAATTCTACCCAAACTGGTTTTATCAAGGGTAGATATATTCTTGAGAATCTCATAACTAGCTGGGAAGCCATGGATTGGTCTAGATACTCTCATCAAAACTCTGCCATGCTCCTTTTGGATTTTGAGAAGGCCTATGACAGGATTGAATGGAGATTTATCCTTATGATGCTGGATGCTTTTGGTTTTCCTCCTTTCTTTTGTAACACTGTGGCTATGCTTCTTAATGATGCTTCTGCTCAGGCTGAGGTCAATGGTATTCTTTCTGCTCCTTTTTCTCTTGGGAGATCCATTAGGCAAGGGTGCCCTCTGGCACCCACTCTCTTTGTCATAGCTTCGAAAGCTCTTTATTATATCCTCAGAGATAATTCCTTATCTTCGGAGGTCAGAGGTATTTATCTGCCTAATAATGAAGAGCTCATCAATTGTCAATTTTTGGATGATACCGCTTTATTCCTTGAACCTTCAGAAAATAATTTTAGGAACATGCAAGTTAAACTCAATCTTTTTTGTTCTATTTCTGGGGCTAAGATATCTCAAGCTAAATCAATTTGTTTAGGTTGGGATGAGCGGCCCCCGAACTGGTTTCTCCAATACAATTTTAAATGGGGTGGTCCTAATAGGATCATTAGATATCTTGGCATCCCTTTCTCTGTGGAGCCTGACCTCAAAGACATGTGGTCTTGGGTGAAAGAGAAGATTGATAAAAAGCTGAACAAATGGCATAACAGGGCGTTATCATTGGCAGGTAGAATTCAAGTTTGCCAGAAGATATTGTCCTCATACACCATATATTATTCTTTTGCTTGGTGTTTTAATAACTATCAGATTTCTGAAATCCAGAAGTCCATCAGACAATTCCTTTGGTCTGATGGCAAAGGGAATAGAAAGATCCATTCTGTTAAGTGGGCTTGGTGCCACACTGACAAGACCCTTTAGGGGACTTGGGCTAAAGGATTTAAGAACTCAGGGTATAGCCTTCTCTGCCAAATGGATTTTTCAGTCCATGGAGGGTGATTCTCCTTGGAAAGTGCTAGTTAGGAGCAATATTGAGAGGGGTGTTCCTAGAAAAGCTAAGTCTTGGACTAGCCTCCCCTTTTGTGACCTCATTCTTGGTAATTTTACTGTCATGGTTCAAGGCTCCGTGGTTTTCAGGTCTATTTGGAAGGCTTGGGATCATGTTAGGAAATTCATCACTAACAAGGATTTTCATTCCAATATTCAACTCCATGGTGAAAGATCCATTTGGTGGAATCTCCACCTAAATGGTAAACCTTTGGCCCTTACCCAAGGGTGTTCTGCTAGGCAGTGGGCTAATAAAGGTATTAAACAATTCATGGATCTCTTTGAGTATGATCAAATTATGCCTTGGGATGTTCTTAAGGATAAATATGCTATCCCGGATTCCCATAGAAGAACTTATAACATGATTGTGCAAGCTTCTGTTGGTCTTCCCACTGTTTGTCACACTGATTCTCTCAGGTTTTTGAAGTGCAAATGTCCTGGTGGTATCATTACTACTCTGCTCAAAGCTAAGAATATTTATAAAATCATTGATTGTAATATTGATATTATCAATCATATTAATGTTGTTTGGTACTCTTCTTATGATGCTGATGCTTTGAAAAAGTATTTTGATATCTTGTGGAAGAATCCTGTGGAACCCAAGATTAGATGTTTCAAATGGTTAGTTTTGTTGGACAAGCTACCTATAAAGAGAGATTTTGTTAATTCTGATATTTGTAACTTGTGTAGAGTTCCTGAAACTAGTAGACATATCCTTCTTGATTGTATTTTTGCTAAAAAAATATGGAAAATGTTTGGCATTGTTTATCCTATTAATGTTAATATTTTTGATATTATTTCTGGTCATATTAATGGTCTTCCTAAAGATACCAATTTATTTTGGAATATATTGTCGTCTAACATTCTTTGGCAGATCTGGAAGTGCAGGAACAAGGAAAGGTATCAAGGTAAGCATAGGGATCTTACTGAGTTTTTTCGAAAACTCACTCACTTTAAAATCTTCTTGCAGGTGCAGACTACTATGATGATTGAACGGGACAAAATGAGGAGGTTCCTTTGTGATGGGCATGCTTCTCTTTACTACCTTGAGCTTAAGCGTGGATACCAGTGGCGTAGTACTTTGGATGATCTGCATGTTTTTTAGCAAGCTTGCAATAGATTGAACAAAGATATTAGAGAAAAAGGGAATGCCAAAAAAGAAGAGTTATTTATGTTGGTGCAGATTCAAGGGCATAAAAGTATAGTTTGGATGGAAGGTCCCTTAGGCTGGACTGCCTGGGTTGACAATCACTATGATCTTCTCAGCTAGATAGTTTTTCTTTTTCTCCTTTTGTTGCTTTGTATGTTCAGCTGATGCTTTCTCTTCTGGGTGAGGCTTGGCCTCCTTGTGTATATTCGTATTAATACTCTGGTGTTTTTTTTTTGGTTCTGAAACTCTTATTTCTAATATATAAAATAAAAGTTCTATAAAAATAAAAGTATTTCAATATATTTTTTAATAAGATTCTCCCAACACCTCTCACATACCGATGAGTCCATATCAAATCAATTATTTATTATTAAAAAAAATATTAATTTAGGCAAGAGCCTACAACACAAATATTAATCATGAGCCTCTAATAACTTGACTCTATCCTCTTACCTATTTTATATATACACACACATATAAAATTATTAATTTGAAGTGGTCTATCTATATAAATAAATGACATAAACTTAACTTGTTTTTAGTAAACAGCTAAAAAAAATTACTATAAAACATCAAATATATTAATTTATATTTATTATTAAATATTAATACTTCTAGACAATTCTTTTAAATAAAATTAAGAAGTAACTATACTTTTACAATCCATCTCTTACAACTACTACAAAATACCTCTTTGAGACAATCCATAACTTATTATAAAACGCATTATTATCAAAGAAATCACGTCCGTTGCAATGAACATTGCATATGTTAACCATTCGTAGATCAATAAAGTACTCTACTTTTAAAGCATAATTTGATCTTTAAATTATTAAAAAATAAATTGAATATTTTGTAGTGTAAATAATGATATAAATTAATGTTTATTATATTAAAATTCAATTTTCAAATTATTAAATACAATTTATTTGTAATTATATGATTTATTTATGTTGTATTTATGATAGTATTTTATATAAGTTTTCAATATAATTCATAGTATCATTTGAATTCAAAATAATGTCTTATATTTAAAATAAATTAATATATGATTAACTTTATCAACATTAAAATTGAATTTTCAGTTATTGTATTGAATTCAAAGGTGAAGTTATAAATTATTTGAATATGAAATTTATTTTTAACTAGATTATAAACAAAATGACCTTGATGCTATTACTTGAGGAAAAAATTATTTTCATGTTTACAAGGTTGTTTACTATACTTTCTTGATATAAGAGATTGTTTCAAATTAAACTTTAAAATAATATATATAATTTTTTAAAAATATAGAATATATGAAATTTAAAAATAAAAATCAATATTTTTTATTTATTCATATAGTTTTTACACTTCATTTTATTTTATAGATTTTGAAATACTATCCATGTTATTGCATTTAGATAAAATTCTTGAGAAATCATAATAAACACTACCATAAACACAACATTTTCTAGAAAATAATTTATTTAAATACTCATGAATTTTATGTAATAATAATAATAAATTATGAATTATGTGAATTATGATGTAAACACTTCTTTAATATTAATTACTTTATAAGCTCTTTATACCTTTTGTTACAAAAACAAATAATAATAATAATAAAATTAACTTAGAAATAAAATTTGATATTAACAAAGAACAGATCTTAATTTTGTTATTAATCTCAGTTTATAAACTTCAAAATATTAGACATATTATTGTAGCTTAAGTGGAACTACTGCATTAAGCACCATGATAAACACAATAACATGTATAATAATTAGTAGTTTTCCTTAAGCTTGCAATAACATGTATATGTATAATAACATGTACATGTATAATATTTTGAAGTTTATAAAAATAAAATTAAGAATGCAACTAACGTACATACTTTGCTAATATCAAAACTTATTTTTTAGTTAATTTTTGTATTATTATCATATAAAATGAATGTTAATTTTCATATTATTATGGTATAAACTTCACATTTGTTTAAATTATTGTTTTTACATGAAATGTTGTGATTATGGTGGTGTTTGCTATATTTTTTCAAGAATTTCACTTACACATAAAGTCACATGCATAACATTTCGTAATCCATAAAATACAATTAAGTGTAGAAAATGCATGAACTAAAAGAATAAATTAGTTTTTATTTCAATTGAACTACATGAAAAAAATCTATATAAACTTATTCCAGTATTGAAATTTTCATGTTTTCATTACACTTCATTTTCGCTGCTCTTCATTGGAAAAAATGGCTAAATCAGTGTTGGTGGTTGTGATGGTGTTGATGGCATTATATACAAGTTCATGCTATGCCATGCCATGTGGAGTTATAACTGTGGATTTGCTACCATGTTTGAGTTATTTGAGAGGCAGAGGAGGACGCCCCTCTGGTTTATGTTGCAATGAAGTTGAGCGGTTGAATGCAGGAATCAGAGGAGGAGAAGCAAGGCAAGGAGCATGCACCTGTATTTTGTAGCAAGGCAGATTTTATGGTATCAATTGGAACCAAGCCAGATTACTTCCTAAGTTTTGCAAAGTCAATCTTCCAGTCCCCGTTTCACCCAACATAGATTGCTCACGGTAATTGCAAAGGAATTTTAATGGTTACTTTTTTTTAATGGTTGAAATTTTCAATGAGTTCTTGTTTATTTATAATAAAATTTGTTTTTTTAAATGAAATTCTAATCATATGGTTTGTTTCAATTTTGCAGTGTCTCTTGAATCTTTTCAAAAGATTTTTTTTGGAGAGTAGACTTTTTCAATAATAAAGGGTTTTTTTTTTTTTTTTTGGCAAAGAACCAATCTAGAATAAGGGGATTTTTATAATATTATTTTTTTGGGGGAGTAGAAGATGAAAATAGTTGCAGAGTGTAGATTTCTTTTCAATAATAAGTCTTTTGGAAAGACAGATTTTTTGTAAGAACTATTGAGTGAGCAATAAAAAATTAAGTGTATTTTCTCTTTTACTGTTAATTGTGTTGAGTTACAATAGCAACTTCTCACTACTGCTGTTTGAATTACAAATTCTAAGATCTTGTAAATCAAATTTAGATTAGGTAATTTTGGGAAAAGTCTAGTGACAAAACATACATCAAGGCAAAGAAATATTATAATAGTTTGTTAAACATTATTTAATTATAGTCATATTGATAAAGTTTATATCCAGCACAATTTTATTCTAGACTATGAACTCTCCAAATGTTGATGTTTTTATTTGGGGAGAGATTTAAATCATTAAACTATGAAATCAAATTGTCTCTCATGAAAATGTATTTTAATTAAATTTGGTGTAAACAATACGTGTTCCATGAAATCATGGGTGTATGCTGTAATTTGGAACGAAGGATTTTGTCTTAAAGAAATTTGTATTCATCAAAATTGTTCAATAATATTGAAATAAAATTCTGTTCTGGAAAAGACTTTCTATTAAGGTTGTTACAATAAACTAGTAATAGATATATATATTAAGTGGTACCATTTTGTCTCAAGCAACATAGTTAATAGCTTTCAAGCAAAAACTGACTTTCTGCTTTAGTTTTTGTGGATCCCGTTTGATAAAGAGTTAATATATCAGTAAATAACAGATGATCCATCACCTCTGATGAATCCTCCAAAGTCTGAAGCTTTTCCATGATGATCATGCATTTTTTTGTTGGGCCCAGAGATTGAGCCTCTTCTTCATGAAGTGCATTGTTGAGTGTTAAAGATTTTATGTTGGTTGGAGATTGTTTCTAGTTTTGATTGTGTGCAATTTTTGTATCAATGTTTTCTAATATAGCGTTAGAAGAATTAAAATGGATCATAGAATATGATGTGAATTGTTGATGCAAACATTATTCTTCATCATTTAGATGTTGTCACTGATGATAGCAAAATGCATTCCATGTGTTCTCAATAAGTGTTTTGATCACACTGAAGGATAGATGGCTATCCAATATGGAATTTTG
The DNA here is from genome assembly GCA_028749045.1 of Cupressus sempervirens. NCBI lineage: Eukaryota > Viridiplantae > Streptophyta > Pinopsida > Cupressales > Cupressaceae > Cupressus > Cupressus sempervirens. Next base: position 510,996,450 of record CM053788.1, on the reverse strand, counting down.
AGGTGCAAACCAACCAAAAGTACAATGAAGGCATACTCTTCCATATCCAGCTAACTATGGAGATTGTGTAATGTCCCCACCACCAAGGGCAATAATATCTGCAAAACCAATGTTAGAATTTATACAATAATAAAATATATTGCACTATTCTACCTTCTATTCTAACCCAACCTTAAAGACGTCTCCACATCGGGGTTAATAATTCTCTCAAGGATTTTTACATATCCCCAATTATTTCTCTGCCTTCTATGAAATGCTCCCTTTAAGGTCCTTCCTAGAAGAGACATTCTCGACATTCTCTATCGAGGGCATTGACACATATGCATATGTTAACATCTACAAAATATTCCAGCCTTATAACCATATTAAGATCATTCTCTTCCCAAAGGGACTCTCTTGATCTTAAGCTATTAACCATATTAAGATTACTCTCTTCCCTAAAAAGGGAATCTCTTGATCTTAAATCATTAACCTTTAAGTCATGTGTGTTATCCATTTTGAATTCCATCTTCACATATACATGTGTATATGCATAAATTATCCACAAATACAATTCATCAATATAAATAAATTATAAACATACTTAAACAAATATAATCCATAAACATACATTTCTTACCTTCCTCTTCACTTGGTCCATATGGCTCTATCATTAGTTAGTCCTTCAATGAATTATTCTTTCTAGATTAGCTTAGCTCTATATTTACTTTCTATAAAAAAATCCTTTTCTAATTATAAGGAAATGATAAAATATATTTTTATGTTTCTATTTTTCCAAGAGTCACAACCTTTCATAATATAAATTTTTTGAAAAGTCACAATACTTCATAGTTATAATCCTTTTGAAAAGTCATATTACTTCATAACTAAAACCTTTTGGAAAAGTCTCAATACTTTATAATTACAATAATTTAAAAGAGACAACTATTCATAATTATGACCCTTTCAAAGGATATCCTTTCAATATAATTGATATCTTTTAGTGAGCTACTTCCTTATTTTCTCCACATTACTTTACTCTTCCTTTTTTCCCTTTTGAACTCCTACCTTCTCCTCTTCTTCCTTCCTCTCTCTAAAAAAAAATCCCCTCCCTTTCATATCTTATTTTTAAGGAGTTGTGTCTATTTGTTAAATACCTCTAGACTTTTCATTAGATTTATTTAATTTATATTATTCTATGTTATATTGTGTATTTACTTTCTTATTTGTGTTTATTATTACTTATTATTAAATTACATTTAGAAAGTTAACACACTTTCAACAATATTATCTCTTGTATCTAATTTTATTTCTTTATTTATTCATTGTAATTTTATTATTTTTCAATTATTTAAAATATCATACTAAATATTGTTTCATTGATAATACAAATTAAATAATTATTATTTCCTTCTTTTTATATTTTAGTATTAGATTTAATATAAATTTATTATCATTGTTTATTTAATAACATTGTATTATCTAATTATTATTAAAATTCCATCTTAAAATGAGGATATGACAGATTGAGTCAAGGAAGAAGAATGAAGAACGTCTTCAATAGGCCTTGAATTAGGATAGATTAGATGAGTTTCATAGATTGAATTGTGATATTGGATAATTACAAATTGATTTAGAAGAATCTGACATGATCAAGAACTTAGAGGGTGAATGATATTCCTCAGAGTGAAGGAGAAACTCATGCTAAGTTCAAATAAGCTTGATGCACTCCTTGAAAGTTAGAGAATGAAAGGTGATACACAAGGTCTTCGTTATGAAAAGGGAGAAAAATTAGGATTAGGTCAAAGCAATCTTATTGGAGGCATTCAAATAGACAAGCTTAGAGATATCATTTAAGACAACTTGGTGCTCAAAACTTCAATAGTGGATGTTTTGTATGTGACAAATTTGATCATAAGGTTATTAAATAATAAAAATATAGAATTAATGCTAAATCTTTTATTGGTTAATGTTTCAAATGCAATTATGGGCACAAATCAAGTGAATGCAGATCTATGGTGAACAATTATTTGAACAAAGAAATCATTAGAGATGACTTTGGACACATGGATAAGCAATGCAGTTTGGAAGGAAACCAAGTGAACTATAGGTATGGATAATCCTGTGTGACATGTTACAAATGCAACAACCCATGCTATATTGCCAAATGTTGTAGATCTAAAAATACAGACATGAATATCAAGGGTTTGGTAGAAAGGAACAATAAGTAGAATCATGGTAAGGGTAAACAAAAAGTTGATGTTGGTGAGCTTAAAAATAAGCTAAGTAAGACATTGGCAAGATAATGAGATATCAATGCTAATGGAGGATCTACACATGACTCTATTATAGAAATCTCAAGAGGAAATTAAGTTAATTATTGGCCTAGGGGGATTTTCAAGGAAAAACCATCAAATCCCCTTATTTGACTTGATACATGAATGCAAACATTATATTCATATGTATCAAGGTGTTTAGAACATGATCAAATTATCTTGGAAGGTATCTTAACAAGTTTCGAGGGTTCACAAAAAGATTTTTGCATGGTAGTTTGAAGACTAAAAAATAGCTACAATACAATTAATTTATTTCATTTAATTATTAGATGTGTGAAGGGTCAAAAAGGCATTTCAACACTTCAATATTCACATTGTGACTACAAAGAAGTGTTTGCAAAGATCTCAAAGGAAATTTGAGTGATATCTAAGTTGTATCATAGAATTGGTGATCAAACCCTTGTTTAGATGAAAAAGACGTATTTACATTTCGTTGTTTGATCATGGATAAGCCTTAGATTGCAAACATTATTGAGCATTCTGAGGGCAAAATTCAAGAAATTTCCCTACTAGTCATTTAAAGATGATCCACAATGTGTGTACTCCATTGTACCTTATGGTGTGCTTCACGTGGAGAATTTAGGGCATCTATACATGCTAATTTGGATGAGATAGGAAGTCATCATATCCAAAAGCTCTATTCAGATGAATTATATGTAGATGCTCAATTGAAGGATGAGTATAAGGTCTCAGAGGAAAATAAAATAGCTCAAATCATGAAATTCCCCAATTTTGATGAGAATGAGTGGATCAAATATGTTTTAAAGAAAATCCATGTTTATTTTATTTGGCTTAAAAAATTGTATAAGAAAACTGAGGTTCTAAGGATTGTTACTAGTTTTAATGAATCTAGTGAAGTTCATGCACGCAAATCTATTAAGAATAATGTGGTTAAAGAACTTATTGTTTCATAGTGAGACAAGAGAACTATGACACTAAATTGCATTATACAACTTGTTCAAGGTTCACGATTGTGGTATTAGGCTAGAATTAGATGTGAATTCAAGAAGAGACAATTCAATTGCACCAGTATTGTTATCTACTCAACCTATAGGATGATCAAGGGAAATGGTGAATATGATTTGTGTGAAGCTCTTAGAATTAAGTTGTTAGAGAATCTTGCAAAGATTAAGGACAAGAAGCAATATTCAAACATGGAACCTAATTTTGTGTATTTTCTTCTACTTTATGGATGAATTCCCTAAAGTTGGAAAGGTTCAATGATCTACTGACAAATCTATGGCAGCTTAAATCAGAGAACACTACTTGAGAACATGATAGTTTTATGGTTGAGACTGATGATTGTTCGATGGAAGTAGTTAAGCCAAGGACTTATTGGGTTATGATAACGAGTTATAATGTTTATGCAATCATTCTTGAGGCATATGTACAAGATTTTCTAAATAGACATGTTGATCTCAATGAAGAGAGGCTCAATACTTTCAAAGAGAAAAAACTGAAAGTACACTAAGAGGTGAAGAGGCTTGGTAAAGAAAGAAGAGTTAGAAGAGAAGTAGAGGTCATGGCAGAGAGATTTGATATTCCTATGGAGAAGCTAAGAGAAGCAAGGAAGAAGAAGTTGGAAGAAGACAATAAGAAGGATGAAGATCTTATTGATGTGGAGGCAACTACTTCAAATACTAGACAATCAAGAAGGTCTACTCAAACCTTCAAGCCAACAACTACACCTAAAATAGTGATTCCTAAGCAACAAAAGGAACTTGCAAAACCATCTAGTGTAATGACAAGAAGAGTAAAGGTCGAGAGCATAGGAAAATATCCAAAAGAAAAAGTAGATGATGATGATGATGAAAGGAAACTTGATTCAGACATTGTAGTAAAGGAGTTGAGAGCCAAAGGAATAAAGGGAACTAAGGATATAAAGGAAAAGTGATATGATGAAGAGAAAGCAGTCAAGAAGATGAAACTTAAAATTGATTTGCTCCCTATGTCAATAGATAATGTTGCAAAGAAACTGACAATAGATTGTAATTTGGGACAACTTAAGAAGTACTTTGACATACTTGACAATAGTAGTAAAAGTCTTCTTGAAGAAACTACAAAAACTATTTGAAAAAGTATACTAGAGCATTTTTGGAGATAATGTCTAATATTCCCAAAGAGTTTCTTGACATTTTGGAAATGAGGAGATAGGATGCATAATCTAAAGAGAATAAGAAAAGAGAAGAAGTTATAATTTGTCTGTGTCCAAGATAGGTGTAGATTGTTGATCCCTAGATCATGTTGTCTATTAGTGTGAAAGACTTAGTCATATATTTGGAAAAATTAGCTGGTCATCACTGTGACTGAGCCATCCTATATAGGTTGAGCATTGTTACTAGACTTCTATTTAAGTCATGTATGAACCGAACAGTAGTGATTGTCGAGCAAGTCTATGGTTGTTGAGTACTCCAATACATGTTAAGTCATCTAGAAGACAGTTCATGCCAAGCATATAGATGTTGAGTCACGTAGTATAAGCCAAGTAAGTAATTGCAAGTGTCAACATACATAACAGTTGTGACCAAGCGTCAAAACATTCAAGTGCCAAGTAAACCAGTTTTGACATAATTGTTTGGAATGACACAAACACCAAGGTAAACTATTTTTGTTGATCTGGAGATGTATGTTTTTGTTCAAGGAGTCAATAACGGAAGTGATCACATGTTCTATTATGGATCTGTAATCCCTATGCAAGGTGATCAACCAAACAGAAAAATAGGAGGACTAAGAGGTAAAAGTGAAGGATCTAGATCGTTGATTTTGATCCAAAAACTTCTATAAATGGTTATAAGAAGTGGATCCAAAGCCTAATTTCATAATGCATGTCAAAGAGGTTGCAACTTTGCATGCTAGAGGTGAAGTGTGAAGGAAAACTAGACAACGACCGAGTAGAGAAGTCAAGGGAAGAATACAAATATATCAGATCAGAGATTGTAAAGAGGAGATTTGTTATCAACATTTGCAGTGTAAACTAAAGGATCAAGTATTGATACATTCTAGCAAGTGTTTCAAGGTAAATCTCTTAACAAAGTGGTCCTAGCATACCTTTATAAATCTCTTAACAAAGTGCTTACTTAGTTGTCAGTTTTAAATCCTTTAATCAAGGTAGACTGTATAAGTCTTGTAAGCTCTTAACAAGGTAGACCCCTCACAAGGTAGATCATCAGAAATGATCAAAATTCTAACCCTAATAGGAAAACTTTATTGTTGTAGTAATGAAGATTTGTGAGTGTCATCCACACCCTAGTTTTACGTTCACCTTGGAGGGTTTTGGGGTAACCAAAATCTCTATGTTATGTGTTGATCATTTGATTACATATTTCATGGATGTCATTAGTGTTAGATCTAATACATCATAGCAGTAAATGTTTATGTGATTTATGATATTGTTGAGATAAGGGTTTAAGGTGAAAGATATAAAAATAAATAATTATTTGAACTTGTAAAATTTTAAAGATCCTAATTCACCAACCCCCACCCCCCACTTCCCCCTCCTTAGCATCTAAATTTCCCATTAGACTTCCAAATTTTAGTATTTGAGAAGAGTTCTCTTAGAAGAAGTCTAACCACTTGAGAGTTAAGATGTTGGAGATGGAAACCTATAAGTTGGGAAAGATCATTGAAAATCAAAAGCTTGATATATGGCTTGCATTGTAATAGCTTGAAACAACAAGAGAGGAATTGAAGAAATCCTTAAAGAAGAAAGGAGGTGGCAATCCTACAAAAAGATCAACAATATCAATAAGAAGACATTGGAGGTCTATTTGATGATAGAAATTCCAATAAAAGTGATACAAAAATAGAAAATCTATTAGAGAGGGAAAATGCACTAAATGAAAAGATAATAGGATTAAAGAAAGAACATGAAATCCAATCAATAAGATTGTGTGAAGTGACCGAACAGAAAAAGAAAGTTGAAGAAGATAAGACAATGGTTGATGAAGATGAGACAAATGGCTACAAGACTTGATGTAGGACATCTAATGTGCAGAAACTCACACACAAGAAATTTGATATGCTCAACTAACTGCTAAGTGTAATTCAAGAGCTTAATAGGAAGGATGTGGAGATTGTAAATTTGAAATCTGAGAATGAGCATTTGAGGAATGAATTGAGATCTGAAAAGGAATTCATTGAAAGGATGAATAAACCCAAAGAAGTTGTAAGATACTTTGAAGAAATTATGAGAATATAGAGAAGATTGAATGACACCTCTAAACTCTACTATACCAAACACCTATCATCTACCTAGGAAGGAGAATCATCAAAGAGTGCAGACAGAGGAATGCAAAGCCAAAGAACAAAAGACCTACACGTTATCACTATGAAAAACAAGGCCATACAACAAATGTTTGCAGAAGTAAGATTGGTAAGTCAAATCCTAAGACCAAATTCAATGGATATTGTTTTAATTGAACCAAGCATGGACATCAAGCACATGAATATGGATCAAAGGTTAGCAATACACTAGTTGCACCTAGATTTGAAGGATACTACTATAATTGTCAGAAGTATGGACATACAACACAAGAATGCAGATCAAAGGCAAAACCTAACTAGACACCCAAGAAGCAAGGAAATGCACCTAAGCAAGGTAACTCATACAATTGGGATTACAATACATGGTACAATTGTTATTTATGTGGTGAATATGGTCATGTTGTAGCAAATTGTACCAAGACACATTTTAGAGATAAATCCAAGAGTTGGATGAATGGTAGTCTAGTCTATTATAGTTGTCATAAGATTGGACATTTGAGCAAGAGATGCAGAACTCGAGCACCAAAACCTAGCAATGAATAGAATAAAGACAAAGATGTTGTTAATGGTGAACAAGTGAAAACTAGATGAATCAAACATGGAGAAAGAAGGAAGTAGGTCATTGAAGTATGACAAATGATGCCAAGATCACCTTATCCAATGGATCAGGTGATCAACCCACCTCAAACTAAGCAATGAAGGTATGTAAGGAACTGCATTTCAAATGGTATATCTTACATCAGTTCCTAACATATGATGTGTTTAAGTCCATATCTACATGAGAAAAGTTGCATTAGGACAATTCTGAGGTGTGAATCGAGCAAAAGATACTTGAACAAAGTTGGAGCATAGTTGGTGTCAAGCATTAGTACTAATGACAGTTGTGACCGAGTTATAGTGTGGATTGAGCTCTCAGATCAGCCGAGCTAGAATGATTGACCAAGCTGAGATTGAGAATAGCAGTGTAGTTGAGACAGAGTCATGGTGTCGACTGAGCGAGTAAAGTGGAGAATAGTGATCGAGTTGTATAGTGTTTTTTGAGACAATTGTATTACACCTACCTAAGTGTGGAGCATTAATGGAAGACCTAGTTCGACCATTTGAACCCATATAACAAATTTTGTGGTTCATTCACCTAGTGATTAAGAATTTTCATAGTGATACCAAGGCAACTGTAGAGCGATTTGTGAGAATTTTACAAAGATCTAAGTGTGTACCATAGGCAAAGTTAATTGAAGTGTGGAAGATTGTAGTTGTCGAGTTTCACATAAGCTTTCTATCAAACCCTAAAATGACAAATTGTAACTAGTTCATCTGTAGGAACAAAGAAGCAAGAAATTGAGGTTAGTAATGTCTAATTAGTTAAGAATGATGTTTGTCCACCTCCAAAGTATAAGGTTGTACCTAAAATTGCGATGAAGGGAGACTCTACAAGTCTCATTTCATTGATTCTAGCTAAGGTTATAATGATACATTATGTGCAATCTTGCTATATGTGCAAAATTAGTGATGTGGGAGATTATGAGATAAGAATGGCTCATGAGAAGTTGTGTCAAGAAGAAGTTCTGAAAGAATTCAAAATTGTTGTCGAGAAAGGGTTAACTTTTGCCCTAGATTCCCCGAAGAGCTTTAAAGTTGAGTGGATTAAGTTGTGCTTAGTTGAATTCATGATATGCAGTTGTGGTTCGAGACTGGACCAATCAAGATCACAAAGAAAATCATTTATGTTGTGATTGGATACCCTATGTGTGATCGAATAAAGACAATGTGATGCAAAAGCAAAGAGGTAATTGAGGGGAATACAAAGCCAGTATGGAATGGAAGAGGATTGACTATCACAACCATTGAACCTCTTATTGAGTTTTTCATTCAAGTGATTATGCACAAGTTTTATCAGTCAAGCCGACTAAAAAGTGTGCCCTACATTGCAGTGTTGTAGTTGACCAAGCATGGAAGATTGTTAAGAAGGACCATGAATATGACCTTGTTGAGCTACAATGGACACCATTGGCTAAGAATTTGGTTTCTATTCTCAAGGGAAAAAACTCTACATGTGTAAGTTTGTAAGTTTGGATCACTTATTGTATGTATATTCTTTTATGTTCATAATTGTAAGAATTTTCCTAAGGGAAAAATTCACCCAAGAACTAAGAACTCAAACACAAGCACACAGTAGACCAAAGTAGACAGAGTATGATCAGAATGACAATATTCATTCAATAATTGATTGAGAGTACACTAGGAGTGCCTGTATATAAAGGCCTCTGAACTACATCTAGAATGTCTTGTAATCAGCACCATGATATGTCATACAACCAAGCACATGTCCACCAAATATGGGTTATCCTCCATTAAGCATGGAAGTAAGTGTGGTGATGAGAGGATAAGCCTACAAGGGTGTGACACACAAAATAGTGTTGTAGACACCATGTGCTTAAATAGAGTTGCGTACTCCTATGTTGTCTACATGACAACTCAAAAGGTGTGCAAACTCCCAAGTGTCTCACAAATAAAAATAATAAAATAATACAAAATAATAAACTAATGCATTAACCTAAGCAAACTTAAATAAGTGTAATAAGTAAATACTTATTTACACCAACAACCCCCCCTAAAGTGCAACTTAGGGGAATGCCCTTAAGCTTACGAACTAGGATGAAGATGCATAATGGGTCCCGGCTACTAGGTCATATTAGGTACCCATGTACATAATGAAATGCAAATCTCTCATAAAGCGAGGAAAGAGGGAAAACCTCATGGGAAAAACCCTCCCCCAAAAAAGGGAGATAATTAAGAATGCATCAATGGATGGAGTAATCAAGACCCCCCCATTACGACATACATCTAGTATATACATAAGAGAATAAGAGAAGGAAGAGAGACAGAATAGGCTCCCCCCCCCCCAAAAGAAGAATGCCAACAAGTGAAAGCTGCTCCGATGAAGAAGCTGGTCCATGAATGCAGAATAGTGTTCCTCCCCTTGGGAAGAAACAAAGCCAAAGGTACACTCCTGAAGATGTGTGTTGGCCCTGAAACCTGCTCAAGTATCCCTGTACTGATGCTGAAGTTCACACCTTCCAACTGTGCTAAAAAGAATGAATGTAGATCTATCAAGGATGTTTGTTGAACCTATTCCACTGAACCATCTGTCTCCTCAACTGACAAAGATCCCTTCACTAATTGTTGTTCATAAGGATCCATAATCATGCCAACCTGTAAAGATTGATCATGTAGAGAATGGACATGAGGGCCAGAGTGAGCCCTCGTAACAACTGTAGAAGAATCATCATCAATGAGAAGATGTCATTCCTCAAGTCTGTCTCCCAAGTCAAGTGAAGCTGGAGCTAGAAGATGAGATGTACCATGATGTGATGAACCTTTCACTGTGGCAATATAAGCACGTGGACTGGACTGATGTGACCTCTCACTAAAACTGTCGATAGAACCCCACGTGTTTGAACCTGTTGAAGCACTATCGTTGGTGTCACTATCAGTTTCCACTGTGTATGAAGTACAGAGAGGAGTAGAGGATAAGCTGGGAGAACTTTCCTCAAAGTGAACATCCTTCTCCACAAAAATCTCATGAGTCTATGGATCCATCAGTCTGTAAGCCTTCGCATTGTCTTCATAGCTTAAAAAGTACAAGGCCTAAGTGTCAGTGCCTTGCAACTCCTAGAAGAAAGGTTTTCCCATGCTGGACAACCGAAGACTCTAAGGTGACTCATAACTGGTTTTCTGCCACACCATGCCTCAAAAGGAGTCTTTCCATCTAAGGCTAGATGAGGAGACCTGTTAAGTATATGAGTAGCACTGCTAATGGCTTCGACTTCAAGTGTAGGATCGAGGGACTTGGCCTTAATCATGTAACTTGCCATGGTCTTGAGATTCCTAATCCTCATAGCTGCAACATCTGTCTTGTGCAAACTGAATGCTGGTGAGTTCTGAAGATCAATCCCCTCAATTGTGCAAAAGTTCTTAAGTCTTCCGTCTACATATCTATGCTCATTGTCCACACTTAATACTTTGATGGCTTTCCTTGACTTGTGTTCAACATGAGTCTTGAAATCTTGAAGCTTATGAACCAATTCATTCTTATGATGAAGGAAGAAGATCCAAGTGAATCTCGAAAAGTCATCAACAAATGTGAGTATGTAGCGGCCTTGGCTGACTGAAGTCACTACAAAGGGTCCTGCTAATACCATGTGAACTAGCTGAAGAACAATTGGAGCTCGAGAAGATTTTTGTTTATCATACTTCTCCTTGAGATTCATATCTACTAAAAAAAATGAACACTCTCCCTTAGAAAAGCTGATACTAGGTAGACCTTTGACCATATGTTTTGAGCAAAGTTGTTGAAGAGAGCGGAAGTCAAGGTGACCAAACTTCTCATGCCATAAGTTGATGTTTGAAATAGAGTGAGTCAACAAAGCTTGGGAAGGACTCTTAGGCACAAAGTGGGAAAAGGAGTAAAGCCTCTTGTCATGATTGACTTTCTCCACTGCTACCAATGAATCATCTTTAAGACTTCGCACCATCACTGAATCTGGAAGGAACTCAACCTTATGACCATCTCCTAGGTGAGTGATTTGGTAAACTGATAAGAGATTGGAGCTTAGATTTGGAACGTAGAGACCATCTTTGAACTCCCCATCTTCCATTTCTACAAGTCCTTTCCCTTCAACTTCCATTTTTGCATCATCTCCCACGAAGATGTGTGGCACCTTTGACTGCTTCAATGAAGAAAAGTCTTCCCTTGAAGAACCCATGTGGTAAGAGGCACCTGAGTCAAGTATCCATTCCGAAGAAGAATTTGTGTTTTCCATAAGTGTTTGACCTTTACCTTTTGAAGAGGTAGGAGTAGAATCCTTGGAAGTACCTAGCACTTGAATCTTGTTCTTCTTGAGTAGATTTTCTAACTCATCGATTCTTTTTGTCTTGCAATGATGCTCATCATGATTTGGCTTTTTGCAATATGCACAAAAGAGTTTGTCATTCTTTTCATTACTTCCCTTCTTGTTTGAAGAAGAACCGCCTTGTTGAGAGGAGGATTGTTGTGTCTCAGATTGTGTTTTCTACTTCCACTGCTTCTTCTTCTTCTTGCTTTTTCTCCCTTGACTAGATTTGTGATCATCACCAGCCACTAAGGCTTTGGTCTTAGATGACTTGAGAAGTCCAAAATCCACCAAGTGAGATTGTTCAACAATCAACATATCTGCAAATCTATCAAAGGAAGGCTTCTGGTAAGCAGATCCCATGGTCAACCTATGAGTATTAAAACTCGAAACAAAGTTGGCGTACTCAGAAAGTAGCTTCTTCAGGATGTGATGAATTAACCTATCATCCTTCATGGGATTTCCACAATCTTTAAGAAGTTCCCTATACTCATTGACTTTGATGATATAATCCTGAATTGTGTCATAATTCTTAGGATCCAAGAGAAGTAGATCATCCTCAATCTGAAATCCCTTTTCTTCATCCACTTTACCATACAATTGTTCAAGTTTATCCCAAGCTTCTTTAGAGTTTGAACAATTTTTAATGTGAAAGAGAAGATCCCCATGTACACAACTCCTGATAACACCTAAAGCTTGTCAGTCTAGAATTTGCCAATTAATGAGTTCTTTAACATCAGTAGGTTTGGTAATTGTACCATCAACGTAAAGACTATATCCTTTTTTCATTAATCTACTCCATGCAATATCTTTCCATGTAGAATAGTTGCTTGAAGTTAAAGGAGGACATTTAAAACCCATGATGCAAAAAATGAAAAGAGCACAATAGAGAGACACAAGAAACACAATATACACCCCCCCTTTTCACTCAATCAAAAGACCCCCCAAAAAGAGATGTTGTTGGCACTTTATAAGTAGTGTGTTTACAATGGGTCACTTGTCAAAATGAACAAAGTGAACTTTCTGATTTTGCTTTTACAACTGCCTTATACGGCTTAAATCTGTCACTTAAGCACTGTAGCTTAGGTTTACAACAATTCTGAAAAAGAATCAAAGTTTTACAATGCCAAAGAAGGCCTAATTCTAAAAGTGAGAAATTTGTCCACACAACCCTTGAATCTGACTTCAAATCTGGAAAGTAGACAAAAAAATACACACTTTCAAAAAAAATAGAACCTGAAAAAGTGAGCAGATGTGCCCATACGGAGCTTCTAAAGTTGCAAAATGTAGGATTATGCAAGTACAGTTGCCAAAAAATGCAATTTCTGCAAAATCCATGCACCAAAACAAGAAAACAACACCTCCACTGTAAAATTCAAAAAATTTTACCTGATTTCAAAAAAAATTACACCTAAATCAGATTTCGGATGTCCGAGATATGGGCTCGCAAACTCATGCTACCAAACTGAAAAGCAATCTGAAGAGGGGTTTGGATGGAAAATTGTAAGTCCAAATTTGATGGTCAAATGACCGTCAACGCAGTTGGAAAATGCTTGGTTTTGACGGTTAGATAGCCATCAATTTTAACATAGCATTCTGCTGACATCAGCAAGACATGTGCTAACGTGGCACGCATAGTTGGCTATCTGTACTGTCAAAAATGACACGTGTCGAGATTTGTACTGATGACATGGCATTGTCGGGTTCCACGAGTGACATGGCAGTCTCGGACCTCTATTGTAGCTGACGTGTCTTACGCAATACACGTGGCTGCTCGTGAGTGGCTGAAGGCAAGTGCAAGCGTTAACGCAGGGTGACAACCCGCGGGTCTATCAACGGCATACACATGGCGATTGGGTCTGTCAGTTGTCTGAGGGGGGATCTGACAGAGGGTCTACGTGGATCCTGAAGTCTACAAAACTGCCCGACGAAGATCTAACACACCAGAATAATCACGGGCGGGCGGGAAATTGAACCACGGCCGGAGTTTTTAAAAAATGTTGCCTCCGTCGAAAGTTTGCTGAAAAACTCCAAATGAGTGTGACTGAAATTTGAGACAGTCGTCGAAACTGTCTGCGTGGGCGGGAAAAGTTTGCAGGGGCTGGGAAGAATGCAAACGTGCCAAAAAAAGTTGCAGGCTACAGATGCCGAAAGGAGAGAGCAGCGTCGCCGGATCCTAGCTTTCACGTTGTCAGGAAACTAAAAACGTTGCACGGGAGAAATTAAACCCCTGCCGAGTTAAACCTGTGGTGGGCGGGAAAACAAACCGCTTGCCTGTAAAAAGCCAATCATGGCTGAGTTAAAGTGGGGATTTATCCCACATTTGATAGGGAAATGCGCTCAGTGCAGTCTAAAAGGAAGACTTTGCGCTCTCAATGCAAAGAGTTGTCCACTGGTTGATGCCCTCGCCGGAGTTGGAGGAATGTCGGGAAACCGCTGCGACTTGCCGATAAATTGCAATGTCTCCCTGGGAGACAAGAAGTGTGCGCGGGATTCCAAGTGCTTAGTCCCACATTCATTAAGACTATGAAGTTTACGGAATTTATAAACAGAAGGTCGTGGATGGAAAAGCAAAGAACCTGCCAGGTTATATTGTTGAGGGGCCGGATAAGGTTGCCGTCACTTTACTGTTATGTGCGATCCTAGAAAAATGCTAGTGCGCTACAAGTGCCCACGAATGTAATGTCCACAGTACAGCCTCTACTATTTGAAGTGCATCCATCGCAAAAGAATATTCTCCTACCTCAAATAAAATATAACCTCCAAAAAGACAGATCCGGGGTGTCACTGCCCGGGTCTGCTAAAATATTTTCTCTAATGCCCGTCACGGCAAAAAAAATTCCAAAAATTTGACAAAAACTATGATGGAAATACAGAGAAAAATAACAAATTTGAAAATGAATTAATTGAATATGTGAAAAATGACCATACACATACCGCAAATCGGGGCCTCCGGGTTTCGATTTGCAAAAAAAATTTGCCTCACGGTCGACTTTGGGCCAAGGTAGCCGAGTTTATAGTTGATTTTCACCGGTTCAGCGTTCCGGATGCAATGGCGAGGTCAGATCTAGCTCTAGACACTCCCAATTTCTACAGGACTCTGAATTCGGACTGAGGTGATGAAGCAGGTGTGGTCTCGAAACAACTATGTGATGAGAAAGTCTCCAAGTTGCTCTGATACCATGTAAGAATTTTCCTAAGGAAAAAATTCACCCAAGAACTAAGAACTCAAACACAAGCACACAGTAGACCAAAGTAGACAAAGTATGATCAGAATGACAATATTCATTCAGTAATTGGTTGAGAGTACACTAGGAGTGTCTGTATATAAAGGTCTCTGAGATACATCTAGAATGTCTCATAATTAGCACCATGATATGTCATACAACCAAGCACATGTCCACCAGATATGGGTTATCCTCCATTAAGTATGGAAGTAAGTGTGGTGATGAGAGGATAAGCCTACAAAAGTGTGACACGCAAAATAGTGTTGTAGACACCATGTGCTTAAATAGAGTTGCGTACTCCTGTGTTGTCTACATGACAACTCAAAAGGTGTGCAAACTCCCAACTCTCTCACAAATAAAAATAATAAAATAATGCAAAATAATAAACTAATGCATTAACCTAAGTAAATAGGGTATAATTTAGTGGCTAATATTCGTAAATTGGCTAATTTTAGAATTTTTTGACTAGTATTTTGGCTAATAATTTAAGATTTGATACAAACTAAATCGCCATAGTTTTATAAAATTCAATTCTAGAATATTTAAAATCGCTCAATAATTTATTTTATTGTAAAATTTAAACTCAAATATTCGCCACAATATTCATTACATTAATAGATTTGAGTAACCTAAATATAATATATTATTGGAGAAATTAAATTGAACTGACCAATAATTGTCATAATTATTAGTTAATTTAGGGATATATCACCAATATTTATTATTCACTATTGATTTAAAGTATATGTAACGATTCTCATAACATTCCACAAGGTAAAAAAATGTTCAATTTTGATTTGTAATATTCCATTGTGATTAATGAACTTCCTATTATTATTGAGATTCGTCAATATTTTATACAAAAAAAATTATGATTAAAAAATAATCGCCAAAATTAATCATATTTAGAATAAAATATTGAGAGTTTCGCCAATATAAATAATTTTGTTTTTTCAAAATAATGAAATATTCGCCAATATTTTATATCTTTTTTTGGAGGTGGCTTTCTTAAAGTTTACCCTATAAGTAAACTTAAGTAAGTGTAATAAGTAAATACTTATTTACACCAACAATAATTATTTCCCTATAATTGGTAATGTGGCATGGGAACAAGGCAAGCCTCTGACTAGGTAGATTGGTAACTTCATTCAGAAAATTGTGAGAAATTTGAGAATGTAATGGACAGTTATTTTGAAGATTTCAAACAAAAGATGAAAAAGAGGACAAGAATCCCTAAGTCACTAGTTGACAAGTATTATGATGATGTATGCTTTCTAGTTGATAAAAATAACACGCTCAGGTAGTAATACCTAGGGTAGCATTGTTGAGACTATTGCCCTATGAGATTAATATAGATGAAGTGATTGCCGCCATCACTGCATTGTTGACAGAAAAAGTTGATTCAAAGGTCAAGCCATTCGACAAATATGAGGTTGCAACTTAGGTCAAGATGACATTGGAAGTAAAGACTACTCCTGTGAATAAGAGGAGAAAGAAGATGATTGAGGATTTGGAAGGAAAATTGGGTAAGGAAGATGAAATAGAAGCTCCCCAAAAAATCACTCAACGTCTAGGAGAGGATAGAAGTAGCGAGGAAGCTGAAGATGAAGAAGAACAAAAAGGAAAAGGCAAAGAAATTATTGTTGTCGAGCCTAAGGCAACCAAAGCTAAGGAGATTGAGGTGGTAGATTCTAAGGTGAAAAGGAGCTTAAAGAAAGTGGCAACCTTGCTCACATCTTGTTGACAAGTTGACAAGTATTATGATGATGTATGTTCTCTGGTTGATACCGATAACACATATGCTCAAATAGTAATACCTAGGGTAGCATTGTTGAGACCATTGCCCTATGAGATTAATATAGATGAAATGACTACCACCATCACTTCATTGTTGGCAAAAAAAGTTGATTCAAAGGTCAAGCCATTCAACAAATATGAGATTGCAAAGGCCAAGTTCACATTGGAAGTAAAGACTGCTCCTATGATTAAGAGGAGAAAGAAGATGATTAAGGATTTGGAAGAAAAATTGGGTAAATGAGATGAAATGGAAGCTCCCCTACAAATCACTCAAGGTCTAAGAGAGGATAGAAGTAGTGATGAAGATGAAGATGAAGAAGAACAAGAAGGAAAAGGCAAAGAACTTGTTGTTGTCAAGCCTAAGGCAACCAAAGCTAAGGAAATTGCATTGATAAATTCTAAGGTGAAAAAGAGCTTAAAGAAAGTGCCTGCACACATCTACACCACAAAGGGTTACAAGACAAAGATCTTAAGTAGCAAATCTTGCAGTTGTCGAACTAGTAAGAAAGGGACTTGTGAAGATCACAAGGCCTATCAAAGGTAAGAGTCCAAAGAAAAGAACATTAGAGGTCGAGAAAAGTCAAGAGAAGAAGAGACCTAGAAGAAAATCAGTTGTTAGGATGGATGATAAAGAAGATGATGAAGCTGAGAGGATCGAGTCAGATGACTTGAGTCAGTATCAAATAGTACCAAGAAGAGTGCCTCAAGACATTGATAAGGTAGTGAAAATATAATGAGTTCAACTGGCTTAACTGGCTTTAATCGTGTAAAATATGAAACTTTAGATAAAGTTGATAAAGAAAAAGTAGAGTAGATAGTTATAGATATGATGGTGAATTTTAAGTATACACCAATAGATTTAGGTAAAGAATTGCTTGAAGAGTTGTACAATAAGATTGATCCACGTAGAGATGGGTTCTGACCATTGAGAGGCAAATAAGGGAATCTTCATTTGCCCAAACTATGCCTGATTTAGGAAAAACACATATAACTATAGCTTTGAGGGATTACAAAAATAAATTTGTGCCAAAGACAAGGGCATACAAAATTTTGAGGAACAAAATTGAGGATGTTGTATAGGAGATTAGGTTAATTTGGAAGAAAGTTTTTGGATTGATAGATACAATAGAATAGGAAGAAGAAAAGGAAGTTGAAATAGTTGATCTAAATAATACAAAAGATAATACATAAGATATCTACTTTGACACCAAACAGCTTGTGGAAACTATGTTGCAAATGATACAAAAAATTTGCAAATGATACAAAAAATTGTGAAGCCAACTAAGACTAATATAATTGAATATGAGTCACCAAAAGATGCAGTGACAAATGTGACTACTTTTGAAGAGGGGTTGGAAAATATTAAGAAGACCAAGCAAGAGAAAGAACATGCTTCAAAATCTATCAAGTATATATTGACTAAAGCCAATCCTATAATTGTTCAAATAAAAGAATATCCTACTAGTGGAGACAAAGATCAAACTCAAAAGGTAAAAATCACTATCACAGAAGCACCCATAGTTATTGTTGATTACAATGCACTATTACTACAAAGACAATTGTAATAGATGTCAAGCAACAAAGTGTGTCGACTATTGAAGAGGAAAGAGAAAAAGATCTTGATAAGATAGATCAAATCAAATAGGGTAACAATGAAGAAGAGAGAGAAAGAACAGACCCAGAATGCTCAAGTAGAACTATCTACTATAGGTGAGGTTAGACCACCCATCTCAAGACCGCTTAGTGAGGGAATAAAGGAGACAATGCAACCAAGTGCCACAGGAATCGAGGAACAAAGACGAGATGGAAGAGGAAGAGGCCTCTCCTATGACAATTTAGAGACCGAGTGTGGATGTCTCATTGCACACCTTACAAATAGCATTGTCAAGATCCAATACTCCTAATACAAAAGGAAAAAAATTGAAGAAGAAGGTTAAACAATCACCCCAAGGAATCAAAGGTAAATCGTTACCTTAGATGAGAATATTGTCATACATGACTAGGATAAGTCTACCTTGATAGAAGAGAAAATGATAATTTTCAATGAATTATTTGCAAGAAAAGCTAAGCAAGTCGAGCTCAGAAGGGAGCATTAGAAGAAACAAGTTTTATTAAATATATTATTTTAGAAACCATTGTTATTAATGATTTAGATGAACAAGCCCCTATTCTTGATCAATTGGTACATATTGTAGATAAAATAAATGAATCAGACATTGATGTTCAACAGAAGCCGATGGAGAGAGTTGAGAAGAAATATGATAATAAAGTGATGGAGAAAGTCCTAGTCAAGATAGCTGTGAAAATGGTTGAATTACCCAACAAAGTTACTACTATCAAGAAGACAGCATCTGACATTAAGTCTTTATGCGGCAAACTTTGTTATGTACCAATGTTTACCAAGGAGGTAAGAGAACAGATGGATAAGATTGATGCAAACATGCAATACAATGCACCTTGACCTTCGATGCTAGTACTAGTTCTTTTCATTTCTCCAAGCTAAGATTTTTGCAAACCAAGCAATCTGAATTGCTACATGAAGAAGGCAAGATACGAGTCGAGCTACTAACAATCCAAGCTTTTCTGACTACAGATTTGACAGTCATGCAAAAGCACATTAAGATTGCTAAAGATTTAATTTAGCCCAATCAGCAATTATGTATTGGACATAATATGGTTCATATTGCAGCTAGATTGGAGATTTAGAGTCACATTCTTGATAAATTGAAGAACAATTGGGACAATACTATGGACATGATTCTTAACTCCCACAAATCATTTTTGGAGAAATATGTAGTAATTTTTGGACCCCATCTACATGTCAGAACACCATGACAAAAAGAAGGGGGAATTAGAGATGCGTGATCAAAGGTTTGATGGTGCAAACGTTTGTATAGACATCTTATCATGTTTGTAAATTTTGAGATTTTGTTATTGTATATATTCATTTTGGAGTTATAAGTCAAAATTGTGACAAGATTTCTGGATTATATTCTAAGGGGGGGTACTTTGGTATTGGTATGTAATGATTGATCATGACAAAGTGTTTCTACCAATAATGTCAAATGGGGAGATTGTTGATCCCTAGGTCATGTTGTTTATTAGTGTCAAACACTTAGTCATATATTTGGCAAAGTTGGTTGGTCATCACTGTGATTGAGCCATCCTATATAAGTTCGAACATTGTTACAAGACTTGTATATAATTCATGTACGAATCGAGCAATAATGACTATCGAGTAAGTCTATGGTTGTTGAGTACTCCAATACATGTTGAGTCATCCAAAATATAGATCATGCCAAGCATATAAATGTCGAGTCACACATAGTATAAGCCGAGCAAGTGAATGTCAAGTGTCAGCATTCAGAACAATTATGATCGAGCGTCATAACATTCAAGTGCCAAGTAAACTAGTTTTGACATAATTGTTTGGAATGGCACAAACACCAAGGTAAACTATATTTGTTGATCTAGAGATGTATGTTTATGTTGAAGGAGTCAATTACAGAGGTGATCACATGTTCTATTATGGATCATTAATCCCTATGCAAGGTGATCAACCGATTAGAACAATATGACTCAGAGTTTAAAATGAAGGATTTAGATCGCTGATTTTGATCTAGAAACTTCTATATATGGTTATAAGAAGAGGATCCAAACCCTAATTTCATAATACATGTGAGAGAGGTTCCAACTTTGGATGCTAGTGGCAAAGTGTGAAGGAAAATCAGATAGAGTAGCCAAGCATAGCAGTAAAGGGAAAAATATGGATATATCACATCAAAGATTGCAAAGAGGGGATCTATTATCAACATTTGCAATGCAAACCGAAGGATCAAGTACTGATACATTCTAACAAGTGTTTCATGGTAAATCCCTTACCATAGTGGTCCTAGCAAACCTTTGTAAATCTCTTAACAGAATGCTTACTTAGTTGTAAGTTTTAAATCCTTTAATCAAGATAGGTTGTATAAGTCTTGGAAGCTCTTAACAAGGTAGACCCCTCACATAGTAGATCATCAAAAGTGATCAAAATTGTAGCCCTAATCAAACCATTATTGTTGCAGTAGTGAATATTTCTGGTTATTATCCCCACCCTAGTTTTACCTTCATCTTGGAGGGTTTCTTGGTAACCAAAATCTTTGTGTTATGTGTTGATCATTTGATTGCATGCTTCATGGATGTGATTAGTTGTTAGATCTAATACATCATAGTAGTAAATATTTATGTGATTTATGATATTGTTGAGATAAGGGTTTTAGGTGAAATATATCATATTCAATAACTTTTTGAAAGGGTAAAAGTTTAAAGAAACTGATCCCCCCCCTTCGCCCCTCTTAGTATCTTACTTTCCATTAGACTTCCAACAATTGGTGTTTGAGCATAGTTCTCTTAGAAGTCTAACCACTTGAGAGTTTAGATCTTGGAGATAAGATATGATAAATCTATTAATGTCCAACGAAAGACCACCAAGGGTCTAAGGGACTGAAAGCATACAAGCAAAGAAGCAACAGACTACAAGACACCAAATAGTGTTTGGGAAAGAGCAAGCAAGATCAAAATAAATAAAACAACAAAGGGGCCAACAAGAAGGCAAGAACTAGGGACCCTTCTTCTATTGAAAGAACTCCAACACCAAACAAGATGAATCTGGGCATGAAGGACCTCTGGTCTGTCATTGTGACTTGTAGGAGTGGTGGCGCTAAGGAGTGAGAGTAGCAATAGTACTAAACCTGGTCCGAGGTCTCACAGATTGAGAGTGGCCAGCCATCGGGGTATTGCTGGTGTTGGAGGTCTACTTCACCCCCCTCATCGGAGACAAGGGGGAGAAGAAGTTGGTGATGAGGGGCTGATTCGTGATCTTCAGGGGGGTCAACTGCTGCAAAGTGGAGTCTCGAAGCTGCATCGCCTTCCTAAGATAGAGCGCCAAGCATCTTTGATTCATATACATGAAGAAAGTTGAGGGAACTACACTCTCTAAATAGGCAATAGAACCTCCCTCTAATCTCATAGTATGATGAACAACATAAGATGAAATGGGTCTCTATCTCAACCTTAGATAAAGGGCGCAAATGACAGATCTGATCCTCTCTGCTCATATGATGATCAATCTGTATCCATAATGGTGGGAGTTGATTCTGAAAGATCCAAGGGAGATGTGTAAGGCATGACACCAGCACCATGATAAGTAGCTAGGTCATGTAATAACCCTTTCAGTAATAACCAAGAAGTGCTCAGCATAAAAGGCCATCTTAGGACGTAACCCCTTGGCCAAGTTACTCTAGGTTGTGGTGATGTACTGTCTATAAATATCTATCCTAACATGCCCATTCAACTCATGTGGTCATGGGAGGAGATGGAAGCCTATAAGTTGGGAAAATTTTGAAAATCAAAAGCAATGATATAGTATAATAGATCCTTATGAGATCCTATTTAAAAGTTTTAAAGTTCAAGGTTGAAGAGTCTACATGAGAGATTGATTATATGTAGGTACTTGACATCCACATTGTGTTTTGCATAAAGATTCAACCAACTTACCACACGTTATATTATTTTGTAATATGTTCTTGAGGCCAACCCAATTATGAATTAAATTTGATTGTGGACATATAAAATCAATGTATTTAATTATTTTGATGAGTATGATATATGTGAATGATGTGAAGGGTACGAGAAGATAGATCAGAGGTCGAAATGAGAGGAAAACAAAGTTGAGGCATGAATTGCATGAAATCAGTGAAACACCTCAATGAATATGTTTTTTGCATTTATGAATGCAATGATCCAATTCACACTATCCCTGATTTTGTAATCATCTTCGCAGTAACTCATTATGTACTTGAACAATGAGCTCTAAGCTATAAGCCTAAATGCATTTGCATTCTACCTTTTGTACTTGTACCTTTAACAAGGTTAATATTCCTATAGAGTATATCATTTGTGAGTTTTATCCCCACCACTATTTTTGCCCTAAAATGGTTTCCACAATAAATAGTATGGTGCTATGATGTTGGAATTTCTTGAATTATGTTTCAATATATTACTACTGATTACATATTATTGGTTGAAGAAACGCCTAAGTTTTAAACATTGCAGATTAGGGACCCCCTTTGTTCTCGTCTCCGTTCCCTCCCGCCCCCTTAGTGTACCTTAATATCAACAGAAACAATTTCCAACTCATAGACAATGGAAATTAAATACATCAGATTCTATGTTGTTTTCAAGTCTAATGATTAAGGCTTCGTACCAACAAGAACAATGTCCAATTCATAGACAATGGAAAATAAATGCATTACATCCTATGTTGCTTTCAGATCTAAGGATGATAAGAGTTTTGAAAGTTGTCTCACCCATTTAAAAACCTATATTTGATACTCCTGGATGCATTTGCAAGATGAATCTTTTAAGTATATTAAGACTTCGCAGTTCAACCCAGATGATTTAAGCTCTCTAATCGCATGCTGCAAGGCAAGTGCTTCCACATTATAATGGTTTGCAATATTCAAGTCTGTCAGCCGGTTGACATTATCCTTTGTTACATTCCAAATACAACTTCAACAAGGAACTTTTCAACTTTCACTGGGTCTAGTTTCTATGAGTAAGAAAGTCTGGCAGCATATCTCATTTGGTTTGCAGATTTTACTAATATATTCAAGTTAATGTCAACTGGAATATCCTCCTTTAATATTGATCCATGTTATTCTAAGAAATAGATGAAACAATGCATTTTATTCTGCTTGCTTATTTTTCTTTGATATTCTTTATATGGGCATTTTTCAAAAGACACTGACAGTAGATATGTTCAATGCAACCCCTTAAAAAAGAAATTTAATGGATGTTATTCATGATGGAAAGTAAAGCAAGGTAACTATAGCTATTATAATGTACACCAATTAATATCCAGTTTATGAAAAATATTTAATTTGTAAATTGTATTTTCTACTCCTAGTTTTAAGTGCTGATAGGCAGCATTGTGATGTAAATTTGCGTTTCCATTGATTATTACTCTCACAGTTGCTCACTGATAAGGTTTTTTCTCCATCACCCAAGGGATGATCTCAACAGACTCATTATTAGAGTCCATATCATAATAATTGGCAAAGCTCTTGCAAGCCTCCAGAGATAGAGTTAAAAGTTTAGTAATGCCATTTACCTGCATGTGGATCCTTCAGATCCTCTCCACTCATAGGTGTTCCAACATACAGTAGATATAGAGTTAAACATTTAGTAATGCCATTTGCCTGCATGTGGATCCTTCGGATCCTCTCCACTCATAGGTGTTCCAACATACAGTTGGAAGTATGCCTTTACTTGGTTCATGACATCTTCAATGTCGTCATGTAGAATATGGGTCCTCTCCACTGTTGGAAGCATGTTAGCATGTACCAAAGCCTAGGCTGCATCAAAGGCATTCCTTCAACCCACATACTGTTATGAATCAAGCAGCAATTTTCACAATCCTACTGTCATGACAACCAAGGGATCCTCAACACAAGTTTAGCAAGATCTCAGATTCATTGTAGCCAAACCCAAAGGTTGGGAATAGAAATTTCTCTCCAGGTAATCTGAGAAATTATTGATCATGCACCCACAGACTGCTTTCCTCCTGCATCCGCTTCTAGTTTTCTCCCTCTTGTCCTTGAGGTGGCACCTTTGTCCCATATCTCCACTCAAATACGCCAAGACATGCCAAATAAAAACATCCGAGTCACAACCTTAGCTTCAATATTTAATAATGGTTGATATAAATGATGGCTCAATGCCTTGCCCAACCATTATAGGAAATGGTGGCTATTTTTCTTACTCGAAAGTTAACTTATTTACTTAAAAACTACTTTATAGGTCCTAATATGTTTTAAGAGCAGTCAGGACTAACAGTCCTTGATGCTACTGTAGAATGTCTCTACATAATTAAGCATCTATAAAAAACAGATGATACTACAAGGTGAATCACATTAACAAAACTTTCTACATAAGATGCCATCAGATCTAAACAAACTAACTAGGCATTAAATTAATAGATTAATTTGTTGGGACTTATTTTTGTACTGGGAAAAGCACACTATGAGCGTCTATCTCATATCTATTTTTCAGAAAAGATTATGTCCTAATATTTTTTAAGAGCAGTCAGGACTTACCAGTCCTTGATGCTACTGTAGAATGGCTCTACATAATTAAGCATCTATAAAAAATAGATGATACTACAAGGTGAATCACATTAATAAAACTTTCTACATAAGATGCCATCAGATCTAAACAAACAAACTAAGCATTAAATTAATAGATTTATTTGTTGGGACTTCTTTTTGTACCGGGAAAAGCAGACTATGAGCGTCTATCTCGTATCTATTGTTTTAGAAAAGATTATGTCAACAGAGTAAACAACAAAAATGTGTCTACCTGCAAGGGGTATACCATACAATAATGGTACATCAGTATACAAAGTCCACGATGTAGAGTACTGTCATATTATTTTCATTGGACACCTATCACCCGCACGTCAAAATCAAAAGCTATTTTCTTTTAAACCTTGTATATCTCTGAGTGTGTGTCATTAAAAAAATTAAACAGAATAACAGAGAAAAGTGATCAGACTGTTTCCTTTCAAAGCAACAATAACAGTACATAATATTAAACACAATTTTAGTGCTAAACCAACATTAAAAGTCTTCAAATATCATTTTACAATTGTGCATGTGTTTGGCGCACACACAAGCACATGCATACAATCTCTAAATGCTCATTAATTACTCACAAGTAAATATAAAAAATTGAAGTTTCTTAAATAGAGCTAAAATAGGTTTAACCATTATTGTCAAACTGTACTAAGACCTGCCATTTCCATGTGCCACAATTAAGTAATCTTTGGTCCATCGCTTCAATTTCAAATTTTGTTGAGAACTTTCTACAAAACTCGAAAATAATGCCACCAGCAAACAATTGCTTCAAAAGTCTTTGAGACAGTTCTCAATCATTAGAAAGTGATACCATACAAAAAGACCTCACTGATTCACGATTTTTACATTACGCATCCAGAAAATAATCTTTGTCAATTCAAATATCATCTAAGCTGATTCTACTTGTTTGCAACCTTAGCATAGGAATCACGTAAAGTAACAGTTCGGTTGAAAATGATCTTATCTGCAGTTGAATCTTGATCAACTGAGAAGTATCCTGTAAAACAGGAAATCGCAACCAAAGAATAATTAGGAATCTTTCAAATGCCCATTAATCAATAGGAAAAGCTAACTAGAGTACCAATTGTAAAATCATTGTTGTTGTTTTTTAAAATAAGGGTTAAAGCTAAGTAGAGTACAAGCTGTAAAATCATTGCTGTTGTTTTTAAATAAGAAAAGGGCTCCCCAGAGACTATGGCTGCTTCCTTGCAGTATGTTTCTGTTTTGAAGGCGATGTACTTACAGGGGAAATTGAAAATACAAATGATTTGATTGGTATCCATATTACTATTCAAAAACATTAAATATTCAACACAAAGTCATGCTCTAATCATTGTGAATAAAATCATTTACACGGGAAAACATGGCATGCATGGAAAAGAACCTACCCATCCTTTCAAACTGAAATTTGTCACCAAATTTAGCCTTCTTCAAATTGAGAGTTGCATATGCCTCTGGTATCACTTCTTTTGACTTAGGATTTAGATCGGACAACCAATCGTCTAGCTCACTTGGATTCTGTGTAAGAAGAAAGAAAACATAGAATGTATAAGATTCCTACCCACTGTGTACTAAAAATCTCTCAAACCATTGCAATTCCATAAGTAACTAACCTCTGATAGAAATAGCTTTTCAAACAACCTGACTTCTACTTTAAAGGGATCCAATCCAGGAGATGGTTCTGCAACCCAGTGAAGAACACCCTGCATTGCATTGGATGGGAAATCTTTATCGACATGTTTCATTAAAGGCAACAAATAAATTAGGTAAAGGTAATAAAAAATATCACCTTTGGTTTTATACTCTTTGTTGGATCATATTCAGCATGTAGTTCAATGACAGTTTCCTTGTCGTCTCCAAAAATTACTTCTGTACATTTGATAGGAAATGCATACCTGCCAAGAATAGGAAAAAGCTCTCATTAAGTATCAAGCAAATACAAAGAAATAAACAAAATTATTATAAAGATGCTATAGCTTGGATATTCATGAAAGAAAGTGTTACAAAGATATTTAGCATAAAACAGGAGTCCTGAAATAAAATAAAATAAATCAACCAAATATAGTGATTCTAAGCTTGAAAGCATGTGTCCTAGAAATTATCGGGGATTTTGTTGTTTGTTTTACGTCTAAGATGAATTGAAGATTACAAAGAAAAAAATATACCTCAGCAAAACTGTTTTCCCAGGGGCAAGGCCATAGTAATCCTTTGAATCCTTCATTCGGAAGTCTGATTTTTCAATGTACACAACTTTTGTAAAGGGTACCTGCACATGGAGTCTTCAATGATTATTCTGCAAGAAAAAGGAGCCTCACTTCAGGCAAATTGAGATATTAGAAAAGCAAAAATACAAGATATCTAGTTCTGCTGAGTCCCAAGAAAATACTTTAAGCCAATGTGGAAACCTCCAGAACAAGGCAAACATAAAGTGGCTGTGAAAGATGATCAGATGTGAAAAAATAATTAGAAATTCATCTAGACTAACAGTTTTAGCCTAATGCATTGGTTAGGGAAAAGCTCCAGCAATATTGTGGAAATTGAAGGGAAACATCCTATGCCAAATCTAGCATGTGAAATCCCACCCATTTCAAAAAAGTTTGAGGTAAATTCATGTTGTGATATTCGCTACCAAGGAACATAGCAGATAACCTTGCATATAACCAGTTGTTCTTAGGTGTGCAGAAAGGAGGGCTGAAGCCGAATAGACAATATCCAAGTTTCATTAATGTCACCCAAAGCTGAGCACATATTTATGTTCAGTTTTCAGTCCCTTTTTCGTTTCATGGCTAGTTGTAGGTGTTTGTTAGCTTTAGTCGAGCTTGGTAATAGTTTTGGTCTCTTAGTCTACTAAGTTGTTGAGAAGTCTTCTCAAGTTTGGAGGGAAGCATGAAGGTGAAATGATATGATCATGAAAAAAGGAAATTTAAGGTGAAGTTGTGAAAACTTTAATAGTTTTGGTCTCTTAGTCGCCTAAGCTGTTGAGAAGTCTTCTCAAGTTTGGAGGGAAGCATGAAGGTGAAATGATATGATCGTGAAAAAAGGAAATTTAAGGTGAAGTTGTGAAAACTTTACTGTGGAAATTGCTAAGGATGCCAAAAAGTTGTCATATTTACGAAGTTGAATGATGAAAATTTGATTAAAACAAAGAGTGGAATTTCATGGTCCACCATGAATATCGACCCTTCATAAAACGATAACTTTATGGGCATGATTGATTTTCCACTCCCAAGCAAAATCTTACAAGTTAAGGTGAACAGTGGAATTTCATGGTCCACCATAAATTTCCACCCTTTGACAAATGGTAAACTGAAATTCTGGAATGCAAAGTTATCATTTCTTACCCACTCAATGTGTTAAAGGCTTATTATGCCTGTTTTGCCACCCAAAAAATGATAGCATTTGAAGTCATTCAATGTACAATTAGTAGAGGATAGTATATGCATTTAAAGGATTTTTGGACAATGAGATGACATAGCTAAAGACAAGACTAGATTTGTACCAACTTATACCCTCATACATCATTTTGAAATTTTACTACAAGTCCAAGTGCTGAGATCAAGTGGTCAAAAGACTCAAAACAAATGGTGCTCAATTTGGAGACTATGTAACCTTTTCCCGCATCGCCTCATTGCAACCCCCATTTTTGCTTGGCTAATTGTAGGTGTTTGTTAGCTTTAGTCAAGCTTGGTAATAGTTTTGGTCTCTTAGTCTCCTAATCTGCTGAAAAGTCTTCTCAAGTTTGGAGGGAACCATGAAGTTGAAATGATTTGATTGAGAAAATAGGAAATTGACAGTGAAATTGTGAAAAAATTACTGTGTGGAAATTGCTAAGGATGCCAAAAGGTTGTCAGATTTAGAAAGTTGAATGATGAAAGTTGTTACGTGTGGAGGAAGAAAGAGTCGAGACAGAAAGGGAACAGAGGAGGCAAAAAGTACTCCAACATTTTGCTGAAAGGAGGACAAGGGAACACAACTTGGAGGAACGTGATAATCCCAAGAAGGGAAATAGACACTAAACCAATTCATGTCCCCAATTCCAAACAAATATTCAAGGCAAGTACCAGGGGAAGAAACTAAGGAAGTCACCTTGAGGACACTACATCTCCAGCAGTAGGAGAGACGTCGTAACTTAAGGGGAGGACAAGGGGATCCCACCAGAATCCAAGAAGGGTTGATTGAGCATACAATCCAAGGAATAGCCAATTTGGCTATCTTGAAGACCCCAAGAAGGAAGTTAGGGTGCAAAAGCCCAGAGACACCTACAGGGAGAGAACTTCAACAAGGGCAAAGTTCTGGAGAAGAGGATACCTTTAGTAATCAAGAATCAAGTTCGTTGAGAGGGAACTTTTAGTCAGGAGAAAGTATTCCATCAGGAGGAAGTGTTCCATATGGAGAAAGTGTTCCATTGAGAAAGAGTATATCATCAGGAGGGAGTGTATCTTTGGGAGGAAGTATTTCGTCTGGAGGGAGTGTCCCCGTCAGAAGAAGCACATCAAGAAGCAAACCACCAAAAGGGAGTATTATGCCAAGAGGGTAAAGGCCAACATAATGGCAATAGATAAACAAAAATTGCCTAGGTTTACGAGGGACAGTTCGGAGGACCCCACACACCACTATAAAACATGCATAACCATATGGCAAGCTAACAAAGAGAATATGGCAGACGAGTGGCTAAAAGTTTTCCTTGCCATTGACTTCTATACAGATTTGGAGGTAGAGAAGAAAAACGCGTGGAATAATACCTACACAACCTTTGAGGAAGAATTCAGACTCCTGAGGTGGGATGATGAAATAGTGATGAAGATTCATAACACAAGGCAAGGAAAGAGTGAATCCATTAAAGCCTTAGTAGAAGGCTAAAAGAGCTGATAGGAAAACTTGACAAAAAGCCTACGGATGGACTAAAGAAAAGGTGGTTCATTGAAGGACCAACACCGCCGCTTAGGAAAAAGATGAAAATAGTCTCACCATCAACTTTTGTGGATGTGTGCACTCGCGCAATGCACATAGAAAGCAAGAGCAAAACTTCCAAGGCAAGAAGGCATGGAAGCACGAGTGAAAGTTCAGAAGAAAGTGAAGATGAATCCAAAACCATCCAAGCTCTGAGAAAAGCCCTGAGGCAATTAATGGAGGTAATAGGGAGTAAGGAAGATAAAAAAGAAGGGAGGGAGCTTTGGTGCACCGACTGTGAAAAAAATACCATACAAAAGGGGCATGTACAAAGAAGCATTTTGTGAGATTTGTCAAGTGTTGGGACATGCAATCAAAGATTGTCCCCCCACAATCTAAAAAGCACGGAGTGCTCAAGTATTCTTCACACAAGGAGAGCAATCTACACCACCCTCTACCCCTCCAAAGAATACAAATACAGAAGCGTTACCACGATATAAAAACAAAAGAGGGAGTAATAATAATAGCAACAACAACAGCAATAACAACACATCCCGATGAGCAATCCAGTATGATTCTAAGGGAAGACCTATGATCCAATGTAGGAGGTGCAGTGAATGGGGACATTTTGCACGAGATTGTCAGAGTGGAGGAGGACAGA
The DNA here is from genome assembly GCA_028749045.1 of Cupressus sempervirens. NCBI lineage: Eukaryota > Viridiplantae > Streptophyta > Pinopsida > Cupressales > Cupressaceae > Cupressus > Cupressus sempervirens. The sequence continues at coordinate 510,966,228 of CM053788.1, read as the reverse complement.
ATGGAGGAATGATGTGTAAATGGTGCGGACCAGGCAATCATGAAGATGCAAATTGCCCCAGATAGAAGGGGGTGAATATGTTAGACATTGAAGAACCAAAAAGTGAAATCCTTGCCATCACAAGGATGCAAGCCAAGAAACTGGCCTACCCAGATGCTACTACAAAGAAGGAACAATTTCAGGAAGCAAAGCAAGATATTCAAGATAACATGGGAGAGGAAGGGAAGGCAGGGCCAGATAAATTGTCTACGAACAAGGGTGTACCAAATATTGTGAGGCAAGTATTGGAGACCACCATCCCAGTGAAAATTGTTGATTTATTGGAAACATTACCTCAGCTAACTAATACAAGAGGCATGCGTGAGAGAGATGCCCTGTAAGGGGGAGAAGGATAAGTATAGGTCCAGACATAAAACAATACCCTATTCACTACAGGAATAGGGAGAACACCAGCAATAGTTGAAATGGAGTTATTAGGGTACAAACTTTTGAATACTATTGTTAATGGAGGCTTCGACTTAAATGTCTTATCTAAAGAAACGTGGAAGGCAATAGGGAAGCCCACACTCTAGCCACCTACATTTCAACTAGTGGCCACCTACATTCCAAATTTAAAAAACAAAATAATAGTCGAAAAAGAGAAAGTCATTAGACTTAGAATATAAGGAGCCAAACCGGTCTCCCACATTAATTCATAAGTGCGAGCCCCGAGAGAAGGAAGAAATCAGGGAAAGAGGGAGAACGTAAGTACAAGAGGAGGGAGGACACAGTCGTACAGGAAGCCACACGAGCAGCCGTACAAAGTAGAGGAAGGTCATACGAACGAAAGGACACAAATGTACAAGAAGTCGTACGAGCAACCATACATAGCAAAGGAGGTGGTTGTACGAAGGCAGAGACAAGTACGGATGGCCATACGAAGGAGGCAAAAGTATGGATTATCGTACAAAGGAGAAGGTAGACACATACGAATGGTTGTACAAGAAGGCAAGCCGTATGGACAAAGACCAAAAGTGTACGGAGGAGGGCGCAAAATGAAGTCGTACGAACGCCTTATCAAGCCATATGGACGCCTTACCAAGCCGTACACAAAGTCGTATGAAGGAGCACCGTATGGACGCAAAAGATAGCCATATGAGTTACCAGGGATCCCTAGCTGCACGAAACAGATCCATAAATACAGGCGTATAGATTGGTTGTGGGAAAGTTGTAACAAAATTCAACTGTGGGAATTAGAAACAACATAACGTCACTGGCCATTCTCCTAAATACAACAAAATTGTCAAGTTTGGGAAATCCTAGTAAGGGGAAGATCTTTCATTCGAAAAAGAAGATATCCAGGTTGGCCATGAAGATGGAGGTGGAAAAACCTACAAGCAAGGGGGACACAATGAAGATCACAGAAGAGATCACGGCTGCCAATATTACTTTTGAAAGTGTCATGGGCAGTGAATGTCGCACTTGGTGGGAGCGTATAGAGGACAATAACCCTCTCAGAGAGGCATTGAGGAAGGCTGAGGTAGACAAAATTATTTTCATGACAATATTTGATTTAAAGAAGTTTGCACCCATACTACAGAATATTGTGGCAAGTTATGTAACTCTTGCCATCAATCTATAGTCCAGTATTTTCAGCATTCAATAAAAATTTCTCACTCAGCCAAGACAATAAGTAAGGTTTCTGGAATTCCCAACAAGGGACAGGAACTAGAAAAAACACTAATGTCAATAGAAGAAAAGAAGAGATGGTTGAGGCTAATATACAGGAAGGACCTTACAAATAAAGACTGGGAAGGAATTCTGAAAAATAGCAGGGGTCTCAGGAAAATCTTCATTGTTAATGATGAATGGCGATGCATTGTAGATTTGGTGAAAAGTAAACTCACAGCCAGAAGCCGCACCTCCAACATTGCCCTTTGGATGTTGCCAGTGGTTGACGGATTGTATAAAGAGAAGGCATATAATTGGGCACAATTCCTTTTAGAGAGACTTCAGGAATTCATCGAATTAAACACAAGGCATTTTACATGCCACATCATGACATGGCCTGATTTCTAAAAGCAAAACGGGCCCAGGTGGGCAGTGAACATAGAGGGACATTGATACCAGCCATCCAGGTGGAACCTTACAAGCCAGCTATGACATATTGACTTCACATGGACACTATGGGCGTAGGATCTCACAGCCGCGAATCTCGGAAAAGGACACCAAAACAAGCAGTTGAGGAGCAACAACAAGAGGCATTGGTTGGCAATCAGGACGAGGACGAGGATGATGGAGGGAGTTCCAAAGAGGACGCGAGTGACACAAAATCATCTTCCTCAAACTCTCAGAAGGTGGAAATCTACCTAAGTCACCTATACGGAACTCCGAAGGAAGTTGTCTTCCTACCACCAATGAAGGGGTCACTTCCCACAGGGATACCAAAATCTGTGGAGATTGACCATGATAGTACAGCTCTCCATGATCAAGGCACAACTCTTGGCTTCGAGGCAGTTGCTCTTAAAAGAGGGGAGGTAACCCAGGGCTCGACAGTCAAGCATACGGACATCATTGAGTAAACACTAGAGAGAGGGCCAGTAGATGAGGATTGCAATACGGAACGACAACAAATTCCACAATGGGGGGCTTCTAGATTGTCCCTGCCGAGGGTGGTGCAACTAATTCCCCCAGAACAACACACTCATACTAAGGTGATAGACTTGAGATGCCAGACAAAGTGTGCACATAAGGTGAGGGTGCAAACACCATTAGGCCCCAAAGTAGTTCACTCAGTTGCTCTCATAGTACAGTTGACAGGGATAGGGACATTGGATACCCAGAAGGGAGAGATTCACACTAAGGAGAATATGGAGGATACAAACCTTGAGGAGGCAGACATATTGCTTGAAGAAGAAGGGATGGTATCTTCCCCTATGGCAGAAGCTAACGAAGATCTGGTGGAGATACAAAGCAAGAGAGTGGATCCCCTTGGTACATTCTCATTTATAGCCAAGGAAAAATCATTTCTTACCGAGTTACAAGCAATGGAGCATTCCACCAGGGAGATCATGCAACAGGCTAGGTCATAGAATATCAAAGTTGTCCTGAAAGCAGCGGAATCACTGGCCACATTTATGCAGAAGGGCTACCATGTGGACTGGAAACTATTCTAGAAGAGGGGATATACTCAGGAGGAGTTGGTAGCCGCATGGGTGACAAGGTACACTATTGCTTCCACTCCATATCAATCACCTCTCATGGAGACCCTTGCAAATATGGAAGTTACTTTTCGTCGCACATATTTGAAACTCCAACAAGGAAAGAGTTTTGCTAAAGCATGGGCAATAGAAAGAACTCCGCTTGAAGAAAAGAAGAAGGCCAAGAAAGCTGCCATGGAGGAGACCTGGAGAATGGAAAAAATTGAATTGGAAAACAGAGTCACCATGGAAGAGGCAAAGAAGATGGATGTCTTGCGGGTTCTACAAGGAGTTCGAGCAAAACAGAAGACAATTGAATGTGACCTGCAACGCCATAGGGGAGGTCTAAGTCCAAGGATGTCTACCCAACCCTCTTCTTAGAGTCAAGTTTTCCTGTTATAGCATGTTCAGCAATCGTCCGGAAGACGACTTCCTTTTTTTTTGGGGGGGAGGGGGGGGGGGATAGATGTAGTAGAGACTAAAGTAATATTGTACTTAGTGCTTGTTAAAGCTTGAGAGGGTTGGGAAGTTAGGAGGTGAGGGAATGCGTCGGTCAATTTTCCCAACCAACCGACCTTTTGATAAGTACTTGGAATATTGCCAATGTACTCATGATGTTTTGGTATGAATAAAGTAAATCATTTCCTCGCCAATTGGTATTGTGGTATTAAGGTACATTCTATGTTTTACTCTGTATACATATCTTTATTATTCTATGAACTTGAGAAATATTTCCATTCTATAGGGTCACAAAACTCACCGACATGGACCCAATTTCAAATCTCCAAAAGTTACAGCATGATGAAATTCTAAGTATTGACTATTGGTCTTCCACTGTTTGGCTTCTAGTGACTTAAGGGATCTTTGTCTAAATGTTAATGCCCTTAAGGAACTAAGCATTGAATAACTTGTAAAGAGCTAATTATTAGTATCAACTAGCTTAGATATTCATTTGAGCTATATTTATAGTCCATCTGATATAGTTAAAATGAATAATAATTCATATCAACTGAAAGTAATCCACCTATATTCTTCCCCATACTTAAAGTAATAGAATAAAAGCAATAAAGTGTTATTGTGAGAAAAAAGTGTCAATCCTTGAGCAACTATATCTAGTATAAGGTTAGAAGTACATATACAGAGTCAACTATTATTAGAATAAAACAACAATTAACTAGGCTCAACACTAATTAGATTAACAATGTTTTCTCCTAGAGTTCTCCTTTCATGAAGAGAGTTAGATTACGCAATGCATTCTATCTGAGAACTATCAGCCTCAGCTCAGTCATTTATTTCAGGCTGAATAGTAGTATCCATAGTTGTACTATCATGGCTGCTAGTTTCCATTTCCTTAGATAAGTTAACCGCGTTGGTAGTATGTACATTTGTTCTTGGTGATTCAGTAACTAGTAACTCTTTTGATGTATGACCTCTGCAGGTGTAATATCTACATGGAATAAACCTCCTATCCATGATATACTGGTTACCAAGTCTGAAAAATAATCCACTGAAATGTCACTGACCCCAATTCTTGCTGGCTGGTAGGAAACCGCTCTGATACCGCTGTAAAGAACCCGAGAGGACTGTTACCAACAACACTGAAAAAATGAACAAGTTATTGTATTGTGCTCCTAAATCATTTTCCCTGTGTCCTTGAGATGTATAAATCAGAATACTGAAATAATAATGAATTTGATTGCAATATTTTTAGCTAAAACAGAATTCCAATGCCAACCAAATAACAATATGAAGTGGATTTTTTCAACCAATTCAACCAAAGTTTACAAGCACATCTTAATTGAATAAGATATTAGAGTTAACAACAATGAGTTAATTCTACTACCATTTATTGCCTTTGCATGGCAGGTACTGCAGAATCACTTATCAATAATACCAAAGCACTTGAATAAATGTCGCTAGGAAAAATACCATGCCAATCTGGTAACCAAATGGCGGATAAAGTTGGTGTCCCAATCAAAGTAAATGGACGCCACAACTTGCAGCAGTATGAATGCTCTCACAGTGTTATTGTTGCTCAATCATAGGAGTCACTCTTGAGGTTACAGCTCCCCTTTTAACTTCTGCAAACACCAAACAAATTCTACACCAATCGCAGCTTCAATTCATGAGATCAGTCACTGCTCAAAGATTGTCATCAATATCCCTGAACAGCTGTAACAGACCTCAACCAGACTGAAAGGACTCACATCAGTTTGTGGGTGAGATAATTGGGCCCCCACCCAGAAGGTGTAAATACCAGTCCTGCAGAGTGCTAGCAAGCAACCCAAAAAATGCACGTCGAAATACCAAGTAACACCATCCAAAATCAGATGTCAGCCCTTGCAAATGTACAGCAACGTTTGGAAGAAAGACGTCCCAAACTATACTGAAAACAATGCCAAGTTTCTCAATGTCCAAGTGCCAATCAACTAGACACCCACACACTAGAATAGGTGTAGTAATATCAGATTGTAGGAAAACCCACACTGTTACTGAACGCTAATGTCAAAACCATGATAATGAATCCAAGATTGGAAACACCCATAGCACACAACATCTCGAAGCAATAGAGAATTACAGAAGGGAACACATCCACAATTCAAATTACCCAAACTCGGAATTTTAATCCACTATACCTTAGCAGTGGATAACACAAATAAATTCTCTTCTCAGCCACAATAAGTACAGTATGAAAAGAGACCAAAGAACTCAGTCGAAATCTATTATACTTGAGCAATGGATTTAATTCACCAAACTTAGTAAAAACCCTCACGAAGAAAATAACAAAAGCAAATGACAATTGGATGATCTATTTGCTTCATGAAGCATTCTACATAATGCAATTTAGCTTCACCAATACACCTTTCATTAAGGTATCTTCATCAACACAGCATTCAATTAGAAGCTTCCATCAAGTTCTTTTACATAAATAGCTTTCTAACACATGGGTTCATGAAGACACTTTTCACTTCAGAGGCTTCACATTCACAATTCCATTTTATAACATTAAATAACATAAAGTGCCTTGATAAATGTGAAGCCTCGTTAATAAACCAATCATTATGAACTCCATCAAATAAATGCACCAACCATTTTCAGATGGCGACCAACTACCAATGCCACCACTGCATGCCACATATAGTAACTGTCCAAAATAGACTTAATATAAATAGTAAGTCAAGACCCTCAAATCCCATTGTTAGTTCAGGAGGGTCACAATGATGAACTAACCTAGCCAACCGCAGAAACCTGCTAAAATTGGGGACATTAAAGTCCTTCGTCCCCAAGATTGCTTGTCCTCAAGCAATATAGCAACACACCGAATGCCAACATCCACCAAGATCCGGGAGGAAGAAGCATGTGACATTACTATCATCACTAAACCAACTGCATACCAATAACATCATCAAGACCAACACCATAATCTGTAATATAGCACCCAGTACCTGTGCTAATGATGTAGAAGCCAAAGTGTCACCAGAAAGCAAGTCCATGCAAGGTCTCAGAATGTCCTTCACTGCACCAACCCAACCATCCTACCAAACATCAGTGTTAGGAACACACGAACTCTGCACCCAATACGAATCCCGCACCACAAGTGGACTGAATATGAAGCTTTATGCACTCATCACCGTATAAACCCTACTGCCACTCTGATCATCCATATAAATCATTAAATTGTTGTGAAGATTCAGCCTCACCCTCCTCATGGTATACCCACATAGTGTAATTTCCTCATCCTTTAGGCCTCAATATTTCTCTGTTTCATAAATTTCCTTTTTCTTAAATTGTACTGTCTCCTTTTAAGGATGATCAATATCTTTTGTTTCAGACTGACTAGTATCTTTATCCATATGACTAAAATTTCTTTTTAAAGCACTCTACATTTTCTCTCCATGTGAACAAAACTAGGCTCAGTACTAATTAGATTAACAATGTTTTCTCCTAGAGTTCTCCTTTCATGTAGAGAGTTAGATAATGCCATGCTTTCTATCTGAGAACAATCAGCCTCAGGTGGGTCATGTATTTTAGGCTGAATAGTAGTATACATAGCTGTAGTATCATGGCTACTAGTTTCCATTTCCTTAGATAAGTTAACCAAGTTGGTAGTATCTGCATTTGTTCTTGGTGATTTAGTAACTAGAAGCTCTTTTAAAGTGTGACCTCTGTGGTGTAATATCTACCTGGAATAAACCTCCTATCCATGAAATACTAAATACCAAGTCTCAGAATTATCACTGAGACAATTCCTACAAGCTGGAAGGAAGCCACTCTGATACCACTGCAAAGAACTTAAGAGGGTTCTTACTGACAACGCTAGAAAAATGAACAAGTTATGGCATTGTGCTCCTAAATCATTTTCCCTCTGTGTCTTTGAGATGTGTAACTCTCAATACTGAATAATAATGACTTTGATTGCAATGTTTAAGCTAAAGTAGAATTTCAATGCCAACAGAATAACAATATTAAGTGAATTTCCTTAACCAATTCAACTAAAGTTTGCAAGCACATCCTAACTGAAATGAGATATCAGAATTAACAACAGTGAGTAAATTCGACTACCATCTATTCATATTGTCTTTGCATAGTAGGTATTGTAGAATAATTATCAATAATAAGTCAGAACTCAAATCAATGCCGCTAGGAAAAATAACATGACAATCTAGTAATCAATGGCAGATAAAGTTGGTGTCCCAATCACAGAAGATGGTCACCACAACTTGCAGCAATATGAATGCTCTCACAGTGTTATTGGTGTTTGGTCATAGAAGTCACTCCCGAGGTTACAACTTCCCTATTCACTTTTACAAACACCCAACAGATGATACACTAATCACAGCTTCAATTCATGAGACCACTAGTTGCTCAGAGAATGTCATAAATACCCCTGAACAACTGCAACATACATCAAGCTGACTGAAAGAACTCATGTTGATTTGTGAGTGAGATGATTAGGGCCCCACCCAAGAGTTGGCGTAAATGGCAAGCCTGCGGAATTCTAGTAGGCAACCGAAAAATGCAGGCGGAAATACCAGGTAACGGCGTCCATAATCAGATGTCAGAACTTACAAATGGATGCCAACGTTTGGAATAAACTGTAATGAAAATAACGCCCAGTTTCTCAATGCCCAAGTGCTAATCAATTAGACACCCAGATATCAGAATTTGCTGGTGTAGTAATATCATATTGTAGAAAAACCCACGTTACCAGATGCTAAAGTCAAACCCATGATAATAAATCCAAGATTTGAAACTCCTAATTTGCAGAAGCCAAATACTAAACTCCAAAGTTAAAGCTCCCCTTTTAACTTTTGCAAACACCCAACGGATGGTACACCAATCACGGCTTCAATCCATGAGACCAGTCGTTGCTCAGAGAAAGTCATCAATACCCCCAAACGACTGCAACATACCTCAACCTGACTGAAAGGCCTCACGTCAATTTGTGAGTGAGACCATTAGGGCCCTGCCCAGGAGGCGTAAATTGTTAAATATTTAACATGATAATCTACAGATCCTGAAGTGCAGGACGCACTTAAATCTTCTTAGTCTAGATATCTACAATGGCTTTATATGTCTACTCTCCTTCCTATGTTAGGTGGCGACTTTTCAAGAACAAATTGCATTTAATCCTAAACTAATATAATGTGTTTGTTAGTGTTAATTCTAACTTGTCTTGAAGACGCCGATCCATGAGAAAGGGTATCAAAGCCGACCAAGGATAGGGACATGCCCTTTGATGGTGACATCCCTTGGTTTAGATATTTAGAGGGATGATGATGCAAACTTGTAGGACACACAACACAAAAATTTCAGTCTGTTCCTCCAAGTATCATTGTTCAGTATTTAACAGCACTAAGATATTCTCCGATATCAGATCAAACAATCGATTCTCCCTTCTTGTGTCTGAAATAAAAGAAATTAAATGTTCTTCAAGTCTTCAAATCTAAGGCTATTTTTCTTAAGAGGATTATCATACTGTTCTACCTGCAGTTACATACAAACATGCAGATTAACAAGTACAGACTTCATCAATATTCAGATCTCAGTAATAATAACCAGCATTCAAGGAAATAGGAATTAGAAGTCTGATATAAAGAAGTTGCAGAATCTTTACATGGTATCAAAGCCAAGTTATCAAATCTAGGGCTCTACAAAATTCAGTTATCAGACTTCACATATATTTAGAAAACTTTCTCCTATCTTCAATGGCATACACAATCAGACCCGAGGACAGGTTTGATGGGAAAGAACACTTTGAAACCTGGAAATTCAGAATCATAATGATTATTGAAGAGAACGATGTGAAACAATTCATTGATGGAGCATCCAAACAACCCCCAATTGAACCTCACAAATCCATATGGAGCAAAGGAAATAGAAAAGCTATTCAAATCATCTTGGATGTAGTTTAAAATGATATCATACCTATGCTTACAAAACATCAAACTGCCTTTGATATGATGAATGCATATGAAGTAAACAATGCAATAGGGTTCTTGCACTAAAAAGGCAACTGAATCACATTCAGATAAGAAAGGAGAATCGATAAATTCTTATTTCCTAAGAGTTGTTGGCATTAGAGATGAACTAGAGATGAACTATCAAGCATAGGAACCATCATTAATGACATAGAATTAACACTTATGGCTATAGATGGATTGTCAGATTCATGGGAAACATTCGCACAAGGAATAAGTGCCAGAGATCAGCTTTCGAACTTTAACAAACTCAAGAATGATTGTCTTCAAGAGGAATCAAGAAAACTAAAGAAAAGAGGGAAACCAAAAGTAGAAGATGAAGAACTTCACATTCTTAATACAAACTCCTATAAAGGCAAGAAGAAGCATTTCAAGAAGAAAAAGGAAAATCAAACGAATGGAAAACCCAAGAAAGACCTATCTAAAATAAAGTGTTTTAAATGTGAAAAATTTGGACACTACAAATCTAATTGTCCTGAAAATTCCAAACAGCAAGCAAACTATACAAATGTTATTAGAGAAGAAGATACTTATGATCCTGCAAACTGTGTTTTGTATTCCTCTCTATCAAATGAAATTTCAAATAAAGCATGGGTAATTGATAGTGGATCTTCTAGACATATAACAGGATACAAAGAAACCCTAGACTCTTTATCAAAGAAGGTTAACGGTGAGGTTACAATCGGTGATAATTCAGCACACTCCGTTGAAGAAATTGGAAATTGTACTTTGAAACTAAAATCAGGACTCTTCTGCTTAAGGGTGTACTCTATGTACCAAGAATTAAAAGAAACCCAATCTCTATCACAACACTTGAAGACAATGGGCACAATGTTGCATTTGTGGATGGCAGAGTTTTAACTTGGGCCAAGAACTCCTCCATCAAGAAAGCAAAGTTTATTGGTCAAAGAATAGGATATTTATATGAATTGAATACAAATTCTTGTCAATCTATGCAGGCCCTAGTTCATGAAGCTATAGATATAAGTAAAATTTGGCACAGAAGATTAGAGCATCTAAATTTCAAAACTTTATCAACTATGGAGAATATGGTTACTTGATTACCCAAACTAAATAAAGATCACCCAAGTATTTGCAAAGAGTGTGCTCTAGGTAAGAATACCAGAAGTCCCTTTCATGATAGTACTAGGAAAACAAATAATGTACTTGAACTAATTCATTCAGATTTATGTGGACCTATGTCTGTTCCTTCGTTTGGAGGATTTTGGTATTATATCTTATTCTTAGATGACTTCTCTAAGAAAACATGGATTTATTTTTTTTAATGCAAAGAATCAAAAGAAATCCTACAAAAGTTTAAAGAATTCAAAACATTAACTGAAAACTTTTTAAGGCATAAAATTAAAACCCTTAGAACTGATAACAAAGGAGAATATACCTCAGATTTGTTTAAAAGGTTTTGTAAAAAATTAGAGATTAAGAGGGAGTACACTATTCCTTATAATCCAAAACAAAATGGGGTGGTAGAAAGAAAGAATAGGACAATTATAGAAATTGGTAGAGCTATATTTTTGACCAAAATCTAAAATATTATCTTTGGGCAGAAGCCTCTTATACTACTATATATATTCAAAATAGAAGCCCTCACTCTTATCTTAAAGATAAAACTCCTGAAGAAGTATTCACTAAAGTTAAACCCAATATAAGTCATCTTAGAATTTTTGGATGTCCTATATATATCCATGTTCCAAAAGAAAGAGAACCAAGTTAGAACCCTCTAGGAGGAAAGGTATTTTTGTAGGGTATAATGAAACTTCTAAAGCATATAGAATTTTCATACCTGGACAGAAAACTATTCAACTTAGCAAAGATGTAATCTTTGAAGAAGATCTTGCATTCAAAAGAGCCATAAGTTCTTATGAACCTTCTCCCTTATCTAATTTTGAATGAAATTGTGAATCTGGGTCCCAAAGGGAGAACTTAGAAGAAATCGAAGATGAAATTCAAAATATGAATCTTGAAGAAAATTCAAAGAAAAGACCACTTTGGGCCATTAAAAAAGTTGAAGCAGCTCAAGACTTTGTTGCACCTTCAGGAACAGTCAGAAAAAGAAAAAGACCTAAAAGATTCTCTAGTTATACAGCCAACATGAGTGATTTCTCTAAACTAGAGCCAACCAATCCTTCTGATGCTATTAAACATACAGCTTGGAAAGAAGCTATGACAGAAGAATACCAATCTATCATGAAAAAAGATGTTTGGAAAATCGTTCCAAGACCTAAAGGAAAATCTGTTGTTTCTTCCAAGTAAATATTTAAAATAATGCATGTTGTTGACGGTAGTATTGAGAAGTACAAAGCAAGATTTGTAGCTAGAGGATTTTCTCAGAAAGAAGGGATTGATTATGAAGAAACCTTTGCTCCCATTGCCAGATATATCTCCGTAAGAGCAGTCTTAGCAATTGTCGCATCAAAGGGATGGAAGGTACATCAGATGGATGTGAAAACAGCATTCCTAGATGGAAAGATTTCAGAAGAAGCATATCTGAAGCAACCTAAAGGATTTAAAACTCATGATCCTAACGCTTTTGTTTGCAGGCTCAAGAAAGGTCTCTATGGGCTTAAACAGGCTCCCAGGGCCTGGTATGAAAGAGTTGATAAGTATCTCACCAGCTTAGGATTCTCTAAGAATGAAGCTTATCCAAATTTATATTATAAAAGAGATAAAGATGATATGGTAATTCTGATACTGTATGTTGATGATCTATTAATAACAGGTGATGATCATCTCATAGATCAGTGCAAGAAAGATCTAACTAGAGAATTTGAGATGAAAGATTTGGGACTCCTTCATTACTTCCTAGGACTGGAAGTACGGCAAAATTCTGACAGTAACATACTAAATGAAGGGAAGTATACATCAGATATTTTAAAGAGATTTGGAATGTGAAATTGCAAACATATGTCTTCTCCAATGGAGACTAATCTACATAAACTTAAGGAAGCAGCTGCAGAATTACCATCCATAGATTCTACTCTCTACAGATAGATGATTGGGTCTCTTATGTACTTAGTAAATACAAGACCAGATATTTGCTATGCAGTTAATGCCTTAAGTCAATTTATGTGTGAACCGAAGGAGATTCACCTAGTCGCAATTAAACACATTATGAGATACTTACAAGGCACTCTTAATCTCGGACTCAAATATGAGAAAGTTGCTTTAGACTTACATGGATTCACTGATTCAGATTGGGGTGGAAGTGTTAAAGACAAGAAAAGTACTTCAGGATGCTGTTTTAGTTTGGGATTAGCAATGATATCTTGGATATGTAGAAAGCAGTCTTCAGTAGCACAGAGTTCCACAGAAGCCAAATACATTGTAGTAGGGATGGCCTCTCAAGAAGCAATATGGCTGAGGAAGTTACTTGTGGGATTATTTGGACAAGCTATTAATCCCACGATTATTCATTGCGATAATCAGAGTTCCATCAAGCTATCAGTGGTTCCAGTTTTTCATGACAGGTCCAAGCATATTGAAATTCCTTACCATTATGTAAGAGATATGGTAGACAGGAATTCTGTAAAATTGGAATACATTTGCACTGCAGATCAGACAGTAGACATACTCACCAAACCTCTATCTAGAGTGAAGATAGAACACTTCAGGAGGAGACTTGGTATGATTGAGTTGTAATCCATTTGTACTCTCTTGATTATTAATAAAATAATTTTATTTGTCAGGCTATTGAATGTTATGCGCTCCACCATTTGTATTCATTATTTTAAGAGGTGACGATCTCTAAAAAAATAATGAACACTTGTATAAAACATTATAAGAGGTGACAATCTCTTAGATAATGTGCTAAACAGTAGAGTTCTACTATAAGATCTAGATGAGTTCAAGATTATATTGTGATGTAGACATTGCTATGTTTATGAGTCACAAGTTGGATACAGGGAGAATTTTAGTATTCTCCACGGTTATCCTGTTTACTAGTAGATCTTAAACTCAAGATCTCGTTGTGATATAGAAATACCAATTTCTATGAGTCACAACTTGTGTTTTTATCACTAGTATCAGTGATTTGTCATATCACAAGTTTAGTAATATGACAATGTATTATGTGTTCTATAATACCACATACTAAGAAGATTTAGACAGATATAGAGTATTACTTCTTGCTTATTCATCTGTATTGATGTTGCTAGATATAATATATCTCTGTATGATTATCAAATTAAGAGGGAGTGTTAAATATTTAACATGATAATCTACAGATCCTGAACTGCAGGACCCCCTTAAATCTTCTTAGTCTAGATATCTACGATGGCTTTATATGTCTACTCTCCTTCCTATGTTAGGCGGCGACTTTTCAAGAACAAATTGCATTTAATCCTAAACTAATATAATGTGTTTGTTAGTGTTTATTCTAACTTGTCTTGAAGACGCCGATCCATGAGAAAGGGTATCAAAGCCAACCAAGGATAGGGGCATGCCCTTTGATGGTAACATCCCTTGGTTTAGATATTTAAAGGGATGATGATGCAGACTTGTAGGACACACAACACAAAAAGTTTCGTCTGTTCCTCCAAGCATCATTGTTCAGTATTTAACAGCATTAAGTCATTCTCCAATATCAGATCAAACAATCGATTCTCCCTTCTTATGTCTGAAATAAAAGAAATTAAGTGTTCTTCAAGTCTTCAAATCTAAGGCTATTTTTCTTAAGAAGATTATCATACTGTTCTACCTGCAGTTACATACAAAGATCAGATTTCCAAGTATAGACTTCATCAATATTCAGATCTCAGTAATGATAATCAGTATTCAAGGAAATAGGAATTAGAAGTCTGATATAAAGAAGTTGCAGAATCTTTACATAAATGGAAAACCTGTGGAGTGCTGGTAGGAAACCCAAAAATGCAGGCTGAAATACCAAGTAACGTCATCCATAATCAGATGTCAGCCCTTTCAAATGGATGCCAACGTTTGGAATGAACTGTAATGAAAAGAACGCCCAGTTTCTTAATGCCCAAGTGTCAATCAACTAGACACCCAGACGTTGGAATTTTCTGGTGTAGTAATATCATATTGTAGAAAAACCCACGCTATTACCAGATGCTAAAGTCAAACCCATGATAATGAATCCAAGATTTGCGACTCCTAATTTTCAGATGTAAAATACTAATAACTCTCAGCACACGTCTCCCAGCACTAACGAATTATAGAAGGGAAGATATCCACAATTCAGATTGCCCAAATCAGAATTTTAATCCACTATACCTTGAAAGTGGATAACAAAAATAAATTATCTTCTCAGCCACAGTAAGTACAGTACGATAAGATACCAAAGAAATCAGTCCAAATCCATTATACCTCAGCAGTGGATTTAATTAAACAAACTCAGTCAAAACCTTACCAAGAAAATAACAAAAAGCAACTGAGAATTGGATGATCTATTTGCTTCATGACGCCTTCTTTTATAATGCAATTTAGCTTCACCAATACAGCTTTCATTAAGGTAGCTTAATCACTACAACATTCAATTAGAAGCTTCCGTCTAATTCTTTTAAATAAATAACTTTCTAACACATGGCTTCATGAAGTCACATTTCACTTAAAAGGCTTCACATTCACAAATCCATCTTATAACATTAAATAACATAAAGTGCATTGATGAATGCGAAGCCTCATTAATAAACCAATATATATGAACTCCATCAAATCAATGCACCAACCATCTGCATATGGTGACCACCTACCAATGCCACCATTGCACTGCCAAATATAGTAACTGCCCAAAATAGACTTACTATAAATAGTAAGTCTATAACTGAGACCCTCAAATCTCAATGTCAGCGCACAGGGATCACAATGATGAACTAACCTACCCAATTGCGGGAACCTGCTGAAAATGGGGACATTACAAAATAGGATACTAAAAGAATACCTTACATGTTCATCCACTACAAGTTTGCTTCCTATGTCTGGCAGCACATTTTTTAAAGACAACTTCGAATGGGTTTCTCAAACTAGCCTCCATGTTATGGTAAATCAATGTTGTTGAATTCAAAAAAGGAGATGAAAGCCCCTTTTATAGATTTACAAAGACGATGATTTTAAAAGAAACAATCATGGACTAAGGAAGAATATAGAAACTGTCTAATAATCTAAAAATATTACAATATTCTAATACCCTTCCTTAATGGTAATCGTCTAACTAATCTTTTGGTCACAAATTCTTCACTGCATTTTGTTGCTGTTGTTCAGACCCCTCCATAGATCTACAAAATGTTAATGACCAAGAAGTCATCCAATCTGATGTTGGGTAGCAAAGGTAAAACTCCCTGTAGCCAGAGGCACAAAGATGAAATTGAAACCATGATTTTGAGGAAAATTGCCAAACCCTTTTTTGCATGAGCACTGCTCCCCAAAACAAACTGCAAGATGATTCACCAAGAACTTTTGCAGATAAGCACTACAACTTCAACAAATTGCAAAGGGACATGATTTTTTAGGAGAAAACTCAAAAACAAAACATGGTTTTTGAGGTGAAAAATCGACTAAACCAAAGATTAGAATCCTTGAAATGGATTAGATAATACAAAGCTTCATAATTAGAAAAAAAAAAAACGGTAAACCCCAAGAAATAATTTTTTAGAGAAAAATTATTAAAACCCATTAGAGAAACCTTCATGTGGCAAAATATAAGACTCTGCATGGTAAGAAACACATGCAAGCAACATGCAACTCACATGCAAGTCCACGCAACATTCAAAAATCAGACTTTTAATCATAGCCACCCTTATGCTTGACAGGTTGTTCACCAACATGGACGAACTAGTAAAGGCTACCAATGCCAGAGACCTTGCTTAAGACTACACTATTACTGGTGTAGTCTTCTCTATGTTGAAAGCTTCTTCTTTGTTCCTTTTTGTGGTTTGTGATAGTGGTGCTTTTGTGGCTGCTTTAGTTTCTCCCTGTGGTTAAAATCCTGATTACATATAACTGCTGATATTGTTATTCTGCTGTCAATGCTCATCTGCTGTTGATCTGGTACTTCTGCTATTGGTCAACCTCAGAGACAGTTCATGAGAGGACAGCACCCTTCTTTTGCTGAGTTACTTTATCAAAAACAGTGATAAATTGCATCTAGTAAAGGAGGCTAATCAGTTAAAAATAGCCAACCAACTTCATAATGAAAGGGTGCTGTGTTTATCATAAACAAATTGATCTGGATTATGCATACAGCAGTTAGTGATGGTACTGAAGTGGTATGATTAAGCATGGGGAGGAAGGGTGGCTAAGAAGAGACATCAATCATGTCCTTCCAAACGTGAGTAATCACTTCAAAATTCCAAATACGAAACATAAGAAAGCAACCCTAATCATTCAAACAGCATCATTAGAACTTGTAAACTTATTTAGCTTTTATCCTTAATTAAATCTTCTCTAGTGAGCATCAGCCAACTTGACCAATTCAGTGGCAACCACATAATTCTAAATCTGAGACACCAACATGATTACAAGGAAGGAAAACACATATCAGACACAGAATAACAAACTTGTTGCAAGTTAACATATCAAGACCACATGCAGCAACCATGTCGCTGTAAGTTACTAAACAGATCAGACATTACATGGCTTTAGTGTATATATCAGAGACAGAAATCCATATTGCAACAAGCAATATAATATTATATCTAATTGCATATTTGCATTGCCAAATTTGACGTAGCAGAGATCCTAAGTGATCATTTCACTTTGTACAATTACATCACTTCTCTATGCATATATTTAAAATGTGTGTGTGTGTACGCATCTTCACATAATCAATTACACAAGTTCATAGCAACATCAGATATTGTTATTTTAAATAACTAGAGCAATTGTCATATAATCCCTAGTTATCCTAAAACAGGACATTACAAACCATGCATATTCTTCCCAAGCTACATCCAAGGTGGAATCCTATGTGGTGACTCATGGTCTTCCATTAGTTGGCTCAAGTAGTAAAGTTGTCTAAATGTTAATGCTGCTCAAGAACTAGGTATTGTATTGCTCATCAAGGAGTTAAGCATTACTATCACTTGTCAGCTTCGGTGTTCATTTGAGCTACATCCGTACACTGTCTGAAATATATAAATAATTCTAATACATCAAGTGAAAGAAAACAATCTATATTCTTACATACCTGAAGACACTAGTGAAGCATTATAGAACTTTGAAACTTTTCTGAATGATGGAAAAAAATGACAAGAAAATCAACGAGTCCAAAGTTCAAACAAAGATATCCTAGACTTTATCTAGAATGATCTAGAATGAAAGTCATCCCCTATTTTTTTGTATAAAAGTCAACATGGGAAGGGCCCAAAAGTTCCATGTTTGGACAATTAACAGCAAGATTAGAATACAATAACCAACTGAAATATACACGTCAATGATTTGATTGCAGAATAGGTAATTTCTTAAAACAACCAATGACACGTAAGGCATAAGAATGGCTACTAAATGAAGAATTTTCCAAAATTGAAAATATATGAACAATTAAACAAGTGTATATTCAAAAAGAATTTCCAATGTTTTACCTTATAAAATGAAGAAGAATCTCCCTCTTGAGCATCAGGCCAAATCTTTGCATCCAACTCCATTATAGCAGTAGCATCCAGATTTTTAAGAACTACCTGTGAAAATACTGATTTGGTAAATTAATCACCACTACCAAATTTCTTTTTTAGCTCACTTGGCTAGCCTAAGCTACCATGACCTTTATAGAGTTATAGATAGTAGATAATGTGCATGATAGCCATGTCACTCATTCTTCCTACATAACTATTGTAACCAAACAATTTAAGAAGAGAAATGAAAAAACATGTCCTGCTTAACAAACTATTATCCTTCTGAATATCTTCAGTCCTTCACTAAATCAACATATGAACACTAGACATTGTTTATCAAACTAGCAAGTATAATACACCATTAGTTGAGTGCTTTACAAACATGTAGACTGTTCAGTATATTGTGCATGACGTGTGCATACCATTCAGCCAGGATACCCAAATTCATCTCACCAATTGAGTCTCAAGTCCTGTTGTACGTTAGATTTTAGACTCAGTCAATACAGGTTTATTATTATCAGAGTCATCTAATAAGGATATCTGCACTTATTCCACCCATCTAGTCCAAACTCCCATTGCAAATGACTATATTAGGTTGTGTATCAAGTCAATAGACATTTATTATAATTACATGTTTAAGAACCAAGCTAACTGTCTAGCATTTTTTACTTGTACATATGTTCATAAGCTCTCCATATAGCTGCAGAGACCTCATCTAGTTTTCTTTAAAACATGTTTAGAGGTTCTTTCTAAAGATCCTTTACCATATACAACCAAAACAGACCTGGAAATGTCTTAATAGAAAACAAGAAAATGAAATAAGGTGAAAACCATCAATTACTATTAAATCAAAACAGTCAAACAACTTTCACGCAATCTGAACAGGAACGCAGACTCTAAATAATTAGACTGTTCCAAGTGAATTCGAACTGTACAGTCATTATAGAGCGAGTTGTCAGTTTGAAATACATCAGGATACCACGAAATTCCAGTTAGGGATCAGGATGTGCACAAAACTGCTTTCAGGTGCCACTATGGACATTTTAAGTATTTAGTGATGCCCTTTGGATTATCAAATGCTCCAGCCACTTTTCAGTCTAGTATGAACCATGTCTTGAACAAGCAAAAATTTGTGTTGTTGTTCTTTGATGACATCCTAGTCTATAGAAAGACATGGGAGAGGCATCTTTGTCTCCTTGATGAGGTATTGAATATTTTGGCAGCTAATTCCCTTTTTGCAAAAACATCAAAGTGTGAGTTTTGTATGACTAAGCTATTATATTTTGGATATGTCATTGGGAATGGTGGAGTAAAATCCCATAGGGAGAAGATTCAAGCTATACTTAATTGGTCACCACCAAAGAATGTATCACAATTGAGGAGCTTCACTGGTTTATGCATATACTATACAAGATTTGTGAAGGGGTTTTCTTCATTAACCGCTCCTTTGACAGATTTGACCAAGAAGGATGCTTTTGTTTGACAGATGAGTCTCGAGGGATCATGGATCATCTTGAAAAGCCAATGAATACTTGTCCTATTTTGGCTTTACCAGATTTCTCTAAGCCTTTTGTACTCGAATGTGATGTTTCTGGTATTCATATTGGGGCTGTTTTGATACAAGACAAGTATCCAATTGCTTAAGAGAGCAGAAAATCCTTAGTTACTAATTCATGAAACGAATCCGATTCGGGCACGTGAATCAGATCCATGGATTCATGATTTTTTTCCCCCAATTATGGTTCGTGGAGGACCCGGGTATATATATGTGAGAGAGAGAGAGAGAGAGAGAGAGAGAGAGAGAATTTTAGGCCCTACAATCAATCCGACTTAGCTGTCTATATACATCACATGTCTCAATAAGCTGGCTTTGAACTGGTAATTTTGAGAGTAGAACCTGGCCTCTTCATAAGCATAACCGGCCTTATGGATGAGGGTAAAATCTCCATGGATTGGGGTGGGAGTGGGAACCCGCCCATATAATTGTAGGGACCTGGTTTATGTGCTGGAATATTGACCTTGATAAGTCGCCCTATCCTGGTTCAAAATCAATCAACTGGCCAAGTAGCTGGTAATTGAACTAGTGGCCTATCCTATAATTGTGGCCACCCCATATTTTGAAGAGCTTTCCAATCAATGGTACATAACAAGGTAGCCTATTGTTGGGCTATAGCTGGATCAGCAGAATCCCCCTGAATGGTAGTAGCTTGTTATTGTTTGACCTAGCGTGAATGAGTGTGTAAGGGGCTCTGTAGAAGTGAGAGTGCTAGCGATGGTGTTAGCGATAGAGAGATTGGTTGTTTGATTGCTAGCGATAGTGTGCATAGGTAATATTGTTTGCCATAGTAAGTATATATATATATATATATATATATATATATATATATATAGACATACATACATACATACATATATACGCGCGCACACACACACACACACACACACACACAAAAATGAGAGAAATATACATAATTCTAAAACTAAATCATGTCATAGTATGAATTTGTGAATCTAGTATGAGTCTATGGATCAAAGTCATTATGATTATAAGAAAATAATCAGAAAAACAAAAAACAAAATCTGGATGAATCCAAGCACGGATCCAAATCTGGATCCAGCCTCTAGGGCACAAATCCGGTAACTAAGAGAAAATTGAATGAAGTGGATATTACAAGGTAATTGATAAATACTTGCTTATTAATAACAGAGACCGAAAGGTCAATTTATACAAAAGGAAGAGACGATGTTTCCTTAGGAAACGATCGTAAAGAATAGAAACATTCTATTCCAGAGAAAGCAAAAAACGAAAGCAAACTAAAGCTAAAGATATTTACAAGATAACCATTAACTAATAATAGACGTCTTATCTATTATTGTAATACCCTCCCTTAATAGTTAATCTATCTAACACACCAAGCTGTCCTCTGAATTTGACAAACTTATCAGGACCAAGAGGCTTGGTGAGAATGTCTGCAGTCTGATCTGAGGTAGGAACATACTGCAGATCTATAGTCCCGTCTTCAACCAGCTGTCGTATGTAATGACAATGAACATCCACGTGCTTGGTTCGTTCATGGAAGACTGGATTCTGTGCTAACTTGATAACGCCTTCATTATCAACAAACAGAGTAGTCGGTCCTGCTGATGACATCTGCATATCCCCAAGCATCCGACGAAGCCAAACAGCTTCACATCCTGCCTTAACAGTCCCTCTATATTCAGCCTCTGTAGAAGAGAGAGAAACTGCCTGCTGCTTCTTGCTGGTCCATGTGACTGCACCGGATCCCAAACTGAACACATATCCAGATGTTGACTTTTTATCATCAACAGAGCCTGCCCAATCTGAATCTGTGAACCCACTGAGTTTAGGATTAGAACTCCGAGAATACAGAAGTCCATAATCAGAAGTGCCCTTCACATAACGAAGCACACGCTTTGCTACCATCCAATGATCAGCCTTAGGAGCTGTCATAAAGCGTGAAATATAGCTGACTGCGAAGCTGATATCAGGCCTAGTAGCAGATAGGTAGATGAGGCTGCCTACTAGTTGCCTATACGTAGTATCATCAACGGAAGGAGAATCAGACTTGGCTGATAACTTGAGACCTTTCTCCATAGGTGTAGATGCAGGTTTGCAATCCTGCATTCGGAATTTGTCTAACAAGGCTCTAGCATATTTGGACTGAGAGATGAATATACCAGAAGACTATTGCCAAACTTCAACACCTAAGCAATAATGCATGAGCCCAAGGTCAGTCATATCAAAAGACTGGCATAAGTGTTGTTTGATTCCCTAAATCAAAGATGCCGAACTGCCAGTGATGATCAGATCATCCACATAGATAACCAAAAGGATGATGTCACTGTCAGTAGTCTTGATGTACAGATTTGAGTCTGAAGAACTCCTCTTGAAGCCCTGATCACTGAGGTACGTATCAATCTTGATGTACCATGCCCGAGGGGCTTGCTTCAAACCATAGAGAGCTTTTACCAATCTGAGAACCTAATGGTCTTTACCAACAACCTTGAAACCAAGAGGCTGCGTCATGTAGACCTCTTCATGGAGATCACCATTCAGGAAAGCACTCTTTACATCCATCTGATGGACCTTCCAGCCAAACTGTGCTGCCATGGCTAAGACTAATCTAATGGTGCTCATCTTTGCAGTAGGAGCAAAGGTCTCCTCATAATCAATGCCCTAACGCTGAGAAAAGCCCTTTGCCACTAAACGAGCTTTGTACTTATCCAAAGTACCATCTGATTTGTATTTGATTTTGTAGACCCATTTGCAGCTAATGGGTTTCTTCCCTGGGGGAAGATCAGAAAGGACCCAAGTGTTGTTCTTCAGCAGGCTCTGGTGTTCAGATTGCATGGCCTATTCCCACTCTGGAATTCCTTTAGCCTCGGAATATGTTTGAGGTTCAAACACACTGTGAATGTTGGCCATAAGAGCAAAGTTAACAAAATCTATAGTTTTGCTCTTTTTCCGAGTAGTTCTCCCATCAATGAGCTCACCATCATGAAGATCAGCAAGTGTCTTAGCCCACCACTTAGGCCGGAGAGGAGAATGACCAACAGTAGTACTAGGAGATGCTTGATCAGCAGGATCCTGATCAGAAGAATCTGGATCAAACTCAGGTGAAGCATCTTCAAAACGAGGTGATCCTGCAGGAGAAGCCGGAGGTGGCTGTACAGGTATCACTGGCAGGACTGGAGCTGTAGGAGCTACTGAAGCCCTCCCATCAGGTGGACCTAATGGAAGCCGAACTCCCAAATCATGAACCTGCATAGGCTGGTCTGCTGGATCAGGAACAGGAGAAACAGGCATGAATGGTCCTCGCTGCTCATCAAAGACTACATCGCGGCTGTATATGAGACGAGATGTCTCAACATCAATAAGGCGGCTATATCCAGCAAGCATCAGTTTCTGACTCTTGGCATCCAACTTGGTGCGTGAAGCATCAGGGATCCAAACAAAAGCAAGAGAGCCAAAAACCTTCAGGTGACTGATTCTGGGCTTGCGACCTGACCAAGCCTCTTCCAGAGTTTTACCTTTGACCGCCACTGTGGGTGACCGGTTCAACAGATAAACTGCAGTGTTAACTGCTTCTGCCCAAAAGCGCTTCGGAACATGTCTGTGCTCGAGCATGGAACGAGCCATCTCGGTGATTGTCCTGTTCCGACGTTCAACTATACTGTTCTGTTGTGGCATGTGGGGTGTGGTGAATTGGCATTGGATGCCATGTGTATCCAAGAAGCTAGAGAAAACATTAGAACAAAATTCCCCCCCATTGTTTGATCTAAGAGTAATAATAGATTTCCCAGACTCTTTTTCAACTAAGGGTTTAAACTTCTGAAATACAATAAATGCATCGGATTTCTTTTTAAGGAAATACACCCAAATTTTTCTACTGAAATCATCTACAAACAACAGAAAATACCTGTACCCAAGAACAGAAGGAGTGGCCATAGGGCCGCAGATATCAGCATGAACAAGCTAAAGTACTTGAGAAGCTCGCCAAGAATCGCCACTGGGGAAAGGTGTGCGATATTGCTTCCCAGCCTGACATGCGTCACAAACTCCAAGGTGTTGGGTTTGAATCTCTAGCAAACCAAGAACAAGCTCATCCCGAGCAAGTTGTGAGAGATAATGCACATTTAAGTGCCCATATCGCTGATGCCAAAGTGAGCTGATGGAAGATCGCCGAGCAGCCATAGCTAAGTCCTGAGAATCACCAGAATCAGTAAGTCTGAAAAGACCATGATCCTCAAGACCAACTGCAATAGTAGACTTAGTCGCCCGATCAGTGATGGTGCACTGATGTGAACTGAAGGTGACTGCCAAGTGTGGAGAATGTCGCAGCAACTGACTGACCGAGAGTAGATTTAGTTCCATCCCTGGAACGTAGTACACATCAAGGAATATGAGCTTCCTCCCAACAGACTGAATTTGAATGTTGCCTTTACCAACAACCGTGTACTCTTCTCCACCACCAAAGATAACAGAATCTGAATAAGGCTGGTAGTCAGTAAACCAGTCTCTACGGTGAGTGAAATGTCGAGAGGCACCTGAATCAATGTACCAGGCAGATGACTGTACATGATCTGCCGGTCTTTTAGCCATGAAGGCATAAAAGGCAGATTCCACCTGCTCAGTGTGCTCTGCACTGTTCGCTTTGGGTTGCGAACCTGATTGCTTAGACTGGGCAACTAAGCGTTTCCGACATGCAACCTTCATGTGACCATACTTGTGGCAATAGTTGCATTGAATGTTCTTCTTTTTGGTACCATCGGATGCTGGAGTAGAAGACTTCTGCTGAGATGGTTGCTGAAACTTGCCCTTATCCTTCTGAAAGGATTTCGCAGCAAAGGCTTGCTCAGTGGAGGTGGAACTGGAGCTGCTACCGAACTGTTGTTTCCACCGATCTTGCTGAAGTAGCAGGGTGCAGAGATCAGTGAACTTTAGATCAACACCAGTAGATGTGATGTTGAGAGTCTCGATAAAATGCTCATAGGAATTTGGTAAACTCCGAAGAGTGATTACCACAATATCCTCTTCCTCCATCTTGCGACTAAAGGCAAGTAACTGATCACAGATTTCCTGAATCCGATTCAGGTGTGCCTGGAGCGAGGTGCGCTCATCCATGACAATAGAAAACAGAGTGTTTTTCAGAAAGAAGGCTCTGCTCTTGTCGGAAGTCTCATGAAGACCTTTGATATGTGTCCAGATTTCGACCGCTGTCTTGCCGGATGGAATCTGAGAAAGCTGGTCATCAGTTACGGAGAGTTTGAGAAGCATTACTGCCTCTCGATTGTTCAGATCCCATGTATCTTGATCAGGACCCGGAGAAGTCGGACGCTGCTCAACACCCAGAACAAGTTGATCGGTGTTTCGATATTCGAAGATTGCGATGATGTGCTGCTTCCAGGTTCCATAATTGCGACCATTGAATTTGGAATTATGCTCGAGCAGAATATTTGTCAGAGATGTCATGGCACATTTTTCAATGAAAATTTGTGAAAATCTGTGAAGGCACGTTCTTCGAGGCAAAAATACGGAAAACCCAAAAGAATCAAAGAATGACCCAAAAGAGAGCTCGAAAAACCCAGAAGGAATCTGCTGTTGTTTTCTGAATCCGCTGGCTCGAAAATCGAGGCGCAAAATCGAGGCACCCAAAAAAAACAGACGACAACCCAATTGAGCTCTCGAAAAACCCACCAAGAATCTGCAAACAAAAAAAAATTTCGACCCCAAAAATTAGGGTTTCGAAAAAAAACGGCCCTAGCTGAAAAAAGCTTGAAAAAACTTTAGATTTCTTGATGAAAAATGGTCGAATCTGCTTCCCAGAGCACGATGACAGACTGAGACGGCTAAGAGCATGAAGATTTGATACAAAAACATGCAGATTTTCACCCCAAAAATGCGAGTCTTCAAAAAATGGCCACGATTTCCACGCGATTTGCAGACCCGTAATTCGGGAATTTCTCCAAGCCGAAAAACCCTAGGTGGGTTTTAGAGAAATTAGCTGAAATAATTTTGGAAAAATTTAAACAAATAATTTCAAGAAGAAATTATAAATTTTTCCGAAAAAATTTAAGTATTTAGCTCTGATACTATATTACAAGGTAATTGGTAAATACTTGCTTATTAATAACAGAGACCGAAAGGTCAATTTATACAAAAGGAAGAGACGATGTTTCCTTAGGAAACGATTGTAAAGAATAGAAACATTCTATTCCAGAGAAAGCAAAAAACGAAAGCAAACTAAAGCTAAAGATATTTACAAGAGAACCATTAACTAATAATAGACGTCTTATCTATTATTGTAATAGTGGAAAGGAGGTTTTCCACCTATTATAAGGAAATGTAGGCAATCATGCACGCACTTGAGAAGTTTCGCCAATATTTTGTGGGCACAAAATTCTGTGAGGACTCATCATAACAACCTCGAGTATTTCATGCAACAAAAAGGATTGAACGAAAGACAGCAGTGTTGGGTAAGAAACTTGCAAGGGTATGATTTTGGTATTGAATTTGTTAGAGGGAAAAATAGTGTTGTTACTGATGCATTATCTAGAAATCCTACATTTTGTTCACTTTTAGAAATTTCAGGCACTTGGAAGGATCACATATTAGCAGAATATGACAAAAAACAGCATGCTTGTGATGTTTTAGATGGTGAAAATAGATAGAAAGGTACAAGGTGCTGCAAGACATCATCTATTACAAGGAACGAATCTATCTAGTACAAGAAACAGAATTCAAATAGAAAGTTCTTTCTGTTGTTCACAACAATCAGCTGGTTGATCACCTTGGTTATTTGGTAAATTGAAATTTTTTTACAATAATTTATCCTTGTTTATTGAGAGATTTTTTATTTTTATTTTAATTAACACTACATCAAGATAGCTTACTGTTGATGCGAGTATTGTATCACTTACATAACATATTAGCAATTGAAAATTTGATACGGAGTATCAAACATACAATTCCTCTCTTGAAAAGTTATTGCTCATGGGATATGAGAATAACTTCAATGTTCCTTACTCTTATGGATACTCGCTCAGTTTTATCGATGTGATTTGCTGATAATCACATAGGCGGCCTTCCACTATTCATTCGAGGGTGACTTGGACTTTGGTGGAATGATGGAGATAATGATGGGTTTGTGAAATATGCGAGTGGCAAATAATGTTGATGGTGGTGGTGATGAAGGATGTGTCTACCAGTGATGATGTTGATGGGAAAGCGATGGTTGTGGAAGGTGAATGGATGTGTTCTAATACTTAACTTACTCCTCTAACTTCCCTCTCTCTAAACTTCGACTACCCAGCTACTCACTATTCTACTCCTACTCCTATGAATGGAAGGTTAGCAAATGGATGGGGATCGAACCTAATGAGAGCTGACCAGCGGCCTCACTTCCATAGGTGCAATGATTCAAAGGAATAATAAACTAGCTTACCACACAAAGCTTCCCAACTAGCCGCTAGGATGCTAGTGGCCTAGTATTGACCCCTATCAAACATTTACCAATGCTACCATACCTCTATCCATCTACTTTACTCTCACTTAAACAATTTGAAATGAAATTTGCTTCAACAACTTGAAAAGAAATCTATGTGGAAGTAGAAAACATGCAATAATACCCAATGTTCTCAATCAACATGCAAATCGCAACAATGAAAAAGAGAGCAATTTTGGTATTATCTTTGCAACAATTTCTCCAACCACTTTACAAATAAGAGCAAATGGCGTTTTATAGGGGCCAAAAATACAACAGACGGTGGAGATCAAAACAAGATCAATGATCCAGATTGGATCCTCAAAACCTTAATTGGGGTTGCCACCCCATTGGCCAATGAGAAGATGCCACCTCATCAATGGACCAATGAAAAAAGTGCAAAAAGTGGCAACCAATGAGAAGGCACCAAAATGGTGGCCAATCAAAAATAGACACGTGTCCTATTCTAAAAGAATGAGAAATCGCCACTTGGACTTACATCAAATGATCTTCTAATATAAATCTTCTCTTTTCTTTCATTTTCTTAGCTAAGGCAATGAACTTAGCTAGCCCTTCGTTAACTTCTTCCATAGGAGGACAAGGTGTGTGCTTTGCCCTGAGTTCCACTGACTGCACCACGTTGCTTGCTGCTTGTAGCATCTTTTCATGATCCTTCTCATATTCATTCACAAATCCAATAAGAGCACTGAGAGAGGAAAGGGTGCCCAAATGCTTTTTCTTGATAGCAACCTTTCCCAACTCATCCAACCTCGATCCAAAATTTGTTTCATTAACATCCTCTTCTCTGATATCATCAAAATCAAGTGCCACCTCAACGTTGCTCATCATGCTTGAAATGGAAGTGTCGACACTTAGGTTGTGATGTGCAACTGCCTTTTGTATATCCTTTTATGGTACCGCCATTGGTATTGGTTATTTGCCTCATTTTTTGAGAAGAAGAGAGTTTTGGGCATCATATCCTCTGTCTTTCTTAGTCTTGTCCGCTTGGGATTCTTATTTGCACTACCATCCTCCATGCTTGTCGCCCTATTACGAGATGGTAGAGTGGTGGACCAGAAGGCAAGAAAAACCAAGAGGAGCAATCCTTAGACTAGAACGAAAGATGGATGTCAGCTTAAGGACCCCTTGCAACTCTAGATGATGAAAATTACCTCTACCTATAGCCAAGGGGGATTGTCCTTCCCTTAATCTGTCCTTCATCCGTATCATGTCCACTGTACCGATATTGGTGTAGGTTATTCTCTTCATTTTCGAGAAGAAAGGAGTTTTGGGCATCATATCCTCTTTGTCTTACTTAGTGTTTGCCCGATTGGGATTCTCACTTGCACTAACATCCTCCATGCTCGTCGCCCTATTATGGGATGGTAGAGTGGTGGACCAGAAGGCAAGAAAAACCAAGAGGAGCAATCCTTAGACTAGAACGAAAGAAGGATGTCAAGGTAAGGACCCCTTGCAAATCTAGATGATGAAAATTCACCTTAACCAATAATCTTACAACGACTTTTCGGAACCTAGGATATGACTTCAAGAATTTCAAATCCCTTGCAAATCATAAATTTATCATGCAATTCACCTCCAAATAAAATTACCCAACCTAGGGCAAAAATCACAGCCTCTTGAAAAAATCAGAATTTTATCTTCCACAAATTTCGGCCCCCACAAAATTCGCCTTCCACAAAATTCGGCCCCCACAAATTTCGGCTCCCACAAATTTCGCCTTCCACAAATTTCGCCAAGCAAGAAGAGTGTAGATCTGCTCTTGCAAAATCACCAACACCTTGAGAAGGAGAAGTGAGAAGTGACGAAGAAATGGGAGAGAGGCCTCCTCTTATACCCAACTTTCTTACTCCCCCAAGCTAGCTGACTTGGACCCTGGGAGCAAGAAAAACAATAATTAATGCAAAATTATGGCCCACAATTAAATACTTAGCTAAATATTAATTTTGCCAAAATAAAAATTGCCAATTAGTTCTAAATTGCAAAAAGAAATTAAATGGTGCCTTAGAGATGTTAAATATTTCCATTTAATGAGGATTTAGTAATTAATACGTCATTAAAATTGGATTTAGTAATTAATACGTCATTAAATTAAGCCGACAAAAGGGAAAAGCAATACCAGTCAAAACAAATTTTCCGCCAAAAGTGATGATGGTTTGGCATTTTTTTCCATCTCTCATTGGAGGTTGAGCGATGATGTCTTCAATATGCCATGCACGCTTTCCCTTGTTATCGTATTTATGTAGTGCTTTATTGTATCATTCACATAGATAGTTATTGAAATCAGGTTGCATATCACTTTCTATTGGCATTGGCGTTAGGGGAGGACAATAATGCTTGTGAACTATTTATTGAAAAGGTTCCCAATTACCGAGTGAATTTGAATTCATCATCCTAACACTGAATATTTTACAGCCAATCCATCCTCATAAAATCTTTCACCTTCCATCTTCCATATTATACTCGTCAATATCGGTAATATCAAGAGCAAAACTCTGGTTGATAGTCTGTGATAGAAGCATAATTTTCAGGTTTACGATATTCAGATAGAGGATTATCAACACTCAAGTGTTTATAAAGGCATATGAATTGAATCCATTTAGAGTCAAGAAGCCTAACATAAATTATTTTCATCTTTTTTCAAGGAGGAATAAGGTGAAGCTTATTGGAAAGGATAGAAAAGTGTTCAAAGGAGTTATTGTGCACTGGAGAAACAACAATAACACAAAAGCTACAGGAGAAAGACTTAGAGCTACATCACTTAAAGCGCAAGAATATGGAGCTGGAAGAGCAAACCAAAGGTATCGCGATCAAATCCCAGACATGGTGGTGGGTAGTAGTTCCCACCTACCCGAAAACTTTTCGCGTCACCAATATCTTTTTTCCCGAATGTGCACTGTCAGCCGCATGAGAAAAATCTTAAAGTAAATGATATGATATGATATGATAGATTTTAATGACGTCCATGAGACTAAAGTAGTCTATGGGACCCACGTAATCACCCTCCCGAGTCAGGAGCAAAACTAGTCAGTTGCAAAGTTTTGGTTAACTTGTCTCTCCTTCTCTGAAGTTTGATAATCAAATCCACTGTTCTCTTCACTTGCTCTTCCTCGAATAAATAGTTGAAGTCCTTGTTCTATAGCATTTTTGTATAACCAGACCTGATGTCATTGTAAGCCAGGCACTCCTCGACAAAGTGTTGCTCTGTCTCAACTGTTGCCATATTACAGAATAAAAATGACCTGTCTGCCCACTCTTCCTTTGGAACTTGCCATCTACCAGTTTCACATCGCAGCTGATGTGAACTAGTTCTAAGTTGTGCCATCAACATTTTTGCTTTCCAATTAATAGGTGCTCTTATATAGGCCTCTTCATCATGACTAGAAGAGGGATTAAATTCTTTAATGTAATAAGATTTTTTCCACCCTATGTGTCTTGTCCACAGAATATTACGAAATTTTTCATTGACAAACTTCTTTATTTCTTTAATGTTATCCGGACAAGTTTGGATGTTGATATCCCATTTCGCATCCATTTGTCATTTTGCTTCATCCATGTGCTTTTCCGCCTCACAAGTTTTCCCTCTATGACCAACTTGGGCCAACAATGTGTTTCCAGACCTTGGGTTTTCTTTAAATAGCTTAGCATCTGGACCAATGCGACGTCTTCTAATGGAAAGGATCTCATACGGAACTGTGGTCTTGACTTTAAGATTGCATGTGATGAAGTGTTTTTGAATTCTTTCTACTTGCCGCCATTTCTGTTCAAACATACTACCTCCCCACACTTCACATCCGTATAGAATAACCGGAGTGACCAGCAAACCAAAAAGAGTTTTCATGGTCGTCCAATCCCATAATTCTACGTTCCTGCACTTGTTTTGTACAGAGTATAACGCCTTCTAGCCCCTTTGGATCCTTTTTGATCTGCAAGTATCCCAATTGAGTTTCTTATGAAAATCGATGCCCAAGTATTTGTACTCTTCCACAATCTCAAGGGGGCTATTTTCAAACAGAAACTCGTCTTGTATGCCCCTATTCTTCTTTAGCAAGAAGATCATAATTTTGGTTTTGCTAGTGTTAACTTGCATTCCTACTTCATGACAAAAAAATTCTAGTGCTTTCAAGTGCTCTTTCAAACCTTTAGCTGTTCTAGCAAGAATTATGAGATCATCGGCATATAAGAGCAATCTTATCACAAAGTGGGCCAGCTGCACCCCCTCACCATTGGTCTTGTTTATCCACTCTTCTAACTTGTCAATATAGAGCCCGAATAATGTTGGAGATAACGAACACCCTTGCTTAACCTCGATGTTGTTGTCAAAATCTCCTGATAGCCCTTCTGTCATTCTGATTTTAGCTTTGACCTGCTCATATGATTTGTAAACCACTGACCTAAGTTCTTTAGGAACTTCCAACTCTTCCATTCTATCCCATAATTTATTACGTGCCACTGTGTCCAATGCTTTTTTAAAGTCCACGAAACAACAAAAAGCCTCATTCCCCGGAGTGTCCCGAACTTTCTCTATCAAGTGTCTGAGAGTGATGTCGTGATCTATAGTAGAGTGTTTCGGTCTAAAGCTTGCTTGCCCTTTTGCACGTTTGCATTTTGTTTCAGCCCAATTGCTGATTTTTTGTTCTACCAAGCTGCCAAATCACTTGCCAAATAGTGGATTGATCATAATGGTTCGGTAATTAGAAGGATTGTTTATATCTCCACTTTTGTGGAGTGGGATCACCACACTTGTCCATTTTACAAGGAAACCTTCTCTATTGACACTGTTGAAAATCTTAGTGATGTGTGGTGTGAGGGTTTCAGCACCCCATTTTAAGTATTCAGCTTGTAGCCCATCTATATCTTGCGCTTTACCAGCAGCTAACCTTCTTATGCCTTAAATAATATCCTTTTCGCTAAATAACTCCCCCGTAGTCTCTGTTTCCATGGTTCTACGTTCTCCTAGATCACACTCGTAGAGAGTCTTGGCATATTCCAGCCATTTGGTTCCTGTTATGTTGTTCTCTATCTGAGTTTTTCTCTGCTGAAGCTCTTTCCAAAACTTTCTGGGGCTATTTTTACCAAGATTAATCAACTCGATTCTTCTCTTGTTCACATACTCTTCTTTCTTCTTTTTAACCAGCTGATCATACTCCTTTCTACTTTCTCTGTTCATGTTCTTTTCCAATTCCTTTTTGCCATTTTGCACTCCTCATCAAACCACGGATTGGCTGAAAAAGTGTTCTTGGCTTCTCTTGTGGCCCTAGATCTTTTACACTCCTCCAGTGCTTTAATGATAGTAAGAACAAGATTATCATTGTCCATGAAATGTTGTTTATTAGACTCGGGATGGTTTCCCGGAACCCTAGACAGCCGCAAAAGAGAATCTTGGAAAGTATCATGGTTTTCTTGTGTCATTAAAACTTTGCCGATCAGAATCATCTTCCTCTTCTGTAAAGGTTTTGGGACAATATGTTGATTTTTAAAATGAGTGGCCACCCTTATCAAGATGGAGTTATGATCAGATTTTAGCTCCATGGGCAATCCTCTATCTCAAAGTTAATTATCTTTGCGACATAGTCTTGCGAGCATATTACATAATCAACAACACTTTGTCCATTGTATCTTTTGCATGTGATTCCACCTGATTTAGGCCACTTTTCCATACCATTGCATATGACCATGTTATATAGGCAGCATAAGCCTAGTAATTCAGCACCAAAATGATTAATCTTTCCCATGCTATCCTGTGAAGATCTTTCCCATTTTTGTGTCCCTTCTTCTTCGAGCCAAACTGGGTCTCTGCTTTCATTGTAACTCTCCTTAAGATTGAGAGTTTGGTTGTTAGCTGTTCTAGCATTGAAATCCCGTATTATCATTATTTCCCCTAAAGAGCTAAAGGCTGCTATGTTTTTATGAGTGCAGTGAATGGGTCTTCTCGATCCAATCTATGTTTTTTATACATTTTTGAGCCTTTTAGGGCGAAGTAACAGATAGCCACCCTTGTAGAAATCCGATTCTCTGTTATTTTTATCCAAATATACTGCTTGTTTACATCTTCTTTCTCTAAGTTTACAAATCTGCTCCAAGTTTCTTTTATTAGAATGGTGATGCCTCCATGCCCCTTACCATTATCTATCTTCTCATTCCATAGTGATACTTTCTTATACCCTTCAAAATCTGGAACCCTACATCCATCATGTTCATGAGTCTCGGTAAGCATAATGATGTCATTATCTTTAGCTATCGGCCATAACCCAGGTCCTCTTCTTCAAGGATAACCTCTACAGTTCTATCTAACTATAGTTAAATGTTCCTGGGTGGGCCCGAGTTCCTATTTATTATGTGTGATTTTGTCGCTGATTTGGGCTTTGCCATTTTGTAGCCAAGCCCACTTGCTGTCTTCACTTTTTCCCATTCCTTTCTCCTTTCTTCTTGCTGAGTTACGGTGAGGTCATCATCAAGATATATGTGTGCGCCTCTAAGAAACTTCCTCTTGCTGAAAATGTTGTTTTTATCCCCTATATTCCTCGTTGTCACTCTAACATGTCTGTCTTTGCCTCCTCTAATCCATTTTCTGATTCTTTGTGCTTGTATGGTTGTTCCATGCCAGTCTAATTGGTCTTTAAAGAAGTCTTTAACTAAATCCATTGTTTTCTCCTATTCTCCATAGTCTTGTAGCCCTTTGATGATGATATTTGCTACTTTCTCATTTCTTTCTTTTTCCTCTCTAATCTGTTTCCGAACTTGTTTTTCTATGTTGTCAATAGGAGTGTTTGCTAGCCCCTTTACTATGTTAGCCCATGATCTAACTTCTTCGATTTGTTCTCTGAGTTGAGTCTCTTTTATTTCCATATTGGCCATGGCATCTTGTATATTTTTCATTTGCAGGTTTTTGTCTCCTTCCGTAGCCTCTCCTTCTCCCGTAGTACTTGCTGTTGTCCTCTTTTCTCCTACTTCTTTCTTTAACAATATTAATTCATACTCTCTTTTTTCCATATTAAATTGCAATTTTTTAATTTGTTCTCTAAGTGACTTGACCTCCACTGCCAGCTTCCAGTTATCCTCAGTAACTCTTTTTATTGTGATACTTTCTATTTGGCTCCTCTCTTCAAGTGCCCACACCCTTTCCTTCATAGCTACCAAATCGTTCACAAAGATGTCTGGATACCACGTCATAGGTGTCCTTGTGGGCCTGTAATTATTTGGCAGCCCATCCTCCACTGTGTCTATCACCTGAGAATTATTTGTCTTCCCTTTACCGTTAATATCTCTAATATTATCAAACTGCTTAATTGTTTCAGAGATTTCAGTCAGCCTCAGACTTTGTTCTCCCTCCCTTGCGTTGTTTGGGGTTTATGGAATAGGTTTCGGAAGTAAAGCTGCTAACTTCCCTCTTTTTGCATTTTTAAACTTTCGTATCTTTCTCCGCCTAATTATTCTTTTATATTGTTTGGCATTCACATAGATGTAGTTTCCTTCTGTGGGTGGTCCACTAGCTTGTGAGAAGCTCAGAGTGTTTGTGGGTAAATTACCATTTGTCCCTCCAAGATTGAATGAACTCATGTGTCCAGCTAAGGGTCTTGGAAGAATGAGGAAGCTCCCTTGATTCCACTTGATGATGTTGTTGTGCATTAAACTATCCCCGTATGTCAGGACCAAACCACTGTTACCAGAGATGTCATTGTGTTTCGTAGCTTCTCCCAGACTTGTTTGTTGTTCTACTGTTACGGGTGCCCTGACTATCTGATTCTCTGCCACCCTATTACTGTCGAATCCTGTGTTTTGCAAGGTGGACCCATCTAGTTCTGACTGTGCCTCTCTTATCTTTGGTTGATCAATCAATGATACTTGTACAAGTATCTTCTTTGCAGATGTTTCTATGATTTCCTCGTTTGTTCCTTCCATGAGGACCATATCATTCTCATTGGTGCCTTGTTATAGATTCTTTATGGTATTTTACCGTTGTAAATTTACCAATGCCAAGAGAAGTAACAAAGGAAGCTTGAACAAGTACAGAATCAGATGTAAGAAAAAGGGAAAAGGCGTACCTGGGATCTGCCTGTCTGCCTATTGGAGGCATATAATGTTGTCTTCAGATGGAACCAAACTGGAGCCCACTGAAAGAGAGGAACACCATAGCAGACAAAATCATCATCTGGAAGCCCGCAAATATGGTCCCACTAGTAATAGCAAAGCCTTTAGCACTAGATGATTGGTCCCACCAGTTGCCAAGACTGCCGACCAAACCCCTAAATTTGCCCCTACACTGATCCGCTGATAGAGACCGCGTCCTTATTTCCTTTCCTCCCTCCTTATTTCCTGTCCTAATCCCATGCCTTGTGGACCCCGTGCCTTATCAGTGTCTGCTGATTGCAGATCAAAACTCTCCTTGGTAGGCGCTAAGGCCCTCGGGTTGTACTCGAATTCCTCTGCACAACACTCCAATAGTAGAAAAACCCTCGGATTGGCCCGCCGGCTCCACCGTATGCAGACCTCACTCTAACTATCAAATTGGCCACCAAACTAAGCTTCAAAGTTGACCACCGGAATCAAACCCTCGATCAGCCATGTAAAATTTGTGGCCAATTCCTCAAGCTATTTGTCCCCCCAAAAAAGATCCTCTTTCCATTTGCTGCGATTTTGGAAACTGTGGCGACGGCAATGGTGGCATTTGTTGCGGTTGATCCGATGTAAAAGCACACACCTAAGTCATGAAGAAAGCTCAAACACAGCTAACGGTTATTGGTGAGGTTGATGCGATGTAAAAAAATTAAATGTCCATTATTTATAATTTGAATGTTTCCCTCATCGGTGGGTACGGTAGAGAAACAACTATTACCGGTAGAAAAACAACTATTTTTTGTGATACGTGTGTGCTCCGATAATAAAATTATTTTTAAAAATATAATCTTATTGGAACAAATTAGATTATTAATAATTTTTAATTTAAATAACATAATATTTACTAAAATCTTTTAAATAGATTAATAAATATTATTTATTTAAATTCAATTTAGCAAATATGAAAAAAATCATTTAAAAAAACCAAAGTAACAAGAATCGAAATCGGATCGAAATCGGCAAGGCCG